>JAYRBT010000021.1:12613718-12716004 GCA_036023395.1 Myiotriccus ornatus | reverse complement strand
CGGGCTCCTACAGCCCCTCACGGGCCCGCACAGCCCCTCACGGGCCCGCACAGCCCCTCACGGGCCCCTACAGCCCCTCACGGGCCCGCAGAGCCCCTCACGGGCCCCCACAGCCCCTCACGGGCCCGCAGAGCCCCTCACGGGCCCCCGCAGCCCCTCACGGGCCCGCAGAGCCCCTCACGGGCTCCTGCAGCCCCTCACGGGCTCCTACAGCCCCTCACGGGCTCCTGCAGCCCCTCACGGGCCCGCAGAGCCCCTCACGGGCCCCGCACCGCCCCTCACGGGCCCCCGCTGGGGGCGGATTTCGCCCGAAATCTCTCGGTTCTCACTCTTAACTCGGCTGCCCCAGTGACAGAGAAGTAAGAGAGATCATGGGGAAACTGGGCTTTGAGAAGGGTTGGGTTAAAGAGGAGCGACAAGAGCAGAAGGATGAGGAGAAACTCCAGATGAATGAAGAAGAACTACAGAGGTACATAGAGAAATTACAGAGTTACATAGAAAAATTGCAGAAGAACGAAGAGGAAATGCGGGAGAACAAAGAAAAAATGAAGAAGAACGAAGAAAAGATGCAGGAGATCGACGAAAAAATACAGGAGATCAAAGGAAAAATACAGGAGAATGAAGTTAAAATACAGGAGGACAAAGAAAAAATACAGCAGATCAAAGAAAAGATACGGAAGAATGAAATGAAAATACGGATGAACAAAGAAAAAATACAGGAAAAGAAAGAAATGCTGAAGAATGTGGGGAAAAGACAGAAGAATGAAGTAAAAACAGAGAATGAACTAAAAATAGAGGAGTTCATGGAAAAAATACAGGCAATCAAAGAAAAAATAAGGAAGAACAAAGAACTACTGAAGAATGAAGAAGAAATGCCAGTCAAAGAAGGAATTAAGAGCAAGGGAAAAGTACAGGAGCTGGACAAAAAAATACAGGAGCTTGACGAAAAAATACAGGAGCTTGATGAAAAAATGCAGGAGGACAAGGAAAAAATAAAGCAGATCAGAGAAAAGATACGGACCAATGACATAAAAATACAGGAAAAGAAAGAAAGAAGACTGAAGAATGTGGGGGAAATACAGAAGGATGAAGTAAAAACAGAGAACAAAATACAGGAGTTCAAAGAAAAAATACAGGCAATCAAAGAAGGAATAAGGAGGAACAAAGAAGAAATGCAGATCAAAGGAAAAACACAGCAGATCAAAGGAAAAATACAGGAGCTCGATGAAAATATACAGGAGAATGAAATAATGCAGGAGGACGAAGAAATACAGCAGATCAGAGAAAAGATAAAGAAGAATGAAATAGTAATGCAGATGATCAAAGAAAAAATACAGGAAAATGAAGAAAGTGGAAGAATGAAGAAAGTGGGAAAGTGGCTGAAGAATGTGGAAAAAATACAGAAGAATGAAGCAAAACCAGAGAATGAAATAAAAATACAGGAGAACAAAGAAAAAATAAAGCAGATCAAAGAAAAGTTGAGGAAGAATGAAATAAAATTGGAGACGATCAAATCAAAAATACAGGAAGAGGAAGAAAGAAGGCTGAAGGATGTGGAAAACATAGAGAAGAACGAAGAAGAAATGCAGATCAAAGAAAAAATTAGGAAGAACAAAGAAAAAATCCAGAAGCTCAACAGAAAAATACAGGAGCTTGACGAAAAAATACAGAAGAACACAGAGAACGAAGTAAAAATACAGGAGATCAAAGAAAAAATAAAGACAGTCAAAGAAAAAATAAAGAAGAGCAAAGAAAAAATACCAAAGAACGAAACCAAAATACTGCAGAGCAAAATAAAAACAGAGAACGAAATGGAAATTCGTAAGAACGAAGAAAAAATACAGGAGATCAAAGAAAAAATACGGAAGAACAAATTAAAAATACAGGAAAACAAAGAGAAAGTACCAAAGAACGAGGAAAAGACAGAGAACAAAATACAAATATGTAGGAAAGAAGAAAAAATACGGCAGATTGAGGAAAAAATACAGAGGATCAAAGACAAAATGCGGAAGATTGAAGAGAAAGTACAGAAGAACAAAGAAAAAATACAGGTAAGCAAAAAAATACCAAAGAATAAAGAAAAAATACAGAAAAATATGGAAGAATGAGAGAAAACTACAGAAGAATGAAGAAACGATATCAACCAACTGCTAAAAATGCCTCAAAACCATTAATAAAATGCTGACAGTCAGCTTTACCACTGTCATTTCTCCATGGTGAGTGCCAGACTGAGGTGGATGGCTGATGTCATGAGTGGGTGCACCCATGGCCTCTCGGGGGGCAGGCTGGGCTGGCAGGAGGGGTGCTATGAACCCTACAGCCTGCAGCAGGCTGGCCCAGCCCAGGTGCCTGCAGGGAGCAGGCAGATGAACAAGGGCTGAGAAATCATGTTCTGGGGGCGCCAGGAGATGGCTCCTTCTCAGGGTTGGTGGGGTGGCTGCACCTCCTGCCCTGTCAGTGCTTTCTGGGGGCTGGGATTTGCCAGCTCACGCTCGATCACGGCCCCTGGGCTTTCCTCATGGGGCTGGAAGAGTGATCTTGCCCCCAAAGCGGGATCTGCAATGGCTGATCCCATTGTAAATGGGATCCACAGGTTCCTCCTAGGGCAGTAAGGGGGGGTTGGGTGCTGAATGTGATGATGGGTCATCTGAAAGTGGTGCCTGCAACCACACCCCCCCCCTTGGAGCAGCATTCTGGGGATGCTGCAGCCCATCTGCCCCAGCAGCCAGACCCAAAACTGCACAGTAAGAAAGTACCTGTCCAGGTGTTGGGCCAGTGGCAGCAGTGGGACACAGCTCCACCTCCAGCTCAGCAACCACAGCTTTTTGGGTGTTCCCCCAGGATCTCACCAGGTCAGCTCACAGCACCCTCCTAGGATGGGTTTGCCCCTAAATGTCAGATTTGCTTCCAACGGAGATGGAAATGGGGGACAGGGAGAATCCCAGCTCAGTTCCTCTGCTTGGTAGATTCCAGGAGCAGTTTTCCTAGCCCAGGCTGGCATCAGGCCAAAGTCAGAAGCATTTACCTGATGCCTGGGTGCTCCACAGCTCTGCCCCGGCTGGGTGAGCTGGGGTGAAGCAGAGCTGAAGGGCTGCTCCCCTCCTGCCCCAGGCTGCCTCCTCCTGCCTGGGAAAAGCCCTTCTCTTGAGGATGCCACCGAGTGTCTTACCCACACCAGGAGCTACCAGAGCACCCTGAGCCCAGCACAGCCACCAACCTGCAGCCACGTCGTCCAGGTGAAGGCGAGAGGGAGGGGGCCCAGCTGGCAAAGTCCCCACACTTCCTGCATTCCAGTGTCACGCTGGGACACAGCGCTCGGAAAGTGGCTTTGTGCTGGCACCCAGGGGCCACGCAGCTGGGAACACTTGAAAACAAAAGCCAGCAAAATCCAGCCCATGCTTGGCAGCCTATTTGGCTTAGTGAGAGTTATTTGAAGTTAGCCCAGTGCGAGAGCTGGCTCTGCTCCTCCATCCGTTGCAGGATGAGGACAGAGGAGAGCAATGGAGCTGGGTTACAGCTCTCTTCTCCTTCCCACACCCCTGGGAGCTCTCCAGGGAGTCATTTTTTGCAGAAGGAAAAGCTCCTGCCAGGCTTGGATTTTACCCTTCTGCAGTCCACCATGAAACAAGCATTTCATAGAAGAGCCCTATGCTCCCCCTGTCCATGCAGCAAGTTAAACAAGGAGGAGGTTTGTCTTTGGGCACAGGGACATCTCTGCCTGTGCTGCTACTGCAGCCCCTCTCCCTCAGCAGAAATTCCCTCATTGCCACATTTTAAGCATTTTCCCACCAAGGCTCTCATCCTCTGGCTGCTGCATTAAGTGCTTGCTTCTGTAGTGGGCAACACGTTTAAGTCTCACCACTTCAAGCAATAAACACCATTAAAATGTCCCCCAGCTCAGCAGAGCGAGGCCAGGGTGAGCTGAGCTGCTGGGACACCTCTCACTCCTTCCCAGCAGCGTTCTTGCTCTCCACTGCTTTGGGGAGAACAAAAGTTCTTCCTTGGTCCATCCAGAGCTGCTCCAGTTTTTTATTGGATACAGTCTGCTTGCTCCCATGTGGCCGCAGGCACTGCTCCCAGTCCCAGCTCTGCCTGCACAGTGTGCTCAGGCCCTCCCTTGCACGCAGCCTGACTCAGCTGCCTCCTTCCGAAGCTGTGCATCTCCCAAAACTGCAGTGCTCTTTCCCAACAGATGATCCTCTCCACCAGCAAATGCCTCTGCAGAGAACCAAGTGAGGTGCTTCATTACTGCTGCCACTCAGCTCTTTTCCTTGCTGGCTGAGGCAGGAACACTCGCCTGGTATTTCGTGGTTTATTTACATGACATGCTCAGGTTCAGCCCCACTTGTTTCTGCTTTTCTTGTAGGTCAGAGTCTACTCATCCATGTTTGGAGATAAGCGGAAGACCACAGAAATACCCACCTTCCAAGGAAGCTGTGGACAAAGAGACAATATTGCCATTGCAACGCTGTGAGTGTTGAGCAAAAAGGGGAGCTTCCTGCCTCTCCTGCACAACTCTTCAGCCCAGCTGACCTTTTTTCCCCAAAGACCGATGCTGTTGACACATCTTTGCCTGACAAACCCTCAGAAGCCCCAGGTCATTACTGCAGACACTGCTGCCCTCCCCATATTGCTGCAGCTTTGTATTGCAGTTAGCACCTACCTTTAGAAAAAGAAAAAAAAACCCAGAACAAAAAGGAGGGCAGTCGTCCAGCCCTTTCTCCAACATGCCACAATTCTTTCCCAGTCTTGCTTCTGCCTTCCTGAGCACTCAGTGCTGATGCCAGCTTGATGCCGGAAGCACTGGGGGCTCTCTCCCCCTTCCACGACCTCTGCTGCCAGCAGAAGCACCAAATTGGACTTGATGCAAGACTAAAACCCCTGGACCCTCAAATTAATTCTGCTTCACAGGGTGGGATAATCACTGAAATGAGTTCAAGGCAGTTTTTCCCCTGACCAGCACAGGCTGGAGAGAATCTGTTACCTGCAAAGTTTGTCCCAAGGATTAGATAAACTTCTCTTTTTTTTGCAACTTGGAGGCACTATTTTGCAAGAGACAGCAGAGGAGCAGCATCCCATGTGCCGTTGGTGTTTTCAGGACGCTGCTGTGGCTCCCAGAGTTTATCAGTGAACTCCCTGCACTGGAGCACCAGTTTCCCACCGGCCCAGAGCACCCAGTGCTCTGTAACTCCAGGGCACCCAGTGCTCTGTAACTCCAGGGCACCCACAGCTCCAGCTGCCGTCCAGAGGGGAGCGAAGAGAAGTCCCATCTAGCAAAGAGAAATAACGTGAGCAGGAGGCGCTTCTGCCTCCTAAGCAGTATCTCCAAGTATCTTTAACTGTTGAAGAAGCAAGTAAACAATGATATTGTTATCTGGAGGGAGGCTGTTGACACCAACATGCTTGACTTTGCAGGCTGAGTGCTGGCAGGGGCCAACAGCAGCTCAGCAGAGGGGCAGTCCTGCTAAGGCACTGTGACCCCTCTGCTCGACTTTGCAGGAGACTCTGCAAGGATAAGGGATGAAGCTGGACTCAAAGAGTGTCTGAGCACTCCAGCTTATTCATATTGCAGATAGCAGCAGCTTTCACCAAAGACTTGCTAATGGAAAGTCCAAAGTGCCACCCCAGCAAGGGAAACTGTGCCACCTCTCCCTATGTCTCTTGGCAGTGAAATTTGTTCTTTCCCATTTACTAGTTATGGCATTCAATGCTAATCAAACCCAACAGAAAACAAGTTTTTGCTTGCTCCTTCCTTCATTTCTTTCCTCTTCCTCCTCCCTGAACTATTTTTTCCCCATATTCTCTCTTCCACGAACCAGCAGAAAGCTGAGTCTGTTAAGGAATTTTACTGCCTTGGTAGAAACTGCAAATCTACATAAGCAGAAAATCTTGTCACGTCTCCTCACAAACTGAAAAGGAGAACTAAATGAAATCCCACTGGGATGCTCTGGCTACCTCAGTGTAACAAGGTTCAGCTTAAGATGCTTGTTTCACTTGCTGCATTGCCTGGTTTTAATCCAGTTTGGTTCGGGGCACATAAAATAGCTGCTTTTCCGCCCTCCAGGAAGCAGCAGGTGCAACCAGAGCCGAGCAAAGCGCTGGCTGGTCCTGCCTCATGTGCACACACACCAAGCTGTGCTCACTTCTTGGCTCGTGCTTTAGCACTGCCTTTTTCATCTGCAACATTTTTGATTGTGTTTGTCAAAATGTCACCTGAGTCGGTGCCAACCAAGAGCTGAAGTGCGATGGTTGGTCCTACGGCAGGAAAGTCCCCGTGATGTGGAGGCCGGGAGGTGGCTGCTTGCTCATCCCCTCTTGGTCACCCCATGGATTGCCACAGCCCAACACCAGATCATCGCTGTTAGAGGGAGACACGGAGGACAGCCCTTCTCTGAAAGCACAGCTCAGTCCAGCTTCCCTTCCCCACTCGCCGCCCCTCTGCCACCACATCTCCACAAGGAGCAGCAGGGGCTGGATTGTTTCCGTCCAAGCAGCTCCACAGCCAGCTCTGTCCAGCACTGTGCTGTCCCACAGGCCTGCTTCGACAGGAATTGCAGTTAAAAAAGGTGCTGCCCTGCAACAGCCTGGAGAGAAGAACGTTAAGAAATGCCCGAGCACAGCTCAGAGCAATCCGGGGCTGCAGCAGCCACAGCACCGCCCGGCTTTACCTCTCGCCTCCCACCAGACTCACTGCAGGAACTGCCAGGGGGCCGCCCTGCTCCACGATAACAAAATCTTCCCAGAGACAGAGGCAGAAATAGCCACAGAGTGGCTTCATGCCTGAAACACCAGCAAACAGCTCAGCCTCTCACGACAGCTGCCCTGCACAGTGAAGAGACACTGATTTGTTCCTTCCTTCCATCCCAGAATCTGCCCCTTTGACTCCAGACAGAGATGAGCAAATATTTAATTAACACGTTTGACCTTTTATCAGCGCTCCATGCTGATGGCTCTCTGCACACCAGTTAGGTGTGCTTTCCTGCAGCCTGCTGCAAACCTGGAAATAGAACAGTGTTACAAGGTTTCTTCACATATCTTTGAACATTTTCTGAAACTCTGGATTTGAAAACTGAGAACATGAAAGAGTGATCTTCCATTATTATTTTAATAGCATTTAAGTTTGTATCCCTTATTCCTGTTGAGTTATATAAAAGTAGAAAACAAGTACCTAGAAAGTCAAAAGTCAAAGGATTCAAATCAAAACATTTTTTCCTGTGTATGTTTCAAATCTTCAAGATTTCTTGTGGTAAGACAGGGTTGGAGTTGACTGAACATAAATGATGCCTCAAAATAGCTGAGAACAGAGAGCAGAGAGCATCCTGCTCCTTCTGGTTTACCTGGCATTACCAGAGACCTCACAGTGTCATTCTACCAGCCTTTATTTTCCTGATCGTTGTTAAAATGCCAAAAAATCTCATGTCATTGAGTTATTTTCAGTTTAAAGGATATCCCAGGTGTATGGTCTGACCCTTTCCCTGCCCCTCACCTGGCCAGAGCAGGATGGTTCAGCGAGGATTCCTCAGTCAATAAACACATCCATTATCTCAGTCTGAAGCTCAGTGTGACTTGGAGGTGATACCAAGTAGGAGAAACCTCACCTGAATAAGGGAACGCTTGGTTATGTTCACAAGACATGCAGTGTATGTCACTGAGACCCATTGTTAAAGTACAGCAGCACCAGTTACAGTTGATAATGATAAACATTTTATTCTTATATAAAAATATAGGAACAAAACACTATACAGAAAAATATAAAGTTAAGTGGAGATCTTCTCAGTCTCATTTGAGACAAACAGGATCACACTATGCAAGCCCCAGACTTTCAAAAATAAAATTACCCTGGCAGTTGAAGTGGTGGCATGTCCAGAGGGAGAGGTGTGCTGAGGGATAGGCTTCTAATACAGGGAATTTGTCCTGCAGCTTCCAACATCCTTGCAAGTTTGCTTTTGTTACACAGAAAATGGAACTCAAGTTCTCCATAGTCTGACCTGGAGATAAACGTTCTTCCAGCCCTCAGAGTATTTACAGAAAGGTGCTAAGAACCCCCCTGGCCAGCACACATCCCCAGGCTGCGACCCCACCCCAGGGGCTCACATTTACACAAACCACTGGCTGCACAACACTCACACAAACACGACTGGAAGCTCTCTGTCACCAGCTGCGAGCTGGAAACGATGACTTAGGAAGGCAAAAGTCAGTGAAAGCAAGCTGATGAAATCCCTGAGCTTCTAACAGTTCCTCAAAACGGAAAAAACCCAACTCCTCTCCCCCAGACAACAAAAGCAGCCAGCATTCTTTTCCAAGGTACTGGCTGTTTCAGTACATTCCTGTCTTTAAGGGAGACAC
Organism: Myiotriccus ornatus; assembly: GCA_036023395.1. Classification (NCBI taxonomy): domain Eukaryota; kingdom Metazoa; phylum Chordata; class Aves; order Passeriformes; family Tyrannidae; genus Myiotriccus; species Myiotriccus ornatus. The sequence goes on along the minus strand of JAYRBT010000021.1, from coordinate 12,707,658 downwards.
TGTAAACTGCAGCAGCCAACAGCGTAAGAATCACCTCCCTCCTCTTTACCTGTACTTCTCCAGTACTATTTTCATTTTCCACAACCAAACTGCCCAAAGTTTGCTTGCAGGTGAAGCAGGAACAAGAGGAAGGAAAGAAGGCAGAGAATTAAGGAATTATAGTGCAAATTATATGCTCGTGGGAAAAAAACCAAACACAAAAGAAGAAGGTTGTCTGTAGATTTTCCAAGCCTGTCCTCTCCCTTGCCTCAAAACAGGGTCAGTCTTTGTCAGGGAATAAGTTCCAACTGACCCTAGACCTTCAAACAGAAGGTGGGAGTGTGTTCCCCAAAGCAGTGAACTTGCTGTCCTGTATCAGCAACGCCTGCGAGATGCCAATATCACCACCTTTTCATCACCCACTAATCACGGCAGGACTCCACCAGAAAGTGCAGTGGGAGTCTCAGGTCTTCAAGTTGCTCTTATATTATTCATTTGTAGCAGAGATTTGCAAGTCCCTGTGCTGTATTCACAGTGGAAAAAAAGTGCAGCAACACATGTTGGAGACACTCCAGGAATTACTGCTGTGCTGAGGCAGCTTGTGGAGTTTAACTAAAGAAAATTGACCAAAGAAGAAAGAAGGGCAGGCCTAAAGAGGAAGACAAAGAAAGGAATTGCTCCAGGCACCAGCACATCCTAGTTCCTGCCTACTGCCAGAAAGATGCCGTAATGGATCCTGTCTCCTGTACGCAGCACGAGCAGCAGTTGTGTAGGGTTGATCAGCAGCATATTTGGACAGTATGTGGCAGCTGTAGAGACAGTTCACTGCCACCTGTAGATATTCACCACCTTCTCTGTCAGAGTAGCCAGGAGGTGGGTTTGGTTCACTTCCAAGGGGCAGATATCCAGCACAGGCAGGTCAGCCGGCAGCCTCTGCAACAAGGAACCACTTCCAGCATCCCAGAGCTGTGGGAGGACAGACAAGGTCAAGGTCTGCAGGATTCTCCCCTCCCATCCAGAAGAGACCTTCCTCTCTCCAGAAAAGACTTTCCTCAAATTACTTATAGGACCCTTTCTCTACTTCCACACCCTACTTGAATGGTTTTTAACAGACTCACAGCATATGCCACCATGACCACTCTCTCTGACCTCCTTCATGAGCTCTCCTCCTGTTCCCTGTCATTCCTAAAGAGCCTGCATCCTTCCCTCACAGCACTTACCACATTAGCTACCCCACCAAGCCTGTTACACCACTTAGAGTGCCCAGTTGTGCCAGTGTGCCCAACCCTATTCCTCTGGGGGACAAGAGGGTCTCACTGCCTGCACACTTTTCCATGGATGGAGACCACAGGCCCTGGCTATCAGGAAGTTACCCTGGCTACAGAAGTACAACAGACCAACCAGCACAGGGTAATGTCCATGACAAGACAATTCCCACCCAAATCCCACTAATGCTGTGACTGATGATGCTTCTCTCCTATGAACTGCAATAAAACCCCCCAGCACACTGAAAGGAGCAAGAGATACCAGGGCAGAATTGGACGCCTCATCACCAGCACACACAAAGACGCTCCCATCATCCTCCGGGCTCTGAAAAATGGCATTTTTGGTCAGCAACTTGCAGGTGGGCCCGGCACTGAAAGTCTGAACCGGGTTAGAACACACCACGTTTTCAGAGGCCTCTGTCAGCGGGCTGCAAGTCAATTCCATCATCACACAACGCACGCACGGGTTATTTTTACCTGTGTGGTAGAAATACAAAGGTAACCTTTGGAAAACGTACTCACAGGTAGGTTTCAGCTGCAGGAATACAAGCAGCACCACCCTGCAGCCGCCTCCTTTTGCCCTCCCCCAGTTCTTATCTATGTGCTCATTGCTGGTGGGGGCAGATGCTGCATTTCTGCTGTGCCCCAGGGCTGGTGCTGAGCTGGGCCCAGCGCAGCGAGCGGCCCTGCAGACACCCCCGTACGTACCAGGCCTGTACGTGGCCAGGCAGTGCCGTGTGTTGATCTCTGTTTGGATGTCGATGCAGCCTCCGGGCTCCAGGGGCAGGTGATGAGGCCGGTAGGAGTTGCCAGCTCTCTGTTCCCAAAAGCAGGCTCCTTCCAAGGTCCCAGCCAATATCCCGCCGTGAGGCAGCGACGCCGAGGCCATGCGGGGCAGGTAGGACAGCGATACCATGGGGCACCTGCAAGGGGGGTTGGCAAGGGTCAGTGCTGCCAGCTGCAGCTCTGCTGGCATCCTGCTCCCTGCTGCAGAGCTCCAGCCTCTCCAGCTGCACAGCAAAGAAAGGGCCCAGGCAGGCTACGAGATGGTCCTTCAAGCAAGGAACCCCAACGATGTGTCAAGTATAAATGAAATTCAACTTAAATACCAAGCCTTATGTTTTACAGAGCATCAGACAGCACACATCAGATGAGTGCAAATCAGTGTTTGATTCCTGGAGTACAAAGGACAGAAGTAGCAGAATCTCACACTTTTGTGTGATCTGTCCTTTCCAAGTTAAATACTAAACCCAGCTCCAAAACAAATTCAATCCTCCTGCTTACACTGCACCAGTGGGTCCATTTCTGACCCCTTAAAAAGAGCACAAGTGCTTGGCACCTGTGTAAGTTGTATATACACATGATACATGTACTAAATGTGAATTTTTCAACAAGAGATTCACATAAACCAACTGAAACCACTGTAATTGCTGTGTGAAGCTGTGTTTAACTTAATGCACGTTAGTTGGGAGGAATGACAAATCCTTATGCTATACCTGGACCTCTGAGGGACCAGCTCTTGGACGTGAGAGTTCGTGTCCCTCAGATCATATATCATGATAGAGCCATTGACCAATCCAGCGTAGACATAGTTGGTATCATCGAGACACCAGCAGCAGCTCCAGACAGGACGGCCAGCATTGTATGTCTGCACCACAGTGTTGGTTGCCAAGCTGCAGAAGAAAAGCAAAGTGTTGGCTGGTTGCACAAGCATCTACTGATGAGGAAAAAGCATAATTAAGGTAAGCAAATCTAGCTTTTTAAAGTCTTTAGACAGAAACATCTCCCTTTAGACCGAATTCTCAATTAACTCCTTTACTCTAGACATGAATCTGGAAAATCTAAACAGAATAATCCCCTGGATATTGTCAAGTGATTTATGATTCTTCCAGGCCAATGCTTCTTTTTCCAGATTGATCTTTGGAGACTGGGAGAGGAAATCTCACAGCAGGGTCTCAGCTGCCTTACTGGCAAGAGAAAGCTAAGTTACTTTTCTGGAAACAATTAGGAGAAGCGACTCTGGTGTAATCCCGTAACACCACATATTCCTGAGATCACAGGGCTCATCTCTTCAGATTACATCTCTCATTAATTACTTCCCCTCTTTTTACACAAGAGGAACAGTGCTTATGTCTCAAAAGAACCAATTTAAGCAAGAGTGAGACAGGGAGTGGGGTAAGGACAGTTGAGAGCACATTTACAGTGTTAATTCTTCCTTCCACAAATCGAGTTTATAAAAAGAGAGGAGTACACAGAGAGGCATAACCCAGAACAGCAGATGAAGCTGCTATCAGATCAGGGATTTGCAAAGGGCAGCATTGTCAACATGGGTTTTGCACAGCATGAGACAGAAGATAGCACATATCAAAGGAACTCTGGATATCCTTCATAACACAGGGGCTTCTCCCCTGGGAAGGCGATTACGCTCTGGACTCCAGAGAAACAGTAACTGCTCCCAGGTAAGTCCAAGGGCAACAACTACAAGGACAAAACCCACGTGGGGAAAGAGAGAGTTGATATCAGAGCAGTGACTGGGTCGAAGCAACAGGACCAAAAAAACCAAAACAAACCCACAGTGCTATTTTAAACAATTGCAAGCCAGAGCAGGAGACATAAGGACATCTTGGATAATTCTTTTTTGTAGGATGACTATGAAATCAGCAACTAGAGAAGAAAGGTGACCAAAGGAAGAATATTCTTTCAGACATAGACTGAAAAAAGTATGAAGATGCTGCTGAAGCAGGCACCTAACTCCAAGACATCCTGGGATCAAGCACAAAAGCAAGAGGATCACAAGCTCCAATGCAGCCAACCAGGCAGTGAGAGGCAGATATGGGGGTCAAGTGTCTGAGCAGACACTGCGATGAGGAGCCACTCTCCAGTTTAACCATCAAAAGAGTATCAACATAATCAGTCAGAAATGTGACACACTGACTTCAGCAGAGACAGCTCTGTTTACTTTTAACTAGTCACAGGAAAGCAACATTCCGTACATTTTTGCAGTGGGATTAAGTTCTCTTCATTGCTTCACCAGTGAGAAAGAATTGGGACTAATCAGTCAAACAACAGACACCTGTCCTGCCCAACCTGGTACTGACAGAGTGCACAAAGATGTTAATATAACTGAGTAAGAATCAATCAGCCAATGAAGCTTTGAAGCAGGGTAAGGTTAAGATTGAAGAGCAGGAGAGCAGCAAGAAAACACACTCACAGGCTGTAAATTCTAACAGGACCGGACACATTTTTGTCTCAGTCTCTGCATAATTGGTCTCCAACCTGCTGGTTTAAGTCTCTGCCAGCTCTAGAGAGCCTCTAGCACATGCTGCTTATGCATTTCATATCCCAGATGAATTCCACGTTCTGCAAGAAGGTTAAAGTCTGAGAAGCCAATGTTAGGCTGTGCAAAGAAGAAAAGAGCACAGGCTGAACACCCCTTGTTTCTGCTTTATGCTTATGCAACTTCCCACACTTCACATTTCCCTGCAGTAACAGAAAGCCATGTGGACAGTAAATTTCACGTCTATACATGATGCTACGTTTATTGACTCCACAACTTGGCCAATTCCTGCTGAATTACTTGTTTCCCACCGAGTTCTCCCCAGGAAAACTATCACAGAGAGGCAGCTCCATAACACCTCCACCTAAAAGACGCAAAAGAATCAGTAAGTCCTTCCCTCTGTTAGGGAAGAGGAAGAAGACACAAATCTGATCTCATCTTTGCAGCATCTTTCAGAAAGCAGACTAGCAAGTGGTGCAAGACATTTCTAGCAAGACAGAACAAAACCCAACCCAGCCTCGCACGCAGCCGAAACCCACGGGGACAGGGCTCACCTGGTGAGTCTGAGAGTGCCGTCCAGAGCAGCAGAGAGCAGCAAACCATCTGCTCGAGTGCCGAAAGCCAGGCCCCGGATCTGCTTACTGTGGATGGGGACGTACTGAGTGCTCTTCAGGTTGGCCAAGCTCATCATCTTAACACCACAACCTGTCACAGCAGAAGGATAACGTGGGTTGTTGTGAAGCAGCACACACACAGGACTTGCTGTTCTGCGCCAGAACTGAAGCCTGTGGTGGGATGAACACGTAAAAGTTATTTGCTGTCCTGGATAAGAACTGCCACAAACCATTCTTCAAGTCAAATGGTAACAAGGCTAAGTCCTTAAGGATCCCAGCCACCACCAGCAAATTCAGTATCAGTGTTACAATTCCTGTTACAAGGCCTGCTGCTCTTTAGCCAGCTTCTTCAAAGACACTCTTGCCCAGATAAAACCACACAGAGCAGGATTGCATGGCTATTTAAGAGAACAAATGTCACAGCAAAGAATGGTTACAGGTGAACTTAACTTGCGTGCTACAAGAGCCACCACAAAGCCTCCATTCATTCATTCATTCATTCCTTGGCCTCAAATGCCAGAGAAATAAGACCAGCTGAATGCAGAAAACCACTTTGTTCTGCCTAGATAAGGCACATTAACCTCAAACCCATTAACCAAATAAAGTGAGTTTTGTCATTCCGAAAGCATTTTGCAAATAAACACTCTCAGACTCCTACTGCCACATCTACTGCCCTGAAAAAGCAACTGGCACCAGTCCAGATGTCAGGTCACTGGCCTCTGGATGTAACAGTGAGACAAAATCAGGGCTGCCCATGACTTCTCAGCTTCCTATTTCCTCTTTAGAAAGCAGTGCTCCTAGCATTCATATTAAAAGGGATTTGCTTTTGGGGTTTGGGGATGGGGGAGGTTTAAGAGTATTGAGAAATCAGCTGCATATGGATCAATCCACCTACAGTTTGGGGAGCAGTGTTTCTCACTTAACCACCGGAAGCTTCTCTGCTTCTTTCAGAAGACCCACCTTTGCAAAGAGCACCAAATAACATGTTTTGCCTTGTGGATATGGCACTCCAGCAGGAGAGCCAGAGACCCTCTGCTAGGATTCTGCCACAGAAGTGCCAAGTGAAATGAGCTTCTTTGCCAGGCAGAAGCTACCAATGCAGGGCCAGATGAATTAGGGGGAGTCTTATGAGTATACTCAGTTTACAAAGCATGTGCAAAGGTCAAGCAGAGAAGTGGGGAGCAGAGAGCAACACGAAAAGAGATTTAATTTTCACTTATGAACCTCCAAATCTTAACTTGCTTAGTTACCAGGAATGAAAGTAGACTGTGGAGAAGGCTGTGACACCACGAGGCAGCTCAGCGAGTCGCAGTACGCCATCACTCGGCAGTTCCCAGCCTGAGACACCAAAACCACCTTCTCCAAGAGGTACTTGCGCTGGCTCTGGCTGGAGGGGAGGCTGCCTGGGAGGCAGGGCCGGGAGCTGCAGGCTTGCTGTGAAGTGCTCACATTGTGCTGGGCCACCAGAGCCTTCAGCTCCTGCAAAGAAAAAAACCCCAAGAGCTTTAACGCCTGCCCAGCGCTGTAACTGCTGTGCTTCCCACTCCAGGTGCTCCGGTGCACTGTTCTCAGACAAAGGGGGACAAAACGGTCCCATTTCCCTGCTGCTCCTGAAGTGCTGCATTTCTAAGTCCATGGCCTGTGACAGTGAGCAACAGAAGCATTCAAATGCTATGCAAGTTGTGCTCCAAGTCTGTTATTGCATGTATTACATTGTGGAAGAGAGGACTCTTGGGCAACACATAAAAGCCAGTACCAATTACCAGATCAATGCCGTCGAGAAGAGAATGAACTGCCAAGTATTATGTGCAGCTAAACCACAAGAGAAAGTCAATTAAAACCATTTTCCAGAATTTCCAGAATACCCCATAAAAAAATAAAAGCTCAAGTTTCAACATAAAGGGCGTTGCAGGAAACAAGTCAGTCTATTTAATGATGACGACCCTGTTCTTGTAAACCTTGGGCAGCAAATTCCAGGAATGACAACTCTCAAGAGCTCCAGTCCTGTTTTCCACCACCTCCTCCCCCCTTCTTCCACCACCTCAACTGATGAATGCTCAAGGACGCTCAGCAAAGGCATGGTCAAGAACAGCTTCCACAAGCAGCAAGGTATTCCTTGAATTCCTTTTTCCACAGAGATCATCAGGGCTGAGGTGGGAATTCAGGTAGTGGCACTGGCATATTGTGAGTCACCTAAAAGTGCACCCTCCCAAAAAGCATTTTGACCATCTTTTATCCAAGGTCAAAAGCAGATGGTACAGAACCCCAGGGACACTAAAGACAGAGGTATATACACAGAAAATTGCTGCTTGCTTTCTGTTGTCTGAGCAACGCAGATTAGGCTTCAAACACTATGTAATCTTTAAACAATTAAGGGCCACAAGAGTGATATTATGAATATATCAGTAATTGCAAGTCAGCCTCAGTACTGAACCAGCCACCACTGCTTAACTCACGTCGAAGCAAAGGCAGCAGTTTCCAAAGAAGCAAGATCAAAGATCAAGCTCTACATTAACAGTTATCAAGACCTATAACTTTTGGAAACTGCTCAAGAGGAGAGCAATTCTGACACCTTACAGACATCTGATCTGCTTTGCATCAAGCACATTGCAAATTCCTCAAGGGAATATAAAAATTAAAAACAAAATAAAAATCGAAGCTGGAGACTCGAGATGATCCCATTAGAGTGAGCAAGACAAAACAAGCTGGGTGAGGAAGAAGGGCTGTGGGGTTGCCAGGATGGAAGCTCCAGCTTCAGATTTAGAGTAAGCAGTGAAAACTCAGGTAACTTAAAAGAAAGTTACTTTTAATCAAAAATTTCATAACCTCATTATTTCTAAAAGGGGGATGGAGGCGACCACCACTGAGGATCAGAAGAGATTAAAATTATTTGTTGCTCTGGGGGCCTCACAAAACTCTCCTTGTCACCTGCACTCAACATTCAACATTCACACAAGTTATTAAAAAGGAAACCAGGCAATTAAAATCACAAGGATTATTAGTACAATGTTTACATTTAAACACAATGCACAAACCTAGCAGAATCAGGAAGTCTTACTGGAAGCACATTACCAAGGTGATTAAAAGTGTTGTACTCCAGACAAATTCCACTAATTGTGCTCAAAAGAAGGTTCTGTTGGGAACATAAAGCTACACCTTTGCAGAGTTTTCCTGATGCCTGGTGTTAACTCAGGGCCTTGAGGGCAGACTCCACTCTCTGCACACGCTCTGAGTGTCTCTGCATTTCGTCTTGCCCCTGCAGTGATGAATGAACACAGTCACACAGGTGGGGGAAACAAAAGGCTGCACAGCACGAGTCTTCCTGAGGAGCATGCCTGAGAAGCAGCAGCAGGAGAGCACAATGAATAGGAAAGGAAAACCACCAGCTGCAATAAATTCACACCAGGTTTGAGTATCAGGTTACGGCCTTCACAGCTGATATGATGCTTTAAAGACAAAGGCGGGTATCAGATGTCACTCTGGCTGTCCCCCACAGACCTCTTACAGGCCACCCCTGCCACCTCACACTGCACAGCCCCGGTCCTGCACCAAAGACAGAAACACAGGACAGGACAGCCCCAGGCTGTGGTGCAGCACTGCAGCCATCCCACCTTCCACCTCCCTTTGGGGCTCACGTTCAAATTCAGGCTAAGGGACACGGAGCATTTTTAACTGCCTTAACTACAAGCAACAGCAATGAACTATCAGCTTTTACTACCCCAGACATCAGCTGGAGGTGAACACAAAGATCATAAAGATGAACAATCTTTATGCAATAAGACCATTAGCCTAATTTCTTTTCTAGAGGTATTAGATACACAAGTTCTTATTGATATTTCGCCATCCAATTTTTTTTTCGGATGCTCTGGAAATTCTACTTTAAAAATGCTTTTCCATTACACTGAGCAATATAAACTAATCCCTGCAAGGCTCACAATTACATTTGCTTTCTTCTCCACAGCAGCCTGCAGTCTCCTGTCGTTTCCCTGCTAGTCGTCCCTTTCCTGCTCCATATCCAAACACAGCTACTGCTTCCCACTTGCAAAATGAGTCTCCTATCCCAGCTGATCAGTGGTATTAATGCCAGAAGCCAGAGATGGTTTGCTTGTCGTTAGCTAACTTTTACTGGAAACGCTGGCAGATTCAGGGGGAGCACTGCAGCAGCTCACATCCCATTCCCAAGTTCTTCCTGCTGCCAAAGGAAAAACTTTAGGTAAAAGTAAGGTGTCAGTAGCACTGTTTCCAAAAGGCAAGCCTGAACCTGCCATACAGGATGCAGAACACAGCTCAGCACAGCCCACACTCCAGGTTTACATATGGAAACACTGCTGAGGGCTTTCTTCCAGAGCTTTAGTTAGCTCCCTCCCCTCAACTTCCTTTCCTCATATCTTTTCATATAGCTGAAGACTTAAAAACCATCCATTTCCTAGTGTCAATCATGTCACATCCTTCAATAACAAAGTACAGTGGACAACGTGGTTAATGGACAAGAGCAGAGAAAAACATGTACAAACCTAAAAAAAGGTCACAACTAGAGCCATGACTGCTGCTGGGGCACAGCTCAAGAGCATTAGCAAGAAAAAGGGGTTCACAATGGCTTTTGGGGGGAGTCCACGCCCTGAGCAACCCTTCACTGGAATCACCCCACTGGGGTTGGGACACAAACCTCCAGGGGTCCCTCCTAAGCTAAATGCTTCTACGCAAGTAGTTTCTTTACTAGATGACTTCTCATAAAGCAAGGAATTTGTTAGGCATTTGCTTAAAATATCATCAGCAACTTAAAGATTTATTCCAGACTTCTGCTGATTTTTCTTTTTGCTCCCCAGCAAATTGTTTTACTTTCAGTTTATTCATAGTATAAACAAGCACCTTAAAATTGCTTCCAGCATTTGCATTAACCACTACAGGACAGTGATGAATGCAGTCTAAATACTGAAACAGAGCTTATAGAACACAGGGTACTTAATCTTTATAACATGCGACTTCAGTTCAGTTAGACTGGATACTCTATCATTTAACACCAAATGAATTGCAGGAGAACATCATGGACCTGCACTTTTATCTTATTCGCATTTTTCTTAAGCCAAAGCTTGAAGTGAACCAATTTTCTTGTTAGTGCTGATGAGCATACAGCTCCATGCAGGAATTTAGGCCATTTATAAAGCCTTATCTTACATCAGACAGGAAAACATCAGCAAAGAGGATGGTGTTTAATGTACAGATATGAACAGCCAAGGCTATAAAGAAATCCAGGAGTAAAGAAAAGCATAATATTAATGGCTTACTAGCCAGTGAGAGAATAGATATCATCTACTCATATAACAAAAGGTAGCGAACTGGCAGTGAAACAGGCTCAGGGAAAACTTAGCACTGGTGGAACACACCAGCTAATTCCCACTTGGAAGCACCAGTAGAGTCCACAATTTATAGGAACCCTGCAAAAGCAGCTGGGATGGGTTACAAAATACCCAATAAGTATTGCACAAGCCAGAAAGGAAGCAGTTTAGCAACTGGTCATTTATTGTCAGTAATTTGTATTCTAAGGGGACAGAGGTGCCTTTCAGCAGCTGCTCAGCCCGTGCATACAGCCTCCCCTATTGACAGGCCAGGTCCCAGGGTACCAGAAGGTGCTAAACTAGAATGCTGACTGACCTTCCAAAAAAAAAGAAAAAAAAAATGACATGGTTTTTTGTTTGGTTTTCTCTTGATTTTGCAAATGCATACCTCCTGACAAACTGCTTCTAAAAGGCTCTTGAGAATAATTACTGATAATAGGTCCTATTACAGGTTTACTGTAGAGATTTTTCAAAGCTTCTTTTGATGCAACTACAAGAGAGATGAGGAGGATAAGTCTGGTTCTCCATTACCAGGCCTTTCCAGGCACCACAAAGCCTGAAGAGGAACCTCCAACATCAGCAGCCAAAGAACTCTACTGCTAGGCTGCAACTTCAACTAAGTCTTAAATGCACACAAAAGAAATCAGTGTTACGTAGCACATCCCTGACTGTGCCAGCCTGAGATATCTACCAGCCCGGCATGATTCACCAACTGAGTTTACTAAATCTTTCTGCTCATTAAAACTGCATGCCTGTGTTTTCTCCTCTAAGGGAACATGTAAAAACAGGGTGAAGAGAAAGGGAATCCTTTGTGTCTAAGTATCCTGAGACTCACCTGAACTTGCCTGCGGAGTTTGCTGCATTCATCCGTCAAAACCTGCAGCTGGAGACGGCTCTGCGCAGACTCCAGCTCCGCCTGCCTCCGCAACAGCTTCTCCTTCTCCAAAGAGCTGCAGGAAGAAGAGAAAAGCAATCCTTAGGAGTAGGTATTATCCAGGATGCTCCTCTGAGCTGTCAACACCTGTCCTCTGACTGCATCCCAACACAAGTCCTGTTCAGGCAAATCCACAGGTGACAGAAAACCTGGTACCGCACTCATCCAGTGCACTCACCTCGAGACGTGCAGTCACACAATTGTTCTGAATGACTCACTCAAGCACTGTTCCATAGGAACAACAGCTTTCTCCTCACCATCTTCAAAAGTACTAATTTAGTAGAGCAGAGTGAAAGAGAAATCAGGTTTGTTTCCCCTAAGAAACACTTCAGCAAATCCTATACCATCAGTGTCCATGTAATATACTGTGTCAGTGATACCAGTGAGTCATAACACAGCAAGATCTTCAAGCTTGTCTCTACTACCAGTAACTAAACATGTACTTCAGGAAAACGTATCTGTAACAGAAACAGTGATACAGAGAAATTCTCAGAGAATGCCCATTTATAAATAAGCCACACTTACTGCCTCACCTTGAGCCTAAAAGTGCATACACACCATTTAGCAGCAGCAGTTTTGATAACTTACTTGAACTCCTTTTCCATACAGGCTTATATGAAGGGATAGTTAAAGTACTCCTTAAAAATAGCTGTACATTTAGTCTATAATGTTGACTACTGCATTCTGCACTCTAAAAGCTGCAATATTCCAGTTATTTCAGTAGTTCATGTGCAGGGAGCTGTAGCTTGCCTAAGTATTTTCCAAATGCACTGATCTAGCCTTGCATGTTCACAAAGCACAGAATTCTGTCATTTCCATATAGCTTTCTCATGTGATTTTCTTTTTCCTGCAGAAGAAACAGCTGAAATGCTGTATTTATGCATCACAAACATATTCTTTACACAAGTACCCAGAGCCAGAAGACTGGTGGTTTTTACCGAATGTGAAGAACAAACCCCATGATCTTATACCTAATTCAAGGCTACATGCAAACAATACTGATGTATGCACACACACATCCCTGCTCCACTCGTGGCTGTGTGCCACAAAGCAGCCACTGCCAGCAGCTCCAGGACCCACAGGCAGTCACTGCTGTCTGCCTCACAACAAAAACAGGAGGCAGAGGAGGGGCAGGGCAAGTGGGGAAGGGCTGCAGCGAGCCTGAGACACAAGCAGCAGTCAGACAACTGGGTCTCCATGAGAGGTAAAATGAAAACACCCAAATGCCTTCTGTGCTTTTGAAAAAAATCTTACATGTTGTTTATTTTGCAGTGTCAATCCAGTAAAAGCAGCGTGACCCTTCTAAAGGTACAGTTGAAACACCACCAGGCTGTGCCAATCTGGACAGAAGAGAGATTTTTCCTTTCATGACCGTTACTCCTCAATCATTTCTGATCAATAATTACCAGGATAGTGAGGTTTCTGTTGAAAGACTGCCTTGAAATAACAGTGGTACAGTTACAGACACGTGAAGAAACCTCAATTAAATTCTATTCACCACAAGATTCAGGAGAACTCTGATATCTGCAGCCTTTAATTTCAGAATAGGATCTTACTGAAAAGAAATTCATCCCCATCTTCATACCTGCTTTTTCTTTTTTCAATACAAAGTCTACATTTAGGCTGGAAGGGGACGTAGAGTCATAATAATGCTTGCTGACCTTTTTTAAGTAAAGCTACATGAAGAATTTGACAAAGCAAGATGGGAAGTGATTCATATGAGCGACCACTCTGTTTAATGCATGCAGAAAAGGTCAGCTATTCACCCCCTTGCACTCCTAACTATGTCTCGCTCTTCCCACCTAATGATGAATTAGCAATATACAGCTCTTTGGCATCAACTCTGCATGTTCTCCCATGGTAACATTTCAGGATACAGCCCAAGATAGCTTTTGCTGTTTCAGGGCCACAAAACGCAAACTTGAGAGTTCTGCTGCAAAAGAAAATTAAGACAGGTGCAGCACAGCAAGGCCTTGCTTTTTTTAAGCCAGCCATACCCCTGATAAACCCCAAGGGCATGCACAAATTGCTTTAGAGAACAGAGGAAATTCAAGCACGAAGCAGCAGCCAGGGTGCAGCTTTCAGTGCCCCTGGAGCCTCTGTACCTTCTCATGCGCTCCTGCTCAGTGGTGTCCAGCGCCTTCAGCGTGCGGGCGTACAGCACCACGATGTCCGAGCGCTTGGCCTTCTTGTTGCACTGCAACAAAACACAAGCTCAGTTCACCTGCAAGAACTCCACTGTCCAAACTGTGCATCCCTACGAGTCCCTAGAAAAATTTCTGAAAAATCCTTATAGCTTTGAAGGCTGGGGTTGTGCACTGGAGAACGAAGCCACAAGCATTTACACAGAGTGTTTGCAAGACCCTCTCCCATACAGACACCACAGCTCTAGTCGGGGCCACAACAATAGTGTAGGTCACATATCCTGCTGCACCTTCAATAATCCATCTCCTTGCTTCCCATTAAATCTATTCTGCTAACACACCAGCAATCCAGCATCGTCAGGTAAGTTCCTAGGATGAAATAAAACAGAATCAAACAAAGAGAGGGAAGAAAAAAAGATATAAACCAAAACACCAGCCCAATTCCTGCTTTGAAAACACCAAGACGAGCTGTTTGTCCAACAGACAAGGATTTAGAAACCCCTGAGTGTACTCCCAACTCTGTTATTTCTGCACTAATCAAACCCTACAGGCACAAATACATGAAAGCATTCCAGTGTGAGTATGAAACACTGACATCCCACTGATTTCAGTGACACATGGGGAGTCAGATATTTCAATTATTTTGTGCATCTAGCTGCAATGATTTAAATACTTTAGATTCACCTAAAAAAGAAGGGATAATACTCCCCTCTCAAGTCAGGAACTGCAGATGCCATAATTTCTTCCAAGCTTACAGTTTCACAAATACACTCTGTTGATCAGGAAAGGGGCGGTGAATACTTAGATCAAGTAACCTGTGCTGAACATTAAATTACTATGTGCGCTTCAAATGCAGACTCCTCTATTATTTAGTAGCACGAAGATATCACAGGCAATAGTTTCAGAGCAGACAACCCCCCTCCCTTCGTAAAGAGCTGCCTTGCAGAGCAGTAAGGGGCTAAGACAGTTTTCCTGGCAGCCAGCAGCTGTCACTGGCAGGATCAGGAATGCTGTAATTTCACAGTAACTTGCACTCAAGCCACTTAGTATACAGAGCACCATGCACAGCAACTCTGGGCTATTCAACCAGAGAAGGCCCAGTCACAAAGGACAAATGAGGGGAAGGTGATTTTGCTGCAAGGTTCCCTCCAGAGTAAGTTCTCCCAGAAACTTCTTAGTAATTGTATCATTGGAAGAGGGAGCAAGCACCCCTTGTGAGTTGTTAGGGGTCAAGAAGAAAGCAGTCACAAATTTCCAAAGACTAGAGATGTCAGGCAGGTCTCTCAGAATACTCTCTGGGCCTGGAGTGGGGAAAGAAAAGCTACACAGAATTGACAGGGATAAGAAGAATCAGCTTTGGGCCTTCACTATGGCAACGGCGATTCTTTGGGTTTAATCACAACGCACGTCAGTAGGAAGTGTCTTGGTGAGAGGAGGGAATCCTGCACAAAGTCCAGCAAGAATACAGAAGCTCTCAAAATGACAAAGCCAAAGAAACCCTGGGCTTCCAGCCACCGACTCGGCAAAAGGCAGAACTGAATCCTATTTACAAGGTACTCAATGACCTATTTTGTGTCAACATTCCTTTCTGGAGAAAAGGAGTAAGGAATGGAAGCACGCCACAGACAGAGAAGTGCAGACCTCATCAAAAGAGATCAGTATTAACCATGGAAAGCAAGCTGAAAAGAGCACCTTCAAAACCTGATTTACCACTTGCAAGTGGACATTAAAGGATGCAACGTAGTTCTCAGTTCGCTTTCTGCAAGTTTCCTAAACAACCTGGTCCTCCTAAAGGCTGCAAAAGCAGATCAGCTCAAAACAGAAGATTAAGCAACTGAAAACTAGACTTTAAAGTCCTTTCCAACCCCAACCATTCTATGGTTCTAAAAGTTCTCAGACAGATTTCTTGTCCAATAACATATTCTTTAGGGTGAGTTAATTGCTTCTAGGAATCTGCTATTTCCACTCCAGGTGGTCCTCTCGAGGACTATAGTGGGGTGTTACGAAACCATTTACAGGCTTAGCACTTGCAGTCTCAAACTCCTGCGTCTCCTATTCACAAATGCTCTACTTCAGGGAGAAAACCCAAGTCATAACTCATCCTTTCAAGCAGTGCTAGTTGTTCCTGGCCTAGTAACATCAAAATAATGGTGGGTTTTGTCATTTCTGAGAGCAGCTCCACGCAGCAAGCAGCTGTAACAGTTAGGGAGAGCACTCCTGCAGCAGAAGGTACCCGACAGCAGGTGCTTTCCCGTGCACATAAATGCCCATTTACCTGAGGGCACTTCCCTGCCTGTCCCTTGAGCCACCTCTCGATGCAGGTGTAGCCAAAGAGGTGCCCACAGCGCAGTGCTGACAGCCGGTGCTCCCCAGCATTGGTCCACTGCTCAAAGCAGATGGCACAGGTGTCTCCTTCCTCCTCATCCTGCGCAGCTGCAGGAACTGAGGGCTCCGCTCCCTTCAGAGGAGTTCTCTGGGATTAAAAATTAAAAAAACAACTGTTCTAGAAAGTGCAGCATTTATCATGTCATCTGTCTCCAAAAGCATTCAGTTCACCTTACCTGCTTTTCCTGGACTTCAGTCTCTTCATCTTCACGACTTCCCTGTTCTGCAGAAGCTTCAGACAAAGCTTGAAGTGGTTCTGCTTGGGCCTGACTGGAAGCTAAAGAGAGCATTGCTTAAATGAACTGATACTCAAGGGAGAAAAGGAGCTCTCCTGCTTTGATGTGAAATCACTGGGGCATGGGTTAAGCAGTGCAACAACAGCACAGGTTACATACAAAGGTCGAGATCAGTGCCCTGGGCACCATCTGTGTGCAAGCCCTTCTACACAGCAACAGGAGTGCTAAAGAACTTTATATTTTCTTTTACAAAAAGCAAGAGAATTTCAGTGAAAAAGGAGAGGTCTTTAAAAGACAGCAATTGCTATCAGAATTTTCTGACCTGCATGACACAGAGCTGGTCTATAGTTGGGCTGATTTAGGGTTATATCCCTGCATCATTATGCCCTGAGAAAGACAGACACCAATATGCAGAAGCTGCTTTGCCAAGGAATCTGAGCATACGTATTTCATGTGCCAAGAAAGCATTTCCTGAATGCTGACTGTCCCTTCACTCTGACTTAAGCAGTTTTCCAGCTGGTAATTGTCTGAGCCACCAGTTCTGCTGGGCTGTGTGTTTTGTGTGCTGGGCTCTGTCAGCCTGTCTGTTGAGGCATGGGTGCACAAAGCTATGTGTGGATCACCACCACAAACATACTGGAAAGGGAGCAGAAATCACTGCCTCCCCTCTGGCTCCTGACCAAACAAGAGTTATTAATCACATTTAGTAATCAGGGCAGATATTTTCAATCCAGTGGAGGTATCACCCAACCCTGGCTAAAGTCAATAAAGTTTTCAGCCTCTGCAGTTCTGGGCTGTAAGAGAAGCCAGTGGCTTATATAAGCATCAAGGGAATTCCAGAAAATCCAACAGAGAGCATATGTTCACACAATATTGTACAGCACTTAACAGCTTGAGCTCCTGTCACATGTAAGACTAGGCCAGAATGGATCTGTTCAGAAGACACCTCATAGATGTACCCTTAGAAAAAAGGTAACAAGGTGGGCTGTCCAATTAAAACCGAAACTGAGGGCAGAGAGTGAATCATAAGGACATTCCTTAGAGACTGAAGTAAAAAAAATAGCCTTGCTCTTGTATTCTCCGAGCATCAATAACCTTGACTAGCAAGTAAACTATTTGTCACTCTTACTCTTACATAAAGTGTGCATGTTCATCACAAACAATGTCACTGAAGTGTGTGGCAGACTGTGAACATGAGTTTGGATAAAGAATTGCGAGCCAGAAAAAGATGAGGAAAGAAAAAGACAAAAAAACCCACAACCCACACCTCCATCTTCTCAGCCAAGTGTCACAAGAAATTATAGGAATGTAAAAGAAAACTCTATAAACCAGAGCAGACTAAAATCTCAAATAATGAAAGAATACTGAATCAGGCCCTTCTCTGAAAGCATTGCTGATCTCCAAACTGTGACCTGATGTCTTCAACAATGCTCCTTGATAATATGTAACAGCGGGAACAGGGCAAGCAATAATCTCTAAATTTGAAGTTATAAATAATCCTGGAGATGTCCAGAATAAGCAGCAGCAAAAAAGATTGTATCTAACACTATGGGAGCAATCACCCATTGCTGCTGCTGCTCCTGGGAAGTGCTTGCCAGAAAGCTGTGTGGCAGCAACCTGCTTCTGTCAGCTGCGGGCACAGCAATCTCCGAAAACCGTCTGCTGTGCAGCTCCAAACGATTTCCCCACTGAGTTTTCAAACAGCAAGAAGAGTGCCTGAAATCAGTCTCTACACAGCTCAAATACAGCACAAACCTCCTGAGGTCGCTGCTGGAGGTGTCTCCTGGGCTGGAGCCTCCACTGCCTCCTCCTCCTCCTCCTCAGAAGAGCTGCTGTCAGAGTCACTCACTTCTGCTGCTTCGTCTGGGCTCTGCTCCCGGCTGTCCCTCGCACCGTGCACGGGCCCCAGGAACACAACCGGTCCTACAGCTCGCTCCTGGGTCCTCCTGAGCTGAAAGTAATGGTCCAGCGCTGCCCTGAGCCCAGAAAAGGAGAAACAAAAACCACAGTGATTTCAGGTAAGGTAATTTTGGGTAAGCTAAAGATTCATCATGTTTCTCTGTGATTGCTTGCAGGAAAACTCCCAGGCTTGGACTGCAACAGGAACATATCACAGTTATCAAGTCAGACCTTCTCTGGTAGGGGGGAAATCTTGTACAATAGCCCACTTTGTGAACAATCAGCAGGATCAGCAACAATTCATTTTGCTCAGCTCGAACAAAATCTGTTTCTCCTTACAATGATATTGCCTTCTTTTGGGGGGAGGGGGGGTTAAGAGGAGAAAAGCAAAGTAGGAATCTTTCAGTAACGAGTCTAAGGAACTCATAATTAGTCTCTCCAACCCCAACTCAGTCCTGGCTCCTGCAGCCATTGGTACAAGGCTTGTACCAGAGCCACATTCCATTGACTACTTTGTGTCTAGTCTTTCTACTCTTTTCTATCCAGGCATGAAGTTCCAGTAGAAACGCCCTCCCCACTCCCCCCATCAGTACAGCTATCATCTCAATTATCCTTCAGATTCAAAGAGTTTTTCGAGTTGCCTTCTAGCCCTGAGAACTACAGTGACCTTCACAGGCAATCTGAGGGCAAACAATACAGTTGTGTTTAATCAACTGGGAGGAGAGGAGCTCTTGGTCTCACTGAATTCAAAGGCAATGCTTCAGTTAATTATAATTTCACCCTTGGCATTTACAAAAGTTACAAAGATGAGACAAAAACCAAACAAATTAGAAATGGGGATTTTTTTCTGGCTGCAGAGCATCCCCACTCATCACCTTTTTAATTCATTGCAAATGGTATTAAACACACAATATTTTTTTCTTTGTCTGAAAAAACGCAACCAAAACAAAAAACAACCCTACAGAAAAATACCACTTTATGTATTTATCAAAGTTTCTGTGGCAATTATCACCAGAAAATGTAATCAGGCAGTCTCCAAATCAAAGGTGAAATGCAAATCAGAGCACAAGCTCCAGTGAGCTAAATGCTGGCTGGAACTGCTGAGAGTCAGCACTGCTGCAGGAGGCACTGGCAGGAATCTGGCTGTGCAGGGGGAACGGTGCAAGCAGAAGCTCTGCAAGGACAATGAAAAGTGCAGAAGGGCTCAGGAGTCAACACCACCACTGCCAAACATGAAACAGGGGGATTCACTTTACAAAAGCAAAGAGCCTGCCAGAAGAGGCCAGAAGTTGCTGTGCTACTACTGAGCTTAAAAGGCAGGTGAGGTGCCCTGAATTTGGCCACAGCCACACACTGGACTGGGCTCTGTAAGCCAGGAAGCAAGGCAGTTTTGCACTGATGCTGGACTTGATCAGAGTGCAGTTCAGACCAGTTTCATCTCTGCTGTACCTGGCACTGACTGTCCTTTGGGAACCACCAGCTCTCTGTTGCCGGGGAGCTCTCCTCGCTTGCGGGCGCTGCGTGAGCTGAAGCACCGGCAAGGGCTGACTGGGATCCAGCGTCCCCTGGAGCCTCTGCAGCCCTCCCAGGGCAGGACTCGGCAGCAGGACAGGCTCTGCAGCTGCTTCCCTTGTTGTACCGGGGTTTGGTGAGACAACAGCGTCGTCAGCAGGAAGAACTGCAGCGCTGCCTCCTCCCTCAGCCAGCACAGGAGCGTGGGATGGCAGCACTGCGTGACCAGAGGGCTCCGGGGAACCTGGCCTGAGGTTCTCCTCTGGGTAACCAGACACTACCTGGAGATCAACTTCCATCTCTTCTTGAGCCATTTCTGCAAGGAGTAGAAGAAAATAGTATTTATTTGCAAGTGTGCACCCTGCTTCTAACCTGCTGGTAGCAAGAACCAGGTGCAGCAGTCAGGGACTACAAAAGCCTTTGGAATTCAGAGTCCAGAGAAAATTTGTCCTTT
The DNA here is from genome assembly GCA_036023395.1 of Myiotriccus ornatus. Classification (NCBI taxonomy): domain Eukaryota; kingdom Metazoa; phylum Chordata; class Aves; order Passeriformes; family Tyrannidae; genus Myiotriccus; species Myiotriccus ornatus. The sequence continues at coordinate 12,687,623 of JAYRBT010000021.1, read as the reverse complement.
TGCAGCAGAGCAAAACCACCACAAGTCAATACACATACACGAGCCAGCACAGCAGGCAGCACCCTCCCAGAGTCCTGGGCTCCAAGTTTGTGCCTCAACAGCACCCAGCACCAAAGGCACACTGCAAAAATAAACTTAAATAAGCATTTGGATGAATAGGGAAAGTTAAGGTTTTCTTGTTGGCATCATTTACTTGCCAGTAAATTCATGTGGATCTTGGAGAAGAGAATTTGGAAATATTTGAGATACTCTCCCTGGTGAGCATCACAAGCACCTGCAGATACAGCCAGAAACAAGCCCTAAGATGCAGTCCTGTGTTGTACTGCTCAGGAGGTGGCTTCACTGAATAAAGCCAGAGAAACAAAGTTTCTCTGGATAAAATTCCATTACAGTACCAGATCACTGTGACCCTTACCCACAGCTCACTGAGCAGCCCGTCAGGCATTCACCAACACCAGGCAAACCCAGAAAGGGCATCACAGCAGAAGCCATGACTGTAAATGAGACATTACAGGTACCAAGTTACCCACAGCACCAGCATTTGTGGATCCACATTCAGACCGAGGCCAGGTAAACATGAAAGCTGCAGCAGAACTGTACCTGTTATTAAGGATGGCTGTCCTGCCAACATCTTTGGGGTACAGATTTTAGAGTCCCTCCTAAACAGGAGTACTACCTTAGGTTTTGAAGAAAAACAGAGGAGACAACAGCCTGTGCATTATTAATTCTTATGCTGCTGTCAGGCACCAGATTAGAGCCCTCTGGTCACACTGCTCCACAGAGTCTGTGATGAGCCACCCTCCAGGGGAAGGAAGTGTTACAACACACAAAAGTTCAAAATTATTTCATTAACTGAATAAACAGATGCACCAAAAGCCCACAAAAGTCCTTTATTGGAAGAGCTGTGTGGATTAAATTCTCAGGGCTGGTGAAGGTAATTCACATTCTCCAAAAGTACTTAAGCCACCATAAACCTGAAAGGCTTTGGGAACTGCAGACCTTTAGCATTATTTTGGAGCCCAAACCACACACCAAAATGTACCCATCTAGGCAATGTGCAAACAGAGCAAAGGCAGCTTTTAGTACAAAAATAGCTGGAAAATTTATACAAGAATTACTAGAGGGGGACATACCAGTGCTCAAATATTTTTATAGATCTCGAAAGAAATTCTGAGTCATTTCATAATTCTTATCCTAATTACCAATTCAGCCTAAGCTAGGCCAAAAACAAATCTTAAATGCCACCTCCCACCGGAACAGCTCCATGGCCAAGATATGATAGTATTCTATGGTCAAGTACTGCTTTTCTAGCACTGTGCTCATGTTTGTGATAGAATTGCCACCTATAAACATAAAACCCCCCTCATTTTCACCATACACAGAGTCATAGAATAGGGTTGTAAAGGGATTGGGAAGTCCCAACCCTGCCCCTGCCATGGGCAGGGACACCTTTCCACCTGACCCCTTGTTCAAGGCCTCATCCAACCCGGCCTGGAACACTTCCAGGGTTGGGACATCACAACCTCCCTGGGCAGCCAGTGTCTGCATTAACCGTGAGACCTGAAAAAAACCCTGTTAGTACCGGCATTCTCACCATTAAATCCCGGCATTTTCCCGAAAGGAGCCAAGGCCAGCGATCCCCCCAGCCAGCCCGCTGCCTGCCGGGCAGTCCCGGGACATCCCGCCCACGGAGGGTCGCCACAAACAGGCGTTCCCGGGCCCGGACGAGACAATTCCCCGCGTTCCCAAAGCCTGGGAAGCGGCGCCACGGGCGGCCCCAGCGCTCGCACCCGAGGGCCGAAGGCTGCAGCAGCTTCCCCTCGCCGAGGGCACCGGGCCCCGCTCCGCGGCGCCCGCACGGAGCACCCGCACCTGCTTCGGCACCCGAAACGCACCCCGGACACCACCCGAACGAACCACGCGCTCCACAGGCGCGGGTTTACTGCGGGCTTCCCACAGGGCTCGCGTACCGCGGCGACGAACCGGCCACACGAAGGGCGCGGGACGCTCCCCCTCCCGCAGCCGCAGGCAGCCCGGCGGAGAGCGTGCTGTGCCGGGGGAGCGGCCCCGGGGAACGAGCCACGCTGTGGGCACCGGCTCGGGGAGAGCAAGCCATGCCGATGGAGATGGACATGGACCGGGACCGGGACCGGCCCTCCACCGCCCCCCTCACCTGCCGCCAGGCCGGGCCCCACCGCCCGCTCGAGCGCCGCGCCGCCCCGCCCCCCTCGCCCTATTGGCTGCCCGCGACCTCCGCGCCAGGCCCTATTGGGCGAGCCCGAGCTACTCCCGCCTTCTCATTGGCCAGGCGCTCTGTCCGTCTGTGCGACGAGACGGGCGGTGACGGGGGCGAGGGGCGGGGAGGAAGGGCCTGCTCTGATTGGTCAGGGCGCCGAGGGAGGGTCCGGCTGATTGGGCAGCGAGGCCCCTCATGGCCGTAGGGGGCGGGGCAAGGGCCGTGCAGTGCGTTTTCATTGGCGGAGCCGCCGGGGGGCGAAAAGAGCGGGAACGCGAGTTCGTTCAAAAAGGGGGGGTGTTGTTGCCATGGCGACGGGAGCGCCGTGCCGGGGGGACCCTGAGGGGACCCTGAGGGGACCCGCGGGGACCCTGAGGGGACCCTGAGGGGACCCTGAGGGGATCCTGAGGGGACCCTGAGGGGACACTGAGGGGACACTGAGGGGACACTGAGGGGACCCGCGGGGACCCTGAGGGGACACTGAGGGGACCCTGAGGGGACCCTGAGGGGACACTCGGGGGTCGCAGCGCCCCAGGGGCAGCCTCGGGCCCAGGGGAATCACAGCGTGGGTCACCTGGCCCAAGCTCCCTGCTCACGCAGGGCCATCCCAGAGCACACGGCACAGGGTTGCGTCCAGATGCTGCTGGAACATGTCCAGCGAGGGAGACTCCACACCCTCTCTCTGGGTGAGCTGTCCCGGTGTGTGGTCACCCCCACAGCAAAGAAGTTCTTCCACGTAGTCAGGTGGAACTTCCCGGGCATCAGTTCCTGCCCGTTGCCTCTTGTCCTGTTCCTGGGCACCCCCGGGCAGAGCCTCGTCCATCCTCTGACACCCTTCAGCTCCTGACAGACACTGCTGAGTCTCTCGAGATAACAGCCCCGGCTCCCTCAGCCTATTCTTGTGAGACATGTCCGTGTCCCATCCCTGTGGTCTCCCTGCTGGCCTCCTCGAGTCCCCCGGGGGGCAGAGCCTTGTCAGGGCGCCCTCGTCCCCGTGTGCCTCTGAGGGGACCCCAGGTGCGGCCCCTGGGCGAGGGGAAGGTCGCACACAGACACAAGCACTCGTGTATTGAACCATCGGTCTCTGTGAGGGCAGAGGGGGGCGAGCAACACCCTGGGCTCGCTGCCCGTGGTCAGCCGGCCCTGCTCCCCGCAGTTAACTTCCTTGGTTCCTGCTTTTCTCCAGCTCAGCCAGCGAGTCCACGATCTCTGCAAACACAGGGGTGGCGTTAATCAAAACAGAGTACTTGCTGTTGGCTGTTTGGGATCTTTTTTGAAGAGGTGAGCAGGAGGTGTTCTGTCACCGATAACAACCGGGACAGTGACGCTCTCCCCGGCCAGCACACGTGCGTGCCATGAGCAGGGGACAGGCCTGGGCAGACACAGGGGAGTACAGCCCAGACAGAAGCAGCTGTGCACATGGAAAAATTCTTGGGAACTGCTGCAAGAAGCTGTCCTTCCAGCTCAGCACCACACAGTCGTGGCTGGGTGTTGGATTAGGGTCATATTAGAGTAATAAAGACATGCTGTATCCTCATGCTGACTGCTGTTACATCTTCTGACGGAGACCAGTTATTCATCTGATCAGACCCAGACCAACTTCAGAGACAGTGAAATCTTCCCTGTCATGGAGCATTTCCCAAGACTGCAATTTATTGCTCAAAGCCCAAGGCAGGGATGTTCCTGCACAGTTTTGTGGCTGCTCCTCCAGCTGATGGGGTCTGCAGGATCCGACTGGGGATGAACCCAGACTCCCCTGCTCCCAGTTCAGTGCTTGTCTGAGGGAAAAAGCTACTCTTATGTGATGCCAAATGAGCAGCCTGGTGATTATTGCCATGGCATGGGTAAACATTCAAGATATGAGGTCTAATATTGGGGGATTTGTTAGCCTAAGAGGGCGGGTCAAGGGTGGATCCCAAAACACAAAGCCAGACAGATTCATATGGGAAATAAGGGGCAAATTGCCTGCAGAAGTAGCTGGTTGAGGGATACGAAGGGCCTGTGGAGCAGCTGCCCAGGACACTTACCCTCGGCAGAAGGGCGCTGGGAAGGGTCCAAGGCCCGGCACTGGCCGATGACTCTCCGCAGGTCTGCAGGGCAATCCTCCCCAACAGGGTCCCAGTAATGGTGGCTGCAGATTTTCTCCACGATCTCCTCAGGAGTGCAGCCTGAAACAGCATGTGTGCAAACAGGAGTGTCAGGACAGAGCTCTGCTGCCACAGGAGGGTGCTGGGGAGGAAACCCAGTGCAAGGCCATGCCAAGAGCCTTCCTGCAGCCTATGGCTGGGAGAAACCAGCAGGGAAGAGACCCAAACTCCATCTGCAGTGAACCCCACAGTATTTGGCACGATACCGTTGGGCTCCAGTGGAGCAGGGAGATGAGTTTATGCTTAAACGCACAGGAACATCAAATAGAAACAAAAATTATTTGCATGTTTGTGGTTTAAGCCTGTTGCTTTACTGTAAGCTTTACTTTACTTATACTGGAGCTCCAGGAGAAGCTACGAAGCTGTTGTGCAGAGCCAGGCACACCAGGCACTGCCACTTGGATTTGCACACCGTGGGATGCTCAGGGAAGGGCCAGGCAGCATCCAGTGCCAGACAGGAACCAACTCCACTGTGCTGTGTGGCTTTTATGCAGGGAACCAGATACTTCTGTCTCACCTTCAAATGGGATTTTGGAGGTTGCAATCTCTGCCAGCACGATCCCGAAGCTGGAAGGAGACAAGCAAGAGTCTCAGCGTTCATTCTACCGTGTGTTCCTCCCTTCTAATGGGGGGGATTATTGGGCTGTGCCAACAGGAAACAAGGGCTTATGTGTCCCATTAAACCTGACCTCCTTCCAGAGCTCAGCAGCTCCTCTGCCAGACACCTGCCTGCTCCCAGGCCCCCCTGCAGGGAGGGACAGACACACCTGTATATCTCACAGGGCCTCTTGTAGGGGTAGTTGATGTCTTTCATGTTCTCAGGAGCGACGTAAGCCAGCATAGAGACTTGTCTCCAGTTCTTCTTGGCTCTCCTCTTGATGGATGACTCTGTTTCACACAGCTCAAATCCCGACAGCTGATTGAGAGAATGAAAGGGAGAAGTGGTAGACAGACCCCTGTGGCACAGCTGGGGAGTGCCCCGAGATGGAGCAAACAGAGCGAGATGCCCTGGGCAGCGAAGGCTGGCACGCAGCCACGTGTGCTGCCCGGCACGTGTCTCTGTCTGCAAGCGAAACCAGAGGTGGAAGCAGGTGAATTGCTCCAGCTTCAGCTCATCCCAGTGTGGATGGCTCAGGAACAATCGCTTTGCTGATGATAAGACTGAGATAGGGCGGTTTAAGTGCCTAAGGTGACTGGGGAGTTGGCTCTACTCCAAGTTTTATTTTGGACCCTCATAATTCCCTTCAGTGTTGGTGGAGGGAGACACCCACAAAACCATTCAAAACTCCCCAAACCTTCTCCAAATGTGTTGCTTACCTTCACACAGTAATCTCCAGCCACCAGGAACTTGCTACTGCAGATGCAGCCGTGGAGTCGGGATTTCTCCCCTGTCTGGTGCAGCCTGTAAAGGCCTCTGGCTGCTCCCAGGGCCATCCGAATGCGGATGTCCCAGGAAAGATGCTGTTGTGTGTTCAGCACATCCCGCAGCGTCCCATGCTTGCAGTACTCCATGACGATGGAGAAGCAGGGGCTCCCATCTGCAAGGCAAAAGCATCCTGCCTTGTGCCACCTCCTGGGAGGGGACCACAGCAAACTGCCTCCCACTGGGGACAGGCAGGGGAGGAAAATGTTGACATCAGTGTGACACCCCTACCGTTCTCCTCAATGCAGATCCCGTACATGCGCAGGATGTTCGGAGACTCAAACTTCTTCAGGGTCTGAATCTCCTTCTCGAAGATGTCTCTCACCTTCCTGTGGACAAGGACAGCGTGGTGAGATCCCTGGAACCAGGCATGACATGGTGCTGTGCCATCCTCCCACGTGGCACCCTCGCTCCCACCCAGGACAACTCACGCTGGGTCAGTGGTCAGTGGCCTCTTGAAGGTTTTGATGGCAACAGGGTACTTGAGGTACTCGCCCTCGTAGAGGTCGTAGCTCTCGGTGTCCTGCAGGTGCCTGTAGATGGTGAGCTGGTCCCACCTGATCTCAGTGATGTCTTCTCTTTTACCAACATTGACCTTCTTCAAACCTGCTCCCATCATGTGCCGGGAGGGAACGAGGGACTCGTTAGGCGGGGCTTTGGGGGGAAAGGACACAGAGCACAGGGTACAGGAAGTGGGACACCACTTACGCTCCATCTCGCGCACGATTTTGTTCAGCTCGCTTTGCATCCAGTCTACCTTGCTCTCCATCCACTGCCCGCCAAGGCAGATCTCCTCAGCCACCTCTTCAGGTTCCTCAGTACCTGGGGAGAGAAATAGGTTGGGCCACTGGATGAACAAGCAGGGCTGATGTGGTTAGTTTTTGTCATGGTTTAAATGTCCCTCTGGCTCTCCTTGGCCATGGCAATCAAGCCAAAGCTGGGCAGCAGCTGGGGAGAGGTGCCAACCACTGGTCTCAGGGAAAGAGGGTTTGCTAAGTCCACACTTACTTGCAATCACCTGGTCCAAGAAAGCCCTGTCATCCCTCAGGTCCTCGGCATCCTGCCTGCGACACGTCTTTGCCTGGAAGGCTTCCAGGAAAGCCTGCTTCTGCTCCGCCTGCAGCAGCAGCGAGAGCCCCTGGGCAATGTCCTCCAGGCTCTCGTTCACCCAGACAAACTCCTCACCAGCGCTGCGGGCTCGCAGGAACTTCTGGATCCAGCTGGTCTGGCTGTATTTCATCACCAGTTTCTCAGCCTCCCCTAGGACCCGGAGCAGTTTCTTCAGCAGTTCCTCTTCGTGGTGGGAGATGTGCTGTCGTGGCTGAGCCCTGAGGATCCTCACGGGCTCCAGCAGGATCTGGATGCGCTCCACGAGGCGCTGGCACTGGTGCTTACAGCACTTCACCTGCTCGAATTGGGCATGGATGGCCTGGGCCACGGAGAGGACCCTCTCCACAATGTCCATGCTGGCAGCAAAGGGCTTGGCCACTGGGGATGTGGGCTGGGAGCGTCTGCTGGAGGTGAGCCTCAGGTGCTGCTCGGAGATTAGCTGGATGCAACTCTTCCACGCCTTCCACCCTATGGAACAGCCCTGATATGGGACACCACCCTCGAGGTCCCCCACACCCCCTTACACCTCCTCCAGCTTTGCTACCTCTGCTTTACCTGGCACCACGGCTGCCCTACAGACCACAGCGGGCACACACAGCGACACTGGTACCAGCAGCAGTGGCACATCTCTCTCTGCACTAGCAGATTTTAGCTTGATTTATGTACATTAATTTAGTGTGAGCCATCCCAGAGAGCTTACATCCCGAGGAGTGAGGTCAGCGCTGACCCAAGGAGAATTCCCTGGCCAGCACTCCCTGACTCTAGCCCTGCATCACCCTGGGATCCTGCCCACAGAGCCATCTTTGACCATAAAGATCCATTTTCCTTTCTACCTGACGTGTCTCTCTGTTGTCACCCATCTAACAAAAGCTTGCACCCAGCATCCCCAGTTTCTCCATATTTTCTCCCCGTAGCCCTGTATTTCCCACTTAAGATTTTAAATCAAACTCTTTCTCAGCTCTCAGCATCCCCTCAGGGATCATCCCTGCTCCCCATCCCACATCCAGGCAGCAGGGACAGAAAACCACCTCTGTTGCAGAGAAATTATCAGCAGCCACCCACACCACTGATGCAGCCCGTGCTAAGAGAGGGGTGCTGGACTCTACCAGCAGGAAACAAGATGGGAACACACCCAGACATCAGCTGCAGCCACTCTCCCGTCCTCTTTCCAGCCCCATCCCCAAGGAAGAAACGAGCTGTTACCTGGTCCTGCTGCACTGGTCTCTGCCTTGGCTGCCCCCACAGACTGGAGAGGCACAGCAGGAGGAGAAGGATTTTATAGGGTGCTTTCCCCGCCACTGGTGCCACGCAGCGGAAGGGACATTGTGCAACCCACTGCAGCTTCCCACGCCGGGACAGCCCCCTGCTCCCAGAAAGCTGCCTGGGGTAGCCCCAGCAGATGGAGGCCCCTGTGCTGGGTTTTGCCTGGTGGAAGAAGGAATTGCCCACAGGAAGCACGTTCAGAAGAAGGGGTGGGGAGGCTGTGCCCCCTGTATCGATGCTTGTTGCTATTCTGAGCACCCTGACCCCTGCTGCTGTGAGAAGGCCTGCCCAGGGCACTGTAACACCCACAACAGGGGCTCTGTGTCCTGCTGAGCTTCCTTCACCTGCAGTGGCACCCTCTGGAGCACACCCATCCCAAGAGGGGTGCTGGTCCTTTGGGACCTTCTGCTCCCTTCACCAGCCCTGCAGCCTCAGGACCCCCAGCACCAAAGGAAGTGGGCTGTGGGCACCGGTGCTGGAAATAGCTCTTCACCTCTGCTGGGAGCACAGGAAGTTTTGCTGGTGGCTTCGTCAGAGGGGGCCAGGCTGATTTTAGGAAGCACTCTTGCCCAATTTCAGGGAAGTGAGTGGCAACTTCAGCCAGCTTCTGCTTACCCGAGTCTGGGGTCACAGGAGTTTGCTGCTGATGCTCCCCATAAAGCTCCTCCCTCACTGTGGTTGATGAGGGGAGCCCAGAAAGGAGGCACCGAGGGCCATCAGCACCTGGAAAGGGATGCACCAAGGGTGGGAGAACATGGGAGTAGCCCCAGGGGATATATTTGTCAGAATCTTTTAGAAGGCTTTATTTTTCAAAATATACAGTTTATTTACAATTGTAGTGTCTAAGTTTTACATATAAATTTATTCCAAACTTTTAAATATCTGCAGTAAACATTAGGGAACAAATAATAAAAAATAAAATCACAGGATCAGCAAAAAAAAAAAAAAAAAAAAAGGCATCTCGTAGTAATTCTGTTCATTGGAGTTTGAGTTTCAAGTAGCCAATGTCTATGAAAACCATGAACTTGATAAATCTGGCAGAGAGATATGGGTGCACTGGTTAGAAAAAGGCACAATCCAGACCTGCAGGATGCCCCAAAACAGCTGCAGGCCAAGAAAACCCTGTGCTGAGATTGGGCCAGGAGAAAGACCCCGGATACGGAATCCCCTCGGCACGAGTTAGGGGATGGGATTAACTGCAGCCCTGGAGAGAGAGAGAGCACCCTGGGAGGAACAGGAGCTTCAGGGGCCAGGGCAGAGGACGGAGGGCAGCACCAGGCACTTCATCTCTCAGGCAGCAGCTCTGCCTGTGCATCCGTGGCCTGGAGCGGGAGGGAGGCACAGGAGGGGCGGGAGCCCCGCAGGGAGTCCCAGAACCTCCTCCTCTTCAGATCCTCAGTCCCCCATCCCCTTGGCCGTGCCACAGCTGGACCACAGCCCTCTGGGAAGGTGGTCCAGCGTGGAGCCACCGCTGTGGCACAGCCCCAAGGAAGGGGGCAGGGACCAGCCGGCCTTGACCAGGGCTGGACAGGGACACGGGCCCAGCCCAGGGGAGATGGAGCCAGGCACTGGGGTGGGCTGTCAGTCCTCTTTCTTGAAGGTCTCCTCGGGGATGAGTGTCCGGAAGGGGTAATCCCAGAAGCGTGTGCTGATGCCAAAGCCTGCGGGCAGGGGAGAGAGCGCTCAGCCCACGGCACCACCACGGCCGGGGTGTGGCCAGGGCTCTGTGATCCGTGGTGAGGGAGGAGTGTCTGTGTTTTGAGGAGGGAGGAAGGCAAGGCGAGGAGGAAGAGCAGGGGGAACAGGAGCTGGCTGGCCCATGTCACCAGGCCCATGGATGATAGCTTATCTGGATGGGGCGTTTTCTCCTAGGAAACCGGGCAAAGGGCACGTTGAGCAAGTGCCAGGGTGGGGAAGGTTTGGGGCGGGTCTGGGGAAGCCCAGGGCCTCACCCTGCATTCGCCAGTGCCTCCTGGCAGGAACAGATGCTGCGCCAGGCCGGAACAGACACCCCCATCCCAGCTCCAGGGGGGCTTGGCCTCCACCCTGGCATCCCCAGTGGCATTAATACCCACCGGTGAGATGGGCTGCTGCCTTCACCCTGTGCCACTCTGGCTCCCCACCCTCAACCAGGGGGCCGAGAAATGTGCCCCATGGGCTGCAGCCCCTCACACGCCACTTCCCCAGCAGTGCGGTGCTTGACTTTCCCAATCCCAAATCCCAAACACCAAACGTTTTGGAGCGTTAGTCGCACAGGCAGACGGGGCTTGGACAGCCCTCGGCCCTGCCGGCCTGCACAGGATGGGGGACAGGGCGCTACCTGATTTTTGGTGCTCAAAGTGGTGCTTGACGTGGTAAGCCTTCAGGCCATACAGGTAGGTGCCCTTTTTGGGTGAGCCGTAGTGGAGGTAATAGTGCATCATGTCGTAGATGACGTAGCCGCAGAGCCCCCCGACGAACACCGAGAGCCCCAGCACCTCGGGCAGCAGGACTCGCAGGACACCGTAGAAGAAGCCGATCACCAGCGAGGCCGGCACGGGAGGGAAGACCAGGCGGGAGCTGTCGAAGGGAGACTGGAAGCGGAGAGGGACGGTGGGACAGGCAGCTCCTGGCTCACCCTCCCTCCCTCAGAACACCCCTGCCAAGCACCGGGGAAGCCCACCTGGGAGAAGCCAACACCAAAAACCCTCCCCAAAGACGTACCCAGTGGCAAGAGCAGCCCCCAGTGCACGCCAAGATGGCCGGGCGGGTGGTGGCTTTAACTGGCAGGTCCCCAAGCTCCACAGGGACATTTCCTCCAGCAAAGCTAGAGGGAGCCATGGCTTTTTTGGTGTTCCCCTGTGCCCAGCTGGAGCTTGCAGATTTAACTCCAGCTCCTCCAAGCCTGTCTTGCAGCCCTCACTGGTGTTGGGTAAGGGCCCCGCTCCGATGCCACCAGTCACAGCAAACAGGCACAAACAGGCTCTGCCTGGGCAAAGGCCATGCAGAAACAGGCTCCACCAGAGCAAAGGCCACCATTCCCACAGCCCAGCGGGCGCCAGCAGGGGCGGGAGCCGCGACTCACCTTGTGATGCTGCCCATGCAGCAAGAAATGCAAGGTGATGAGATAGTAGTTACTAGCGGGTGGCTTCATGTGGAAGACAAAGCGATGGATGAGGTACTCTAGCAGGGACCACAGGATCATCCCCAGGAGGAAGATGAAGGGGAAGTAGTATTTGTGGACAGGGATGGAGTACTCTACACAACGAGACGTGCAGCGGTCAGCAGGGCAGGCGACGTGCGGGTGCTCTCATCCATCACCAGCCTCCCACTGGTATCCAGGTGATGCTCAGCTCTCCCTCCCTCCCACCTCTCATCCACCTCCTGCCCTGAGACCCTCCAGGGAGCTACCTGCCCAAGCACTGCTCCAAAACCACGTTTTCCCTGATTCCCACTAATTTACAGAACCAGCTGGCTTCTCACGACCACAAGGAGCCAGTGAGGGGCTCTCCTGCATCCCAGATGTCAGTGAGGGCTTGGACATGCACTCCAGGGACTGCCTCAACCTTACAAGGCTGCTTCGCCCACCAGAACAAGGCAGGAGGGACCTTATCTGCACAGACAGCACTTGTGACAGTAACACAGTGTTGTTGGTGTTGGGGTTTCTTTTTTTTGGGCAAAAAGAATAGGTTTGTTGGGCAGTTTCCCCCGCAGAGCATTTTTCAGCCACCTCCTTCTTTCAGGGCTGGCTGCCAGCCCTGTGTCCTCTCTAGCAAAATTAAGATTCTTCCCCAAACCTGCTTATTTTTAGTAAAAAAAAAACCCAAAACCTGAATGCCAGCAAGGTGCTGGGCACCAATGAGCAGGGGGGGTGCCAGTGCAGCAGGCAATTTTCTCCCCCCAGCCTGGCACAGCTGGCACTGGGTGGCACCTTGCAAAAAAAAAAAAAAGAAAAAAAAAAAAGGAAAAAAAAAAGGGAATCCAGCAAAAAAAAAAAAAAAAAAAGACAACAAAGAAGACAGCCTGCCCCGGCCACGCTTGTTATTCCCGGGGGAGCAGACAGTGGGAGATTCAAGGGCAGGCGCTCCGGGCAAACAAGCCCCGCTCTGTGCGGCGCCGGCGGCGCTGAGAGCCGGGTTTGTTCGCCCGCCACGCCGGCATTCAGCCACCCCCGGGGTGGGCGTCAGGGCTGGAACCGACCCCAGAGCTGGCTCCTCTCTGCAGACAGAGGGAAGGGAGGCAGGAGAGCAGGCTGCAGCCCCGGTCAGCGGGCTCTGTCCCCACCTCGGGGGGACCAAATGTCGTGGGCAAGAGGAGGGGATGGAGGTGGGTGAGCTGAAGGGGCGTCATGCAGGGGTCGTGCCGGTGCTGCAGGGACAGGCGCTCACCCGCTGCTCTCGCACGCGGCTTGCGGTGAGCATGCGTGGAAAGGGGACAAGGGAGGGATGCAGAGGCCTCCCCCCACCCAGGGCTGTCCTGCCCCTGGACCCAGAGTGGGGACAGTAAGTGAAGCCCAAGGGCTTTGCTGCTGCTCGTACCTGTGGTGAAGGAGGAGAAGAGCCTGGTGTTGCCCTGAGCGAGGGAGGTGTAGCTGACCCAGCTGAGATAGAGCACCACGGGCGTCCATACCATGAACACCACGTACCTGCGGGGTCGAGGGAGATGTCAGAGGGAGCATCCAACTGCCTGGAGAGTCAGTCCCCCCCATGGAAGCACTGGCTGGGGCAGGTGCAGACCCCAGGAGCTCACCATGCTGTTTTGGACAGGAACTCAAGGACGTCCGAGTGGAAGAGGCGGATGGGCCGGTCCACGGGCTGGTGCACCCACTCGTCGTACTTCTCCCCTAAGTAGCCCACCTGCCACAGCAGGGGCTTCTGCCAGTCTACCAGGTCCTGAGGGAATAGAGAGTGGTTACTGGTATCCACAGTGGGACCCACACACCATCCCAGTATCAGGCACAGAGCTGACCCTCAGCTGCAGGATACTGGGCTGCAGACTCCTTTCCATGCCCCACAAGCAGTTGCTCCTCATTCCAAGGTGCCCTGAGCTGCCCACAAGCAGCAGCGCGGGGCAGACGAGGAGCCAGACACACATCAGCCCCACGTACCCAGGAGTGCAGGGCTGAGCTCCCACCTGTGCCACCGGGCACCTGCCAGTGGTTCAAGGTGAAGGTGGCTTACCCAGGCCTGGCTCAGCACCAGGCCCTGATAACTGAGGCTCCTTGCCTCTCGAGCTGCCAAGATTAGATAGCAAGCAGTGATACTTCCCAGCAGAGCACCACCGGTGGCACGTGGATCCCACCCCAATGGCACTGCCAAGGACTTTTCTCCTTGTGGAGAGGAGGCACGGGGTGGCAGCTGTGAATGTTTGGGCACTCCAGCAGTGAGGAGCGAAGTGGAAAGGGATAGGGAGCAGGGATACAAGACGGGAATACAGACCCCAGCGCTGCTGCTGTGCATGGCCACACTCAGGGGGCTGCAAGAACAAGAAGGAACCTGTGTCTGCACACATCATAGCACGGGATGAGAACAGGGAGATGGGACTGGCAGCACCGCCTCTGCCACCGCTTGGCATCCCCAGATGCAACTGCTGGGCCTGGCCAGATAGGGTGGAGTCCTGGTCCCACCCCTGCCCCGGGACTGAAACCACACTCGCCCAACCCGGCAGCTTCGGCCGCCTGTGCCGCACGGCCCGGGCACAGCAATCTGTGCTGCTGGTGGGGATGGCTCAGGTCGGGGCATTTCAGGGCAAGCAGCGAGGTGGCTGTGAGCATTCTGGGGGCTCTGCCTCAGGAAGGGAAGGACACACTTGCCCAGCAGGGGAAACAAGCCCAGCCGGTGCACGGGACGGGGACGGAGCCACTTTCCATTGGGGTGGTGGGGGAAAAGTTAGAGCAAAAAGGTCACTTGGGAATGGCACGTTCAGTTTTAAAGGCAATCAGTGATAAAACATTATTATGGGAGGATGAAAGATGTTCTCCTGCTCAAAAAAGCCCTTCTGCAAGATAAAAGCACACTCATTGACAAGCTGGGACCATGCAATGCACAGTGGCCAGATGGTGCCGTGGAGGGCAGGGACAGCCAAAGGCACCTGGGGGACAAATCCCCACTGCCATGGCATGCTCAGAGAGAAGCTGGCACATCAGAGAGCACCCTGTACACATGGGGATCACCCTGCCCAGGCTGGGGAATCCCTTAGTGCTCATTACCGGTGCTTAAGCAAGAGGAAAAAAAACAAAATAAACAAAGCAAGAAAAAAATAAATAAAACAAAAAAAATAAAGCAAGGAGAAAAAAAAAAAGTAGTAAAGCAAGCAAGGTGTGGCTTGGCTACATATCCCACTGGAAGGGCACAGCCACTGTCAGAGAAAGCCATCTCTCTGTTGCTGCAATGGGAGCCTCCCAGTGTGGCCACACCTGTGCAATAAAGCATGAGCAATGCCATCCGCACCAGGAGAAAGGGCAGAAGCAGTTGGATCAACTCAGCTCCCCCCTGCCATCCCCTCCCATCCCAGAGGTCAGCAGAAAGCCAGCACTCGTGAAGGGAAGAGGAGACCTGGCATTTCCTGGGAGCTCTCTGAGAAACGGCCAGAGGAACCCCAGGGCTCTTACCTTCTCCACATCCACTGTTTTGTAGCAGAGATCTGTCTGCTCTGGGGTCTGAGCCGCAGCATCCACCACCTTCTCATCCACTGCTTCAGAGGGGCTCTGAAAAGAGAAGGAAAACCTTGTGGTGAAGCATCAGTGGCAGACACAGTTTAGGACAGTGATGGCACCCAGGGGCACAGGCAGAGAGAGCTCGTGCCAGACTGCTAAATAAATATGGGGAAAAATCTGATGAATTTAAGTCATTCAGTTCCTGCAGAGCAGGTTCCTGAGGGAAGCAGCCGCCAACAAGCTGCACTGCCCTTCAGACCGTGCACCAAGCATCCGCCAGCAAAGCGAGGGGCATTGCCAGTTAGTGCTGCCTCCTCCCCCCACACTGCTCTCCAGCAGAAGGCCAGGTCAGTGTTCTGGTCTCCAAGGAAGCTGGGCTGCCAGAGCAGGAGTGTGGCACAGCTGGTGCCACCACCCTGACTGCAGGCACAGGTCAAAACACAGCAGGAGGGAGTTCATCCCAGGGAAAAAGGCAAATGCCCTTCACAGGGTGACACTGGGCCAGGTGCCTTTGCCATGGGCTATGGAATGAGGGGAGTGGGGGCTGGTTTGGCTCAGAAGGGCACACCGAGGCGCAGGGGATGCTCTGGTGCAGTGACAGTGGGATGAAGACCCATCTGTGGTCCCACTGCCAGGGCTGGCTGAGAAACAGGAGAAACCTGACTTGTCTGGTGCTTGGAAGCAAACACATCCCTGGCCGCCAGCACCAGCCTCCCTCCCATGGCCACGCCGGCTCTGGCCGTGCCGCTGGTGGGGGGCTTGGTGAGGGTGCAGCATGCCCATGCAAACCCCAAGCCAGCCGTGCCCCCCGGCAGCAGCGCCAGCTCCCTGTGCAGGACGTGCCAAACATGCCTTTTCTCCCTCTTTGTCACCTTAAGTTACCCATTAACCTGGAGCAGGGTACGGCGTGGCCCGGCAGCCGCAGCACAGCCATGCCCTACAGGACTCCCAGAGAGGAAGGGTTTTCTCCCAACTCCCCGATGTGCACTCTCCTCACTGCTCCCAGAGGGATGCAATGTCATCGTACCCATGGGAATACCCACCCTGGCAGCTGGAGGAGGAGACAGGAAGCAGGAGAACCGGTGTCACCTCTCTGGGGTGGTCAGGACTTTGTGCGTGTTGGTGACACCGAGGCAGGGCTCAGGCACTGTTTGCCAACAGCAGGCACTCCTTGCCCGCTGTGCTCCCACCCCATTTCCCAGGCTCGCTGGATTTCAAACCTCATTCTGCTGGTACAGGAGCTGCACTACCCAGCTCTGAATCAGTCCCTCTCCTGGGGCAGCAGGCAGGGAAGGGCAGGGGATATTACCAGCCAGTATTTCCAGGCTGGAATCCTGCTGGCATCAGTTTTACTGCAGGCAGAGTGCTGATGCCATGGACCACCACACCTCCCTCTGCAAGGGTTCCCACTGCTATTTTCAGCATTGCACACTTCAGCCAGACATCCCAAAAGCGTGGGGCAGGCAGGATGCCTTAAAATCCAGGCAAGCATGGTGAAGTTACAGTTTTGCCTCTGCCCTGCAGGTGCTTTGAAGAAAATTCAGCTTTAAGAAGGAGAAACGGCTCGGCTCATCCATGCCCTGAGAAATGAGCTGGTGCTCTCCACCTCCACACTTGCACCACAACCTAGCCAGCAGCAGGAAGGATGCTTAAGAAAGCCCGGCTGACGCAACACCCGACACCTCTCCTCCCTTTTCCGAAATGTTCACACGCCTCCGGTTCCCCAGCCCATGGATGCCTGAGCACCATGTCATGGCTGGAGGCTTCCCTGTCCTCCCAGGTCAGGGAGGTGGACGGAGGGCTCACATTCCACCTCGACACCAGCGCCTGGATCGGGTGCCACCAGTGAGATGCCATTGTCCTGCAGGCTACAGCAGCTCCCTCCCCTCACCTGAGTCACCTCCTCCTCCTCCTCAGCTGGGGAGCAGGAGGATGGCTCTCCTCTTGCTCACGCCGGGGCTGGCAATGAAAGGACCGGTAGCTGTGGCGCAACCATGCCGGCATGCCCCGGCTGGCTCCCCGGAGCTGTGGCGTGCTCCTGCCTGCCCCGGTGTGAAGGGGCCCCGCAGGGATCAAGCCCCACCAGCTCTGGGCCAGCGCTCGGGCTTCTGCCCATCCTCCTGCAAATAGGAGGTGGGTTGGAAAGATACTGAAGGACTCTGCCAGAGCTGAGCTCTGCTGTCACCTGTGGGTGATGAAAATGCATCCGAGTTGTCCCCAGGAAAACAGGTCCTGCCAGGGAAGACACGCAAGAGGCCTGATGTAAGGAAGGGAAAGTTAACGCCTACGAAGCGCTGCCACCCCAAGCGAGCGGCAGCCCCGGCAAGGTGCCGACTCTCCTGCTGGTGGCAGTGGGGCCAAACACCCAGAGCACGGCACGATCCAGTGACCGGGTGACCCAGCATCCACCTGGGAGCATCCAGCTGCCCTGCATGGATCAGGCAGGGAGCTCAGCACCGGTGCTGCAGCAGCGGGAGAGTGCTGGCTGTGTCATCCCAGTGCTGCCCTGCATCAGGGCTTGGGGCACTGGAAGAAGAACAAGGTCCAGCTGTGATGTGGGCAGGTACAGACAGGAGGGGTGGTCTGCTGCAGTGTTCAGTGTTCCTGGGATGCAGGAGGGGAAGCTGAAGCCTCCCCCTGGCCCAGGCAGGGCGATGCTGCCTGCAGACAGCTGCTCTGCCAAAAGCCTGGACCCAGTTTTTCCACCTGTGCCCGTTTGCCCAGTGAGTCAAACCCCCCAGGAGCCCTGCCATGCCTCTGCATCACTCCAGAGCCTCCAGCACCTTCTCTGCGCTCCTCAGCTCCATTTGCTGGTGTCCACATGGGACAAGCTCTGTCGGCATTGCAGGTACAGACACATAGCATGAGGACACCCATGAGGCACAGAGAGCTCAAGTGAGGTCCCCACCATCCCACCAGCGCTGTGGTCCCTGGGCAGTGGCTGGCAGAGCCCCACGGGGCTGTGCCTCAGCCAGTTAAACACTGGGTGCAGCAGGACTATTAAAAGGAGGTGAATTTAACTCCTTCTAATCAAAGTAACAATATAAAAAGCCACTTCTTCTTACATCACCTCCAAAGAGGCGCCCCAGGTATCCCGCCTACATCCGAGCGCGCTCAGGCTGGGATGGAAAGCCAGGGTGAGCCTGACACACAGTGATGCGGGCAGGAGAAAGGGGAGGACACTAATTCCAAGAGGGATAGAGGATTTACTCTGACTCACGGCCATGTCATGCACCCCAAAGAGGCTGTGATGAAAAGTCTCTCATTGCTTAAATTGGAGGGGTAATTAGATGATCCAGTTTCCTCCTAGCGAGGCTGTTAAAATCCTCTGTCTAGTTTGGGTAATTATCGCTTCTCGCTTTGATCTCCCCTATATGTCCTGCTTGCATAGATAAAACATTTGGGGGTTAATTTGTCCTCAGCCAAATGGGTCTGGGTGACGCAGAAGAGGGACCTGTGGCTGAAGGAGAGAGCCAGACTCTCAAGAGCCACAGAAAGGGGCGTGGAGAGGCCATCGGGATGAAGGCTGGATCTTATCTTCTTTGCCTCTCTTGCACTAACACATTTCTCCCCCCGCCCTTTTCCAAAACCCTGGAAATCCCCGGGGAAAGGAGGGAGGGGATGCTGGATGCCTGTGGGACCGCAGCATCCTGCATCCCTCAGCATGGGGATGATGGAGCTCTGGGACTTCCAACAGGCGAGAAGAAGCGCTGGCAAAGCTGTGGGGATCCGCAGCCAGACTGCGGCGATGCAGCACCTCCTGCAAAGAGCTGTTTGGGGTACCCGTGTCCCAAAGCAGCCAGAGCATGAACCAAGTGCCACTGAGGGCATCGAGTCCCCCCCCCACAGGAGATGTTTGGAGGGCGGCAAGTCGGGCAGAGCAGCTCACACATCAGTCCCGGCCAGCCCCACCGTGCAGGAGGCAGTTGTAAACCCTCCCCTCAGTGTGACAACCCTGGGGTGGTTTATCCGGCAGCAGGCAGTGTCTGATCTCCCTGCGCCCCGGTGTTATCACGCCGCGTATTTGCATTGCGATGGTGGCAGTTCCCCTCGGCGCGGGCTGCGGCGAGAACCCGTTTGTCCGGTACCTTCCTTCGCCCCAACCCGTTGGGCTCGTCCCGCCTGCAGGGAGGCGGCGGCTCAGCGAGTGTCCCAACAGAGGAGGTGCCGTCGCCGGGATCCATCTGGGGAAAGTGCAGGCACTGCGCTGAGGCCGAAACAAAGCCCTGTCTGTGGCGCTGGGGCCGAGGCTGCGCCACGGGGAGAACAACCAGAGAGCGCAAACAACCGGCCAGAGGGACCGAGCGGTCACCGACCTCGCTGGGATGTGGAGAGGGGAACGCGGCCGCTGGGCTGGCAAAGGGGGCTGGGCTGGCCCCGCTGCTCAGCATCCTGCCCGCGGTGTGCTGGCAGTAACTTGGGGGTAGTGCCCAGTGCCACGCTGCCTCCTGGAAGTTCACCTGGGGGCACTTTCCCTTGTGCCTGGGCATCACGGGGCTGGCATAGTGGGGACAGAGCTGTGTCACAGCCACCCGTGCCCCACGCCAGGCGGTTAGGGAGGCGGCTGGGCTCCTCTCCCCACCACTGGCTGCTCACCACCAGCAAGACCCAGTGCCCAGCACCCTGGTCCCTGGTCGAGTGCTGACAGTCAGGAAGGGCGTCCTGCCCCACTGCCCACCCAGTGCCACACAGTCCTGCTAAAACTGACACTGAGCTCCATCTTCTGCAGCCCTCCAAAGACCCCAAACCTACCATGCCATGCTGGCACCCAGGGATACCCATCAGCCCTACCTCCCTGCAGGGAGGGGTGTGGCCATGGAGTGGGACCCTGTAGGTACCAGGCTCTGTGCACTTGGCACACGGTCTGTCGTGGGCCCTGAGTGCCTGGGGGGTCCCCTGCACCTCAGACCTCCCGGGAGCCAGTGTGTCCCGTGCACTTGGGACCTTGGCACTCCGTACACCTCAGGCACCACCCATGCAGGACCTTGGGAGCCTCAAAAATCCCCTGTCTCCTTCACCCTTCCACCCAGACCCCATAGAGCCTGATCCTAAGGGTTCTGTGCTGCTCAGACCCAGCACACACCGTCCCATACAGCACGAACTTGGACATGGATGCACTATAAACCCTATACACCACATACACCCCAAAACCTCCATGCCCCGTACACCCCAAACCCTATACAGCCTCTTGAACAGCTCCGACTGTGAGAACCCTGGATCTTGGGTGCCCTACAGACCCTGCACAGCTCAGGTCCCACAGAGCACGGAGTTGGGGCACCGCATCGAAACTGTACGCATGCTGGACCCAGGACCTGGGGCACCCTGTAGAGACCCTGCACATCGCGGTTCGGGACACGGGGCACCCCGTAACCCCTGTCCATCCCGGACACGGAACCTTGGGCACCCCATAGAGACCGTACGTGCCGTCCCCAGGACCCCGCACAGCCCGAGCCCGCCCCGGTCCCTGCTCGGCCCGCAGCCCCCGCGCCGCCGGCGGTACCTGCTCGTCGCCGGGCTCTATCTCCCCCACGTAGTACTGCTCCAGCCAGCGGCGGGCGTTGGCCGAGTGCCGGTGGGGCGGCCCGTCCAGCGCGGCGCTCACGTCGGTGCCGGCCCGGCGGCGCAGCAGCTGCTCCCCGCCCGGGTGCAGCCGCACGAAGCCGCTCAGGTCGTAGAGGCGGCGGTGGCAGGAGACCAGGCAGGCGCCCTGCGCGCAGCGCGCCCGCACCTCGGCGGCGCTGAAGGACCGCGGCCCCGCCGTGGCCATGGCCCCGCCGCCGGTGCCCGTCCCGTCCTGCCCCGGCCCGTCCTGTCCCGGCCCGTCCCGCAACGCTCTGCCCGCACCTGCTCATCTGCATACATGAATACGCCGCCGGACACGCCCCCAGGCCGCGCCCCCCCGCAGCACATTGGGCCGCGATGATGGGGCGGGACGCGGTTTTGGGCGGGGGGAAGCCCTGTCCCGCCGCAGGTGCCCCGATCGCGGGAGGTGGGAATGCGGCATCCCGTGGGGGGAGCGGGGGCACCCGCGGGTGGGTGATGGGGGCGTGGGGGGAGAGAGGAACGTGTCTCTCAGGGGCCCGTGGGAACGCTCGGGGTGGGGGAATAGGAGGTCTGGGCAACCTTGGATGGGTTAGGGGGACACTGGGGTGTCCCAGAGGTGGAAATGGAGTATGGGCACCCCTGGGGGGGAAATGTGGCTGCGGGGGCATCCCGGGGTGGTAACTGGGGGGCATAGGGCATCCTGGAGGTACCACCCTTCCCGAGGTATCAGCCCCCCTCCAAGGTCCACGGTGGCCAAGACACGGGGAACCCCAGTCCTGGCTCAGAGCCCCCTCGGAGAGCAGGACCTTGGGTGCCCTACAGACCCTACTCCTGGGGTCCTCCACATGCCAACCCACCCCCGCATCACTTGCTGCCAGGCACTACATCCTCCCCTCTGTCTGTTTGCAGATTTATTTCAATATTTGATCAAATTTGTAATAACTGGTGTGGCAGGGGGCAGGGCATGAAGCAGTCCCAAACCACCCAAAAAAATCACAAAGAATGACAAGAAAGGAGCTTTCCCACAATTTGTTGAAAAACCTTCCCTCTGAAGTGGGGGTGCTGCTTTGGGGTGACACCCTTGGCCACAGGGGCTGGCCACGAGCCAGCAAATTTTGGCGTTGCCGACCACACCGGGCTGCAAGTGGTGATTAAGGTGGGGTTTGCCATTCCAAGAATGGGGAGCCCCCCTGGCCCCACCTGTAAGGGTGGGTCATCACACCACCCCAGCCCCCCGGCTTTGGGGTGCTGTGGGGTGCTGGCAGGCACAGCCGGGTGTTCAGGAAGGCCTTTAATCAAGGCGGATGCAAAACCTGCTGTGGCGGTCGGCGCCGGCTCCTCGTTCCCGCCCAGCTCCCGGAACGGCCCTGCCATCTGCTCAGGGAAAAGTCCTTTGTCGGGGGCAGGTTGATTCTGCGCCCCGATGGGAGCAGAGGGGTTTGGGGTGGGCATGCTCCTGGCTGGGGTTGCTGCAGGGTACCCAGGGTGCACTGGGGGTCCCTCAGAGGGGTTTTTGGGCTAATGGTCAGAAACATCCTTTGGGGGCTGGGTGGAAGGGCCGGAGGGTGGAGGAGTCCTGAGAGGCTGCTGGGAGTTCCCAAAGGAAGTGCTGGGATGGGATATCCCGCTCTCCTAGGGGGGTCCCCAGTACCCTCCATGGTGGCCCCAGTCCTGGTGGGAGAGCTTAGTCTGGTGCTGACCTTTGGGGCAGCAGGGTGGTTCCTAGGTGGAGATAAAGGATTTTGGGGTGAGCATGAGGGCAAGGTGAGGGGCAGAGGAAGACCCAAACGTGCCGTGGTTCTCAGTCAGAGGCCATTGCACCCACCCCCAAACCAGGTGGGCACCCCAGACCCCAGGTATGCTCAGGGCAGGTGCAATGGCCACTATCCCTTTGTGGTCATTGGGGTCCCTGGGGGAGATGGAGAGGACTTTGCCCGTGACCCCACCACAGTCCCCACCAGCTGCTCTTGCCCTTGCAGCCCAGCCCTACCTTGGGTTTTGGAATGTCCAGGTCCCTTGGGTGCTGCCCAGAGCCACACGGGGGGCTCGCGTGCAGTTCATGGCAGAGATGGGTCCAGCCTTTGCCAGCCCACAGGGGGCAAAGCTGCCGGCTGCACCTCTGGGTCTCCACTGCCGTCCTCTCCCGAGCACATGGGGGGCTGTGGTCCCTGGCTGTGCTGCAGCAGGGCTTGGACACATCAGCCAGCCTGCTGAGAGCTGACAGCCCGCCTGCCAACAGCTCCTGGGCTTCCTGGTGGGGCTCTGTCCCCCGTGCAAGGGACAGGGGTGTCCCCAGGGTGGGTGAGCCCAGCTCTGTGGTGAGGGTGGGCGAGCAGAGGGACCCTGTCAACTGCAGAGCAGGGATGCACTGAGCAGGGGTGGCACTGGCGAGAGGGATGGTGCTGGCATCGAGCTGTACAGCAGGCACCACCACAACAGCTCCAAATGGGCAGAAAAGGGCTGTGCCAACGGCCTGTCCCTTGGGACAGGAGGCACCAGGGAGTGCAGTTGCTCCTGATCAGAGAGCAGCTGAAATGAGAGCAGCCAAATGGCTTGGGCTCATCAGTTCCTGAACTGGTTTACCCACCAGACAG
Organism: Myiotriccus ornatus; assembly: GCA_036023395.1. Classification (NCBI taxonomy): domain Eukaryota; kingdom Metazoa; phylum Chordata; class Aves; order Passeriformes; family Tyrannidae; genus Myiotriccus; species Myiotriccus ornatus. The sequence goes on along the minus strand of JAYRBT010000021.1, from coordinate 12,664,672 downwards.
ACGGACAGACGCTGGGGCTGGCACAAGGCAGACAGCAGGAATGTGCCTCTGGCTTTGGGCAGTATCAGGCCCTGCAGTGCTGGAGGGGCTGATGCTGGGATAATGGGGCTGTGGCCACTGAGGAGGAGGAGGAGGCCAGTACAGACACTGCAGGGTGCTGCGTCCATGGGGAAAGGTTTTCCTTCTCTGCTATTATCACTCCTCGTTTCTCTGCCAAACTCTGATCATCAGGGATTAAACTTCCTTCTCTGCACATGGAAAGCCTCAGTGGGGACAGAGAAGGCACACTATGCTCGTTACACCCTTAGTAGGAGAACACAAAGGGTTTAAAAAGCTGATGGTGGCCTTGAGGGCACAGTGTGGGCTGTCGTGGGAGTTTTCTCTCTCTCTTGCAGCTCAGTCCTTGGGAAAGCTAGCATGGATACACAGGTAACAGCCCTTGGGATGCACTTGGCAGGCAGCTGAAGCAAGTTTTGGCAAGCAGCTGCTCAGGGTCGGACCAAAGGTCTCACACACCCACCATCCTCCCCTGCACAGGCCCAGGAAGGTGCCAGAGCAGCTGCAGGGCGCGTGGGCATCTCTGCAGGGTGCTGCTGGCTGGGGTCACACAGGCAGGGCTCTCTGCACTGGGGTGCAGTTCCCTTCCCCGGCAGTGTCCAGCCACTCCTGGAGCCTTGGCAAACTCTTGGCACTGGAGATGCCCTGAGGGAGGTGGTTTGACACCTTTCCCAAGCAGCGTGTGAGGAGCTCACTCCTGCCTCGTGCCAAGCAGTTCAATCCAATGCCCCCTCGCTCCTGCGCCCGCAGAAACCACGGATGGGTCACCCCTGTCCCGCTGCACGACTGACCACAGCCCTTGGCACTGTCCATCTGCTGGAGGCTCTATTTGATTCACCTGGTCTGAGCGTGGCAGACCTGGTCTGGCGCGCGCTCTGTGCCAAGACTCGCTGCCTGAGCAGTGCCTGCCTCCTCTCCCTTCCCTGAAGCCTGAAATTCAGAGTGAGATTTGGCCACACTGGGGAACTTTTTGTACTTTCCCAAGTTATTGCAAACAGCAGGTGGGATCATGGACAAGCAGTTGGGGGGCAGTGCAGAAGGGACTGTTGTGGGGCACCAGCACACCCCACTTCTGACCATTGCTGCAGCACAGCACAGCAAAGACAACCACGATTCTCTCTTTGCCCGGCTCCAGGCAGGTGGGAATAAGTCATTCCTGTTTCATTGCAATAGTCACTCCTGCATCGAGACTGCTCCCCAAGCAAACACCAGACATGCTGCAGGGTGTGAGAGAACTGCCTGCAGCATCCAGGAAGAAATTCCACCTATGTGTGCAGGGCTGCACAAACAGCCAGGGCAAGGGCTTTTCCTCCTTCCTCTGAAGAGCCGGCCGTGCTCCTCGGGGCTGTTCACATACTATGGAGATAGGCCGTAATGGACTGTAATAACACACTAAATACCACGATTTGTCGGTCCGTCACCTTTAAATAACAAGTCTCCTTTCCCTTCCAAGCTACGGGAGCACTCAAGCATGGAAATGAAAATACTTGTGAGCTGAATGGCTGTCACGTAGGAAGGAGGAGGGTGGGAGCCCTCTCCCTGCAGCTCCTGGCACGGAGCAGCCTGGCCCGAGGGCTGCCACGGCGCCGGGCAGGACCCCAGTGCTTCACTGGGGGCAGGCGCTGCCCGGGGCCTCCCCGCCTGCAGGATGAGCGGTTTTGGTCACCCACAGCTCAGATGCCGCCCGGCTTCGCTGTCCCAAGAGGAGCCTCAACTGCAGGCAGGTCCCAGGCTGTTCCCAGGCTGTTGTGCCACCTGCCAGCACACCGTCCCAGGCAGGGCTGGGGGACACGGCAGCCTCCCAGCTACTGCTGCCACTGAGCCCCCCGGTTTGGGGCACAAGGAGAGGGCCGTGGGTGCGACACACACCACCACTCGGGGAGGGAGAGCTGCTGGGGGCTCCCCACGGAGAGAGAACCAGCAGAGCAACACCAAGTTCTACCAGAACAGCACTTAAAAAAATAATTTTAATGTTTTAAGTGTTTAAGATACACATCTGTTTATTCCACAGCAGGATCCCACAGCCTGAGCTAGCACAGGGGTTGGGAGCAGGCATGGCAGGGGGCCCCGCTCAGCAGGCAAGCATGGGAGGAAGGGATCAGCGCTGGCACGGGTGGGAGCAGCCCCAGTGGGCTTGTCCCTGACCACACATTCACCCAACCCCAAAGCTCAGGCTGAGCCCAGCCCAGAGAGGCACAGCCTGTGCGCTCTGGGTGTGCACTCACCACACAGCAGCGTCCCGGGCTGCGAGTGCCCAGCGGGCATGGCCCCAACAGACAGATCCATACATTCTCCAATTGAAGCTCCATAGGGAGAAAAACCCCTTTTTCCCTAGAAACTGCAGCCTCCCTGGCTCAGGAGCCTCATCACTCAAGCACAGCAGCAGCATATCTCAAATTATCCATAATTTTCCCCACAGAGCTTGGAGACAAAAGGAGTTGCATGGAACAAGTGTCCTTGTGTTTTCTCAGTGAGGAAGCAAAGGCTGTCCAATATGCCACCCTCTATGGAAAGACAAAGTGGATCCCATACTCAAAGGCAGGTGCCTTTCCCAGTCACCAGGAAGTGTCAGCAACAAGGCAGGGACAGGTTAAAGTGCATTGTATCACCTGGTCAGAGCACGAGATGGAGACGCCTAAAGCCTAGCAGCACTAAAACTGCTGGAAGCAACTGACCCCAGGGACCTTGGGGTTTTTGCACCAGCCACAGGTACTGACCAGTGAGCAGGAAGCTATTTAAGAAGTAATGCTGAAAAATGCCATTTCCTTCCCTTGCTTTATGGGGAAATCTAAGTGATGTAAGCAGCCATTCAAAGTAAGGGCCCTGCTGCTTCCAGAAGTAACTCTGAGCACAGTCGCACAGACTGTTTGCTCTTCAAGCGCCATTTACAGCTCACCTTTAGAGCTCACTGTTGCTTGAGAATTATTTCTGCCTTAAGTGTGTCAAATAACTGTTCTGCTCACTTTGAGCCCCTCTAAGGAGGCACCTGGAAAGACACCACATCGCTGGAGTGAGTTTGGCTCTGCCAGGTGGGCTCTTCCCAGGGGAGCTTTCAAACACCTCCTCATCCCAAACGAACCAATGTTCACACACCCCTCTGCAGGAGAGAGCAGTTTCTCTGGTCTGGCATCCATTGCCAGCAATGGACACAGGGAGTTCAGTCCAATCCGTCTGAAAGCAACCTGGGAAGTGCAGGAGTACTGGAAGCACTCGTAAACATCACCACAGCGCACGGCCAGGACATCCTCCTTCAGCTCCTTGTGCCGATCCCCTCCGTCACTGCGGAGCAGAGCTGACTCAACAGGGCTGGGGAATGACACACTCCGCCCCGTTCCGGGGCGCCCCTGCTCAGAAGGTGCTCTCGAGCAGGCAGTGGCACCCACAGCCCGTGGGACACACCTCCTGCGTGCGGAACCACTCCATCATGTGGCTGGTGTGGCCCCCGTGTCCGCACGTCAGGCAGAAGTTGGAGGAGCCGCGCACGGCCACGTGGCAGATGGCGCACTGGAAGGTGAAGCCCTTGCAGATGGCACACTGGGTGCCGCGCACCTCGCTGCGGCAGTGGCTGCAGTACACGCCGAACTCTGCCGGGAGGGGAGGGAGGCAGAGAGGGCAGTTAGTGTGGAACCACGGACACAGCAGCCCCACGAACACCCCCCCGTTCAGCAGATGAGCTCCCTGAACCCACTGCCCAAGAGACCTGCCTCAAAGCTCCCCCAGGAGGGGAGGACGGATGGCATCTGGAGATCTTGGTTTGATCAGGGAACGGGCAATCGGAGCATCAGGGCACCAACTGGCCCACTAATCCCCCGATAGCTACAGCTGTCTGCTGAGAACGGCTGCTGGATTTCTACCTTGGGAGACACTGACACATAAAGGCTTCCCCTGGTTTCATCTGCCTCTCACCACTGCCATTAACCAAACAAGAACAGCCTCTATTTCTCATCACAGAGAGAGGGCCCTGAGTGTATCCAAGGCACCTGATGCCTGCACAGTGCCCTGTCAGCCATGGAGAGGCAAGAAGCAGCAATTTTCACTCCAGTTACTCTCCAAGAGTCATTCTGGGTGACAAGGTGAGGCAACTGCTGCTTCTCTGGCATCCCTCACCTGCTTCTCTCCCCACAGGTTGAGCACATCTGTCCCCAGAGGTCTGGGAAGGCGTTTTGGCAGCTGCGCTTAGGCTGGGTATCTACACTGCAGAAAATATTTTGGGAGAAAAGTTCTCTTTGCCTATTTCTTGACTAGCTCACCCACTTAAAGATCTTGCAGTTTTAACATAAGGACACTTCAACCCAGAATTAACGAGGACAGGGTGTGTCTGAGCTTTTACTCAGAGGGAATAAAGGACATCCATCAGCACAGAGCTGAGCACTGCTGGCGTGGCAGTGTGTGCATTTCCAGCTTTGCTGGAGAGATGTCACAGGCATCAAAGCCCTTGAACACCTGCAAGCCTCATGTCCACCCAGAGCAGGGAGGAAGTCAAACACATTTAGTGGCAGAGCTAAACTCTGTCAGAGGTTAAATGCCACAATTTCAGTGACATTTCAGTGACCCACTCTTCATCCATGTAGCAGGATGCTCTGCCTCAGCAGGAGGAAACCAGCTTGGATTTTGCCTTACTTGCAAGCTATTGGTGATGGACTGAGCAGGGGGGGGCCTGGTGTTTTTAGTGCTGAAGGATGCTGAAACCAGCTTGATCAAACTACCTCAAATTAGACCCATCACACGGATAGGTAAGACAAATGCTTCCTCACCAAAGCTGGCATCAACAAGGATAGGAAAGCCCTGGTAGGGAAGGGAGAGGCAGATGTTTACAGAAGAAGAAACCAAAGAGCTGATAGCATCTTATTCAAAAATAAAGCACATTCTGCTGAGCAGGCAGGATGACATTTTATCTAAAAGTGTATGACCAACAGTCAATCACTTCATCCTATGAAAGACCAGTCCCACTTTTAAATGGTGGGAAGTTCTAACACACCTCCCTTAGGTGTCTATGAAGATCCTTCCCTTGGGTGGGGACACCCCTGAAGGTCACTCCTCAAGGGTGAGTGAGATTTGCCCATGGCCACTGCTATGGTGAGTAACATCAATGTCTACATGATAATTACTAAGCTAGCTTTGATATTAGTGATTTAATAACCAGTGCCCTATATTAGTAGTTTTAACTTTCTATACTGTGCAGTAAATAATTCTGATTAAAGCCTTTTTAGTCCAATCATTATCATTATTATCATCTATTTCAATAAACCCTTCATATTTTATTCATATTAAATATTTGGTTTGCCATTACTAATCCTTTGGAACGATTCATGCCAAGGTTCAATTACACCTGTATAATCATTTTAAACCCTCGTGACTCCCCTGGATGGGTCTCTCAGATAAATTCTGTCTGTTCAGTCTGTGATACATCCCACCCTGCAGACTGTGTGTTCCTAAGCTCCTGAGGCAGAGCCATGACCCTGCCTGGGCAACTGGAGCAGCCACTCACCAATTCCTTTGTGGGGATCAGGGGGACACGAGACAAACTTCAGCACCTCCGCCCGCTTCTCTCGCAGGCCCCAGCGATAAAGGATTTCTCCGTAGCACTTCTTAAAGTCATCGAATTGCTGAGTGTTGGCAGGATCCAGCAGCCTAGAGGAGCAAACAGGCTGGTAACTGACTGTCTCTCAGGGGCTCTGGTTGCAAGGCTCTTCCCGGTGGCGGCTGTGCAAGCCGCTCACGTTGCCATCAGCGCAGCACTTCCCATGTGCCGCTGAAACGCTGCTGAGCTCTAATAACTGCCCTGGCCTCCACTTGTTCTGCGCTCCACGGTGCAGACTCCGTGGGTGGACTGCCCTCCGGGGCCACAGCCACTTAGGGATGTATCATGTGTAATCCCAGCAGTGTCGATCTGCAGGACGAAGCTTTTCCAAGAGACTACGTGGATGACAAGGTCTAGGGGTAGGTGTGGTACTGCACAGCACCAGAGACCTGGTGATGGAGTTCCAGGGGACTTGGACGTGGGGTCACACTTCTCTGAATAACCTGAGGCACACAATAACCTACCTCTTGTTTTTCTCATGCTGGTCTTTCTCCCGCTCCCGATGATCAGGATACATTAGGTTTCCGTAGCGGAAATCATCCGGAGAAGACTCGCACCAGGGAGTGGAGGCCTGCTCCGTGTCTTTGTTTGCTGCAAGCACCAAGAGGCTGTGAGCCTGCCTCTGCAGGCACAGCCTCGTCAAAACCAGCCTCAGGAAGGGACAAGGAAGCCCACAGGTCTGAACTCCCACGGGTTTCTCTCTGACACGCTGTACCACCCTCTGCACTCCGACAAACACTGCCCTGCCTCCAAGAACCAAGTGCCAGCCTCTACTTCCAAGTGCTTCTACTGAACTTCTGGTGACAGGACGGGCATGGGGATCACCAGGCAGAGAAATCTAACGTGGAGGGATCCCTTTTGCCTCGGGCTTTAGACAAAAACTAACCAGGCAATCAATGCCACGGAGTTTGCTTGGGAATGCTATCCCTGGCAGTCCTGGGCTCCTCTTTCCTAGAGAGGGAGGACTCTCATCACCAGGACTGCTGTTACGTAAAGGGGCCTCTGTATGCAAGGCACTGCCCCGGGGCAGGGAGATGACTGCTAATAACTGCTAGAGACAACATCCGCTCTGCTAACCCCCATCCTCCCCTCTTCCCCATGTCCCAGATGCCTTGGTATCACACTGAAAACTCACAGCTTTGGTGCTAACAGGGCTGGTGCTGCCCCAGGCTGTGTATATCGCTAGGAATTAGCCAACAGCTTCAACTCTGACATGGGAGCCCTTAGGAGTGACTGGTCTTTGTCACCTTTGCAGCCCAGATATTCGTGGCACCAAAGACCCAGTCTTGCCAGCTGCTGCTGTTTTTCCAGCGACAGGAGAAAGCACAGCATTGCTTTTCCCCCTGGACCCTGTGGAATTAGCTGGCTGATGACATTTCAAGGGCTCTCTCAATACTTGCTGAATGACTGTGGTGACTGGGAGAGGTGCCTCAGGGTTGGAGGATGGCAAATGCCACTCCTGCCTTCAAAAAGGACGAGAAGGAGGACCCAGGGAACTGCAGGCCGGTCAGCCTGAGCTCGGTCCCTGGGGAGGTGATGGAGCAGCTAATCCTGGGAACCATGTCCAGGCACATGAAGGACAAGGAAATTAGCAGGAGTAGTTGGCATAAGTAATGGCCTTCTCCAAAGACCAGTCAGACAGTATCTACTGAAGTCAGAAGGTGCAGAACTGCAGGAACCTCGACACAGATACTGCAAGTCCTGCTCAATTCCAGCCATGGAATCACACCATGCTGGCCAAACCCCACAGAGCTGCTCTGGCAGAGCACACTGCAATCACAGCCAGTACTAACTCCCTCCTTTCCCCACCACAGGAGCGTCTAAAACCTCGGCCAGAAGGGAGGGAGATTCCTGTGTTTACTACCCAGGTCTCGTACCTATGTTCCAGCCTCCGGTGCCAATTCCAGGGTCTGACATGCTGGAACAGGAGCCAGACGAAGTAAAGCTGGGCTGTTGAGGGAGAAAGGAGAAGAAATCATGCCATCTGCATGAGAGATGTTCGAAGGTATTCAAGACAAACGTGAAAGAAATGGTGACCGTACGTATCGGCTGTGGGAGGCCAGGTTGGAGGCACGCTGGGGAAAGGGGCCATAGGAGTTGGGGCACCCCTGTAGCCTGGACTGGGCCTCAAACACGCTGCAGAGCATGGCCAGGGTCTGCACGTCGTGGAGCTGTGAGTAATGAGCCAGCCTGGGAAACGAAAGGACAGTGTGAGACTGCGCAGAACTCAGCGGCGAAAACATCGAGACCCCAGGGCAGCTGACTGCCAGCCTGCTGCGTGGTTTGGGTGACACGACTGCCCACAGGTGGCACGTGTGCTCCGAGGGACTGGGCTGGCTTTTCTGCCACACCTCTGAGAAGGCAAGTTCTCCCGAAAATGCTCATGGCCTAACTGGTGGGAGAAAAACAGGAGCTCTGGGAATCCAGCAGTACTCGTGGCCTGATGTAACACCGGAGCCATTAGAGTCACTCCCAGCTACAGCATCTTTTTGACAAAGCCCTCTGGGGTGCAAGCATCCCACATCCAGATCACAAGGCAAAATCCCACTGCAGGTTTTTTGGATGGCTGGGAAATTTCTGGTTTGCTCTGAAGACTGTGAGTGACGAAGAACAACCTGTGCTCCACTCCCATTGCTGCCACGGAGCAGGAGAGAGCTCAGCTAATCAACAGTATGGAAAGTACACCACACAAATCTTGTGCTTCCAAACAGGGTGTATCAAGAGATACAATTACTAACTGTAATATCAATTACTAATTATGTGCCCTCCTGAGCAGATTCACTATCTGGAAGACATCTGTAGCTAACACTAGGCTTTGAGACCACTGGAATGATTTTCCAGTAATGCTACATGGCAACAGGGAATCTTAAGGTGAAAAAAGCTGCTGCACTAGCTGGCTTGTTTAGTGGGGAGCAGGAAACCCACAACTCCAGATCAGGCATTGTGGGCATGCTGGAAAGCAGAGCTCCACCCGTGCCTGGCTGTTGCTCAATGCCAGCCAAGGAAGACCTGGGTGATAGCTGGAAGGCCAAGTGCTGCCTCCCATATGCCAGGAACACATTTGGAGCTCCCCTTTGTGGTGCACTGCAGGCTTGAGAGGGGAGAGCAATCCCTGCTGTGGCACTGCTCCAGATCCGAAACGAGCCTCACATGGACATAGTTATGGAGGGCTCTGCTTCAGCAACCATTCCCCAGCCCCTCCCCGGCACTCAGACACCTACAAGGACTCCAGTAATTGACGTCCAAATGGATGTTGTGCCCAAGGTATCTCCAAATCTGGGTCAGACTTCGGTCCGAGACAGAGATCAGTGGCTACCATGGCCAGTGACCAAACCTGGCAGACAGGAAGGAAAAGCAGCAAAGCTACAATTAGGAATAACCACACTCCCAGGGCATAGGTGTGCACAAATTCACACACAGATAATAATGGAGCTTGCTTTTTTTTTTTCCCCTGACAGCAGGGAACAGTTTCGGTCTCTGTGTCACAAGTAATATAGAGAATAACACAAACCCAAAGCTTTCCCTGTCCTACTTGCTTTGAGTTTGGGTTAAATGCGAAAGCAGAACAGTCTGCATCTGTCAGGGTAGCTTAACAAATCTATCAGTAAATTTTATATTCACAAACTTCAAAAGGGCTTAGATTTGATACAGTTCTTGTTTTTGGAGATGGCTGGTAGCAGAAAGTTTAGTGGTAAATCAGTCTGTGCATTAAAAGTTATCTTTTGATGAGTTTTGAGTGTTACTGAACACTGTTCTCCTAGCACAGCCTGGCACAGACAGGAGCACAGTTCGCCACTTCTAATTCAGAAGTTTAACTAGTTAAATCAGAGAACTGGCAACATGGAAAAGTAAAAAATCACATGATCCAATTACTAAGAACAGTAGTCCCAGGACTGCTCACTGTGAAACCAAACAGAAAGACACAGAAAAGAAACCGAAACAAGGACAGGGCCGAGTATGGGAGAGCACAGAGAGGAACCAGGGAAGACGCCACTTCCTACACTGCTCCAGAGCACATCGTACAAGTAACCTGCCACTCGAGCCTCTGTGTCTGCCAGGAACAGCTGCAATACAGGCTGGACTCACATGGACAGGGAAAACCAAGCCAGAAACAGAGGGATCTCAAAGAAATTTTGCTGCAGTTACTCCACTCAAGCTCTGGTCCAATGAGAGCAAACCAGACTACAAGGGGAAGCACAGACAAAGGGGAACCAGAACTACTTTCTCTCTCTGGATCCAGCAGAATCCACCACGAAGCAAAACAACAGCCTGAGTTTGCTTTGGCTCAGATCAGGTAAGCCTATGCATGCTGCCTGCCCAGCTCTAGGAAGAGCCAGCTCCCATCTCTTTCAGGTGCTCCTGCATCCTGTCAAATGTTCTGCCTGTTGCAATGGACTAATCACAGAGAAAAGGATGGGCCACAATAGCCATTTGTCTACTATTTTTAGCTGAAGACAAGTAGCCAGCCCCATTTTAGGGTCCCTCGGGAGAAGCTACCTGCAGTTAGCACCTAGTTAGCACACATGACTGCCAAACAATGGGAGGGATTACACAAGTAAAAGAAAAAAATTATGATCAGAATGCTGACAGCAGCTAGGCAACTCTGTGCACAGTTACTCCATTTGAGGTCTCAAAAGCTGGCTGAATTCCTCAATTTGCCTACAGGAATTCCCTGAAAAATGCGCTTCACTCAGTTTGGCAAAGGGCATAAACAATCCGCTTGCAGCCCTGGGAGGGAATCTCTCCATGCCAAGAGCCAGTGAGGTGGGGACCACCTTGGCAGCTGTTCCACAGGCCTCTGTTCACCAACCAGAGGCTTCCTGCTGAACCCAGGTGGCTGTCTGGGTATCACAGTGGCAGCACAAGCCATTTGAGGGTAGCACAGCACGCTGAGGAAAAGGTCTGATTCCATGTCGTACCTGCACCAGATCCCTCCGTCCCACAGCCAAGGCCGAGGCAGCGTTCTTCTGGCACGTCTCCTGGATATTATTCACATTCAATCTGAAGAGAAAGGAGAGAGCTCAGCTCTCGTTGGCACATTACCTCTGAAGGTGGGGAGGGATAGGGGGAATGTGGTACTGGCAGCAGTGAGCAGCCCACAAGCCCCTGGTCAGTATGAGCCTGCTCACGTGGCCGGGATCCCCTGCCTTCCTCCTCCGTTATTCAGGGGTCACTGCTGTCCTTCTCCTAGTACTCATTTTCCCTAATACACCACACATTAAGTGCAGTTCCACACTAGCTGGGACTGATCCTAAGCAGCACCATTTCCAAGAAGATATCAGACCAGTCCCAGGATATCACCAAGCCCAGAATCATTCCTATCCCTAAACGCTGGTGCCATCAGTCCCAGGGTCCTGTTCCCACTCAGCCCGTCAATCTGCTCTGATTGACCTGGAGGGAGATGGTGGCATGCTGTGGAGAATCAGGATGGCCTTCAGCCTGTTCCCAAGTAGGAAAACACACCCACTGGGAAGCCTCTGAGGGGCTGGCAAGGTGGGCTGAGGAAACCCACCTGGACTTTTCTGCTTGTCATCAGAAATCTTCACAAGGCTCTTAACACTTCAACACTACCAGAGGTTTTAAGGCACATGGAAAAGGGTCAGGCTGTTTACGTGAGATATTCCAAGCAGAAAGGTCCAACAGTTTTTTTTAAAGAACATTCTTTTTGATAATATAGAAAAAGAGAGAAGGAAGGAGAGTTTTTCCTCTCTTTCAGACCCCCTTCCCCCTCCAGCTTTAAGGAAGGAAATCTGCTTCTTCCCTGAATGTCCATAGACTGGAAATTCCATGAAGGACCAGTCAGTATTACCTAAGCTAAGAAAGAAAAAATTCAGGAACAGAGGTTTTGAAACTATACGATTTAGAAAGTTTGGAAAAGGGAAGCCCTTTGTTTAAAAAAACCTCAAAACCCCACAAAATGCTCACAGAACCCCCTCCTTGCCATTAAAGCAGAACAACTTGCAGTACAGACCTGGCACGTACAAACAAGTCACCAAATACTTCTGAAATTAAAAAGCCTTATGAGCTATTAACAATTTTACAGAACAAAAATTTACTGAGATTTTGAAGCCCGTGCATTTAAGTGTAAAATTTAACATGAGATCTGAACAAGAATTTGTACTGATAATTTCTCTCTTTAGCTGGTGAAAACCTGAACCTGAAGTGATGATGCTGAAGTGACACTTCAAACTCTATTTAGAGCACCTCATCACAAATTTCTTCCCTCCCACTTTCCAGGAGACAAGTCCCCTCTCACAGGCAGAGGGGTACCATAAAAAAAAGCAGCCAGGCAAGAACAGAGGAAGAAGGTAGAGAAACATTCAAAGATCAGTGCTTTGTCAGGATTAAAGCACAGTAATGCCAAAAACCGCTGCTTCCGTTTGGGAGAGGATGGCAACGCATACATACTCACATGTAGAGCTCCCCCAGCAGCTTGTGGACAGGCAGCAAGCAGGAAATATCTTGGATAATAACTTTCCCAGCAGCTTTGATGGGTCGGTTGTTGGCATCCGTCCCCTCTCGTTTGCTTTTCCACCTCCTCGATTTCTGCAGAACGAACGGCCGTGTGTTAGTGGGGAAGAGGATGGCAGGGTGCTCGGGACAGGGAACAAAGCACTAGGGTCAGGAATAATGCAAGCAGCACCCAAACCTGCCTTTCAGAAGGCTCTGTGTTACCCTGAAAAACATCCATGGCATGCCCAGGAGAACAAGCATCTCCATCTGTAGGAAGTGAAAAGCAGGTCAAGGCAGCAAGCTCAAGGTCAAACTCACTCAAAAAGTATTTTGTGAGTTCCCCTGTGAAAGCCAGTAAGAGAACAGATCAACATCGGGATGCCAATCAAACCTGGGCAAGTTTGGCAGGAGGACTGTTCAGTTCTCATTCTCTGGGAACCCTCTGCACACAGACCAGGGCTGACTTCAGCCAGTATCAGCACAGAGACGTGCAGGACGCAGCTTCTCTGCCTTGGGGCAAGCCGGCAGCTCCAGACTGTCTCTAGGTCTGCCCTTCCAGGGTGAGCACAGCCCTGTTCAGCCCCAGCACAGGGCTCCCACCTCCTGCTTTATCAACAGCTTCAAACAACCAACCAGCAGATGATAAAGCAGGGCCCAAGTTTTCCTAGCAAGGATCCTTAGCTACCATGCTCACAGCTACTTACAGCTGGCTCAGGACATAAGAGGGGGGAGAAGAAAGGAGAGGAACCAACAAAAGGGAACAGAAACAAAAAGCCAAGATTCCCAAATACTCCCTGTAAGAGATACGGAGGCCCTCTTAATGCCAAGCTGCATACAGCTACCTTGGCTGGGTAAAACACCACAGAGTATTTGGATGGTATCCTGGCCTCTTCCAACTCCTTGGTCTGGGAGGGTGAGGAGACAGGACGAGAGGATGTGCAGCAGCACAACAGGCAGAAGGCACTGGAGCTCTACCAAGGGAAGCACCGGCTGCTACGCAGGGTTCTGATGCTTTGCAATGCTGCTCCCCTATGGCGTGTTCCCTCAGCGACACACAGAGCCCACATGCCTGGTCATGCTGAGTTCTGGAGGCCTCCTGAGGCACTCCTGCTGGGGCTTCCTACTCCTCTACTGGAAGCAGAACAGCCCCTCTGAACGGGCCAGCGAAGCAGCCCCGTGCTGATGACTCTGCAGGGCAGACACGGCCCACATGGGCTCACATCCCTGCTCCTAAAGAGCAGGCTGGGCTACAGCAAGGGCAGGGCTTGGACCTGAAAGCAGGGTCACCTCTACCATGGGTGTGAGGCCAGCTCTGGGATGGCTGCATGCCAAATGGCCTTTGACCACGATCGTGCAGTCCTGTGAAAACCTGGGCAGGCTTATCAGACACAAAATGTCCTTAAAAAACTCCTCATGAGTTATTTATTATAGTTATAAATTTATTATAATTATTATATTATATTATTGTTGTTAAGATTAATTCCTCCTTCACTGCCTGCCTGGTCCAAGCTTAGGCCAATGTGCTGAGAAGGTCTTGCCATGCTGAGCACAATCCCAGCACACACCACAGGAAGCAAACCAGATGAGCTCCTAAAGCCGCTCTGGACACCGGGCAGCCGAGGATCAGAGGCTCCAGCACAGGTATGACAGTAAGTGAAGAAGGTATTTCAGCCCTGAAGGAGGCAAAGGTGGGTTTTTCCAGGCATGCTCATGTGACAGAGCATCACCATTCCCCTGATCTTCCAGCACTCCCCGGAGTAAAGAGGAGCAGAGTGTGCACAGTGCCCAAGATTCAGAGGTGCCACACACTGGTAGAAACAGGGCTGTCAGCATCCAGTGCTCTGGGGAAGCTGGCTGTCTAGGGCAGGGGGTTTTCTCTGCCACATCCCCTCACATCCTAATTCATCCAAGTAGAATCTGCCTGCAGTACTTCTCTGTACCCCGAAGCTGAGAAGTGCTGTGCAGTGGAAGGTGGCTAGAACAGGGTCAGGTGGGAGAGCCAACCAACCCCCTCAGTCCCTCAGTTCCTAATCAAGGCACTGCCTGGATCAGCTCTGCCTCTCTTTGCCACTGGGCAGGCTAACCCTCTTCTGACAACCTAAACATTTATCTGCCCTTCCCGTGGTGGAGGAGGGGGCTGTATTACAACGGGATTCCCAAATAACAGTGGTACCTGTATCCCATTCCTTCTGAGGGCAGGAAAATGCTGTCTCCTGGGTGCAGCGAGAAGCTGCCAAAACTAGTACCTGAGCAAAGTTTGGGAGCCCCAGCACAACAATGTGCCACCAGGGCAAGAGCTCAGGCACCTTCCTGGAAGGGCTACCGGGCTCCCCACAACAAAAGCTGTTACTTGTGCTGTGCCTGAGCAGGTGTTTGAGCCCAGGCTGGCAGACACAGGACCACGTTCTTCAGGGCTATCAACAAGGGCTTCTAGAGCTTGGCAGGTAATTTGGAGAGCAACTTGCCACCTCCTGACCATCTGTAAGCCATCTGCCTCCAGGACTTACAGCCAGTGGAGAGCTCCCTCTGCCCGAGGCAGGTTCTCTGCTCCACTTTTGGGAACAGATTCAACCTGCTCCTGCCCTCTGTAAGAGCGGACTGAAGAAGCCTCCCAACAGGCATTTCAAAGACCATAGAAACATGGACAACACATATCACTTTCCACAGGTAATTCGGTAAATTTTTTTTGGAGGAGAATGACAACAAATGAGGGTGAGAATGAAAAAGAGGTCTCATGAATGGTTTTCACTGCTAGCTGTTAGCATATCAGCAGACAAATGAAGACACCAAAGATATCAGAAACCCCTGAAGACTGGGACTCACAATAAAATTGTCCTGTTTTCTCCCTTTTACCACTGCCTATTTACTGGCAAAAAAGGAAGCCCTAACTCTTCACTGATGCAGCACCCAGACTGGTCAGTTAATGGCCACAGGCCCTGCCAGTACTACACTCCCCTGCACGCCACTTCCTGCCCCTAAAGCTGTGACAGAAGAAAATCACAAAGCCACATGTAGAGTCACCATTAAAAATGTCTGGTTTTTGCAATTCAGGTTTGCCTCAGCCACAGCAATAAAGTGTTAGGGAAAACCCCACAATCGGAACTGTAGGAACCATCCCGGATGGGGTAAAACTCACCACCATTAACAGCAGAAGCTCTACTTTGAATCCAATAATTGCTGGTGTTAATTACAGGAGTGGCTCTCCACCGGGTGGTATTTGAGCACTTTTAACAGGGATTACCAGAGACGTGCAAAACTCTGGGTTGGGTCAGTCTGGCCAAGGTCCACCACAAGGTTCCTCCCTCCCTTCCACTTCATTTCTTCTCCTGGGAGGAGCTCCCACTATGGGGTAATTGAAAGGTGTCACCAAGGCTCCTGGGTATTAGGGTAGAACAGAAAACACTTCTCTTCCTAGGGACTGGAGCACAGGTCGGGATAAGGAGCAGGAAACACAATGCTTGGAGCGGAAGCAGAAATCAACATGCATGCACCGAGCTAACTACTGACAGCCGAAGGACAAAGGCATGGGTCTTCTGCACTGCCCCGACACTTCTATCTCTTTCTGTAAACTGGAATCCATGCCAAGGAGAACTTGCATCTATTCAGCTGCTCCTCAGTTTAAGGAGAGGAAGATAAGAAAGGAAATAGCTACAGTGATAAGTAAATTAAGACTCATCAGTTCCTCAGAGCAGGAGAAGGAAAGTAACCAAAGCATTTATGACAATCATGGGATTGGAGGTGACAGCAGGGAACAGCACTGAATAACGACTAAAAAAGCCAGCCTGCACCTGCACTACTGTACCCAAGGCTGTAATTTGCTGCAATCTGAGGTGATAACGATGGCAGTAAATGGGTTACATGTAGAAACAGATAGCCCAAGAATAAGCCACCAACTGCTTTGTAGCAACCACCATCATCACTGCATACTCAGCAGAAGGAGTTGCAAAATGCTCCGTGCCCGCTTGGAAAGGATGCTGAACACTTGGGTGTGTGTGTCTTGGGATCCTGCTGAGGCAGGCAGTGCTTGAAGTAGGATCCTGAAATGCAAAGTGCCTGTTTCGCATAAGCATATGCAAAATGTCAGGATTCCTGGTATAAACTGGCCTTAGTAGGGCAAAGGGAAGGGCTGTGGGCAGAAGAAAACAGACTCAATGCCAAAGATTAAGCTCCCATGAGGCATTTACAAAATAGTTAATCTTGCTCAAAGTCGGGTTCAAACTGCTTCAAATATTATTTTTTTTTAAATAAAATGTAAAAATCGCTGCCTCCCTGCAGAAAGCTATGGCCCTTTATTCTGAACAACTGCCTACACATTAACTCCCCCACGCGGCTCATGCAGCGCTGCCTGGATTTTCTCTTCAAAATAATCAACATTTACTATTTCCAGCATCTCCCACAATATCAGGCACCTTCCACGAAGGTGCTAAAAAAATCCAAGGCCCTTTTGAATCAAATGCCCCACAGCAGGAATATTTCTTTATAGTTTCCATCAATCAATAGCTGGCACCTGCCTTGAAGCACAGGCATTTGGGCAGAGGAAGCCAGCCATAACCTAGAAATAAGGATGAATTATTGCTTCCTGTACACTTGCTAAGCTCTGGGTTCCCCAAGCAGCTTGAGCAATGCTGAGCTCTTCTCCCAGAAGGAAGGCACCTGATCTGCACTAATAACCCACAGCTCTCCCTGTGCATGCCTGTGTCTTTGCCTGAGGCACTACTGCCCAATTTAGAGAGTCAGATTAGGCTCTTCCAAAGGTTATCCACAAATGCAATCAATCCTTCAAAGCTTGGACCAACCCCTGTATCATTTTTAAGTATATGTTAGACAAAATCATAACTTTATCACATCACTACTTGTTCTTCCTTCCAGGCCAGTGGTAAGGGAATTAAACTGGGGACCTTTGTGCACCACAATTTATCACAGCACAACCTGGGAAGTTCCTCCCTTGATTTTCTTTCTTTTCTTCAGTCTGTTCCTGATCCAAGACAGAACTTCGTTTCTTGCATGCACTGCTCCCATTTCATTATTAGCTCTTTGCAAAAAGGCTTGATGGAGTCACACAGATTACTTCTGGTTTCTTTCACCTCTTATTTGCTAGTATAGTCCTAGAGCTGTTGTAATTAGGAAAGTTTGATCCTATTATACCAAGTTAAATTAGGTGTTACAGGATTCTATTTTATTCCCTGCTGTCTTATGAAGAGATAGCGTGAAGGACAGCAGCTGTGAAAAAACAGCTGTTCACATAGACATTAAGACAAACCGACCTACAGAGATCATTTTTAAATTGAAATTGAGTTTTCCGAGCTTTGTCTCTGCTTGGCAGATGAGTGATGAGATAGTAATTGCCCAAATGTACAGCACAGCTTGAGCAACCCTGATATCATCAAGATGTTCACACGAATGATGTTCAAGCTTGAGCGACACGTGGACCTGACTAATAGAAAACTACTGTCAAAGCAAACTCAGAAGGGCAGGTGCCAGGGGGAGGCAGTACCAGGGTGGCTGGAAGTGCAACCACTCCAACTGAATGCAGGGCAATGCGATTCCAAGGGCTGTGAGAAGATCACAAATTAAGAGAAATTCTATTTATCGGTCCAGGAAATAAGACTGTGTGATGGATTGCATCAAGAACTGGCAACACATTTTAACAAGATGACAGATCACTGTCAGGTACTCAACCAGTTTGTTCCTTCCACAGCTCTTAAGTGACCTTTCCTCCCTCTCTGGCAAGGCTCCATCCTCTCAGAAGTGAGGTGTTCTAATGTCAGTCTCATCAGTTGGTTGATGATGTATAATAATCATTCAGCTCCTCTACACGGCACTCTCTGTCTCTTAGGGGTTGATCCTTTCTTACGGTCCAAACTCTCCCTTGGCATCCTTTCCTGACTGCAAGGCCAGGTGAAACAGGCATCTGGTAGGTCAGCAATTGTACCCTGCAAACTACTGTCTGCTCCTGTCCACTTACAGCTCTCACTGAAGCCCTAGGCCCTGTGTGGAGTGCGAGTCCCCCACTTCTGTGTAGGTTACTCAAAGGCAGGCAGGTGGCATCTTATTCTTGGGCCCTTGGGCAGAAGACAGGGTCATATCAAGGACAGCATCAGCACAGCACACAGTACCGGGAAGTCGTTAATTGCTTGTATGGACCAACGTCGCCGGGCAGAGCGAGGAGACATCTGTACGCGAAAACGTTATACCCAGGAGAAGGGAGGAGAGACACCGAGAAAATTAAAGACAAAGGTAAATAAACTGAAATGAAAAGTGCCCTGAACCAGCAGAGTAAAAGATACTGTTCCCAACGGTTCTGTTACACAGTGAACAGTTGCAAACCATGACCCCCACTTTCATCCTCACACAGCTGTACCACACCACATTACCTCCGGCTCTGGCAAAGCAAGAGCTGCTGTGCCCGTGCCCCAAACCAGCTTTGGTGGAAGACTCTGGCAACCACAAATCTGAATAAAGTCTTCCACACATAATTGTATTATTGCAAGAAGCACTGAACTGCTCTGTGTGACCTTGTTCGTACCGTGAATTGAGTAGAGGACAACACCCAACTGCCCCACATGCCTAAAGTCTAATCAGTTCTACTCCTCTTGCTTGAAGTGCAAACTGCATCATTTTTACCACAGCTCTCCAGTGCCATGGCACAGAAATCTGCAGGAAGATAAATAAACACTCCTGCTTACTCAGATATCCCTTTAACATTCAGCATCCGCCAGGACTTCATTCACTGGAACCTGCTGTAACTGTTCCCTTTCATTTTAAACAATAAAAGCCATATGTCAGGATATTAGAAGGGATGTAAGAGACACTGCTACTTGGCAGGGCCATGTGGAAATTGTCATTATGGGTTGAGGAACTCATTCAGATTGAGTGAGCAATCGAATTCACTGACTGACGATGCAGAATAGCTCCAAAGCAGGGTTTCATTAGGAACCTGCAGACATTTCAGTGTTCCATGCAGCATTATAGCAACAACAAATGGGATCTTTCAAAACACATTACTGTACACTCACTTGGAAAAAAAATTCTGTGTAAATTTCTGTAAGAGTCAACACAATAAAAAGGGTTATTTGGGTCACAGGCAATGTATTTTACATTTATTTTCAGCTGGTGATAGACAGTCAGGACCATCAGCCATGCCTTCAGCCTCTACATCCCCGTGCACCTCACTGCTGGGGGAACCCTGTGGCCAGGGAGCCGAGCCTGCAGGGCCCATGGAAAGAGAGAGCCCTGTGCTACAGGTTCCTCATCAGGCCTCACAGAGAAGGAGAAAAGGGTCAGTCGAAGGGAATTTGGTACAGTGGAGAAGCAGCAAAATTAAGCTCAGTCTCCCCACCCATTCCCAGATGGGAAGCATAAGGTCACCACTGTCACCATCACCGTGTACAGCAAGGCTGAGCTGTCCCCATGTCCCCACTAGCACAACCCTCTAACTGCAGGGAGAAAAACCACAGCCATGGCACCTTCTTTAAGAGACACCCAGGTCTGAAACACTGATGGCATCGACACAGCTCCTCCTTTCTGCTGACTACTGCGCTTCAGTGGGGCTTTTTTTGAGGAGTGAAAAAGAGGGAGGAAGAAAGGAGGAGTGTGCATGTGTGAATAAAAAGTGAGAAAGATATATCTATGCGTGTCTGTATATATATATACACACACACTCTTAAATGAGCACAGGGAGGCTGAGTGCCAGAGTGAGTTTCATTTTGGTTTACTAAGGAGCTCTCTGCTGGATTCAGTAGCTCCCCTGGCTTTATGGGAACATGACATCTTTGCTGTCCAGCAATGGGCAGATTCCATTTGTTTGCTAAAGGTAGCAATGCCAGCAGCTGCTACATGGGATTAAATACTTGATTAACGCTGGCAAATTCAGTGCTGGGGCCGAAGTTATCAGAGCTTAACGCACAAAATGTCAACTTTTATTTAATGCAAACATAAAACCCAAGCTTTAAGAGCATGGAGTTAACTAGACTCAGAGTCTGGGCTTTTTAAAGTCCTCACAATGAAATGACATAAAAATATGTGGAATTGATCTAACAGAGGCCATGACATCAAATGCTGAAGAATCAGAAAACCTCTGCTGAAGGGAGATAGAGGTTTTTTTGTTTTTTCTTTTAAAACTATGTCATCTTCAAGAACATTGGAACAAGCTCCCTGCTAGAGTCCTTACATTTCTTCCAGCATGCAAGGAGATACCTTGGCAGGGGGAAGAGAAACACAGGAATTTCCCCTGGCTTTCAGCAGACATGGCTGCACACAAGCTTTGCTCTCCTGATTTATTTTTTTTTACCCCGTGACAAAAATCTTGTTGCCATCTATACAAGGGCTGGGGAGACAGGTCACATGAAATTGCACCAAGCTGCTTCGACGTGTTATTTTTAGCCTTGTCTGTCATCTTAGAGAGCTGTGTGTCGGAGACAAGCATGCTGCAGAGGACAGAGGTAACTCTTTAAATAAACTCTCCTGCAAAGAGGAGAACAGGCTGTAATTCTTGTACCAGGCAGCACCATTTTCTCTTTTCAGAAAAAAGGCTGTGTGGGGAAAAAAACCAACAGAATGAAGACTTTGAGTCTTCTGGGTTCTGCATGGAGGCAAAGCTTGCACTGGGGCCAGAGGTGTGGTAGGTGTAAGGACTAACATGTAAGCAGGACACAGTCCCAGAGACAGGGTTGGCTGTCACATCCACCACCACTAGAAAAACAAGACCCCTTTCAGTGCCCGGGAAGGATGGCCGTTCAAGGCTCTGACTTTCCCTTTGCTCCTGGGACAGGAGTTCCCAAGCTCCACTGCAGCAGAGTGCAGACAGCTTTTAGCTTTCCTTGGGGTAGCTGCATTGCTGCAGCAGATTAGGGCCCTCTGCATGGACAGTGAGCTAACTCCTCAAATGCCCCAAATTCTTAGGCCCTCAGTAGAAGCTTTCTGCATTTTTGCAAACCCCTTCATGCCCTGCTGAAGCCCAGAGTTTGTTTCTGAGAAACCTGCTCAGCCTATTAGTCCCATAGCGTCTGCTCCAGGCACATCAGCTCCTCACAGCTGCTTCACAACTGCCCTGTGGCCACCCTACAACTACAACAGAAGGAGACAGTCCCACTCTCCCCCCAAAGCCTTGCTTGTAAATAGCAATGACAGCAAAACCTACACCTAAACCAGGAGCATGTGGATTGGAAGATCTTCAAAGAATCATGCAGGAATGATTTTTGTTTAAAAAAAAAAAAAGGTCCAAAGGGGCACATATCCCTGAAAGAGACACCTGAAATAGAAAAAAACAACTATATCCCATAATCCAGGAGAGGCTGGCAGTAAGCTAGAGAGAGCCAAAACCCTTTGCAGTGACACATGTCAGGGAGTACCCAGAACAGCAAGAGCTGCCTGTATGTATTTATCTGGAGACTACAGCTTCTTAAAGTGTGAGATTTTAACCCTACATAATGCAAAGGGAGACAGTGTAATCCACTGAAGGAAACTGTGATGGTCAGCATAGAGAAACGTCAAAATAAGCAGGTCAAATGCTAGAGAGGATCAGTGAAGAAGTGACTGACAGGCGATAAATCCTTTTGACATTTTACAGAGCTGCCTGTAAAAAAATGTCTTCTGGAGAGGAGTATGAAGCTTCTGTTACTAGAAACGCTAAATGAAAGGAAAACACATCACAAAAGCTGAAGTGCTGGGAAAAGTGTTTTGGTGTGGTCCTTACCCTCTCTTTGTAGTAGAAGGAGCTGATGGAGACCTGCTCCTTCTCACTGCGTGTCGGGCTCCCACTGTACAAGCGCAGGTTGCCCGGAGTCTCTGTGCGGATCTTCATCGGAGTGATGAGGCCACTGTGGTACGCTGACAAAGCTGACAGGGACCTGGAAGAAAGGGAATACCCTTTCAGGGGCTTTCACCCACCAAAAGTCCTGCAGGTTCCCACTGACGTCTCCACTAACCCAAGCTGCAAACCATGGTTCCGGTGTCCTGAAAGGTGTCTGCTGAGGCACAGGGATGTAAGGGCCCAGGCTGTCCGTGCTGAGGGCACAACTAACGCTAGAGGTCAGCAGATCCAGTGTAGGATCTGACATTCTCCTGCCTTCCTGCCCACTGCAGCACACAACCAACGCCACGCCGGGCACTCACCTGGGCGTGGGCTCCATCGGAGACACCGCGCGGTGCATGGTCATGGGCCTCGTGAAGTACACCAGGTACCCTGAAGAGACAGGACATGGCATAGAGATCATGCAACAAGGAGCAGATTACTCAAGGGTGAGCACAGGGAAATCTGGCTACCATTTTGGGTATCAGAGGCAAGGGGCTGGGCACCTACCCACTATCCCGAGCACTTTTAAACTACAAGTAGACAACCACATTTTCTCAATCCAAATGCCCTCCCTGAAGCACGTTCTGTTGAGATGTTTCTCTTAAAAGTACCATTTCAAGTGGCTTACAGCTGTTAGAGAAAAGACAGGAAAATGAGCAAACATATGCTCATGTTTTAACTCCTCACCAGAACCTGCCAAGCACTGATGCTCCAGAGGCAAGTCAGGCGATGTTTGGCAATGGAGAGAAACCACTGCAGCTTGTACAACTCTCCTCTTCAACAGGAGAGCCCCAGCCATCTGAAGCCAACTCCAAACATGCTCTCACAAGCCTTACCCCATTTGTTAGTACCTCAAGTGTTTTCAGCCACCCACTCCTGCAAGAGTTTCAGGACTTAGCAGGTTTCACTGAGCCTATTCAATGCAATACTACTTTGTTTTACTTTTGCTTGGGAATTGAGAGGCCTGTGTGGAAAGCAGCTTTCAAAACACACTCAGACTGGGATGCAGTCAGGTCCAGAGGAAGAATGCGTGCATCTGAAACAGCTCAGTGAAACTTAACAGCTCTCACTCAGACCTTAACCTGCTTTTTAATGATCTTTGCCCTGTAGGCTCTCCTGGAAACCTGGATGTGATTGCACCCCATTTCCCACTTAGAAGTTTCCCAGTGACCTTGGGAAAGCTATTTTGGACATCAGAAAGAATGTAGAATGAGAAAAGAGTGGTTAGTAACAAGAATATGGTTTCATCAAGGGCTAAATTCAATCCCAAACCACAGGAATTTCATGCAGACTGAGCACCAGAATACATCCAGCAACCTGATGCTGGGAGGAGAGAACTAGGCAAGGAAAACAGCTATTCCCAGACTTCTGTGTAAGAGGCATGCCAATGCCTCTGGCATGCCACAAGCCAGAGGCCATCTCTTCAGCTATCCCTGCATTTCCAAATCCTAAAATCCCACATGCAACACCAACTGTGAAGAGTCGTTACCTAGTCTCATCTATAAATTTACCACAACATCGCCACTTGAACACCATTTCTCACTCACTGCATGGCAGTGACCAAAGCCTTGTTCAGAGGCAAGTGTTCCCCAAGACACTGAAAGGAGCATTCCCCGGGCAGCTGCTGTCACACATCATCAATAGGGCTGACCTGCACCACAGAACCTGGCTCCGGAGGTCCGTGGGAACGGGATGTTTGAGTCCTGGTAGGAGCCATAGGCGTTGGAGACCCGGGCGAAGGTGGGCAGGGGGGGTGTTACGGAGTTCGGCAAAGCGTAGGGATTGCTGGACGTGCTGTCCTCCTGGTTCTGAAACAGAAGGCACGCAGGGTCACACTCCTGCTGCCACAGGAAAGGAATCCAGCCGGAGAACCGGGCATGGCATTGCCAACCAGCCTCACAGGACGTGCTCGTCCCTCCAGCCAGAGCAGACCAAGCTCAGAGCATGGCTACTGCTCCAGCTGCAAAGGCACTTGCCAACACATTTGCCTTTGAGGAAAGAGCTTCTCTGGCTGCTCGTCCAGATATTTTTCTCCCACCATAACCATGCTGAAATGCAGAGCTGAACTGGGGGAGAAACAGTGGGAAAGTACACAGAAAATCTGACCTTCACACTCTGGATGACTCTCAAGCAAACTGAGCTAAACCTGATACCTCAACGATGCAAGCGAGACAAAATCTCCATAAATGGCAATACCACACAACTGCGGGGCATCAAATGCAGGTTGGAGTCTTCAAGTGAGGAAGGCAGGTGATGTGAAATACTGGGGGACCTCAAACCTATCCATAGGAATTTTGGCAGAAGTCTGCATTTATTTGGACAAAGAATAATACGACTTAGGTCTAAGGAATTCTTTAAAGGCAGTGGTGCCTGGCTCGAGTCATCAGATTTCCATACAGCAGAGAAAGTTCCCACTCTTACAATATTACTGCTGAAACCAAACAGAATTAAGATTTTCCACATTAAAAAAAACCTCTTTATTTGTGAAGAATAAACAAAACCTCTCAGTTAAGAAACCTGAGGAGACTCTCCAATTTTTTCCTGAATGCTAAAAACACCCACCCCGGTGCACTTCACCCACACACAGACCTAATACCTGACACTGGGATGCTGAGTAGGTATCACAGATCTCTCAGCTAAGAGCAGAGTGTGACTTGGATTTATCTGGAGTATCATCCCCACAAAACCTCAGCACAAAGCTTCAGAAAAAAAACCAGATTTTCACAGTTTGGGGCTTTTTTTAAGGGAAGAAAACAAAAACCTTAGAATAGGACTAGCAGGATCTTAACTGAGAAGGTAAAGACATCTGCCATTGCCTTTCAGACATGGATGAATCCGTCAACTCCCTGATGCTCTTATCTTCTCTCACAGATGATAACCATGCCCTAGCACTCAGTGAGATACATTCTGAGTTGGGAAGCTAACATGCACCACTGTCCAAGGCTCAGTCGCTCCCTCCAACCTGAATATCAGAGTTCCCCCGAGCAGCAAACCTTTAGGGCCTCATTTGTGGAAACAAAACATGTCTAATCATCCACCCAGTTCTCTTCAACGCAAACCAGAAGTGCTCACACAGATGTAATGGCCAGTCACAGGGGTCTATTTACACATCTAATGAGGTCAGACTCTCACTGCAGAGTCAGAAGTGTGGGACATGGGAGAAGACAACAAACTAGGGCAGAGAGCCCACGCAGTTCATACCACGACAGACTCCAGCCAGGAGACCAGCTGACGCAGGCAGGGCTCCAGGCAGCTCTGGTTCCGCTTCACTTTCTGCAGGGAAGTGTCTTTCAGTATCTGGAATACATACAAGATGCAGCTTGAATCATGGTTACATCTGCACTTTGCTCACATCCTTTTTGTCTGCAGAGCAGCTAAGATGCCAGGATCCAGAGAAGGCAAAGACACCCCCTAACTGGAGCCACTGGCGTGCTGCCTGCTCTGAGGGACGGCTGTGAGCTGTGATCAGAGCACTGAGGTTCACGCAGATGCAGCACACTCTGAGCCAGGACTTGGGCTTCAGTACTGCTGTGACCCATATGTTTCATACCAGTTTGTGGCAAACTGGGTCAAATTTTTTTCCAAGGAGGAACCCAAACTGATCCATCAACTTGCTGATGGGGAAGGGATTTCATTAGCAATAGATTTGCTACACTAGACGATAAAACACCAGGTCCGGAATTAGCAGGACCCATGTAAAGAAAGTCCCCTCATTTTTAAAACAGTTGGTGGAGGAGAGCAGGAAGCAACAACCCAGCTCAAACACAGTATCATTCTGCAGCTGGATCCTTAGCTGGTCATTTTGTCTATTAGGGGGCTGAGGGCAACTGCATGAGGAGAGGGATGTTTGGGATCCTCAGGAAATACATGGGAACACAGCATGCAGCATTTGTATTTTTATAAAGACAGCGTACGCTCCACACACACCTTCAGCAGCTTTGCCTTCATGGAGGCTGTGATCGAGGTTGGGTTGATGAACTGGAAGGACGGCGCAGCGTTATTGGGATACTGGACAGGGAACATCACCAGCATCCTGACTCTGTGGTTGCCGCAGTGCACTGACACCGTACAGCTACGACTCACCGCATCCATCTGTGAGGAAAAGCAACTGCTCTGTAGTCACATCCCCAAGGACTTTTGAAGTGGCTTAAATTCACGCTGAGGGACTGATTCCTCTGCACACCCGTAAGATGAAGTCAAGCTGTTCTCAAAGGCAGGGAAAACAGTTACAGCAAAAAACCCCAGGCAGATGGGCACAGACTCGGCTCGCACCAGCACATTGACAATCCAGCACCCCAGCATCTGGAGAATCTGCCAGCCCAGGCAGCACCAGGAATCAGGTTCTGCTCCCAAAAGCTGCTGCACTTCAGCCCACCTCACTTGGCCATGGAGAGCACCAGGCCCAGGGCAGCAGTAACAGACACCACCAAGATTCTGTGCCACTGTCTCAGAAAACTCGGTCAGGATCGTGCCATGAGCTGTGAAACCACAGGGGTAAGGAAAGGAGACAGGCAGTGGCCTCCCAGTGCTGCACCTCCAGCCACATTCCATGCACAGAGGAGGGTTTGCAGGGCAAAGGAGATGCCAAAACTGAGGGAGAGAGTGCAGGACAGGGAAGGTTCAGCAGATGGGGTTCAGAAACAGCTGAAATGAGACCAACTGCATGGAACACATCACTTTCCTCTCTGAAGTCGAGGTAGAGAGGAAAACACCACACAGCCTTCTCAAGATCAGCCAGGGCACTTACTGTGTTGAAACACTTCCCTCACTCCCAGTGTCTGGGATTATCCTCTTTCTTACCACCCCTGGCCAAGAGGATCCCTACAGCTTAAAATAAAACTTGTTTACAGACAGCAGTCACTGCAGCAAAGGTTCCCCTCTAAAGGCTCCGATGAGCCAGACTGCCCACATCCCCTCCTAAGAAGCCAGCAAAAGGAAACTCTCTACCTCCACATTGACATTTCGGATCTGCACATTGATCAGTGAAAACTCCTGCTGCAGTGTTTGAGGCAGCCCCAGCTGGTCCGCTTTCTTTCCCACCAGAGGGTCATTCAGGAAATCTTCTTTTAAGGCTGACGGGAAAGATGGAAAAAGGTTGAGCCAAGCCATAACAGACAGACTTTGGGCATGCAATGTCAGCAGGCAGCCAAGACAGCAGGTTTTCCTCTACCCTTCTGACACAGGGAGATAGGAGTTTTACCTGGTAAAGCCCTGTGAGCTGGAGGGTCTCAGCTGCTGTTTACAGGCAGGCTTCCGACCCTTCTCTTCAAAAGAACAAACCTGTCTGCACACAGGTTTCCTGGGAAGGCTACAGAAGTTGCCTGTACTCTGCACAGCCCTAAACAGTCCTTCTCTTCTCATTTGAGACCCCTTCTCCTCCCTACACAGTGCTGCCAGAGTCACAATCAGCTGAGCTGGAGCTTCTCAGTTCAGTGGGAAAGAACTGCAGCCAAAGCAGTCTCCAGGAGGAGCTCTGGTCTTTGGGACTAACTCCCCCCCCACACCACTCAGCTTTCAGGGAAAGCTTCCCAAGTATAACAATGCTTTGGGAGAGAGCAGAGAGTATTTCTGCTCCTAATAGAGGCTTAATTCATTTGTAGCAGCCGTTTGCATTTAATGTTGCAAAGCACTCTAGTGCTTTAACAGTCTTTAAAGACTCATCAAAATGCTGGGTCTAGCTCTCCAGTTCCAACAGTTTTCAGGAGGACAATAATCCCTGAAGGCCAGAATACATTTAAACAGCCAGGCAAGCACTGCAGGACACAATTATGGTTAAGATAACAAACTTCACTGAGTTTCAGAAGAATTGGTCTCTGCCTGTGGTTGTGCATGGCTTTTGCCTCATTTTTTGCTATATACCCCCTTTAGGGCAGGGGCAGCTCCTTCTGAGGGTGTTTCACTGTGGCATCACTTCTTAGGGCCAAATACATTTCTTGATGATGATTCCAAAGACAGAAGGGAAATCCTGATTTTTTTTCAGATGTCATTCTCACACTTAAAATACCACATTGCACAGACTCCTCCTAGCAAAACAATAAAATACAAGAAATGCAAAACGTTGACCTTTTACAGGCATTTTTCTAAAAGTTACTGACTTTGCTGCTGGGACAAATATCTGGTATTACTGCTGCCCAGTGGGTTACTGATATTAGATAGGTAGGATGCTTAGCCACTCACTCCTGTTTGCAATTTTATTACAGTGCTTAGACATACTTCAGAAAAGGGAGCTGAAAAGGAGATTAAAGGAAGATCAGTGGCTCTCAGGGAAGATAATTATTTCTAGCTCGAGACACCACACAGCTTACTGAAAAGCCATCTCTGAGGTTCCCAGTACGTGCAGTACCCTCCCTTTGTCTTCTCCTCCCATTCCCTTCCAATTAGTCTCTAATCCCCCAAAGCCACATATTTGTACAGATTTCTAAAGCTCCTCTATAAGCAGCAGCAGCAAGGAGAGCTGCACTCTGAAGGCACAGCTGGAGGCTCTCTGATTTACCTGCAGAGCTCTGCTCCCTTCAAAGATCCCCCAAAGTGCTCTGCTAATGTACATGGAGGCTTTGTCTGCAGCTGAAATGCAGCCACCTCCAGGGTGAAACATCAACAGTCCACAATAGCTTTTAGGCTAGAAAGCACTGAAGTTCCTACCTAGGGACTTGCTTGTGCATTAATCCTGCAGCCATGGTATTTGCAGCGAAATCTACCCTGCTACAGAAAAGCCATATTCATTCCCTTTGGCCACAAGGAAAACCCTACCAGTCTGAACCAAAACCAGACCCACACAGAATCTACACAGTACGGATGGATGCGACCTCATCAGGGGCAGTGAAAGAGTTAACTCTCTCCTGTGGGAAAAAGAGAGGTCAGGCAGCCAGAATGAGAACACTTAATGGTCCCAGGTGGAGCAAAAGAGGTTATGCCACCCCAGAAATACTGCTCATGGTGAGCACGGGTAGCCAGGCTTTTTCTGTCATATTATAAAACCCTCACATAGACAGAGCTGGTGGTGGCTTTCAGAAACCTGTTCTGGTGCCACATAGGACAGGTGGCAGAGAGGAACTTCACTGGGGATTGCTGGGCAGCAAACTTCCAGTTCGGAAGAGATGTTTTCGCTCAGGGACCTCACAACTGGCTCCTTTATTCAAAGGACAGACACTGGGCCACTTCCTCCCCTTCTATGCAGTTTGTTGGCAAGTCAAAGGGAGACTCAAACTGCTCCCCTGTAAACCCCTCACATGGGGATCCATTGTAGCACTGCTACAATACAGAAAGGAGCTGTGACTTTAAAACCAAACTGACACAAAGGTATGGGTGCCCCCAATTCTACTTCCTCAGAATAGCTGTAAAAATCTCTTCAGACACCCTTTTCACATGCACGTCACCACCACGAGTCTCAGCTGTTGCAAACTGTTCTATGCTGGTACTTACTCTCTTCAAACACTAACCCTGGATGTTTAACCTGGCCAGAGCTTTAACCCCACAAACCCTTCTTCATGTTCCTTCCTTTCGTGCCTCCTCTTCTACAAAGCTGACCCAACACTTTCTCTGGAAAGGTCTCTGACCCATTCCCATCCACCTTTCTGGCACTCAGGAGCCAGAGACAATACCGTTTCCCCTCTGCTCTGCCAGCCCTCAGCCACCTCTCGTCAATAGATTACCAAAAATTCACAAGCTCTCTCCATATCTGCTTCTGGTGAAGACACCAGCAAACATCTCCCTGTTGGATCAGCTCACACAGCAGGCCCCAGCAGAAGTGATGTGAGCAGCTTGTGTCAGAGTGCTTTACCCACACATGCCTCTCTTCTGTGGGCTCATCTCTCAGCTTAAACTCATCTACCCTCTTAAGAGCCAGAACCTACCTTATTGCCTGACTGATTGCCTTATTTTTGGCAACAAGCCACAACTCCAACTTAAAGTGAATGCAATTAAATGATAATCAGAAGGAATTAATAAATTGATAAATTGATAAAGTGAAGAGCTTTGT
Source organism: Myiotriccus ornatus (assembly GCA_036023395.1). Lineage (NCBI taxonomy): Eukaryota > Metazoa > Chordata > Aves > Passeriformes > Tyrannidae > Myiotriccus > Myiotriccus ornatus. The sequence goes on along the minus strand of JAYRBT010000021.1, from coordinate 12,634,810 downwards.
TTTACAGCTGGAATCATTGTGTTAGAAGAGAAAAAACTTGGGAGGACCACCCTGAGGAACTTTTAGTGTTCTGCTTCCTCCCTAATGAGGAATCCATTAACCTTTGAAACACCAGGTTGTGCTTTGCCTACAAGGTTTTCTTATGCCAGGATGTGTCTTCTTCCCAACACAAAGACACTGATGTTTGAGGTTCCACAAGGCATCACTTCTCTCACCTTCCTCATCCCCATGTCCAGAGTTATGCTGGGGCTCTGCATCCTGGGGGTGAAGGGTCTTGTCCGGCTCTGGTAGGTGAGAAATCCCATCAATCAGGTCCTCAACTCCATCCAGGATGTCATTAGCACACAGCTGAAAAGAACAAACACACCCACATGCTGCACAACAGAATCCAAGCTGGGGAAGGAGCCACCACTAACCAACTCATTCCTCCAGACAGATGGGTTTGCAAGGGAGGTCTGTCCACACAACAGGCACGACTAAGACCTCAGCACTGTTTCTGTGATGAAGACAAGTGATCTTCCACTCTCCAGCACCCTCAGCTCTGTCACCTCAGGCAGCCCAGCCAAATCTCCTGCTCACTTACAAAGCCACTTAATTGACAGGGCCAGTCTAAGAAACAGGGGTTTTACTTTAATCAAAACTAAAGCTGATATGACTGTAATTCCTTGAAATAATTTGTCAAAATTGGTTTAATTTTTTTAGATCAAATGTAACAGTAGCATACTTTCTGCATTTGATATTTACACTCCAGTAGGATCTAGGGACCCAGGTACATACTAGGGGCCCTAGTGTTCTAGGTTCTCTATCAAAATGAGACCATACACCCCTGTATTTTAAGTTCAGCACGGGAAAACAGAGAAGATGAAGAGAAGAAACACAGGGAAGAGAAAGGATAACAGTGTGATGTAGGAAACTGCAGCACTGGTCACCAGCAACATGCCATCATGTGCGTAGTTTGTTCCAGACAAAGACAAGGACAAAAGAGTGGGAGCCAGCAGAGGAGAAGTAAAGGCTCTAACAAGAATGAACAACTGATTTAAAGACAGGAAAGAAATCAAATGTTCACAAATATATCAGGTAGGAGAAAAGGGTCATTTTTCATAAAGTTTGTTACAGACCTGCAGGACTCCTGCAGGATCTGTGCTGGGACACATGCTTCTCAACATATTCATTAAAAACCTGGAATAGGAGGTGAATAGCGACATGACCAGGTTTGCTGATGCCACCACGTTTTTCAGGGCAGCAACAAGTGTGGCAGACGGCAAACAATCACAGAAGGACCTTACAGGAGTAATTGTATTAAAATGCAAGGTGAACTTCGGTTCAGGTAAATATAAAGCAATGCAAAATGGGAAAAAAATGGCACGTTCAAGCTGACTGAGGGAACAAGATGTACAGGCCAGACTAAGCTGATGTTTTCATGGAATTATGTCCAACAGTTCAAAAACCAAAGTGAGTACTGAGAATTCTGTGGAAAGAACATAGGTCAGATCCCCATCCCAAAAAGTATACGGTAGAACTGAAAAAGGGTCACGACAGGTAAAAGGACAATCGAAGTTCTAGTACAAAGGATGAAGTAAATCAAGACCCTCTGACTTGAAAAGGGAGGCAGCTGAGGAGGGATATGATGGAGGTCTACAGAATCATCAGTAGCAGAGATGGCTCATTTCATCTTCAGTGCAATGAAATTAGCAGGTCGCAAAATAAACAAATGGAAGTGCTGGTTTTCCACACAAGATGCAGAGAAGCCATGAAACTCCTTGTTGATAGGATGCTAAGGGTGACAAAAATTTACACAGGTCCAAGAAAAGACAGAAAAGTCTACAGAAGTAAAACTGATCAAGCTCTGTCAGACCCAGACTAAATGAGCCTCTAAGCTGCAAAGTGCAGGAGGCTGGCAGGGCATTTGAGTGAAACATCACTCCATGCCCACCTATCCCTTTCCAAGAAGATGTGACAAGGCCATATGGGCCACTGTGGCCATATGAACCTCTGGTCTGACCCAGCACAGTCGTTCCAGTAACTGCATCAGCAATCTCTCACTGCTGCACAGAGCAGAACCACAGGACTCACAGCACCTGCCCCAGGCTTAGAGGCAAAGGAAACAAAGGGAGGAAGTGGAGGGCACAGTCTCTACATTTACCTAATACCTAAGGCGCCAAGAAATAATCCTACAGTCCTGCAGCCATGGAGGTGGCATCTTCAGAGGCACTGGGGGCAGCAACCGACCTCCACCCTCCCCAGACATGTTCTATGCTTACTGTTAGGCAACAAAGCAGCCTTGCACTCCCACAGAAGCTTTGGAGGCCCAGGCTTAGAGAAGCCCCATCACAGCTCTCCTTGGGGATGTTGTGGGGCTAGAGCTGAAGGGGAGAGTGAAGCAGCAGCTGGCTGCTGTGTCTGCAGCTCTAGGATACCAGAGGAGTGACTGGGAGTGCGAGAAAAGGGAGGTGAACCCAGCCTGTAATGAAAGCTGTCTGCTGTTCCAGGGCAGAAGTGTTCACATACCCTCTGCAGCTGAGAGTCAATCCGCCACATCCGCAGAGTCTGATCGCGGGACCACGTCACCAGCTGGTAGTCTTTAGAACCTAAACAGGACAGAAACCATTGGAGACCCCACTGGAAAACAGAGACTATCTCAGCCCTGTGTTCAACATAAACAGATTCTAACGAGCCAGCAGGGACATCCAATGGGTAAGGCACAAACCAAAAGGCAGAGCAAGTCCTTTCCTACCTTGAATCGGCCTTTGTGCTCCCCTGCACCACAGTTACCACACCCCTAAATGGGCTGCAGTTTACAGGCCAAAGGCACAAAACAAGTATATAATGAGTGTGACACAAGTTTGCCAACTAGGAATGGACAAGATCTACAATAATATTTATTGAACTAGAAAAATAGTATCATAAATGTTTCTCAACTGTAACTGTAAAGTAAAAATAACTTCTAGTTCATCAAATCTGCTTTCAGATGCAATGTTTTAAAACATTTCTAAGCTAAGAAAAGCTGGCTCTGCCCTCCATTTTTTTCCTTCTGAAAGAGCTGAGTGTTACCAAGACAAGTTCAAGTTGTAAGGAAATAGATCTAGCCACATACTATCTATCAGCAGATAGAGGTACACAGACTTATTTATGTCCATGTTTAGGTCTTGTGATACAGTTTTAAGTTTCCCTTGTCAAACAGCTGCTACGCTTAAAGAATTTGCTGTTGCACAGCTGCTTCCTACACCCCTCTGCTGAGGCACAGGTGTCTAAATACAGCACAAGAGACTCTGTGGAAGGAAACTTGTGCTATCCTGGTTGTCTCCACACTGAAGCAGACTTGGAATGCTTGTGTGATTGATTTACGTTGCTTGAGACGAGCATGACGTCCAGCCTTGGGTACATATCCATTAACTCAGCTGAGACAACCAACTGTGGCTCAAGCCTGCTTGAATTCTCATCCACAAACTGCCTTCGACTGTGCCTCCAGTTCCTAACACAGTTCTCTATTGCTCTCCTCTTTCTGAAAGAGGAAAAGCAAGTCATTGAGAAGGTGGTGAGAGCTGAGTGGCCCCAGCAGCTGGTGGCAGAGGGCTGGACCAGCACTTTTACACAGCACTGCAAAGCTGCAGCACAAGTGACTCCAAAGCCAGACGTGCACGTTCTGTCAATGGCAGCTGAGGTGCTGGAAACAAAGCTGTGCTCTGTGTGGTTATCCAGCCTCTGGCATGGAATCTCCTATACTTAGCTGCTGGAAAATTCAGTCAGGGCTGAACTCTAACAGCAGCCTCTCTGTCCCTCCCCTGCCTTGGCCAGCACACACATAAGGTGGGTTTGCTGGGTCTGTGGTCTGGGCTATGCTGGAGGCTGCTGATCCAGGCCATGCTGTCAGGGGTTAACTGGTTAGCCTGCAGCTTGGAGCAGGGGGAGGGTGCCTGCACTCGTGCACCCATCTAATAGTTTGCACAATTTATTCTGAAAGATTCATTTAAAAATAGACTCACAGGAGAGTGGAAGCAGTAAGAGTCACCGCTGACCCACTCAGCATTTGGTAGATTTGCTCTGTTAGCATGGGAACAAGAAGGCAATGCTTTTGTGGGCACTGCCATAAAACCAGGACAGAACAGCTGTACCTTGAGTGGGGGTAGGGCAGGAAAATGCCAAGAAAAGGCAAGAGCCAAACAGTGACAGCCCTGACAGCGCTGCAGCCAGGTCTCCACAACCCTGGATAGCTGACAGCCACCAGGCAGGGAAGAGAGCACACCAGTCCTGAACTCACCTTCTTTCTGCTTCCTCCACTGAAACTCCAGCACCACATCATCATGGCCCACAAAAGTGTGGACAGGCGTGTTCAGGTCAAAGACATTCCACAGAAGCAGACTGTTCTCCCGACGAAGCTGGGGGACCATCACTGTCACCAGCCCGTTGCTGAAAGGCTTGAGAGAGAAACACCCTTCCAGTTACCCGTGGAGAGTTATGCTCCCATGCTGCTGTTATCATACTCTAATTTTCCCCTTTTCCCATCAACATGAATGAGATCAGCAAAAAAACAGAACCAGGCCAAAACCTGGGCAGGTCCAAGGCAATTGCTGTGCAAAACCTTTTCTTTCAAGGGATAAGAGGTAGTCCACTGAAATACTCAATGCAGCTCACTTAAGATGAATCATTTTTTTCCTGCTGCTTCCTCACTTTTCAGCTGGGAGGCTGGAGGGATTTCACCACTGACGTTTCACAGGGGATCCTTACTGCAATCTGCCTGGAGCTGCAAGAACTGCTACCTGGGGACTGAGCCCCAGCAGCTCCTCAGGGTCACAATGCTCAGAGGAACCAGAGGAACCCAGTCCTACAGCCCTCACTGTGGGGATGGGGAAGGGGGGGAGGATCACAAATTCCAGGCACAGCACTGGCTTCAGGCTGCACTCAGATGTCTGGGAAAGAGAACAGCTATGACTGATGTTAAGAGCCTTAGCTTCACATGGCTGGGTGCTCGCTCACTCCTTCTCCCAAGCACCCCCCCATTGTAGATGCTGCTTTTCTAGGCCTTTTAAGCACCAAGAGGGATTTTTAAAATCAACAGTGTCCAGCAGTAGAAGTGGTGAGAAACCCTTCAGCGGTTCTTTATTTAATGTCCCTTTGTGTATTTCTCTCAGAGCACAAATAGAGCTGGTGGGAGGTTCTCACTCACCGTGTATCTTGCCTTCCAGACAGGAACCTGGCAGGGAAGGATATTGAGGTATTTCCGAGGCTGACGGTAATCCCAGAACTTAAAACCACACAAAAAAAAAAAAAAAACAAGAGAAAGGCAAGCAAAGGCAGGAGTCAGCTGGCTGTACTTTCAGGCTGTAGTTTTCCATGTGGCTTGTAGATAGAACAGACCAAAAAGCATGCCAGGGTGCCCACAGCATCATTAGTAATCCCATTCATTAACAGCAGAGATGGCCCCAAAGGACAAATACCAAGCTATCAGCATCTGGCAGCATCCCTTAGACAACGAGTGACTCGGGGTCATATTCACAGTGATCATAGCTTGAGTAATTAGAGCAGGGACAGGCAGCCTGCTTGGGCTTTCAGAGCTACAAGGTACCCTGCAGGCTCCCGGCCAATGTGCCAGTCCAGGCTGGAGGCAGGTCCACCCTGCTGTTCCTGCTAATTTTCTAATGAAGAATGTAACCTTTTGCTTTGCTAGAATACACATCACCCCAGATCTTAGCTCAGTGTGAATGAACTCCATTTGGCTGACATACAAAGCCCACTCTTTCCCCCCCAGTAGAAGGCACTGCACAGCAGTGGTTGCAGGCAGTCTCTTATTGATAATCCTGTTCAATGTGACTTTGGAAACCCCAGGGGCTGAAGTATGTCTCCCCCTAAGTTGCTGTGATCAGCTTGAGTCTGGCAACACTGCATTTCAGGGAGAAGGCTCTTCTGGCATGTGTGGTCAGCTCCATTCTGGCAAGCAACAGGCAGAGATGGTTGTTTTCAGCTCCCTTACTGCCCTAACCACCACAAATACATGGCAAACATGTGCACCCATCCTTCAGTGACCTCTCTGCCTGTTCTGGAAGTGCAGTCCTGGCTCAACACACACAGATGCACAGAAACCAAACAATAAGGACACAGATCTCACCAATGGCAAATACTCCCCAAGAGTTCACCAGCAGTAGAAGGGCATCAGCTCCACCCTCCTTCCACCTCCCAAGCAGAAACCCCAGAAGCAGCACTTACCCTGACAGAGTTGTCCTGGCTGGAAGTGGCCAGTGTGTACTCATTGTCAGGATGCCAGTCCAGACCATGGATTTTGGAGAGATGAGCTGCCAAATATTCCACTGCAGTGCTGGGATTCTGCAAGGAGAAACATTTTTCTTTTCAGCACAGGACTTCTGAAATTTGGTCTAGTTCTTCGGCATAGGAAGAGACACTTTAACAAGGGAAAGAGAGGTAGAAAAACCTCCTGCCTGGGGAACGACAAATAGCTCAGCAAAAGTTGCTGAAGAAAAACTGTGGCAAGTTCCAGTCACCAAGTGCAGCCCAAACGATACTTGATCCTCAATAAAACAGTTAACTATTACGAGATCAAAGTGAAAACGTTAATGGGCACCATTTCTGGAAAAGGAGGCTATCTACACACTCTCTTCAGGTTCATGGCCTCCCAATTCTCTCTAGTTTAAACTCACCCACAAGAGAGATTTGGGATAAAGTAGCACGTTTTCTCAGTATTTACCTGTGACCAGAGGGATGTCTGCATCAGGTAGGTGGGAATATGCACAGACTGCTCAAAAACCCCTCAGCTTACCCTTTTGTCCCATATTCGGACATCCCCATCGTGGCTGGTTGCTAAACAGTTGGCATTCTTCTTGTTCCATTTCACCTGGGAAGCTCCAGCTGCAGCACAAACAGCACAGGTCAAAACATGCAATTAAAAAGAAAATGGCCCAGTAGACCTGGGCCTAGAGCTGCTCTTAGCCCAGGAAAGGCAGCTCAGAAGAGAGATAGCCCAGAGGCCAGCATGAAGGGTGGCATGAAAATTCCTAACTCCTGATTCCTCACTGTAGCGTTTGAGTCCTCCGGACAGCAAAGCAAGACTGTGCCAGTTGCCTGCCTAGAGATCTTGATCACAAGTTCTAGCCAGTTGTTGTACTCCATTAAAATAATCATGTCCATTAGCTCAGATGGAACAATTTCCTCCAGACAAGAACTGCAGCACCTCCCTCCCAAACCACCTCTCTTTTCAGTCGAGTTACTTCCAGGTGCTTAAGGTCAGATTTGTCTCCCCCAAACCCTTGTCTGCTGCTAAAGAGGCAACTAGCACTATTGATCTATGATTAAAATACAGGTGTAGGAGAAGGCTGCAGTGCAGGTGGACCTTGGGTCTTGCCAGATGGAGGGAGACTCACTGGTTAGACCAGAAAGTCCAGCTGTCAAAAAGCACCACAGAAGCATAAGACACTATAAAGAAGCTGGATGACGGTCCAGATATGATTATATGTGATATCCTGAGAGACTCAGTCAAATCAGAAGATGGGTGGTTATTTCTCATAAGAAAAAAAGCACAGCTTCAGTTAATGTGGATTGTTCAGGTATTTTAAGAGAAATGCATGTTCTGTTCATCCTTATTCTGCCAGTATTTTCAAAACCTTTTAAACTATCAGAAAGGTGAGATCCATGAGAAAGCAAAACAGACCTTGGCCTGCTGCTATTCCCCACCTCCACTGCCCACCTCCTGCTGCACGGTGAGCAGATTCATCCTGACAACCTGGCAAAAAGCTAGTCCAGGGGATAAAAAGCTGCAAATAGACTGCCAGTTGATTGATTTGATCCACTCACTGAAGGCTACACAAACGTCTGGACCAGCACTACACAGCATGGGGTGCAGGAGGAAGGAAGGAATGAAGGAAGCAAGCAAGCTTTCTGGGGAGCTGGCTGCTGGGCTGCCTCAGCCATGAAACCTCACCCCAGAGTCCAGAGCTGCTTCTCTGACTCGGTAAGGCTTTGGCATTTCTGTGCCAGAGAGGTTTGCTGGCTGGGAGGGGAGTGCAGGTGTGCAGCCTAAGATCTAAGCAGCAGAGCATGAGAGATACACCTTGCGAGGACTGTCTGACACTGGGACAGTAACTCGTGAGAAGGACGTTTTGCTTCTCATCCGCGTCCAGTCCAGGCTCGCAGCAGGCGAGGACTGACACACAGCACCTGCCAGGGAGGCACTGCAGGACACTCACCCTGCCATCAGCCATGACAAATGCTGTTCCAGAGCAAGCACGGCCCAAAGAGAGCACCTTGTGTCACCAAGCAGCTCCCTGCAGGCCGCAGGTGCCCCAGGGACGCAGATACAGCCGGCTGATGTACCCAGCCCCTCTGTAAAACAGGGCACAGGCTGGCACTGCCTGGGGTGCGGTTTAGTTTCTCAACTGATTCAATCAAACACAAAAGGACATGAGGAAAACACAGACAGGCAACCTAGGACAAGCAGAGCAGCAGGGTGGTTAAGCAGGCAGGAAGCTCCATGTGGCTGTTCACCAGTGTCAGTCCAAGTATAACTCTCCATGCCTGGGAACCTCCGAGGGGCTCCCCATCTTTTCTGAATTCTGCTCTCCTACAAGGAGTTGTGAACTGGAGCCTCTCAGGCTGCTCCTGCATGGGACAATCACACATGGTGGCACTTCTGTACCAGCCTTGGAGCAGGAAGAGGGGGAGGAATGACAGTAGGGGCATGCAACAGTGAGGTTGTTTAATGCCTACAGCACACATACGTGTCAAACTTACCGACTGCGGAGAGCGAGACCGTGGGCTTCCTGGTGTCTCTGAAACACAGCGTGGCTAATGTGAATACCCACAGCATAGTCCAGCCTCCCCACTGAGCTCCTTCATGTTCCAGGAGTAATTTATTGCTGCCTTGGGACCTAACATGTCTTCTGCTTACCAAAATACACCAGCATTAAATAAAGGTGAGCCATCCTGGAAGCATTCAAAGCCAGGTTGGACGGAGCACTGAGCAACCTCATCTATTGGAAGGTGTCCCTGCTCCTGCCAGGGTGATGGAACTAGATGACCTTTAAGGTCCCTTCCAAACCCAACCAATCTATGATCCTGCCCTGCCACCACATACAGCAGGAAGTTTAGGACACAGGATAGAGCTGGAGTGGAATAGAGGGAGAAGAAACATGTGCAAAGGGTGGCATGTTGCAACTGGGTAGGCCAGGAAACTGGGTTCACAAATTATTGCTGCAGGAAGCAACAAAACAGCCTTTCCCAGGAGGATTAAAAGGAACAAACAGAGCTGTGGAAATCCTTGACAAAAGCCACTGATGTGTTTGTCAGTCCTTTGCAGACCCTAATTCAAGGCAGACAGAGCAGTGACTCCAGAGCAAAAAACTTCATGTCTAGCATATAATAACAAAATTAGTAGGAAATAAGCCCAGCTGTGTGCAGACCAAATTCTGTCTGCAGACCAAATTTTGTGGTGGCAGAAGCTGGTGTGGCACCATAACAACTCCCAGCAGCCACGACACGGATGAAGGCAGTAATTCAGTTCCTGACCTTGCTCCTCAGGAATTCCCCTGGCTCTTTCACAGAAAGTGACAGTGAAAATAAGGAATCTTGTCTTCAGATTTTTCTGTTTGCTGAAAAGCTGAACATTTTCTGGAACGGACTGCACCCCTCCCTCTAAGAATTTCTGCCTAATCCAAAAGTTACTTTGTATGAAAAATTAGGTGGGGAATTTCCAATTGCCCTTACTGCAGGGCTACCTGCCTAGGGTGTCACCAGAGGCAGTCACTTCTGTAGGATGGTTATTTGCTGGAGGCCAGCAGCACCAGCACCTCAGTGCCCCTGCAAGCTCAGAGCCCTTTCCCAGCACAAGTGGAATGCAGAGGCTCATCAGATCCTGCCGAGGGAAGCTTTTCTGGGTAAGTGGTACAGGCAGACACACAACAGTGGAAGGGCACAATAGAGTTAAAGGAGGACTTCTGATAACCTTCAGAGACCTCTATTTTTCAGCTGGCACTAAGACAGCATCACAGGAAAATACAACCAGCAGTTATTGTCTCTCTGTGTCTTTTAATTACACATTAATAATATATTGTCATTCTCAAGCACCATTTAACCAAGGATCTAAGTGTTTCTTAGGAGCTAAACAAGCCTCAGGGTAGCCTGGTGCAGAGGGGTTATATAATTATCCTCCTGTTTTAACTGAGCAAGGGAGGCAGAGAGGAACAAAGTGACTTGCCGGGGGTCATAAAGAGTTGTGCAGCCAGCAAGAGAACCCAGCAGTGCCAGTGCCAGCTCCTTGCTCCTCAGGTGTAAATTATGGGGTCTAAGTACTGGTGGGGTTTGGATATATAGCTGGACATACCTGCTACCCTGAAATTACTCATGATAGAAAGCACCAGGAATCACAGGAAAGCACAAACAGGAAAACTCTGAATACCATTGCCAGTCTTCCCACCACTGAGGGAGAACCAGCAACAATCACTGAATTTAGTGGAAAATGGCTACAGGATCATGAGATGGTGCCCATTCTCTCAGCTAAAAAACCCAAGAGGCTGAGGAACACCCTTGGGCTCCAAGAAAAGCCCCCAAGGAAAGATCTGAAGTGGGCAGGGAGCGAAGCTAGACAGCATTTTTTCAAAACAGGAGCATGGCTGTAGTTTAACTGTACCACTCTACTGCCCTTCATTGACTCTGAACAGGCTTGAAAATAGGGGAACAGAAATCATCTTGGAGAAGATGGCAAGTAGCTGAAGCCCCTGAAAGCACAGCTGAAGAGCAGCACCCATCAGGGTGTGCCTTGCCCTGCAAGCTGATAAGTATGGAAAGGAGTCCAACAGTTTCCCTGCAGTGCAGAAACAAACTGATTCGTACTTGATGTCCCAGATGTAGATGTATGTGTCCACAGAACTGGTGACCAGCAGGTCTGGCTCAAACACTGCCCAGTCCAGGTCACTGCAAAGGCAAAACCACAGCAGATCAGTGAAGCAAAGCACACCCAGTTTCCATCAGCCTCTCACAAGCCCCCAGTACATTCTCTGACAAATTCACAGCAACTCCATGACATCTACTGAAACTTTTTAAGTAAAAAGCAAGATCTTAATAATTTCTCTAAGTAAATTCCAAGAAGCAATGAAATGCTTCTAAGTAAATTTCAGTGCAGCATCCTCCCAGCCCTGAACTTTACAGCTATCCTGTGTGTGCTCTTTCCTCCACAGGCAAAGGGACACTGTCTCAGTTGAGTTCCCAGTTACCACACATCCTTGGCATCAACCCCTCACTCTGGGATGCCTCCCTGTTGGGAACACCAAGTGCACCTCGGACACAGAAAGCCTCCAGTCAGTGCAAACAACTGCCATTTGAAGGGCTGCAAATACTTTCCATAGTCGGGAGCAGGAGTAAAAACAGTCTTTCAGCTGCATTTCCAGCCCATCACTGAAATACAACCTTGGAACTAGAGGCAGAAATCTCCTCTGCACCACTGTAACACTCTCTAAACCTGGTCTTTGGGACTACCTGCTTTAATTAAGCTGCTTTCACACAGAAACACAGCTGGGATTCAATTTAATAAACATACTGCTCTCTGTTTCCCAGATGATGGCTGCTGCTCATTACAAGGACAGCAGCCTAAGGCAATGACACTCAAGCCATCAAGGGCTAAGTTGATGTAGCAGGGGAGCCATGAGGGGATGAGCCGCTTCACACACGATGTCATCACCAAATGGGAAGGCAGTCCAGTCCAGAAAAGTGAGTAAAACCAGGCTCAGAACAGAGCCTGTGCAGGGCCAGGACTGAAACATTCAGCTTCTATGAAACAATGCACATTCTCCATCCTGCAGCCCACAGCATCACCTGTTCCTCACCTGATCACACGTGTGTGTCCTTGCAGTGATGTGCAAACTTCCCCATTACCTTCCTTCCACTTATACAGGTCAACTCGCTGATTACTCTGAAATGAAACGGAAGAAAGGAGAGACACTCTCAGGCCAACAAGGTAGGAGAGGGATCTGTGGGTTAGGACCAGGTGCCCTTCACTTTGAGCAACCTCATTTAACAATGAGTCACACTGTGATTAGCAAAGTCCTTGCCCAAAGCACGAAAGCAAAGACTAAACTATAGGCTGCAAGGAGTCTCAAAAGCTTACACTTTAATTACACCCACTTAAAAATGGAGATAAACTAGAATGGGAGAAAAAAAAAAAAAATCACACTGCAAAGTGTTTTCACGAATTCTGTTCTCAGAGCTTTTATTTCCTAACAACATGCTGTAACTGCAAGCAACAGGCAGCCAAATTCTCTCTGCAGGAATACCCTGCCAGCCTGCTCAGATTCAACTGGAGTTTTCAGTGAGGGGGATGCCAGATTACCACTAGTCCTCCTCAACTCTCTCTCCATTCCCTTCTGGGATAATCACAGCCACTGCCAAACACAAACAATATCGTTTAATGGATTCAAGGACATCTCCTCAAGGGTACTCCCATCCTTGCCAGCCCAGGAGAAAAGCTTTAAGTGCTTATCACTAACTGTAAACCACAAAGGCAAAACAGATGTATCAATGCCAACATTATTTAGGGTTTCTTCACTCATTCCAGCCTTGCTCAAATGCAGCCACACACAGTTACTTGAAACCAGTCGTTGTGCTGTGTAAATTCATGTTCTCTCTCAATCAAGGTTCAGTTCAGTCCCAGCCAACTCTAATTTTTCTAGGGCAGGAACTGCCTTTTTAGATGCATATATAGCATGAACCACAGTGGGTCTTGGGCAATGACTGGAAATTCCTGTTGATTTTGCAAAACCAGAGGGAACACAACCTCAAATTTTGATCAATAGCCCCTTGTTTTCAGACTTACAGGCAGATAAGGAAAAATATATAGATAAGAGACTTCAGTGAAACACAGAATCATTTAGGTTGGAAAAGACCTCTAACATCTAGTCTAACTGTTACAATTTTTGTGGCAGTTCTTCTTTGTGGTGGTGGATTTTCTTCCTAGCCCTAAGCTGCTCCATGTGAATTTCAAGTTGCAAACAGATAAAACACTACAGCCTTCCCTTAAACGGAAGGTCTCCTCCCAACTCAGCAATAATACATGGCATTTCTCTAACCCATCACAGCAGGGCTGCACAAGAGCTTGGGGCAAGAAAAACTCCTTTCACGCTTCTCATTGACAGAAGGATTTAAGGGAGTAGAGTGAAAATTACCCAATGGGATTTATCCAGGACTCCAGAGATAAGATACAAGATAAGGATCACCAGAGAGGCCGCTCCTCCCAACAGGAGCATTTTCTCAAAAATTGTGCTTTTTGTGGTAAGTATCAGTATTCACTTCCAATGATTTCATCACCCTCTTGTTCAAGCATCTGTGGCCACACAAAAGAAATACAAGCATCTAGGATTGGAAACACCAGCATTTCTGAAACAACAGCTTAGGAGTCCCCAGAAACATGCCTGAGCCAGAGGGCAGACCCGGCCAAGCACAGCAAAAGGACACACTCCAGCTCTTCTGGAAAGAACTACACAAATAAGAAGGTCTTATCGGAACACAAGGACAGATTCCCCTCTGCCTGCACCACTTCCAATTAACAGGACAGGACTGCAAACCAGATGAGGTTGCTGGCAAACAGGGCAGTTGGCCTTTCACACTCCCTTTGCACCCACAGGGATGCAGAGGGACAGGACCCTCGGGCTGTCTACAGCACGGTGAGAGGGCTGCAAAGGCAGCATTTTTGACCCAAACTGGAAAAGATGCCTGGTCTCATCCTGAGGATTCCTCACCTGATGTGTGTCAGCAACTACACCTAAATGCCCAGAGCATCTTAGCATGTTTGTTTATAAACAGGAGCAGCAAGGTTTGGTGCCAGCTATGCCTAGTTTCAGTCTGAGACAAGATGGGTCCCTGTGTTTGCTCAGAGCAGCAAGAGCCAGGAGGGCTCAGGTGGGTGAGATGGGCACAGCTGCCCTTTGCAGCAGGGTCCTGCTCAGATCAGCATGAACCAATCACTGGATATCATCTTCACAGTGTGTTTGAGAAGCAGCTTTCCTGCTCCACTTGTGGCTTGCCCAGTGCATTTCCTTACTTAGTTTTGATTTCCACAGACTGTATCCAGAAGTGGCACTAAAGGACACTTCTCTGCCAGTTTTACTAACTCTCTGCTCAGGAGCAGACCACTGCTGAAGGCACCTTTAAGATATCAGTCATGTGCCAGAGCTGGGAGGAGGAAGGCTGGGGAATGTCAGAGAGCAAGCAGGCAGAGGCTCCCAGCTGACAGCACTTTTTAAAACTGCCTTTAATTACAATCATAGCCAGTCCAGGAAGCAAAAGGAACAAAAATCCCAGAAAATCACCTTCAATTAAATATTCTCTAAAAAAACCCTCCCCATCCTTAGCTGTTCCAGGACTCTCAGGCCACAGAAGAGGACACAACAGGCAGAAAAGGCACCTCGCCCGGAGAACAATCTGTGCCCAGCTGGTGCCGGTTGCTGCGGTGCTGTGGTTGATGGTGAGACTGCCGCCAGCAGAGCTCGGGGCTCTGGGTGAACAACCTGCAGAGCATGACGGTCTGAGCACAGACCAGAGCCAAAAACTGCACTCAGTCTCACATGGCCACTCCTGCTTCTTCAGCCCAGCCCATTCACCTCTCCACACACGGAATCAGAGCTCATCACCGATCCGGTCCGTGCCCAGCTGCAAACCCCGACTGTTACAGCGGTGAGCCACTATTGACTCGTGCTATTTACAGACTGCCTGGTGCACCACAGCCCACCAGCAAGGCAGGGAGGTGAAACAGAACAGCACAGAGCACGAAATTCAAGAAGTGCACAGGTTTCATAACAGAACGGAAGGTAGAAAGGGAGCACATCCCCTCCTACCTCCAGAAAAGGACCGTTTGGATGCCTGGTTTATTTGCCAAGGTGTTTTGTAAACAACAACCAAGCAAAACTAGATTCAACCTTGACTGACCAATAACTGAGAGTCACCAAGCCAAACCTCGCTGGCAGTAAATCAGTTAGGCTTTGACCTTGCACTGTGACTTGCAGAAGCGTGTCTGTGCCAGCTCCACAGAGCCTTCCAGCCCTGCAGAAGCTCACCCAGGAAAGGCCAGGGCAGGAGAGAGCTTTCAAATGAGTGAACTTACCGAGGCTGCAAAGTAGTAGGCGTAGCTGTCGTGTGGGTTCCACTGCACTGCCCCAATGTCCCATTTGCTCTGGCGGGAGATCTTCCGGTGACCCTCATTTGGTGCATCCAGGTTGACTATGTAGAGGAAACGGCGGCTGCAGGACACACACAAGACACAGAGGGGCTGCAGCTCACGGGACTGGGCTCAAAACCCCAAGCTCACATGGAGCTCACAGCCCTGTGTCTCGAGGCACAATAATCAAAAGAAGAGAAGTATTTCACAAGACAGGTGAAAACACCAGTCCTGAGAATGTTACATTTGACCACATACTTCAAAAATGGCTACCAAAAAAACCCCAAAAACTACCGCCCAAAAGGGAGAAGACACACTGAAATTAGACAGGATATGCAAATGTAATAGATATCTCAGACCCCAGAAAATCCCAGATTAGGACACAAAAGGAAGAGCTGGAAAATGGTGCAAACACATCCAAATAGGCTTTTCTGGCCTAATGCTGCAGCAACAGAGCCGAAGTGGCACAGGGCTGGGAAGGCAACACAACAGCTTCAGCCTGGAGGGGTTGGTCTGAGCAAGAGTTAATGAGCCTTGAGAAACACAAGATGATTCTACGTGGGTGTGTCTTTCCACACCACAGTTTGGGGGCTTGGTTCTGCAGACAGTACAAGGACACCTGCACAGAGCTCCTGCTCAGCTGCAGCAGCTTGTTAACGTGGGCGGACACAGTCCTGCACTGATCTGGTTCCATTACTCACCTGAGCTAACTCTACATGCAGCAGAAATAACTGCATCGTGGCAAACCTGAGCTCACACATCCTGCTGGATGTGGCCAACTCCCCACAAAGCAAGGTAGCATCCAGTGTGATTCATCTTACAAGGAAGAGAAACTGCTTGTTGAAATGACTGTGACCCAGCTGAAACCTGTGGAAGACCACCATCAAAACATACCAAATGCTCCATAATTAACCACACCACCTATGTCAGCCATGCAGTGAGCACACAGCTGCTCTGAGCACTGGCCATTCTTCCAAGACAAGGAACACAAAGAACATCTTGGCTGCCTTTCCAGACCAAAGTCCTCAGGGCCCTGCTCTGAAGATTTGGGCAAGCATGTATCAGCAAAGCCACATGGATATTTTATTGTGCTGTTGTTGCTGTCTCTCCACTCTGTATCCCATTGGGAACGTGACCCAGAATCGTTTCCATCAAGCCTTGAACAGAATTCAGCAGCAGATTTCTGAAACAATGCACCAGCCCTCCAGCTGAGGTCAGCCTGTTGGCTGCCAGGCTGGCCCGTGGCAGTGACTGTCACACTCACCCCGAGAGCACTGCGCGCTGTCCCAGGCAATCCACCGACATCGCGGTCGCCTGTTGGGCAGAAACACACAACAAAATTCAGTGACACCTGTCAGGTGGGCTGCTCAAACACACGGCTTTGGGGGGGGTGTTCAGCAAAGCCTGCCAGCTCACTTCTCAGTTACTCCCCCTTCCAGTAGTACAGATGGATTACAGGGTGCAGCGGGTGAGTTTGGGACGTGGGACAGCACGAAGCAAACATCTTTATTAGCGTAACCCCAGGACAAGACCTGGCAGACACCACTACAAGCACCAAGACCTTGCTCCCTTCTCCCCACTATGGCACTCACAGCTGCTGCCTTTCAATCAGCAGCTCTAATAATTTGTATTAATCAGCCTCTGCTCCTGCTCAGGAACTTTCTCAGTCTCTCCCTTTCATTGTAGGGTCAGATTTAATTATATATGTACTGGGAGATAGAAGTGCAACCATTTGTGTGTAGCCAGTCTCCAAAAATGGGACATGGCCAAGAGGCATCAGAATTTACTTTGGCATTGCATGTAAAGAAGGCTATGAGATAACTTAAAGGCCATTAGAAAAAAAAAAAAAAAAAGACAAAAAGAAAAAAAAAAAAGACTGTTTGGATATTGTCTCCCCCTCTTTGTTTAGAATGGAATTGGCTCATCATCTCCTTTAATTGCCAAGAGAATAAAGGAAAATTTTACTTGGAAAGCTGAACAGTTCAGCCTATAAACATAGATATGACTTCAATACAGTTTTTAGCATTCACAGTGCAAAATCAGAATATGCCCCACATTCTTCACAGTAACTGCTGTCATCTTCAAAGCCGCCTCTCTGAAGGCTCAGATTGTATCTCCTGCTGCTGTTCTGGATTTTAAGTGCTCTCAGCGTGGATGTAACAAGACTTCAGGATGTCCCACAGTTACTCCTTACAAGCATCACTAAAACCTGACAGGCAATACAGAAATCCCACTCCATTTCAGTCAGATTTGACAGTAAAACAACCATCACAAAACCCAAGATTTTTCAGCCAGGGCCCCATCCTCTCCTTACAAGTACCCCAGGTGAGGGAAAAACAGCATCATGGGCTCATTCTTCACTAGAGGCCACCTGGCAGAGAGCTACAATTGCCTGCAGAGTTTCAGCTGGAGCCCACTTTTGCTGTTCCTGGAATGACCTGCTTTCACTGCTTTTTTCCCTAGGTAGCAAATCCAGTCCTCTTGGCAAGGTTTCCTTAGTCCTAAAATTAATGCTGTAAATAAGAAACTAGTTTTAAAATCTCTAAATGATCAACAAACAATTCCCACTTTCTGGATTTCACAGCACCTTGCAAAATAACACAGTGGGTTACTAAATCTACATTAAAAAAAACCCAAACCAAACAGCAGGAGAAGGAACTTTTCCCAGATGAAACACATTTCACTTCTGCAGAATTAAAATAAGGATCACTAAAGCCATTAGTGGAACCAGAACTTTCTCCTGTGACGAAGAGCTGGTCAAGAGATATATTTCACACAGTTGTGGCCATCTTTCCTCAAGACAGAAAAAAACCCACGTCAACGTGAAGTGATTGATAATTTCATGCGAGTTTATTTTTTTCTGCTGTTGGCATCAGGATCCCATAAATCCTTACAAATTGTTTGCAATAATGAACGCTGGTAAACTGTGATTTTTTTTTTCCCCAGGCACCAAACATCATCAAATGTAATGAACAATTAGAATGAAGTAAAAAGCTTCACATGGCAGGCTGCTACCCTGGTGGGTCACAAACCAAGCAATTTTACAGCAACAAACAGTTCCCTACGATACAAGTGTCCTATATAGAGACAGAAAAAAACCAAACAGCTGCCATTTAATGCTTGGTATAGCGACATGTCAGAATTCACAGCACAACCCTCCAGAAGGCGGGAGTGGAAACTGAGCAAACCAACCTGAAAGCAGTTTTTATCCCAAAACAACACTGAGGATAGCTGGAATTGCTGTTCCTGAGTAACAATGACACGAGTAAGCACCGCAGGAGCACTGCACATTTGAGAACCTGCTCCGAGCCCGCAGCCCAGGCAGCATCTTCTCAAACTTCAAACACCTACTTTGGCATTTCACTTGATTTCTGCTAAGCAAGCCAAGGAAAAACACCTTTTCATGTCTGAATTTCCACTAGTTTTCAATCCAGCCTCATTCTCTGCACCTGAAAGCCAACAGACTAACCCAATTTGACACGGCTATGCTGTTTTTCAAGAGCTGCAAACTCCTGGCAAGAAGTACCAGTTCCCTGTGCACCCAACTCCCCATCCACACGCTGAGTCGCTACAAAGAGTTGCATTTCACCGCTGGATAAGGTGAGCTTTACCCTCTGCCTGTGCCGACAGCCTGAGAAGAGCCTGTGGGTCTTGTCTAAATCACAAGAGCACAGAGGACTGTCACCTCTGCCAGCTTGCACAGAGAGGTGACACTGGCAGGCAACGGTGGCCCCAAAGCACCCAGGGATTTTCTGAAGTGCTACAGCCTGGGTGCTGCAGTTTTCACAAGACACACTCCAGAACAAAGACAACTGCAGTGCTTGCAGACATGTAGCGGCTATAAACGTAAGAGCTGCCCACTCTTTTGACTTGTTTCCATTTAAATTGCTTTTGGGGTAGGGATTTTGGATACACAGTGTGGCCCACAGGCAGAGCTCAAGCCTGGTACACGATTTCAGCAAAGGTGTTCCCGTTTCTGAAAAACTTGGATTTCCCACCTGCAAAAATGTTCCTGCAGCCTCCTAAAAAAAGCTCAGACACAAATGTATAAATGAGTTTAGGCTGAAGCAGCAGTCTGGCAGCCCCAGCCACAAAAGTTCTCTGGTTTCAAAGGGAGAGCAGGTGGGTCAGGACGGCTCCAGAAAGATCACATTGGAGTGAGCTGAAGGGATGGAAAGAGCAGTGTTCTCCTTCAGTCAAGGCTGCAGACTGAAACCAACTGCAAGACTGAAGTCAACTGCTGCAGGAGGGGATGGAAACACCCGTCCCCTCTGCTCCCACACACCAGTCGTTATGAGAAAGCAGTAACATCGTGAGGCCACGTATCTCCTGAGCCAGATGCAACTTGAATCTGTTACCTAGGAAGATGGACCCTCATATCTCATTACTGGTTTCCTGAGGCCAGACCTTCAATAGCAGATGAGGCCGGTTCAACACTTCGGGGAGGACAACGAAACTGATACAAAGCTTTTGAGGTATAAAAGTGGAAAGCTCTGTGAGCTTACAGAGGGCAGGCTGGATGCAGCACACAGGATTCACTGCCCCTCCTTGCAGAGGTGAAGGCGGAGCCCTCCCTGCTTCAGCACAAGAGGACAAATGAGGTGATGAAAGAGCTGGCAGACCTACTTTTTAATCTTTCTGCGTTTCCTGCTGAAGCAGTTCATGGTTCATTCACTGTATCCAGCTTTGCTAAGCAACTGCCAACGTCTCAAAAAAACCCATGTTTCTTAGAATAGAATCACAGAATAGTCTGGGTTGGAAGGGACCACAAAGCTCATTGCATTCCAACCCCCTCCCATGGGCAGGGACACCTTCCACTAGACCAGGTTGCTCCAAAGCCCCATCCAACCTGGCCTTGGACAGAGACACTTCCAGGGATGGAAGAACAGCTTCTAGGAGCATATAAACAAACTCTGACGGGAGTTCTCCTGTCGACATCAGCTTCAAAACCAAAAGCTG
Organism: Myiotriccus ornatus; assembly: GCA_036023395.1. Lineage (NCBI taxonomy): Eukaryota > Metazoa > Chordata > Aves > Passeriformes > Tyrannidae > Myiotriccus > Myiotriccus ornatus. The sequence goes on along the minus strand of JAYRBT010000021.1, from coordinate 12,614,706 downwards.
ACCTTTTTGCTATTTCTAAAAAAAACATAACCCACTTTTCCTATTAATCGAGCAACATTCAGCAATTTACAAGGCAGTAAGACAGTAGCTGTAATGGTCTCAAGGGAAAACTCATAAAACCATAGAAGGGTTTGCGTTGGAAGGGCCTTAAAGCTCGTCTCGTTCCAACCCCTTCGCGGTTAATTTCATGCCATGGAACATGAAGTTCCACGGGCAGGGACACCTCCCACTGGACCAGGTTGCTCAGGGCCCCATCCAGCGCGGCCCGGAGCCCCTCCAGGGAACGGAAACGAGGAGAGACGTGCGGGAAGCGCCAACACCTTCTATTAGGCCCGCCGACACACTCCAAAGAAACTACACGAGACCTATTAAGATCGGTAACCAAGCGCGCCGTGAGCGAAGGCGTCATCTCCGCGCGAACGGCGCCAGGCCACCTCAGCCCCGTCCACCGCCGGCGAAAGGCCCCGCGGGGCCGCCGAGCCCTCCCGGGGCCGGGACCTCCCCCCGCTCCGCTCCGCTCGCCACGGGCCGGCCGTGGGGGGCGGCCCCCGCGGCGCGGCGAGGCGGCGGCCCCCGGGCCCCCCGACCTGGGCGTCGCGGAACTCCACCACCACATTCTCGCTGCTCCAGCGCGCCGCCATCTTGCGCCGCCGGGGCCGCGCCCGCGCACAGCGGGGCGCCGCGCGAGGCCTGCCGGGAGATGTAGTCCCGCCGCTCACACCCCCGCCCGGTGAACCGGGACCGCGCGGCCCGCGGGGGGGGGGCGTGCGGGACCGGCCCCGCGGAGGGGCTCCGTCCGCGGCGGTCCACGGGTGGCCGCAGCCCCGCCGCGGGGCGAGCTGTGTGTGTGTGATGGGCTGAGGGCTGCGCTCCGCGGGGCAGCGCCCTCCGGGGCGGCGGCAGCGGCGGCGGCGCTGTCGGTGTGCCGGGCGGCGGCGGCGCAGGGGTTAAGGGCGGCGGGCCGGGGAGGGGGGGGCCGGGGGCGGGA
>JAYRBT010000021.1:12590735-12608266 GCA_036023395.1 Myiotriccus ornatus | reverse complement strand
AGAAGGTGGTCAGGCACTGGAACAGCTCCCCAGGGCGGTGGTCACAGCATCGAGCCTGTCAGGGTTCAGGAAACATTTGGACAACACTCTCAGGCACATGGTGTGGTTCTTGGGGTTGTCCTGTGCAGGGCCAGGAGTTGGACTTGATGGTCCCTGTGGGTCCCTTCCAGCTTGGGATATTCTATGATTCTATGAACTTTTCAACAGGCAGACAATATATATGTTTCCCTTCCCGCTTCCAGGAGCTAGGCTGGGGAAGGGTACCCCAGGGTCTGCAGGAACTCTTTTTGCTAATGGAAATGTCCAAAGATGACTGTCCTCAAACAATCTTTTTGTGAGTTTGGTGCTGGTGACTGTCTGACAGCCGAAATGAGCACCTGTATCATCGCCAGGCCTGCAGATCATTTGGGAATTGGGTGCAGGAACAGTCCTGATGAGTCCCCATGCTGGTGATATTCAACTGTTGGGCTCTCCGGGTCTGGAGTTCTGCTTCTGCCTTCTCTGAGCCAGCTGCCAAGGCAGCATACACCCGGGACAGGGGGAAGAGGCAGCAGCTGCCTTGGAAGGGTGGAGTGCTGAACACCAGAAGACAGGAGAGTCGAAGGCATCTCTAACGAGACGAGGTTGGAGTGTGCCGACGTCGGCGCTGTGCGTCCGGAGCCGGCGGTGGCCGTGGTTATCCTCAGTCTCCACAGCCAGAGCGAGGGCTGGCAGTCTCTGCATTGCCTTGTCTCTCTGGTGCCCTCTGAGATCGCAGCTGCCTTGCCCAGGAGAGAGGCACTAATTGCTGTGCACATTAACTGGCTTGGCTGGGCACTCCCCTCTCTAACCCTGTGCATAAATCAGCGGGGGGGGAGCTGGGCGCCCTCTCCCCCTTCCGCTTACGTGTATTCCAGAGATGCTGGGAATGATGCTCTTGGGCTCCTGCGCTGACCCATTTCCCAGCCAGGATTGTCTTCCCGGTCCGTGACGTAAGTTTATCCCATGCTGGTTTGTTGTGCTGAGATGTTTGTTCCGATGACTGGAATAACCGTAAAGGATTCTCTTATTTATTAATGTGCTATTAGGGTTCCTCTCCTCTCTCTCTCGTTTGCTGGCCGGAGGATCAATCAGATACAGACATCTTTGGTGGAGGAGCAGTATAAGGCTGGCACCTGGCCAAGGCAGCCGTGGAGAGTCATGGGAAAATGCTGCTAAATGCTGAAAATTAATTTCAAGAGAAGTGCAGGGAGGGAGAAAAACCCACTTTGGAGGAGGGGAGGGGAAAAAAAAAATCTCCTGTGTGACAGATCAGACAGGCAACAGAGAGCTCTCTGGATGAATTCCCTTTGCAGGGACCAGTCCCATGGCATCCCAACCACCTGGCGGGCAACTACGAGGTGCATCTCATTTTATCTGCTGCTGGTACACCAAAACTCTGGATGTGCCTAATGCTTGGTGTTGAATAAATGTGACTCGGCTTCCTTCTGGTTCTCTTGAAGACTGAAATCATAAGGGCTCGGGGATGATACACCTGAGCAGCCAAGTGATGCTGGAAAGCAGCAGGCCCTATGCAGAGCATTTTACCCAGCTGCTCTGGGCATGGCTGTATGTTGGGGTATAACAGGCCTCTCTCTGTAGGGACAGACCCATTTTATATGTCAGATAAAGAAAGGGTGGGTAAAGCTGGGTCTTAAATGTCTCTCCTCTACCAGTCCCACCAGGCAGGTTTTAAATGTGGATAAACCCTCTGGGGGCTTGGGTATTCCCCAGGGATGCTCCTGCTGTCCCTTGCAGGCACTGCTCTGCAGTAAAAAATGCTTTTGTTCAGTGCTTTTTGGTGGGACATTGTTGGAGGTGCAGCTGCAGGAAGCTCTGCTGCCTGGGGCCTCTTCTCATGCCGGTGCACAGCATTTCCCGTGGGCAGAGCCTGGCTGTTGGGGGGTTTCCTGCCCTGCCAGCCTGCAGGCAGGGGAAGGGAGTGCCTGGGGTGGGGGACAGGGGCTGCTTCTCTCCTGTCAAGGTTTAGCCTTGCAGCCCTCTGTGAGTCCTGCACAGCCTGGGGTGTGAGGAAGGTGGAAGGAGGAGCCAGGAGGCAGGTCTTTGTGGCTCATCTCTGTGCTGCTGACACAGGGCTTGGTCCACCGGGGCTCCCTGCTGTGGTCCCAGTGCCTCTGTGGTGCCAGGTTTGTGCCATGTGCACCATCTGAGCTGGAACAGAGGCATCACTCAGCGCTGGTGCCCTTCCCCAGGCCCCCACAACGGGTGTATGGACAACTGGAGGTGTTCCATACAAGGTGTATTTAGCCAGTGGGGATGGTGCCTTGCCACTGGAGAGGCTGCAGTGCTCCTCTGAGCTGGAGCTGACTCTTCTCTCCCCTCCTTCCCTATGGACCTGAGCTGGCCAGTGTTGGCAGCAGGTTGGCCCTGGTGTCGTGGGCCGAATGATCTTGGGAAATTCATCACTGCCTGTGCTTGTGCACGCTCGTGCAGCTGGGGGACCTCAACAGTGTCATGGAGGAAGGCTGTGTGCGTTGTGCAGTGAGTGGTCTTTGTAGAGGACCAGAGAGGTGCTGTGGAAATACTTACCTTTCTGCCCTAGCAGAAATTTCCCAGGGCTTTATATTCCCAGTTAGCACCCTTGGCTGGTTGAGTCTGTCGAGTTATGGCCATGGTTCCTGAGAGACTGTCACCTGCCAGGCACAGAAAAGGGGCTGGGTCAGGTCGTGGTGAGGGAAGCACAGCGGCGCAGATGAAGAATGGAACCGAAAGCTGCTCAGAGCTGTTTCCTGGCCCTAGCAGGCAGGACGGCGTGGCAACAGTGGGTATTTTTAGAGGCCAGCTGCCTGCAACACAAGAGAGGGAAAGCAGCAGTCAGGCAGGAAAATCGAGTGATGCTGACCCTGTCCCACATCCCTGCCCAGCATTCTTATTTCCTACCAGGACGGGGTCACTGGCATTTCCATGTCCTCTGTGCAGCTTTGCCTGTTGCTGCCTGCAGAGGTGGCTGGCTCCCTTCTGCCCTTGGCCATGACTGCGTGTTTCTGTGATCACAGCTCATCGATTCGAGGGTGGTGCTGGGGGCTCCGCTCTTCCTGGATGATTGCATTACAGCTTGGGCTGGTGGGCGTTTGGGGGATTGTTTTTTAGAGAAACTTTTGTCACCAGTGAGGGGAGAACCTGCAGTTTTTCCTGCAGCCGGGGTAATTGCAGTAATTAATTTGGGAGCTCTCCCTACAAGATGATGGAGCTGTGCTTCATCAGAAGCGCTGCAGGGGAATTAGATCCACCTTTCAATCCATCCATCCAAGGCCTGTACATCTGTAGCCAGGGAAGAGGAGGGGGGGTTTGGCTCTGGGCTGATGGCTTAAATTAGTGTCTGCAGGGAGGTCAAGTCAGTATGGGCAGAGATCAGTTTTGGGGCCAGCCCTCTGTTGAGCTGGTGCTGAGTGGGATGGGGTGAGGCCGAGCATCCTGCCTGAGCTGCCTCAGCATTTCAGGTGATTCCCAGTCAGATCTTGCTGGTTTGAACCTATTGTCCATCTGCTTAGTTATTACACCCTTGATTTCATAGCCCTTGAGGTCTGCTGCTTGCCTGGATCTTACCCTTCAAAGGGTGGTTGTAGAGGCCTTTGATTTCTTTTTGCTCCCTGTAGACAGGTACAAAGAAGATGACACCCTGCAGCTGCTCCTGGGTGAACGTTTCCTGGGAGGATGCTGCTTCACAAGGCCCTGCCCAGCTCTGGGAATCAGGGGAATGTGCTCCTCTATGTGTTGCCTTTTCGGATGGGGAAGAGAGACCTTCAAATCCCACAGCTGGGATTTTTGTCATCTGCAGGCCCCACCGACACCCTCCTTCTCATGCTGGAGGGTGGCACGTGTTGAAGCAAAGGGGCAGAGAAGGTGGGACAGGCAGGCAGGGTTTTTCCTGCCTGTGGCACAGTGTGCAGCCCCTCCTGCCTCTGCTGGCAGGATCCAGTGTGGGCAGACCTGCTGCTCGCCGAGGGGTTCATTCCTCTGAGATTCCGAGCTCTGTGTTTCAGAGGTTCGGCTCCCAGAGCTGCAGAAAGCTGGCTCTGTCTGCCAGCCGCCTCCATGCTGCAAAGGCAGCTGGGAAGCTCTGGAGTGGTGTAGCCCCATTCCCAGCATGGATCTGTCTCTCAAATCTCTTGCCTCTGGCTGTCGAAGGGGAGCTCGTGCTGTCTGTCCAGGCAGCTTGGTGCTGTTGAGCATCCCTCCCCTCGTGTAGTATGCACAGCAGAGAGGTGTGATCATCCTGCAGCTTTGCACCCCTCTTTTTCCCCTTCCTGCTCTCCTGCTAGCCTGGGGCATTCACTGGGCATCCCTTGGCAATCACAGTCCCTCCTGGGGAGCTGGGAGATGCTCTGTGCTGTGCAGCCCTTCCTACCACATGGGGGGCAGCTTAGGGTTTGCTCTGCAGCGTGCTCTTCACTAAGATTCTTTTTTTTCTCCAATGGTGGAAAAAATTCAAACTTTTTCTGTCCTTCTGCAGAAACAACCGGTGTGAAGTGGCCACAAGTGCTTCCCAGCCGTGCACTGGCTGTGGGTGCATCTCTGTGTGCCTTTCGTGCTCTGTTTGCTACCCACTACATAAAAATTGCCCTTTTTCTACCCCAAAAAGCAGCACGTCATTCTTTCCATGGCGGGGCTGGGGGTCTCACACTGATGAGACCTGGTTGCCCCAGTGATCCTGCCACCATGGCCCAGGCACAAAGAGACCTTCCACCACTCTGTTCGTGTGGTGCTGCCATGGGATGCCTGTGGAGGAGGCATCCCAGGAGTTGGGTGGGATTGCTTCCTGGCAGGAGTGAGTATGTGGGTGCCATCCATGCTGGGCTGTGCTCCCAGCATCACAAAACCAGGGCATGTCATCATGTGCCTCTGGAGTGTCCCTTCATTCCCCCAGCGAGATCAGCTGAGGCCGAGGCACGACGGAGCCTCCGCAGCATCAAAGCACAAGGTTTCTGCTTTGGAAAAACCCAGAGGTCAGGAGGGAGATCACCCCGTGGGGTTGGATCCGGTTGTGTTTGGGAGTGGCTCAGGCCAGGCTTCTGCGTTTCAGCCTTTCCCAGAGCGGGAATTCCTCTGGCAGCTCCGCAGTGCTGGATCCTGGCGGCGGGGACCCCGTGGGTGCGTCCCCAGTGGATGGCTTAGTCAGGAGTGACTCACCCCGCCAGTCCCCACGTGACATTTCCTCGCTGCTCCCTCCCAGCCTCTGCCAAGCCAAAGTGTCCAAATCTCTCCCATTCTGTTCTGATTTCCAAATTGCTGTGCCCCACTATGCTCCAGAGGATCCCCTGAGCTCCTTCATTTCAGCTCCTGGGACCTCCCCTGTTGTCTCCGTGGATGTTGTGGATGACTCCTGCCTGCAGCAGGGCTTTCTGCTTCGTGCTAGAAATACTTGGGAGGAAAGAAAGCAGGCACACAGACAAACCCTTTGGAAATTCCCAAGGATCCTCCAGGATCCCTGTCCTCACTGGGCAGTGAATTTGAAAACCAGAGGTGGGGAGGCCAGTTTTGTGACTAGCAGAAGCCCTGGATGAGCTTGTAACTTGGTAAATCTGAGCCCTGCAGCCTGACAGCAGGAGCTGGAGGTGTTAATGCCTTCTCTGGGATGTCACCCAGAACCCCTCTGCTTAACTTTGCTCTTCTCTGGGTTGCTAAAATTAGCTTTGGGCTACACACTCTTCCTTATGAAACCTGTTCCCAGCAGCTGGGGGAGTGTTTCTGTGGTAAACTAGGGCTCTCTGGAAGGCAAGGTGACCCCGTGAAGTTGCCTTTCTCATCCAGGTCTGGGGGAACTGATCCTGCAGCATAGCCTGGGCTGTGGGAGGGAGATACTCTCTGGCCTTAGTGTAGGTGCTTTTGTTCAAAAATTGCAGCCCATGAAATGGGCAGTACTTAATGACAGGCACGGTGGGGTGCTTGGGGTTCAGAGGCAGTTTGCACACTTTCCCTGAGGATGTGTGTGCAAGGAGGGTGGCTCCAGGTGACAACCTGCCACCACATAGCCTGGCCTCTTTGCCATCCCACTTCTCAATGTCTATGGACTGTGCTGGAGGTGTTTTTAAGGGCTTTGATGTGTCTGTCTGCTGAGGATTGATAGCTTTGGGTGCTCTGGAGCAAATGTCCCTGCGGGGTTCCCTCTCCTGTGTCTCCTTTTCCTTTCCAACTCTCCAGCTTTCCTCAGCCCCAGAATTTCAATCTGTTCTCCTTCTTCCCATCCTCCCCCACCACCCCCATAGGAACCCAGCTGGCTAAAAAAAAAGCAGCTCTGCCTCCTGGCTTGCAGCAAGCCAGCCTCGGGCTGCTGCGACATGATGCCATCCAGCATCGGGTCCTGCACCCCTGTCCTGCATCCCTCCAGCCCCAGTGACTTCCCCACGTCCCACCTGGAGCACCAATGCCTTTTCTTTGCTGCTGCATCTCCTCTTCACCGTTTAAATGGGGTGGGAATGGACAGAGGTGTCTCCAAAACACAGCACCTTGAGCGTTAGGACAGTGCTGGCCTTGGTCAGCTTCATGTTCCGTGGCACGTCCCTGCCACCCTTGGCTGGTGTGTGGCCACCTGACAGCAGACACCTGCCACGTGGGGACTTTGCCAGGAGCCACTGCCCACCAGGGACAGCTTTTCTTAGATCTTGCAGAACTTGGCCTTGCACAGAAGTGGCTTCTCTTTGGGGTGCTGCTTCCACATTACAAACATCTATTTTCTCCCTTCTCAGCCAGCTGAGCTGACTCAATCAGCAAGGAAATGGTGGGGTGGGATAGGGATGCCTCTGCCAAGGCATCAGAAACGGTTGGTTTTCTTTCCAAGCACAGCCATCCAGAAATGTCCTATCCTGGCCACTTCCTCTGCTTGGCTGTCATCTGGGGCTGGCTCACTGGCATCCCGTATCCCTGCCCCCCTTCCATCCCCAGGAAGGTGGGATGTCTTGTTTCCACCCTGGACCTGTCCTTTGTGCTCTCCCACCTCCCTGCAGCCTTGACTCGGGAGGAAGTACGCTGGCTTTTTCAGAGCTGGCAAATGAGACAGCTTAAGTGCTTTACTCTTTCCTGCCTACGTGTCCCTGCTCGTGTCAGCCCTTATGCTACACAGTACCCAGCACCGAGGTGGAGTTCCTGAGCCCTGCCTGGGCAGCAGGGCTGTGGTGGGCCTTGGCTCCTGCCTCTGCCCGTGCAGCTGGCACCGTTTCCTTGTGCAAGGGGAAGCAGGTTCCGGCCTCATTCTGCTGGGTGCTGTGGCCCCAGGCCCTCGGTGCAGGTGCTGTGCTGGCAGAGAACCGTGGTGCTTAGGTCCTTGGTGCAGCTTCCTCCTGGCCCCGGTGCGAGGCGCTGGGGCTGGTGGAGCATCGCTTCCATGGTGACTTCCGCATCACTTCCAGCTCTCAGAAGGGGACACTCGTGGAGTCCTCAGCCGCCTGGTCCCTGCCCAAGTGCTGGAGATGTGCTCTGTGCACCCATGTACCATCTCCAGGGTGCTGCCCTGTGACCATCACTTCAAAAAAATGAGGCTGCTTTAAACCAGTAGGGAATTTATTTTTCAGGAGATGTTGGGTCTGAATATCTTGGCCCTTCAGATTTCCTTCACCTGCCTGGCACGTAGGACAACTCTTCCCTGATTTCTTCTTCCTGAGGCTGTGCTGGAGCCCTCAAGGGGTAAGGGAAGGGGAGGACTTGGAGCCCCTTTATTTCACCCAACCCCTCATGCTTCGGCTTCAGATTGACCAGCATAGGGCCCATAGACATGGTCTTTCAATCTTTCCCTACTCTTCAATCAGTAGCATAGGTTTTTTGCAAGGTGATCCGCCTCTTCCAGCTTCTGCCTGGTGCTGGTTCAGCTGGTAATGTCAGGGAAGCCATGGGAAGAGGTGAGATGCTCAGGGTCTACTCGGCAGGGAGGAGGCACCAGGACTGCGTGCTTGGCTCAAATATTCCCCGTGTTTATCTCATGCCTGGATGCATCCTCACCTGGTGGAAGCCCAGCTCCTTTGGCTGGGAGCCCAGGATGCTCTCTGGAGACATGGAGGTGGGCTGTGCAGCTGAGGTTTCCCGATCTTCCATGAGCATCAGGCAGCCTGGGCTTACCCTGAGCTCCCTGGTGCTCCAGGTGTCTTGTGGGGTGGCTGGACACCAGAGGAGGGTGTCCACTCCTAAGGCAGGCATGTTTTGGGGAGCTCCCACACACAGGGCTCCTGGTTTGTCCCATGGCAGTAACGGGGGCCTGGGCAACCAGGGATCCCTTTGGCAAATAGGGATCCCTCTGGTGAATGCTGCTCTGAATGGGGTGGGTTGCTTGGGGCTGTGCCTGGGCTGCTGCTTCCTCCTGCTTTCAGGGCACATCATCCCCTACCAGTGTCTTCCTCCCACTGCTGGAGGTGCCGTGTAGCAGTGAAGCTGCTGCTCTCCTTTTTTCAACCATCCTGCCAGTGACACAGCCCGGGTTCCTACTGCTGGGGTCATGATGCATCTCCTGATGGCCCTGTAGCCTGGAAGCAATCTGCCTGGAGGCACGCCAGGCTAGTGGAGGGTTTGGCAGGGGAAGGTGGATGTGCCTTTCCCTGCAATCTGGGACAGGCTTACAGCTCCATGGACCTGGTCTCACCCACCCCCGAGGGGAGCAGCCACTTCACTCACAGGACATGGAGTGGTTGACCCCGTTGTAGTGCTGAGTAGACACAAGTGATGGGAATATCCTATCCCAGCTCCAGAAGCAGCTCTGTTTGGCGTGAGTTGGAAAGGGTGTCTTGACCCTCCCACCGCCACCGAAGTCTCTGCAGCTCTGTGGAAGTGCTTTAGGCACGGTGAGGGTTAACCACCAGGCTTCTTCAGCATGCATAGGACCTGGTGGAGCTTTCCAGAGGTTCCCAGCTCTACTTTGCCTGGCTCTCTAAAATAAACCATGTAACCTTCCTAAAAATACTCAGAGGGCAGTAGCCCCTGGAGAGCACCAGCGCCGCTTGCTCCCGGTTTCTAGACCAAGCCATTGGAGAGATCAGGTCACATGCCTGCATCTCACAGCCCTGGAAAGCCCTCGGCTTTCTCAGAGTCTCCTGCAGGATACAGGAGTCCAGGTCTTGATCTGAGCCTGCCTTTGGAGGCCAGCCCACTTCCTGTGGCACCCTGCTCTTCCTCACTCCTGGCAGGAGCTGGTGCCTGCCCGCACATCTCTGCGTGAGGTGACACTGCCGGCTCCAGGTTTAATGTGCCATGGTCAGGAGCGTCACCAGCTGCCCTGGGCGCCTTGGGAGGGAGGAAGGGTCCGTGGCCTTTCCCTGGAGCAAGCCCCGGGCCTCCCCATGGGTGTGGGAGGCCCTGGCAAGGAGGAATAGCTGGGCCCTTCCTCTCATTTTTTTTTTAGGCATGTGGGAGGAGGATGGAAAGGGCTCTGAGGAGGAGGGAGGGAGGGAGCTGAATTTTCCATGAGCAGCTGTCAAAATGTAATCTCCGGCGTTGCTCCGGCTGGCAGCTTAGGCAGGATAAATTAACGGGGATTTCGGGGAATGTGGAAAATACCATGGCCTGAAGGGGGCTGGCCGTGCGGGAGCGGCTCTTTCATCTGCGGGACTGGCTCCGGGGCAGCCCCAACTGTGGAGGGATGCTGGAAGGCACCGGCCTTGGTGCCTGCCACTGCTGGGTGCTGGTTTCACGGGTTTTCTGTCCTCCACCTCCACCCGAAGGTCACCTGGAGAAGGGGTGGGGGAGTTCACCCCTTCTCTGCCTCCCTGTTCCTGCTGGCAGTGGGCTCCTGCTGGAGGGGAACGCAAGCAGTTGCTGTTGCAACGTCAAGTACTGGTGCCGACAGCTGGGGTGCGGGGCAGCCCCCTGCCCTGGGGGCCTTTCCACACTGTCTCCTCGCTCCTGCTCAAACCTGGGAATTTATGCAATTGCGTTTTCATCTTCCTTTTTTTTCCCCCCTCCATCTTGTGAAATGCAGAGCCAGACAAGTATGTGTGCTTCTGCACTTGTCTCAGCCCCCAGACCTGTCTGTCTGGAAGGCACCACACACGTGCTGGGGCTTGAGCCCGGGCCCCTCTGTCTGCCCAGTGTCCCCCGTGTCCTTGCCACGGGGCCGTGGCGGTGTCGGGAGTCCCAGTCCCCCGGCCAGCTGCCCGTGGAGCACTGGGGAGCATGAGGAGTGTTCATGCCGGCTATTTATAACTGTGCTAAAGCTATCCCAGCTAGCAAAGAGGCCTGGAGATACGGCAGCAGCCGCTTGCCAGAGCCTGCAAAGGGCCCTGCTCTTTGCCTGGCCCTGCTGATTTGCCAGCAGCTGTGCCCTGGCAGCTGCTGACCGGGCGGTGTCATCCAGGGCCCTCTCCTTTCCTGTCGGCTGCACATCTCGTAGGATACTTTCAGGTGCTGCCGGCGCCGGCAGATCTGGGACAGCCTGTTTAAAATAACACATTGGCACAGAAAAAGGGGGGAGCAGAGGAAACGAGGTCTCCTGGCACACCTCACGGGGAACGGCGCCAAACCCCAACAAACGCCTCGCCCTGACGCGGAGTCCCCTTTGCCAAGGGGAGCCCCTCACAGCCCTTCCGGGGACTCACCGGTCCCCAGAGCTCCCGGGGGGACTGGTGCCCGTGGCGGGGGGAGCCGTGGGTGTCAGGCAGGGTGGGCGGGCTGCCAGGGGAGCGGGGCACTGCAAAGGGAGGCCGGTTGGGTCTTGCAGCAGGCAGGCTGGGAGCCATCCGAGCCATCCGCGCTATAAATACACTGGGCGGGTAAACACTTGGGAGGAGGGAAAAAAACCAGCTATTTCAGCTAATGGGCACGGCTGCCACAAGGTATAAATCGGTCAGGAGTAAAATTAGGCTGGAGACGAGAAGGCAGATTGGTACTGCTGCCCACGAGGGCCTGGCTGCCAGTGCTGTCCTGTCACCTGGGGCTTGGTGCAAATGGGGCCACACTCACAGCAGAGACCTCGTGGATTAGTCTGGCTGGGGCAGGGATGTGTCCCTGCAGTGGCACGGTGCAGGACAGCAGGACACCCCACTGGAGGGACCCCTGGGCTCGAGGGCTCCTTGTTTTAGCAGGTCCTTTGAGTCCTGCCTTTTAGGCCAGTCCAACACCATCCATGGTACTCATCCTTGCTGCACCCTCCTGAGAAATAACTGCCCTCTGGTGGGGCAGGATTGGCATCCCTAGGCTTTCATTTGAGGAGCTGAGAAGTCATCTGTATTTATCACCACTGCTAATGAGCGGGTACTCAGCTGTTGGGCAGTTACCCTGGTTGGTTGCACTGCAGAGGTCTGAGCTGTTAAATCCAGTCTACTTTCTCCCTTTTAAGAAGCAAAAAAAAAAAAAAAGCCCTGGCCACATCCACGTGGTGGCAAAAAAGAACCTGATTCATCCTTAGATAATTTGTGTACATTGCTTTTCTCTTCTTTCCTGAGCAGCCTTTGCATATATATGAAGAAAGCTCTTAGGCGGCACTGCAGTCAAACCTGATCTGCTTTTAGAAGGCAGATCCTTAAATTACCCTCTCCCTCTCTGCAGGAAGGGAATTGCTGGATGTTGTGGTGCAAACCCATGGTGGCACACTCAACTTGAGCCCTACTGCTCTGCTGGGCCTCGAGCTGGCTGCAGTGGGAGGACAGGGAGTCCTGAGAGGGTGACCTGTAGGACTGGTTGGTGTTCTTTTCCTTAGGAGTGTGGAGCTTAGAAACCTGGGTTTGGGGCAGCCTTGGTCGGCGGGGCTGGGGATGATGCCGTGGTGGTCTGCATGGCTTGAGCAGGTGGTGACACTGGTGGGACACCCTGGCACCAGCCAGGCCCCTTCATGCCCAAGCAAGGTTGCCATGCAGATGTGGGCATCCCAGCCAGCTTCATCCAAGAGCCTGAGTCACCAGGCAGAGCCAAGGTCAAGCTGGGACATCAGGCTGCAGGGTCCCCCTGTTCTGGGGCTGCTGGCTGGCACTGGAGGGGTGAGCACCCACCTCACTCCTGAAAAAAGCTGGAGAGAGCAGCAATTTGGGTTTGAGGCTCCAACCTGCCAGTCCTTTGCTGCAGCCCTACAAAAAACCTCCTTCCTTGCAGCTTTTCTGGCTCAGCCGTGCGGTGCTGAGCTCTGGCAGCAGGGACAGCACCATCCGGGCAGGGGGACGTGCCCCTGCACTTGCCAGTGGCAGGGTGCTGCATGCCCCAGGCTGCTGCTTGCCCTTTAAGGCCTGGGAGCAGCTGATGGCCACGTGTGCGCTGCCTTGGCACTCTCTCTGTGCCCTCTGCGCGCGCTCGGGGACGACCAGCGCGCCGGCTGGGGTGGCTGTGCCCTGTCCGGTGGCTGTCCCCACACCAGCACAGGATGAGCAGGTGCCCAGCGGGCGCTGCGTGGGGTGAGGGTCACCATGCAGGCGGCAGGTGAGGGGCTGCCCTGCCCCACCACGGCCTCCCTGGGATGCAGGGTGCACGGATTCCCTGGGATGCAGGGTGGACGACTCCCGCTGCCCTTGCTAAGGGCTCGTCTCTGCTCTCCCTCCAGGTTTCAAGTGCCCCATTTGCTCCAAATCTGTGGCTTCTGACGAGATGGAAATGCACTTTATCATGTGTCTGAGCAAACCTCGCCTCTCCTACAACGGTAAGGGCCAAGCTCTGCGGGGACACGGCATCCTGCCGCCTTGGGATGACTCTGGGCAGGCTGGAGAGACTCTTGCTGCGGGCAGGCAACTCTGCTGAGCTTGCCAAGAGGGCAGTTCTCCAGCGGGGTGGTGCTGCTCCCAGTCCCTGCTCCACTCTGCTCCCCCGACATGGCTCAACTCTGCTGCTCTTGTTTTGGGGCTCCTTTGTGACACAGCCCCCTGCCTGGGCTGCTCTGTGCCAGAGGGAGCCCTCCTGGCCAGGTGTCCTGCCTGGCGAGGACAGGGGACACATCCCCTTGGGCTGCCCCTCTGAGGGGTCATTGCCTTCCTCCCCTGCTCTCTGGCCGGGAGGCTTATGGTGCTGAGCACTGGGCTGAGCACTGGGCTGCAGACTCTCGGCATCTCCCACCTCCCTCCTGACCACTGGTGTGGGAGGGATGCTCTCCTACTCGGTGGTGATTTTTTAGAAGCCAGGGGCAGGGGCTGTGTTTGCTCCAGCTGCCCCAGCCCCTGTGCCTTCACCTGAGCCTCTCGCTGGTGTTTGACAGTGCTGCTGCCGTTCTGCCCCACGGCAGCTGCACCCACAGCAGGGCCATCCGTGGGTTCCCCTTCATCCCAGGGAGGGCAACACCGCAGTGGTCCCCGTCTCACCGCTGCCCTCTCCTCCCCTCCCAGATGACGTGCTGACCAAGGATGCTGGCGAGTGCGTGATCTGCCTGGAGGAGCTGCTGCAGGGGGACACGATAGCCAGGCTGCCCTGCCTCTGCATCTATCACAAAAGGTACTGTGAGGGAGGGCCAGCTGGGCGGCAGGGGACGGGAGGGGACACCCGAGGTTCAGCGGCACGCTGGTGACACGCTCTGCTCTCCTCTCGCAGCTGTATAGACTCATGGTTTGAAGTGAACAGATCTTGCCCGGAGCATCCTTCTGATTGACCCACCGGGCGTGCTTGCTGACTTCTCTTTAAGGTGAGCCTGGGGCGGGCTGCTCAAATGGGACATTCCCATTCTGGGTTAAAATCCTGGGCCAGGAGGGAGGATGGGGTGGGATGAGGTGGGGTGGGACAGCCAGGGCTCGGGCTCCTCACCCGGGATGGTCTCTCTCTGCCTTTGCAGGGCACCTTGCTATACCTGCTGTACCTCCTCTCCCTGTCCCCCCCGCCCCGCCTGGAGTTTTGGGCTGACTTTAAATTCCTCAAGAAGACAAAAATAAAACCCAGAAACTTGAATCCACTTGGGACAACGACGCATTTTTTATTTTATTTTATTTTATTTTATTATTTTTATTTGTTTTGTTGTTGTTGTTGTTTTTTTTTTTTGCTTGTTTTGTTTTGGGTTTTTTTAATTTAAAAGATTTAAAACAAAAAGAAACATCCAGGAGAAGACAGTGTGAGAAAAGCGGAGCGACCTGCTCTCCCTTCCACAGCCGCTGGTCACCAGGAGAGCTCTGCCCGCCCAGAGGCCCCAGGGACGCCCTCGGCCGAAACCCTGCCATGATGTTTGGCTTTTCTCCCCGAAGCGAAAGGGGAAAGCTGCCGGGGAACAGCCGGCCAAACGGAGCACGCGGCATTTCTCACCGGCAACCCCCCACCTCCCACCCGGACTCGCCCGGGGGCTCTGCTCGGTTTTTTTGCACTGACTAAACGGGGAATTTCTCCTCTCTCCCGTCTCCCTTTTGGAGATCTCCACCCCGGCCCTGGCAGCGTTGAGATGGGGAATCTGCCCCACGCCGGGAGCGGGGCCACTGCTCCCCCCTGCTGAGTCGCAGGGGTCCGTCTTTCAAGTGTTTACAACGAGAAAAAAAAAAAAAGGAAAAAAAAGAAGAAAAAAAAAGAGAAAATGGACAGAAAAAAAAAAAAAAAACAAACAACAAACCACAACCGAAGCTTTGTGTTGACTGGCGTGTTCTTCGATTTGAGCTTCCCTGCCCCGGTGATGTTTACAGACTGGTCACTCTTTAACTCAGCTATAACCACTCAGAGACTGGAGAGCCGCAGCATCCCCACCGCCCCTCCCGCGCCCCCTCGCCGGGCTCCTCTTGCCAAAACCGCCCCCCCTCTTTCTTTTCCATCGGCTTTAGGTTGGACCCTTCGGAGGAGGGTATGGGGAAGGCCCCGATGGCCCCCCGGATGCCCCTGGCCACCCCTGGTCGCGGGAGTGGCTTTGCTGGAGGTGCCAAGATGGAGTCATTTCATGGCAGTGCCCCCTCCCCTGCCCATCCCGTCCCCTCCTGGCGCGGCGGGCGCGTTTTCGTTGGTGAGACCTCCCCTGCCGGTGGCCGTGCCCCCGCGGGAAACCTTTCTGTATTTATATATTAAAAAAAAACGGGGGAAAAAAAAGAGTTCAGAGCTTGGGGGGAGCTTCCTTCATTAGTCAAGGTGTTTTGATATGGTATTAAAACAATGTTCAATAAAATATTCACTGTTATTTTATTTCACTGGCTTTCTTGGTGAAACAGATGATGCTGACGGGGTGCTGGAGACCCCTACCTGTGCCAACGCCCCTTCCCCGTGTCTGCCACGTGGGGATGGCCCCAGTGGTGCTCAGCAGGTTCCGGAGGTGGGATGCCATGGGGGCCACTGTGGACATTCCCACCCAGCACCACCAGCACCGTGACTCAGGGGAAGAGACTAAAGTGGGACCCCCATGGTGCCCTGTGGGTGTCTGTGTGTGCTGCCTGGGACAGGGACTCTCTGGGGAGGGGCTGGGGGGTCCTGTCACCCAAAAGACATCACAGCACATGGAGGCTATGGGGTGCAAAGGGCTTTATTTGGGGGTTGAGGATCCCTGACCCCCTGAGGTGGGGATGGAGGGATTTGTGGGGACACAAAGGGTGGCAGTGCAGGGCAGCGTGGCCACCCCAGCCCTGACTCCAGGGGCTGCAGCCCCCCACTGCCAGCTCAGTGCCGGTGCCCCCCCTCAGAGCACCTTGCCGGGGTTCATGAGGTTGTGGGGGTCCAGTGCAGCCTTGATGGAGCGCAGGGTGTCCAGGCCCTCCTGGCCCAGCTCCTCCAGCAGCAGCGCCCGCTTGCCCAGCCCCACGCCATGCTCCCCGGTGCAGGTGCCCCCCGCCGCCAGTGCCCGCCTGGGGGACAGGGAGGGTCAGGGCGTGGGGACATCTGTCTGTCCAGCTGTCCCCCCAGAGTGCCCCCATCCCCACCTGCCCAGGCGCTGGGTGAAGGCGTGGACGCGCTGGGCCTCCTCCGGGTCCTGGGTGTTGAAGATGAGGATGCAGTGGAAGTTGCCATCGCCTACGTGTCCCACCATGGGTCCTGCAGGGCCACGGGTCAGATGAGGTGCACGGGAGGATGGTGACCCCCCCAGCCCACCCCTCTGTCCCAGGAGGCTGCGGCCCCACTGACCGGTGAGGCCAGAGTCCTGCAGGTCCTGCTTGGTCTCCACCACCACGTCGGGCAGGCGGGAGATGGGCACGCAGACATCCGTGGAGTAGCCCTGGGGCGGGCAGGGCAGAGCTGTGGCACCTGCAGCTCCGTGGGCGCTGCCGCCATCGTCCCTGTGCCCGTCCCTCACCTGGCAGCCGGGCCGCAGGGCCAGGGCCGCGTACCAGGCGTTGTGGCGCATGGCCCAGAGCCGCCCGCGCTCCTCCGGCTCCTCCGCCCACGCCAGGCCGGAGCCGCCGTTCAGTCGCACGATCTCCTCTGACGGCGACCAGGAGCTCTGGCATGGGACCCACGGCACCCCCAGGCACCTGGCCCTCGCCCCAGGACCTCCAGTGCCCATCCTGGGCATCCATCCCATATCTCAGGATACCCCTGGTCCTCCCATCCCTTGTCCCTGGGCACCCATCCATCACCCTGTGACCCGTCTGGTCACCCCTGTCCCACGTCCATGAGCTCCTCAGCAGACCCCCAGCCCACACGCCCATCCCTCACCCTGATGTCTTCCCAGTCCCCATCCCAAGCATCCATCCCTGGTCCCTCTGTTCCTGGTTCAGGGCACCCATCCCTCACCCCAGGACAACCCTGTCCCCCGTCCCCTGTCCCTGGACACCCATCCCTCGTCCCTGGGTGTCCACCATTGCCCCCATGGTGGAGGCCTATTCCTCATGCCTATTCCCATCCATACCCGTCTGCCGCTGCTGCTCAGCCAGGCTGTTACGGGAGCCATGGAGCTCCAGGAGGAGCGTGGCTGCCACGGGCAGTCCCATCCCGCTGTAGCGGCCACAGGCGTCTGCCATCACCTCATCCAGGAACTCTGGTGAGAGGAGGCGGTGCTCAGTGCCACCACCAGCCCCTGGCCCCGCAGCCTCACCTCTGGCCCCGGGCACCCACCGATGCGGGCCACGGGCACGGCAGCCTGCAGCACCTGCACGGTGCACGCCACGGCCGCCCCCACGCCGGGGAAGGAGGCGATGGTGGCGGCGGTGGCCTCGGGCAGCGGGTGCAGGCGCAGCGTGGCCTGCGTCAGGAAGCCCAGGGTGCCTTCGGAGCCCACGAAGAGCGAGGTCAGGTCGTAGCCGGCCGCCCGCTTCCTGCGTGGAGCTGGTGAGCAGGTACACCCAGCACCGCCCTGCCCAGCACGGCCCCCGCCCCAGCACCCACCTGGCCTGGCGCCCGGGGCCGGCAGTGTGGAGCAGGCGCCCGTCCGGCAGCACCACGCGCAGGTTGAGCACGTTGGGGCGCATGGTGCCGTAGCGCACCGCGTTGGTGCCCGAGGCGCCCGTGGCCGCCATGCCACACAGAGAGGCGTCTGCCCCGGGGTCTGCGAGCAGGGGATAGGCAGGGGATGGGGGTGGGGATGGTGAGGACACCTCTAGGACCCCAAACACAGCAAAACTACGGGCATCCCCAGCAGCACTTGGGGCCATGGCACCTTCGGTCACACCGGCACCACTGGGACCATGGCACACCCCTGGAGCCCCAGCATTCCCAACATCCCCAGCACAAAGGCATCCCCAGCAGCCTCAGTGCTGTGACCCCCGGCCCCCCCA
>JAYRBT010000021.1:12534260-12575595 GCA_036023395.1 Myiotriccus ornatus | reverse complement strand
TGCAGTGTGTTTGAAGTGCAATGGGTGTGTAAAGGGCATGCAGTGTGTGTGTGAAGTGCAGTGGGTGTGTAAAGGGCGTGCAGTGTGTGTGTGAAGTGCAATGTGTGTGTAAAGGGCGTGCAGTGTGTGTGTAAAGTGCAATGGGTGTGTAAAGGGCGTGGGACGGGGGTGTAGAGGGCGTGCAATGTGTGTGTAAAGGGCGTGGGACAGGGGTGTAAAGGGCGTGCAATGGGTGTGCAGAGGGCATGGAATGGGTGTGTAAAGGGAGGTACTAGGTGTGCGGTGAAGGGCGACGAGTGTGTAACGAGCGGTGGGTGTGTAACGGGCGTGCAGGAAGGGGTAAGGGCAGTGTAACGGGCGTGCAACAGCTGTGCAGTGAAGGGCGATGTGTGTAACGGGTGTGCAATGGGCCTGCAATAGGTGTGCAACAAATGGGTGTGCAAATGAAGGGCAAAGGCCGTGCAGTGGGTGTGTAGTGAGCAAAGGGCATTAGAGTGTAATGGCAGTGTAACTGGTGTGCAATGGGTGCGCAACAGAGGGTGACGGGAGTGTAACTGGGGTGTTCTGGGGCGTGTGATGGGCAGGGTGTGCAGTGGCAGGGGGATGTAAGGGGCAGGTAATGGGCAGGTGTAGGTGCACTGGCCCGCACAGCAGAGCACACATGGCACACCGTGGCACATCGTGGCACATGTAGAACACCACGGCACACATGGCACACATGGCACACCAGGCCGCCTGCCTGGCCTGTTCCAACAGCCCGCCCACGGGGTCCACGGGCACCCCAACAGCTGGTGAGCCTGGACCTGGCACGGCCGCCTCCTGCGCCTCAGTCCCTGCCATCACCCCATGGAGGCGGGAGCGGGCGGGGAGGGCTGTGGGGCTCCCTGGGAGCTGTGGGACGCACACGTGTGAGCTGTGTGGGGACACGGGACCTGTGGACACACTCAAGCTGCGGGGACACCCACGCTGCTCCCCAAGCATGCCAGAGCACGTGGGGAACCACGGAAAGGGACACGAGGGGTGCCCGCAGCTGTGTGGGCACACGGGCGAGTGGGTGCCGAGGGGCCCTGCGTGAGAGCCGCGGGCAGTGAGCGAGCGGTGCGTGCGGGGGCAGGCAAGGAATGTGCCCCTGCCCCTGCCCGTGCCTTCCGGCCACAGTCCCCGCGATGGCATTTCCTCTCACCCTCAGGGGTTACCTTTGGGCCACAGGCCATCAGCGTGCAGTGGCAGCGTAGAGGCCAGACTGCAAACACATGCCCTTCTCCAAAAAGCAGGGCTTGTTCCACTCCCCCAGAGCCACCACCGCTGTCCCCTGTCAGAGGCAGCTTTCCCTGCTCATCGCTGGCAGAAAGGGACACTGAGGCACAGCCGAGGTTGGCAGATATCCGGAGGCAGAGACTGCGGTCGCACCCGCAAACCGCAGCTGCCCCGGCACGGGGGGTTGTGGTTTCCTCTTGGTGACAGTGGTGACAGTGCAGGGACTGAGTGCTGTGGGTACCCTTGGGATGGGCTCCAAGCTCCCCAGCCCCTCTCCCACCAATGCAGCTGATCCCATGAGGTCACGGTGTGTTTGGAGAACCTGAGCCTCATGTGGGCCCACCCAGCCAGCAGCGAGGGTCTCCTGGGATCCCTGGGGTGTCCCCAGGGTGAACTCCCACCACATGGCTTCAGGCAGGTGCTGAGGGGCCACAAGCTCCCTGCTTTCAGACTTAAAACAGCGGGGATTTCATTTTTCCCTCTCCCTGTGCTGATGCTCAGATCAAAGTGTTCCCTGTTGAACTCGATCCCATTTTTGGTCTGTTGGAGCCAAAATCACTGCTTGCATCTGCTGAGCACCCTGAGCTGGCAACGGCTCCTGCACACCCCTGCTTCCCCAGCCAAGCGCCCGGGGGGTGACAAGCACCAACAGGTCTCCCTTTGGCTTCTCCCACCTCTGAGAAAATGAAATGCCAAAAAGAAGATCAAAAGTGGAGAATTCCAGGGGCCCTGTGGCACTGGGGATGCACAGAGCTGAGCTGGTGCTGCCCGAGCATCCCTGTGCCACTGGTGGTGGGGTACGGTGAGGGTCTCACCAGTCCCAAGCCGCCGTTCTTTGCCAGCTCTGGCGGACATGGGGCTGGGTGTTTTGGGGTGGATGC
Organism: Myiotriccus ornatus; assembly: GCA_036023395.1. Classification (NCBI taxonomy): domain Eukaryota; kingdom Metazoa; phylum Chordata; class Aves; order Passeriformes; family Tyrannidae; genus Myiotriccus; species Myiotriccus ornatus. Next base: position 12,573,457 of record JAYRBT010000021.1, on the reverse strand, counting down.
TGCTCGGGATGCAGGTTGCCCCAGCAACGGTTGCTATGGAAAACTCTTCAGTGGCAAAATTTCCAGCCATATTCATGTGTCCGTCATTGTCTTCTGGAGGGTCCCTGGTGTATGACGAGCCAGGCACGGCTGGCTCCGCACGGGGCAGGCGGCGGCTGCGGCTGCAGCTTCTCCTGGCTTCTCGTGGCTTTTCACAGCTTTTCCTGCTGGTTCTGGTGTGAGAAGGTGTCAGAGGCCTTTAAAGTGGGGTTTGGGGGAGCATGGCAGACATGCATGGGACAGGGGGAGCAGGCTGTGCTGTGCCGTATTAATTGGCTAATTGCTGATTAACATCCCGTTGGCCCAGCCGTGCCGCGACCATCAGATGAGATGTGGTTTGGTGAGCCCATGCCAGGCCTGGCACAACTCTGGGACAGCAGGACATATTGGGAAAGGGGCTGGCACTGGGACGTCTGCAGGCACCAACAGCTCCATCCAGGGCTGCCTGCTCCTGCCCACAGCTCTGCCAGGTCTGTGCTTCAGAAAGGCTCTCCCCACCTCCTGGAGCAGCAATAGGATTACACGGGACTGAGTCTCCTAGCAATGAACAGAGAAATAAATCCTATAAGGCAGGACAGGATTTATTAGACTTCAATATTCTGGAAATAATGAGGACATTTCTCTTGGCTTGTAATATCACGGGACCCAACAGGATCACAACCAGGATTTATCCCTGTGCTTCTCCAGGGGGGCTGGGTCAGTTCTTAGCTCCAAAGAGATGTCAGGGGAGACTGCTTGCCTTTCCAGAGAGCAGGATGACAGGGCACCCCCTCATCTCCAGAGAAGCTGAGGCGGAGTGCAGGCCTTGGGCTGCCCCAACAGTAGCGGCTCTGTTTGTGTCCCCATTCATTCCCTGGCGAGGGCTGGCGCTGATCCTCGCCCCCAGCCGGGGCTCACCCGGGAGCAGGAAGGGCTGGCTGTGCCACCACCACCAGCTGAGCTTCAAATGCCAGTGCCAGCACTCACCAACAGCACAAGGATGTCCTGGGGGGACCCTCCTCATATGGGGTGGGAGACCCACTGTGCTGCTGGATGGGACACTGCTGTGAGGTAGGAAGTGGCTGAAAACAGCAGCTTGGAAAAGAGGATGTGGTGCTGCCAGCATCACCTGCCAGGCACCAGCCCTGCCCCTTGGGGAACTGCTGCCCTGGCTGCGGGGAGATGCTCCCGGGGTCAGCTCCACACTCTGCTCCCTCCTTCTCCAAGCTGCCACACTCTGCCCCATGGCAGCTCAGTCCATGAATCCCATCGAGTCCTTGGGACAGTCGGGTGGGGGCCATAAGATGCACCCCCAGGCAGCCAGCCAAGCCGACATTTACTCCCCCATCCCTGTCACTGAAGCAGCATTAAACGCAAGACATCACCTCCTCATGGTGATTCCCCCGGCTCCGTAACAGCCTCCCCAGAGCCCACCAGCTCAGGAAAGCTGAGCCTGCGGGCGCGGGTTGGACACAGCCGTTTTTACCGTGGATGCCACGGCAGAAGCCCCGACCATCGGGGCACAGGGACACAATTGGAGCCTTGTCTGGGGCTCAGCTGCACAAGGGGTCCCTTCAGGCGGCCAGGGAAGGGGGAGCTCCTCGGGGCGAGAATGCTCTGGGCAAGAGGGACTCCTTGTAGGGCCAAAATTACCCGAAACAAATGCTCAGGCTGGGTCCTGACCCACAGAGGATATGTGACCTTCCCAGAGAAGACAGCTCAAGGTTGGGATATCCTGAAAGAGGGACCCACACCTCCTAGGAACGTTGCTCCTTGCAGAAAGCGCAGTTGCTGGGGACGCCAAGGGCTGGCAGGGACACCGAGGGCTGGGGGTCCTGGGGCCACCCCCCTTCGTGGGAAGGCGAAATAGCAAACAGAGAGGGGGTTTGGTTGGGTTTCTTTTTTTTCCCTTCCAAAGCAGCCAAGCTGTGTTTTCTGGAGACCTGTAAATCACTCCTCGTCTTCAGGAAAGAGAGGCGAGGAATACATGATCCAACCAAGCAAAAACGCAGGACGCTTGGGAGCGCGGAGGAAGCCAGGAATCAGCCCAGGCTGGAGGCTGCCTCTCGCCATCCCGCCAAGCCTGTCCCAGCTTGCTGGGCCGGGAGCTGGCACTGCACCCCGGCATCCTCAGGCCGGGCACGCCACGCTGCCGCCAGGTGGGGAGCCACGCAGAGAGGGGAGCCGAGGCTCTCGGCCACCGCCGTTTAACCGCCCTTTTCCAGCAGCTCAGGTTGCTTCCAAGATTTCAAAATTTTCCGCATTTGCTCAGCTGAAGGGAAGGAAAAACCCCAGAGAAGAGAGGCTGGAGGGTTTGTGGAGAGCAGAGCTGGGGCTGGCAGGCAGCATCCAATATACTGGAGGTCACTGATCTTCACCAGGGTGCCAGTGGAGGCTGTGCTGGCCACATCCCACTAACACATCGTTACAGTGCCTGCGAATCCAAAGCCACCCCCAAGCCATCCAGAGCCAGATGCTGCTGCAGGACTCACTCTGGACACAGCCTGGAGCTCTTTAATGCTTTTAAGAGCAGGGCTGGGTTTGGTATCTCACACCTTTCAGATCTCCATTCCACTCTTGCTCATAATACAATGCACAGAATTATTTTCAATTTCTTACCTACTGTTGATCCCAAGGTGCTGCCAAGGTGCTGCCAAGCTGCTGGAGGAGGAAGAGCCCTAAAATGCAGTTGAGATGACCATGCTGCAGCAAAGATTTTGGTCAGCAGCCACCAGGAGCCAGACACCACAGGGAGCCAGCCTATGCAGGGATGACATGACCCTTCCCCACCTCTATCCAGTGTGTGAGGCCCCACGAGCACAGTCATGAAGGGACATGGGGCAGAGAACACCCCAAATATTCCCTCCTCTCCTCTCAGCACCAACGGAGCAAAAGGCAAATCATTTCCCTGGCTGCCTGCTCAGCATCCACAGTGGGCCAAGCCCACCCAGCCCTACTTGTGGCCGCCCTGGCTGAGCTGCTGCCCTGGCATTTCACCATCATCAGGGACCTGCAGCAGAACAAGCCCTGGCTGCCTTGGGAGTCCCTGTTGGGAGGGACCCTGCAAGGAGTGCAGGACTGGCCGCCTCCCAGCCCAGCACACAAGGAGAGAAGGGGCTGGAGATGGTCTGGCAGCACCATCCTGAGCAGGAGAGCAGCCCAGCTACTGCAGCACCTGCCTTGCACTGCAGCCCCAGCACCATCCAGCCAGGGCCACTCGCTGCCACCCAGGAGTCCTGAGCTGAGAGATCTCCATAGTGGTGCCCAGTCGTCCTTGCAACCTAAACCAGAGCAGAAACTGGCTTGGAAGTGTTTGGAGAAGAGAACATGTCATCATCCAGTTGTTTTGTTTCTCTCCAGTGTCAGGCTCGTTGAAGCAGGTCCATTACAGCTGATTCTGTACAGAACAGGGCGCCAAAGGCTGCAGCTCCCCCAAGCACGTGGTGTTTTGTTCTTGTCTATCCTGCAACACATCCACAGAGCAAGGGCTGACTCAGCAGTGGACATGTGAGCCCAAGGCTCAGAGCCACAGGCAAGGGGCCAGTAGCAGCGACGGCATCACTCGCCCTGTGAGTGGGAAGGATGTGCCTTCCCCTGACACAGCACCAGCACGGGCTGCCCACCGAGTGGGTTCAGAGCACCCCGTGGGGAAATGCTGGTGAGCACCTCTTCTCCGAGGGTGTGCACAGCCCAGCCATCGGGAGCTGCCCAGCTCCAGCAGCGCCAGGTCAGCAGGGATGGCCAGGATGACGGTGCATCGCTGGCCTCCAGCTCCGGCCGCTCGCTCCACACCCAGGCACCTTGGCCTGCCCTCCCAGGCAGCTGCACTTTGCTGAGTGTCCCTGCCTGGCCATGCCTTGGGGGGGCTTCTTTGCTCCTTCAGCACTGCTACAAGTCTATGTTGACAATGCCAACGCCAATTCTGGATTTAATCCCACCATCAGCCCCAGTGCTGCAGAGGGAAAGCGATCCAAGCACTTGCTCAGACCCCCAGGCTGCTATCAGGGCAGACACGAGGCACATCCCAGCAGAGGTTTTTATTACCACAGTCAGACACTCCTTACTGTATGTGACCCTTAATTTCTTTGTCCTCTGCTTCCCGCAAAAACCAAGCTGCCAGCATGCAAGAGTGTCGGGATGGAATACTTTATTCATGTGAACACTCAGATCCTGGCCCTTCCTGCCTGCTGCAGCTGCTCCCATCTTCTCGACCGTGTGAACAAGGAAGATTTCTTCATCAGCTTGCTTAACGCCCCCCCAGCACCATCAGACCCCACAAACAAGTACAGACAGTTTGGCTTTGTCTGGACAGGAGCAGAGGGCGGAGGGGCAGGGAGTGCTGCGGGGCTGGCAGGAGAGGGGCTCCAGCCCACAGCCTGTGCACACAGAGCAGCCATGACACCTTCCTGCAGCTCCACTCCCACCACCAAATATCCCAGCACCTGCCCAGCCTTGGCTCCTCCTGCAGCCAGAAGCACCTTGCGTTGGCAAAGGATTGGTGCCAACGCCTCTTCTCCTTGGAAAGCTCCTGCCAGAATCAGGCCCGTGTCTTCTGTCACCTGCTGGGCCATTTAACCCTCAGAGTGCCCCCTTCCCACTGACAAATACCCTCCCCAAAAATATTACAGTAAAAGGAAAAACCTGTACGTGGAGATGTACAGGCTGAGTCTTGGATAGAGAACGGTTTCCATGCTGGGTGGTCCAGCGGTGGCCGGCAGCCCCCCGACAGCCCTCGGGCACAGAGGAAGCAGGATCCACCATGGCCACCCCTGGCACATCAGGGCTTCATCCTGCTCAGTCTGATGTCACGCTCGATTTCGAACTGCCTGTGATCCACGCGCTCCAGGAACGCTTTCCTCTCGATGTACCTGCAGGGAGGCAGAGGCTGTAAGCAGTGCCTGGAGCAGCCAGTGACAAAGCCCACCCAAAGGGATGAGCAGGGAGGGAAGGCACCATCCACCTCCCTCCCTCTCTCTCCACAGGCTGATCACTGCACTGAACATCTCCTATAGACACCAAAACTGCTCTGTGGCCTCTTGGCTGTCCCCTGTGGGACTCGCAGAGGTCTGGGGTGAGGGCTCCCCATTGGTTGGAGATCTGAACTGGCTGCTTCTGTTCCAGTATTTCTCCTACAGCTGAGAAATGTCCTTCACAGACACCTTGCAGGGGATCAGAACAGGACCTTGCACCACCCAGCAAGGCATCTCAAACCCAACCACAGCAGCACAACCCGTGATACAAGCCAGTAACAGGCACAGAGAGCATTAGGGATGCAAGGAGCATCACCCAGCAAACCTGCAGCAGCGCAGGGATGCAAGCCAGGGGCTTCCCAGCCACAGACCAGCTTTTAACCACTGCTGAGTATTTACTGCTGCCCCTCAGCGTGGCACCTGAGTGCTGAGAGGAAGAAGGCATGCCTGTGCCTGGAAAAGCACCTTGCCACTCATTAATGGCGTGTAGCTGAATTTTAATGTACTTTGCTGCAAACCCTTGCCACAGACAGCCCGGGGCTGTGCTACTAATTAACCTACAGAGGGAGCGAAATTGCAATTCAAAACAGGAGCTGTAATTGAATCATCACAATTGTTTTGCATTTGTTCCAGGGTGGCAAACACTGGACTGTCATGACAAGGTCATTACGCTTGTGTGTGAGATGCACAGGGAGCCACTGCATTGAGCTTCTCTGTTGGTCACTGCTTTTCCTCCATGGCAGCTGGTGCCTGCTCACCAAGCAAGAATGAAGGCCGAGGAAAGATGAGCATCACAGGCTCTTCGGGTTTTCCAGGCTGCTGGGTGGCTGGCAGTGAGCACGAAGGTGCCAAGACCCAGCTGCAGGGGAAGGTTGAACCCCTCTCCCACCACCAGCAGTGGTCCCTCTCAGACAGAGGGACCTTTGATGATGAGGTCTCTGCCAGCTCAGGCTGGGTGAGGCTCTAGGCAATCTGATCTAGCTGGAGATACCCCTGCTCATTGCTGGGGGTTGGATTAGATGGCCCTTAAAGGCACCTTCCAACCTAAACCATTCCATGATTCTTTGATTCTTTATGCTACAATTATCGAACTGGTGCTGAATGTCCTCCCAGCACCAGGGTGCTTCTGCCCTTGCTGCAAGGGACGGCCCTGACACTCCTGCCCACCCAGTTGTCATTGGAAATTAATTAATCCAGATTCATTTCATCGAGTGATCCCCCAAGCGGATGGGCAGCCCCACACGTCCCTGCTGCCACCCCATCCCCATCGCAGCTCCAGTGCCTCGTGCTGACACAACTGGGTCAGCTCGTCTCCGCCGGCTGCGAGGGCAGGGACCAGCACGGCGCAACGCAGTGATGAGCTGGCTGTGAGGAGCTATTTCTCTGGCCCCTTCCCCCTGCCATCAGAGGAGGGCTGTGTGCCGAGGCCCCCTCCCCACGCTGGTTCAGGAAAGGCGGCAGGGGAGCGTCACGTTCCTTCATCCCTGCAGGCAGGGAGGTGACCTGCTCTGGGGGCTGGGCTCGGAGAGGCCACGGGAAGGAAGTCGGGGGGTCACGTTGTATTGTATATTAGTGTGCCACATTGCTGCGTGTGTGGTTTTCCTCCCACTCCACTGCTAAACACCGACCACAGCCACAGCTGGGAAGGCAAGGACAGCAGTCATTGCTGTTATCTGGGAACACCCTGATTGCCTGCACAGCAACAGCCTGAGCTACTGAGTCTGAAGCTCCCTGGCCCCTCTGCGATACCGGTCTCTCAATGGGTCAGCAAACGGGAAATCAAGGGGTCGGCGCTTTCCTCCTCTTCCTCTGTGACTGCTGTGCCTCTCCGGTGGGCAGGGCCTGGCTCCCGGGATCGATATGGATCATGGACCAGGAATGCGGTCTCACAGCCGCAGCCAGCAGGGCTGCATGGACGAGGACCTGCGACGTCACCCTGTGGCTTTGTCCTCGGCCAGCCACAGCAAGGGCTGTAGGGCCAGAGCAGACCTTACAAGCACTACCTGTGCATACAGCAGGCCTGGCTGGGTTGTGCCGCAGGCACACAGAGGTGCTGACGGACACGAGCAGGGCTGTTGCAGGGTTGGTGCAAGCCTCTCTTGCCCTGAAGCCCCTGCTGGAGCTGCAGCTCTGTCTCTGTTCTCAGCCAGCTCCGCTCAGCCAACAACAAGGCACGGCCAAACACAGTCCAAAGTGCACGAGTGAGGCACAAACACCCGTCTTGCGCTTGTCTAAACAACCTTTGGTACCTGAATCAATACCTTCCTGTAAATTATCAACCTGCCTGGAAACAGGGCAGCTGTGAGCCAGAGCAGAGGAAGGAAAATCCGCCGGGAGCGAGGCTGTCTCTGCTAACAAGGGCAGCTGCAAGCTGCTCTGGGGAGGGTCTCGGTGCTGCCTGTCCCCTGCCAGTTGCCATCAGTCACTCGGTGCAGGAGCACACAGGCCAGCTGCTCCCCCACGGGGCTGCCCTACAAAGGTGGCCCAATTAAGAGGCCACTAACACATTTCCATTTATAAAGCACATCAGAGAGATCAACAGCAAAGGGCAGAGCTGTCTCCCCTCCCTACTCCGGCCCCTCCTCTCAAATCCAGGACAGGCCCTGAGGACCTGGTACAGACAGGCTGCACGAGCCCCGATCCTGCTCCTGAGGAAGGGCAAATCACTGGCTGAGGCTGGTGATACAAGGGGCAGAAAATCAGAGGCAAGGGAGGACAGACCCAAGGGGCAGCACATGCCCCCTCTGCTTCAGGAATGCTGGGCCAGGCTGTGGCTGGCGGATAACTGGCACTGGCAGCAGAAAGATGCCACAGCCCCACTGCTCCACTGGCTGCCGGTGTTCTGGCCCAGCACGTGTCGCTGATGGAGAAAGGACAAGGGAGGTCCAAGGCACAAGGAGCTCAGTGCTGTGAATAGCAACTTCTACAAGGCTACCCACAAAGAAAAAATCCAGCCAGCCTTCCCTCCTGAGCAAAAGTAAGACCCCCTGCCTTCCTCAAGACATGAATGGACCATCTCTGTAAACACACAGGCTTGTGTGGCATCGAGCAGACATCTCCAGGAGTGGGCTGTGCCTTTCCTTGTCAGGCAGACATTTACAATCACACAGCAGGACACGTGGGGAGCAGAGGTTTCTGACAGCATCAGGGATTAAAGGCAGTGCCCCGCTCCCTCCTGCCTGGGTTGAAGGGTTAACAACGGCTCATTACAATTTTTATAGAGATGTGTAAATGATTGCCCACTGAAGGGTGAGCACAGCTGACATCATTAAAGGAGAAGAGGTGGCTGCAGAAGGGACAACAGGCTCCTGTGAAATGACCTGAGGCTGGCAGCAGCCTGCCTGTGACCTGCCCCCCAGGCAGGCTGGCTGCTCTGTAGGGGTGCAGCAGCCTTCACACTGTGGGTGTTTAGAGGTGGCCTGTAAGGAGAAATGCACCGGCCTGCACCTCCATCAGTGCTCCTCCATTCTGCCTTCCTTTACCTTGAAGTGGAAGAAATTCCCAGTGAGCAGATACTCGGCTGGTCCCCTCACATTACACACCTGGCTAGCACAAACACATCTGTAAGGAGTGTCTAAAGTTATCACAGCATTATGTTTCTTATTTGTTTAACAACAAAAACCCCTTGCCAAGAGCTCAGCAGTCTTCTAGCCTGGGATGTGACAGGCAGCAAAACACAACACTGTTCAAGATTAAAGATGCTCTTAAAATTGCTGCTCTGCTTTGCTCATCTTTTCAATGTGCTGATGCCTCCTCTGGCCTTCAAGGACCATTACATGAGCACCTCTGGAAGGTTTGCCAGGTGTGAAGAGCAAGGCTGTCCTGATTGGATGTGGTGGGAAAGGAAACAGCACTGGCCAAGAAAGGTTGACATACTAGGTTGGGGAACACGAGAAATGGCACAAAACACTGCTCTGCCACACCTGTATGTGGTGTAAATCATTCAACCCCTTGGATTTCAGGGATCTCAGAGGAACACTTGCCCCTCTCCAGCACTCCTGGAGCATTCTCTGTGAGTGAACTCTCCACACGTGTTCAAGGGCACGTGGCCAGAAACAGATCAGGGGAGAGTTGATGGAGAATGGGTGTTGTGGAAGGGTGCAAGGCCAAACTGAAATATCTAACTGATAGTTTGGCAGTTATACATATATATATTCTGAAATACAAAATCCAATCTGCTGGAATGCAGAAGCTCAGAGTTTTTCCTGCTGAGTAAAAGAACAGCTTATAATAAAATATACATTTTACGATCTGTCCACTAAGCCGGCTACATTTTCCCAGAGCTTAGCAAAGCACTTGTAGTGGAAATGCTGCTTCTGATCTCATTATCACTCCCTGCAGTGCCTGTTATTAACTTTCTGTTTTATTTACAACATTGCCATTTACTTTTATGATACTTCCATTAACTTCATTGGAGTGAACATTGCTTGATGCACACAACCAACGCCCAGCGCTGCCATAATCGTTAATGCACCTTGCCAGCTGTTCTGGGTTTGCAAACGTCTGTGCAGGGGAGGGAGGACAGACACAGCTGGAACACCTCATTTGAAGAGCAGAACAAACCATACCTCCCAATTTGAAACAAGGAAACGGGGCAAGGGCAACTGTGTTTCCTGGTGGGAGTGCTGGATTAGACCGGTTCACGCTGCATCTGTACCACGAGCAGGAGAGCCGATAAAGCCAGACCTTGGCTGGACTTGGAGACCTCACCAGGTTGTTAGCAGAGAGTGATAGGTGTTTGCAGACTTCCCTGTCTCCCTGTGATGCCTACAGGAGCTACTGGTTTTATGTATCCCTAGAATAAATCCTTAAGGAATCCCATAGGTTTTCTGAACTCTGTAGCAAGCAACAGACTTACCACATGCATAGGAAGTGGTGGGAAATGCCGGACTACTATTAGGTAAAGTCCCTCTTACCCATCTTTCCCTCGATTGTGGATTGCCAGCTCCTCCACAATGCCCTCCTCCTCCTTGAAGGTCTCCCAGTCCAGTTTAGATTTCTCCAGTGTGCTCATCTTCTGCTTTTTGGCGCCAATCTTCCCCAGGAGGCTACTCATCCCGCTTGGCCTCTTCACCCTGACAGAGATTAGGGAGCAAATGTTATTTAAATGCAGGGAGACAGCAATTAAAACCAGAGCTGAGAAACATCACATGTGAGAGTGGTGGCCTCGATGGTGGTGAGCCACCACCACGAAACAGATGGCCACCAACTCCAGGCAGCCTGCAGGCGGCAAGGTCATGCTTCCTGCAGATCCTGCTCCACCGTTCCCCTGGAAGCAGCAGAGTTCATTACACACATATCTCAAGTGCTTGCTTTTCGTGAAAGGGCTTTTTCATTTATCTTCTTAAGAGAACAGAGAGCTTTCAGGCCAAAAGAGATCATTAAATCATCCAGTTTGACCCCTTGTATATACCAGGCCAAGCCATTCCACTGATCACCTCCGTGCTAAGCCTGGTTCTTTGTCCTCAGTAAAGTGTTGTTTTCTGGAAGAGATCCAGTCTCAGTGCGTCACCAGCGCTGACAACACATCTAGGAATTAACCATTTCATTGGTACTAATGCTTAGTTTTTCTCTAGCTTTAGGTTCTGGTTGCTGCTGCTTATTCTAAACTCAAGAGCACTCCGGTCTCTACACGAGTCTCATTAGTGACGTACTCACAGACTATAATGAATTACGTCTGAATTATTTTTTGTGCAAACAGATAGAGCTCTTCTGCCTCTCACTGAAATGCATTTTGTCCCAGCCTGCATGTCACTCCCAAGGTTTTGTTCCCCTGCTTACTTTCCAACACTCTTTGAAGATGGGGGCACCAGAGCTGCCCCATCCTCCTCCTGACCTGCCTCTATCAGGGATTGCCTAACCCTGATAGTTACACTATTGCACGACACCTTGAGTCCCAGTGCACGTGCACTGTGATCCCACAGCACGTCCCAGCCCCCTGTTTGGCAGGAAGACCACTTTGGTCTTTCATCACCTTGTTCTCAGAGGAGTGAGATCCCACCCGCACGGTGGGGCCCCCCCGAGTCTCCCTTCTATGCTGGGAAATGCACACACAGGGACTCGGGTCAGCCGGGCTGCCCTCTGAGGAAGACAATTCTCAGGGATAGAAACCCGTAAAACAAACTCGATTTAACCCTTCTTAAACCACCCCCAGGGGAGGGGGGCAAACAGCATCCTATTGAACTCGGTGTTTACACACATTCCAGAGATAACTTCAGGTCTGCAGGGCCTTTGCCTCTGCAAGAAGCCAGAGAGGAAATGATTCTCGTTCCTGAGAGATGGAGGAATTTGGGGAGGGGGGCCCAAGGAAGGCAACCAGGTGAGCATGGCAAATTGCTCTCTATCAGTGCTTTCTGAGCACAGTCCTGCCCAGGGGTAGCCATTCTTGGGAACATATCCAAAGTTGCGCTTATCGGATCATTAGTGTGGTTTATGCTTCCATAATTTGCAAGCCTCTAAAGGAAAATAATTCTGCAGTTTATACGGAATTAAATCAAAGAAAATGACAACTCCGTAAGCCCCAGACAGAAGACTCTCAGTGCAAAAATGGCTGGCCAGAGTCACTGGGGTAGCAGCTTCCTGACATAGATATATTTGGACTACAAACTCTGGGCTAAGGGCATACTGGCAGGCTCCATAGCCACTGGACAAAGCTGTCTGCCCCTCCTTATAGTGCCCAGCCAGAGGAGCAGAAATGTCCTAGGACCTGCCTTCTTATTTCCTTCACTCCCTGCCCATGGCTGGAGCACAGACCAGCAGCCAGCCCTCTTCATTCTGCAGGGATACAGAACATGCTGGATGCTCTTTAATTCGCCTTTATCCCCGAACATCTCATCAAGATGTCTACAGCCCTTCACATCATGATCACAGAATAAAACCCTGATCCCTGCTCAGCCTCCAATCCTCCCTTACTTTTCAAGACTTGATCCTTATCTGCAGGTAGCAGGAAAGTGGTGCTAAGGGGTAAAATGGGCAAAGACATTCTCAGCACAAGATAAAATTGGAGAGATTTGGTTCCCACATCAGGACTAAACACAAGCCTTGCACAACCACCAAACACATTATCAGAGATGCAGAAATCAAAGCTGCTGTTCCTTGTCTCTAGATTTCTCCCAAATGTTTCGGGGCAAAAAACCCCAGTGGCGTTAAGAGCCATCTCACCTGTCCAAGGGCACCCACAACTCATCGGCATCCGCTAACCCTGCCGTGGGTGGGAGTCCACAGCCACTGTCGACTGAACTACAGACGGGCCTGACTCCGCACAGGGCGCAGCACGCCCTGGAAAAACCCACTGGAGGCAGTTTCAGGATGCCTCCTGCGTGCCAGAGGGATACCTGCCCTGCAGAGTGACAGGCAGGCTCAGAGGCAGGCTCACACACGCTGACACTGCTGCCTTTTCCCCTGAGGGGGAAGAGCTGAGCAGAGACAGGGGCCAGTCGGCCAAGCTGGGCTGCCAAACACATCCCTGCACGAAACACAGACTGGGATGTGTTGACAGGCCACTGCTGTCCCCAAACCAGAGTGGAGGATATACAGAAGGGAAGGGAACCAAAGGCAAGATGGCTCATGGCCAGAGGCGGAAGAAGAGGCGGTTCTGGCTTCACAGCAGGCAGCAGGGGCTGCACGCTAGGTGAGGGTTGCCTGTCATCATCTTTTCTCCTATGGCAATTCCAGGCATAAATTAACAATGTCTACATGCACACATCCATCTGTAATGGTGCTCAAGGCCTCAGTGTCTCCTCTTGGCCATGGATCTCAGGAATATCTCTTAAGAGATATAGTTCACCCCATGTTTGAAGTAACAGAGTCTAGGTTAGAACAGGGACAACCATCAGGGGCGTTCAGATAACCACAAGAATACTCACAAGTCAACAGTTCCTTCAAGGTAAGGAAACCTGATGAAAAAGGGCAGGCTATGTTGCACCCTTGTGTTGATGACTGCTCAAAAAACATTATTAATATCCAATTAACATCCAATTAATGTCAGTGCCATGCTGGAAGAGAGCTCTGGGCTGGATGACCTGGCTCTGCTCCGGTCTGGACAATTCTGTGCAGCTGCAGCAGGACCAAGCCTGGGCTGGGTAATGAGATGGGGCCAGGCACAGGCTGAAGGACATGTTCAAGTCTGCTGCTGAGTCTTCACTCCATGCTGAGCCTTTCATCACCCTGAAAAAATCCAACAGCAAACCTGGGGGTGGGAATTCCTACGCTTGTGCCAAAATGAAGTAAATGAGAGACATTAAAGTCCAATTAAAAACTTGCTTGGCCTTAAATGCCTCATCTGTTTAAAAAGCAAGCAAAGGGGCCTGATTAATTGCATTCAGTGCCAACGAGAGGAATTATTACCCTTTTTGTACTCATTAAGGGTATCTGCTGTGGCATCTTTAATCACTAAGGCATTTAAAAGAGAGAAAGTAATTTGCTAAGACATAATGGATCCCAGGGATGAGGATCAGGACAATTGTCTATTTAGGACACAAAGACATGATCTGAATTTTCACAATTAAAAAAGCACAGCCAAAGTCAGCCCCTGAACCAGCAAAAATAAAGTGCTGGGGAGCTCTGCCTTGGTGGGGGGGGATTCCTCTGCACCATCTAATGTCACCAGGACAAAGATGTGCCTGTGCATCATCTGCTATGGTTGTACACAGGGACAAGCAGCAAGTCATGGGCTCCGTTGCTACCCCACTGTAGGTGAACACGCTCTGCATCACTGTCCTTAACAGTGAGGCTTCCTCCCACCTCAGTGCGAGCCTTCAGCCTGACCAGGACCCTGGAGAATTGCTGCTGTACCAGTGACAAAGTGTCACGGCCATGTGTAACCCCTGATGTCTCACAAGGTGAAGGTCGGCAGCATCTGGGAAACGCATGCCTGCTCCAAAGAGGCAGACTTCATCACCAGCCTTAGAAAATAATCTTCCAGTCAATTGGGAACATTGCTACAAAGCTCTCGTAGTTCATCCCACCAGACAAAGCAAGATGAGTTCCTCTCACACCCATCCAGAGACAGGTGCTCTGAAGGCCTCCTGTCACCAGCCCCACACGCACCAGAGGTTTCAGTACTTCATCAGCCTTTCACTTATGTAAGTCTGCCCTAGTGATTACTCAGCCTATGACTTGGTATCTTCTTCCTCGTAGCTACTAAGAACAGATCATTCCCTCACTTTTTGCAGCAGCCTTTTATGTCTTCGAAAGCTTTTAGTATCGCCTCCCTGCTCAGCTTGCTCTTTCCTAGACTAAACAATCCCAGGTCCTTTCAAGCTTTTCTCATTCCTCATGGTTTCCAGCCCTCTGACCACTCTCACTGCTCTCCCTGCACTCTGCTATTGGCCCGTATCCTCCTCGGAGCGCAGCATCCCGGAGGGGCAGAGCTGCAGTGCTGCATTTCCCAGCACTGGGAGCAGAGGGATGCTTCAGATGCCTTGCGACGCACGCAGCTCCTCACAGGCCCCCGTGACGTCTGTCTTCTTCACGGCCGTGTGACAGCACTGACTCATGTCAAACCTGTGATTCACCGAGAGATCCATCTGCTCTGCTGCTGCCAAGCCATTTCCTTCCTCCATCCATGCAGAACATTCCTGCTACCCAAAGGCTACCCTTTGCACTGTGCTGCCCCTCATGGTTGCCCTCACGTTTCCCCCGACACAGCAGATCTTGGATGCCTTTGCAAATCAGCCTCTCCTACCCACAACAGCCATGCTGCAGCTGTTGGAGAGGAACACTGGTGTTAGTACCTCTTGGTGAAATACCTATGGAGACTACTCAGCAGCTGAACCAGCACCAGCTGGCCGAAGAAGATCAAGCTGATGGCCATGGGCTGTGACAGCTCATGTTGTCCAGCTTCAATGAATGAAGCGAGCCCAAAGGACACCTACTCACACGCTGACCAAGGAGCCAGCAGTGTCCCCAGCTTCAGCCTGACCTCCATCCCTGGGGATCTCAGCCCTCTGCTGCTCTGTTTCTGTTGGCTCCACAGAAGTGTGCAGACCACAGACCCTGCACAGCTTCCCCATCCGCCTTGTAGCATCCTCATTGTTGTGGGTAACAACTTCTGTAGCAGGAAGGTCCTCCTTCTGTCATCTGCAACGCTGAGTAGCACGTCAGATCCCACCATCAGGACAGCATGCCGTGAGTAAACGTCACCAAGTGTAGAAAGATGGCACCTCAGGCCCTGCACCCCTCCAAGTACAGTGTCCATGAAGCTCTCCCACAGACCCTCTCCTGCCCTCCTCTCTTCCTCACTGGAGCCTGCAATATCTACTTGCAGCGCAGAAACAGCAGCTCTGTTCCTGTCATCCCGATCACTTCCATGGCAGGGATGCAGGTGAGGAACTTGGCCTCTCGGCAAGGAGAAGAGCACAAGGTTTTGGACACAGTAATATCTCTTCCTGCCATGATCTGCTGCAAAGCTGAATAGTTTCCCTAACGGCAGGAAATGGTTCTCATACAAACTAACCACAGCTGGGCAACTGATGCAGCCAGTAAATACTTTCATTTCAATAAAGTGGAAGATTCCTGCCCAGGGCACCACGGATCACCCGCACCGCCATCTTCCCTTCAAATAACATGCATGGGTGTGTGAGAGACCCTGCACGAGCAGGATGTATGCAGAGACCTGGCTGGTGGCCCCCATGCCAGCTCTGCTTTTCACTCCCAGTCTCTCCAGACCATCTTCCTCGGCAGAGGAGTGAAAACCCTGTCAGGGAGGAACAGGAGTATGTGTCAGGAAGGGAAGTTCAGTGCCATCTTCTCCTTAAGGTCAGGGTAGTCTGGCTGGATGGAGCAGACAGCAGCAGAGCAACAGTGCCTGGTGTTGCCACAAACCTTCCCCACAATGATATTACAGGCCTTCTTCTTCAGACCCTAAAAACGACCAGCTCTTTTCTTCCCTCACTCCACCTAAATGGCCAAGGACAGAAAAGTTTCCCAGGCAAAACCCAACTGCATTTCTACCTTTTTTCCCTCCCTCCTTGGCATCGTTTCCCCAAGAGGCTTTTGGATGGATGCAGAGAGCAGTCTGTCTTGTTCTCAGCACTGCCTGTCACAACAGGTATTTAAAAAAAACAAACAAGAAACCCTCCCCAATGCCAAACAAACAAACACTGAAATCCCAGGTGGAAAAAAAAAAACAAGTGAGGAGGAAATTAAGATAAAAGCAGGGTGGATGGTGCTGGAGGGTTGGTGATGATGTCGTTTGGAGGGCAGTGCCTAAGGCAGGCTGGCAGGGAGAGGACTGATGGATTCCCACTGCCTGGCCAGGGCAGCACAGCCCGAGGAACTCACTGCCAACTCAGTGGTGCCTGTCCATATGCTCTGCTTGCTGAACTGGTAGCAGGTAGGCAGCATTTACACCCTAGAGCACACACAGATCGAGCCAAAGAACCTGCCTGAAGTGCTGTATGAGCAGCAGTGATTTTTGACGCAAACAGATATAAACCTGTATCTTTGTAGGGAGGGTTGTAAAATTTCCTGCACTCTGAAGAGTGACATGCACCAAAGCACCGTGGAAAAGCAGCCATGGCTGGGACAAAACCCATTTGGTGGTGCTACAGGGCACAGCAGAGCAGGCAACTATCTCCAAAGGCAGCAAGAGATGCAAGTGCACTGGAAAACTGCAGTTACCTCAGCTGTGATCCAGCCAGCAGGCCAGGGCAGGCTGACTTCTGCTGCACAGAGGGCTTGGACAACAGGAGACAGCTCCCACGGGAAATGCTCTGAGTCCAATGACCCCTCCAAAGGTGAGTGGTCTGACTGCAGCAGGAGCGGCCTGAAGTACTTCCAAGGAACAAGGAAACGTGGGTTTTAACTCGAGCCGACAGTGTGAGTAACTTTTCTCAGGCTTTTGTTCGGGCTTGCCAACCCAGGCTAACCCCAAGTTGCTTTGTCATCACTGCTGTTGCAATCCGAAGAGCTAAGCCAAGCCCCGGGTCCTTTCTGGTTGCTGGTGTCGCATCATACTCCCTGAGACCTCAGACAGCCTCATGGTGGAGACCCCTGCATGAACACCGACGTTTACAGCTTCCTTCCACTTGTAGGAAGCCTTTGACCCCAGCTCTGCTGAGCTGAGGAGGTGATCCAAGATCACAGCGAAAGCATGCTAGTGTTCAAATAAACAACGTGTCAGACACAGACAGAAAGAAAGTGTAACCTCTCCAGAAGAGAGAGTGATAGCTCTCCTTCCCACAGCCAGGTTCTGCGTGCACAAGAGTTTAGGATGGACAGGCACACCGCTCCATGCCAGCAGCCCAGCAGTCGAAGCCGGGCTGAGAGGACGCGGTTTCCATCAGCGTGGAGACGCAAGGGCAGATGCAACACAAGAAAAGCCCACGTGACGCTGCCTTGGTGAGGGCTGCTGAAGGAAGTAGCACAGCGTGCCACAGGCACAGTTGATTCTGGATGTATCTGTTCTAAATATAGACAGTGGGGGAACAGAGATTTGTCACAGGGGAAAAAACCGTGTCACTCCCCCCCGCCAGCAGCTGTGAGCAACAGCCCACCGAAGGGCAGTGCGCCGGTATCCCAGCTACTGCCGCATTGCTGGATTTGTTATTAATCCAGCACAGGGAGTTTCGGTGGGACTTTACGGGTTGTGCAATGCTGTTCTGGCAGAGTGCACCTCACCTTCAGGAGGGAAATAATCATCATGGAACTGGCTTACAAACAGCAAAACTGACGTGGCAGCTGGTGAAGGGGCTTGCAGAGCATTACACCACGTGCTGCCAGAGCAGAGCCCAGTCAGTGACTTCTTTCCTGATGAACTCTTTTAGATATAAAAATACTTCATCCTCATCTCCATGTCATGGATTGTACTGGATAGGCCTTTCCAAAGTGCAGGGCTGGAAAAAGAGACCTAAGCACTGCCTTGCTCCAAAACAGGACACCTTATTTGCCACTTTGCTTCCCAAACTGAGGGACAACCCAGGTGTAAATACACATAATACTAAATAGAGTTATTCCAGGAATAAAGCCAGTGTTGGGTCTCCAAGCTGGGTCAAACTTGCTGAGCAGGTGAGAGATGGGATGCTCAGCTCACAAATGGCAGAGAGCAGCAGCAATAACACAGGTCACAGCTCTGCCAGAGCTGGCCTTTCCTCAGGCAGGTCCCACTCCATGGCATCTAGGTCTGCGCCCACCTCCCTGGAGGGCCTGGAGTCTCATTTTACAGGCTCTGGAGGACATGCTCATCAAAAAGCACATAGTTCTGGTTGGCTCAGGGAGCTGGTTGGCTCAGGCAGAGCCCCTGACCTGCAGGTTCCCTTATCAGCAGGAAGGGCTCATTAGGGATTGGACCAGGGTTTCCTGCTCAGACCGAACCCTTTGTGAAGGGACTGCTGCCATGGAGAACCCACTTCCTAAGAGCCAGAGGAAGCAAAATATTTTCCTTGGGCCTCTGAGACAGAGTTGCTATGGGGTGGATGTCAACAAAATAAAGTTGCACTTGTGGAGCCGGGCAGTGCTCACCATGCACGGGCTGTTACTGCAGGATAAAGGTACCCCAGGCAGCATCACTGCCTGCCCCCAGAGCCAGGGACAATTCAGAGCAGCATAAGGCCCCTCTGTACCAGTGTAACTGCAGCTGCCCTCCGGGCTGCCCTGGCAGAACTATTTTAGCAAAACAGAATCTCGCACCCTCCTAATCAGTGCGACATTGTGCGGAGCCCAGGGCTCGCGCTGGCTCCCCTCCAGCCCGGAGCACAGACGGAGGCTGTTTCAGCAGCAGACTCTCCTAATGCACTTGCAGCAGGCCAGCCAATTACACAATATCTGTGTATGGAGCTCAACGGGAGCTTAATTGAAAGAGCTGTAGCATTCAAATGACTTCTGATACTATGAAGACGTTAACGACTCCAGCCCAGCACTAACCAGCCCTGTCTGATCCTCGGCCGACGGGTAAGGACCTGTAATGCAGGGCTTGGTCTGCAGCCAAAGCTACACCCCTGCTAGCACACACAGCACTGCAGCTACAGCCAAATGCTGATGGTGTTGTCCCTTCCCAGCTGGAAGCTGCAGTCACTCCTCACGTGAGCTCTCCTCCACCCAGGGCATCCACGCAACACAAACCAGTCCTGCTCCTGCCATTGAATGACTGCATACATGCATCAGAACTCCTCAAACTGTTCCCACATGGACCAGCTTGAATCCGCAAAGCACTGCTTGCAATAATTAATGTTACTGAAAAATATCATGCATGCTCTTCATACATATGTTACCTCGCTCTTAAGTTCTGCAAATGTTTAGGGATCATAAATGTGTCTGTTCCGGATGGATTTTGCTGCACCAGCACAGAACTGGTGTACCTACCTCACTGCAGGGTGGTGGGCTAGAGTTAATTTGGTATCTTATTGCTGATACTTGAGAGTGGCAAGAAATGCCTTTTGTAAAGCTCTAATGGTCCACACTGTGTGTGTGTGGGGGGGAAGATGTCTTGCTTCTACCATTCTCATTTCTGATCCAACGCACAGAAATCAGCAGAAATGCACACATATACAAGATGCCTCACAGCCCAACAGCATGTAAGAGCAAAAAATAAAAGTGAGAGAGCACGATGTGTTTGGTACCCAGGTCCAACAGGTTGATGACCTCGAAGCTGCCAGAAGCCACTGCAGAGCAGTGTCTGGCATACAGCACATTTGCTGGGCTACAGCTGGGGTCACACACTGGAGCATTTTAGAGTAACACCCTGTATTACGCCCATATTTAGCCATAGAAATAAGTGTGACTTGACTTTCAAACACTCACAGCTCTCACTGACTTCACTGGGTTCAGCTGAGACGTTTCAAATAAAACAATAACGACCACAACTCTGGGCTGGGATCAAGCACAGGCCATTTTTATCTTAAAAGGCATTTGTTTGAGAACATTCAGAGCTGCTAGAACCAACAGCACTGAAGTTATTTCACCGTGCAACCTTAAAACGTTGACAGCTTTGTCTGCAAAACGACATGGATTAATTGGTGACCAATCTTTAAAAAAAGAATAGTTAGGAAAAAATTGCTGGCAAACAGAGGAGAAATTCTTCCTCTCTTCAGAGTCTCAATCCTTCCCCCTTTGTCTAACAGCAGATCTTTTGTTCAAGATTTCAGCTGCAAGCAGCCCCGAGGTACGCGGGGAATGTCTTGGTTATGACAGACTGGTGTGCGGACTTGGTTTTAATCGGCAGAGAAACTGCTCCAAGTCAGGCCTAAGAAGTCCTGCTAATGGAATTGTTCCAGTGCTAAAGGGATTTCAAAGTGAATGAGCGCGGATGGCGGAGCAGCTGCTCCAACTCCCCGGCTGCTCCTCACAGCGCAGTGTGCCATGCAGGGAGGATCTAACCCTCCAACCACCTACCCCTGAACGAACAACCAGCAGTGGCCCCCCAGCAATGCAGAGCCCTGGCTGCGCCCCTGTGACTCGCAGACAGCCCTAGTGTTTAGTCCTGGTCAGCTTCCCACTGTATCAGATCAATGCCAGGCTTTGATCAAAATGAGAGAAAGGCAGGACAGAGGTAGGCAGGGACTCCCCTCCTCGCTCAGCAATTAATCTGACGGCTCTAAGAATAGGTCTGATTAAAACAAACACACCACCTTCTACTGGCAAATGTTCACAAAGCTCAGCAGCCTAGGAAAGGGGAAAGTTCCCAGGAAATTAAGTGAGGGTGAAGGAGAGTCAGGCTCTGTAGTACAAATGCATCACTACAACAAGCAACAAGGCAGAGCCCAGCAGAGTGGCTGCTTTGCAGTGCTGTGCAAGTTCATCAACAGCATGAATATAATACATTATCTTCTAGTGGAAAGCCTGGCCTGACAGCACGTGGGACTACGGGGGACAATAAACACTTGGGCTCTGCTACAAGCAGTCATAAAACAAAAATTAGGGTTTGATCACATTTAATTGCTTTTGGGAAGGCTAACATCACTGGGGGATCCATCACAATTATCATCCCCTATTCCAGCCCAGATTAAGAGCTGGCCCGATGATCCAGATCAAAGAGGGTATTTTGGGGGTAAAGAAAGGAAGGAAATATCCCAAAAGCTTTAAAGATTTTTCCCATATAAAACATGAAGTCCAAC
Source organism: Myiotriccus ornatus (assembly GCA_036023395.1). Lineage (NCBI taxonomy): Eukaryota > Metazoa > Chordata > Aves > Passeriformes > Tyrannidae > Myiotriccus > Myiotriccus ornatus. The sequence goes on along the minus strand of JAYRBT010000021.1, from coordinate 12,552,417 downwards.
CCCCAAGAAAACAGGGAATAAAAAGTCAACTGATGAAAGGGTGTGCTTTTCCTCTCAACAAAAAAATTCTAAGGCTGCAGAAAAAGCTCAGTAACAAAACAGAGGACAGTGCAGAGAGCCCAAAATGTATGTAAGAGAAGAAACTAAGATTATCCTGGTTTGTTTTTTTTCCAGGGCTTGACTGAAGGGTTTTAAATGCCTGAGGTTGGCAAGGCCACCTCCCAGTGCCTTTCAGCTTTGGCAGCAGTCACTCAGAAGAGCTGCCCTTCCTCTTCCCAGGGACCCACCTCACTGGAAATAAATTTCAAGTCCCCAGAGGAAGAAAATGGAAACAGCTGACTTCTTCCAGCCACAAGCTCAGTTGTCACCTTCCAGCTGGAGGCAGCCAGAGGGATAAGCCAAGGCTTCCCTTCCACCCACACAAAGTGGGAGGCTCCCAAATAGATTTCGCAGCTAACATCCACCTACCAAAATCTGCTCAGAAAGCCAAAGCTCTCACTGAACGTGGGGACTGCAGCCCATCAAGGCTCCCACTACATCAGCAGCCTCATGGAGAGGGGGGTGGCAGGGCCAGGCTTTCATGACACATGGTCTCTGGAATTCGCTGGTGAGTGTCCCACAGCCTCTGCTTGGTACAATGCCAGAGCTGTTTCTCAAATTCTGCTTGACCTACCAGCTGCTGAGGGCAAAACAGCAAGGCCACATCACCCAGAGAGGTGAGGATCAGCAGGCTGCTGCTGAATGAGCAGAAATGCCTCACAAAACTCACTCCATACTCTTGGTTGGAGGGAGCAGGTTCAGCTCCCTGGCTCTCCTAGACAGCCTGCATGACCCCAGGAAGGCCATTTAGTCCCCTTGTAGCAAGACTTCTGTCTCAGGAGGCAGAGAGCTCTGCAGCAGCGCTGAGCAAGGCAGGCAGGCTGCCAGCTGAGGATTCAAACTCCTTCAGGGAACTGGAACAGTTACGCGGTAAATGCATTAACCATGGGAACAGTTTCCCAAAGGATGTGGTGGATCCCAAATTGTAAGTCTTTCCATTGTGAGTCGATGCCTCTTCCAGAAATGCAGGCTGTAGTTCAACCACAAATGCTCATGGGGAGCTCTCAGGAAAATGCCACGACCCCAAGAGCATGACCAGGGCACCCAAGCAGCCACTTCGGACCCTCAAGCAACAAACCCAGGAAATGCCTGCCCTTTGCACTGTGCCATGGCAAGTCATGACTTTTCTTAGCTATGCTCCTTTTCCATCTCTCTGTCCAGCCCAATTTTCAGCTGCTTCTGTGATCTGCTCCAGGACAGCTGAATTCCCTTTGACCCAACCCACTGAGCAATCCTCTAAACCTCGTCACCCCCTCTAGCTGGTTTTGTTTCCTTGTTTTTTCATTACAAATCAGATCTCCTAGTGAAAGTTTCTCTGTCTCTCTGCTTGAGATTCCGTTTCCCCACCACCAGCTTCTTGGCAAGACTCCCAGAGAAGGACTAGTGAAAGCCTTCACAGCATGCAGTACCCAGTGACCCACACTGCTGGAGCCAGGTCCTTCACCAGCCTGTCTACTCTCGGTTTCTGGATTGCATTCCTCAGCCAGGGAGAGATGAGACTGAGTCTCACTCACAGCATAATTCTTTGCTTTCTTTAACTTCATCTGTGACAACTGCATCAAGGGTCAGGGCTGTCATACTCTGCCTAGGAGCTGCCTTGGGATACCCCGACACAGGTACTGCAGCATGATGCTGAACAGCCACTGATGTCTGTATGCTGAGTCCTCTCCTGTCAAACTTGATGCCTCAAACTGCTCAAAACATTTGGTGGTTTCCAGCAGAGAACCTGTTTGTGAACAATTCTGATGCATTTCAGAGGCTACTGTAAGCAAAGGGGGGGAAAAATACATCTGAAGGGAGGAGAGAGGTGGACGCTTTGCCCCCCCTCCTGACTTCAAACCACAGTAACAGGGCTCTCCAGCACCAGGGCCAGGCTCTGCAAATAGCCAGGTACAAGGAGGACATGCTGAACGTCCCAGGAGACCAGCAAAAAGCAGGAAACTTTCTGCATGAACAAAAAAATTCCCTTATCTGCCTCAATCACAGCAGTATTCGGACAAAGTGTTCTTGGCCGTATCTGGACTGTAATCTGGTGTTTCAGCAGGGCTGCTCTCAGGTCTCCAGCAACACTCAGCTGATCCACACACCTACTGTGGTGGAAGGCATCATTGTATCATATATAAAGTTCCTCCTTTTCTTATTTCTTGGCTTCTGGGTTTCTAGTTCTCTTCAGGGTGTATAATCAGGGATTTGAGGAGTTTATCCATATCCGATAAAAAGTCACAGCCCTCTCCACAGTATCTATGCTACAGCACTTCTCCTTCTGAGACTCTTTTCCTTCTATTCACCAACCTAAACCATCTCTGTGAGGCTAAAAGTCTAAGCAAGGTAAAGCCTTGCCAAGAGAAGAAACTCTCCCATTATTCCCATCCAAGAAAGTGGCACAAAGGAAAAAAAGACCAGAAGGGATGGCTTGCATCCCTGGGTCACGGCAGAGAGCTGCAAAAGGCTCATCTCCAGCAGGACAGAGTGCCAGCACTTCTTTTTTTAACTTCGCCAACAGCTGCAGAATTTAAGCTTTATTAAAAGCCTATTTTGCCCTTGCTGCTGCAAAGGAAACCGACTCCCTCCTCTCCCCTCCCAAATAAAAGGCCAAAGTCTGCAGACAGACATCCTGTAATGTCACCTTAGAAAGAGGTGGCAACTTGACTCATCTCACTGGAACATGCACAGAGCAGCTTTACTTCAGGTTACAACAAAACACGCTGCTCCCACGGCGGATCCTTGCTTGGCGGCTTTACTATGAGCAATCCAACAAGCCTTCAGTATTCTCTGATTACAAGTGTCTGGAGCAAGACAGGAAGAGATAGGCAGGAAAAACAGGCGGGCTAGATTTTGAGGCTCCACTTATTTCACAGTCTGCCACTTTGCAGCACCGCTGCCTGCAAAGCCCTCCCTCCTGCAGACACATGGTGTGTGACAGGTCAGAAGGACCCCATTCAAACAGCCTTCCTGCAATATATTTTAGTATAACACAAACAAGAGGTTGCTTTATTTGTCAGGTCAGAACAACAAGAGAGGGAGAGCACTGAACTAGATACCATTAACTAAATATTGTTCTCCGATGGCTACTCTAAACCTACCTCAATTTATAGATTAATCTGCTGGATCAGTAATTTGGGCTATTTGACGGCTAGCATTTAGAAGTGCACATTTTCTGGGAAGGCTGAAAATGTGCTTGTGATTTACAAAATTACTGTGGTGTCTCTAGTGGATTATTTGGCAGAGGCAGGTGTTCAGTGTTAGACACATTCTCCCTTCTCTCCCCACATCCAGGTTTAATATCAGCAGTGAAACACCAAATGTTCCTGCAGCATTTACTCTAAAACAGCAGAGCAAGCAAGAGTCTTGTCCCCCTTTCCATTTCTAGCCTGCTTATTCACAATATTAAGGCTTTAGGATGATGTACGTCAACCAGCTGGGGTGGGGGGAAATGCAACTGGAAAGCATCCAAGTAATCTGTGCCCTCCCCACGCCCTGAGGAAAGTACCCCATGCATGCCATGACAAGGAACATTCCTCCCCTGCATCCGTGCTGTGGAGGAGGATGGTGCCAAGGGCTGCCCCAGCTGGACAAAACAGAGATTTGAAGAGGACAAGAGCCAGGCTGCCTCTGTTTGCAGCTGGCCCCTCCTTCGCCCAGCCCTTTCCGACTCTGACCCCAAGCTGCTGCAGTCTTTCAGGCCTGGGTTGGGATTCCCTCTGGACTCTGTCAGCAGAGCTCTTTAAAATGGCAGTGGGAATCCTCAACAAGCAATGGGACCAACCACTCCTCCTCAAACACTGGGTGCATGGGCTCCAAAACCTCTGCAGAGCCTGCAAAACAGGCAGCGAGCATTGCTTCAGCTGCCTCTCAGCGTGGCCCCGTTTCACAACACAAAAGGAAGCTTGAATCCCTCAGGGCTCAGATTTTTTTCCAAACTGGGTAAACACACACAAACACACACCATTTGCATGCACAGCAACTGGGACAAAGGCTCTGTGGCCAGGTAGGTGTCTAACTGGTGGTCTGGGCATGCAGTAACACGTGTGGCAATCCTAGAAACCTTGAGCTAAAAGAGACTTATCTCTAGACTGACTCTGTGTTGCTTCCAAGACCTGCTTTGAGATTAAAAAGCAGCCTTTGTTGTTTGGAATATTACCATTTCAGAAAAAAACCAAAACAACAACCCCTTCTCAGCCCCCCCACCCCAAAGGTTTGCTTTGTAACCCAAAACATTGGCGCCTTAACAGCAGAAGGTCAAAGCTCTCCAGTCATTAGGCAGATTATATGTAAGAGCATCTATGTGCAGCTGATCAGAGGCTTATTCCTTAAAGGATTGAAACAGCAAGCCAGTGCACCTCAGCAAGCAATCTCGTTTAATAGTCAATTAACAGAGATGTGCTCTCCTGAGCTAAAGATCACTGCAGACAAAAAACAAAAGCACCACCATCAGCTTTCCTCCACTTCTGCTATTAAATCAAGCCAGATGATCCGCTCTTTCTTTAACTGGTGAGACAGGGATGCACCTAAAAGTCACTCAGCAGTTTTACCCTAACCAGGACAGTAATATTCTTGATACTAAACTGTTTTTTTCAGACTAGAGGGTGGCTAGAGAGACTCAGAAGCCAAAAGAAAAACCCCAACTGCTTCAATACGAAGTTCTTGTCTCTGAGCATGTAATTAAAGCAGGGTGAGATACAATCCTACAGCAGCGACTCCCCTCGCGGCTCCAAATACCTAACCCCACATGCAGTGCCATACAGCTGGGGGAGGGAGGAGCTAACCAAAGGCAGATTTGCATCGTGTTGATGAATTAGTACCAGCCAAATTACAGCGAGGGCAGGCCACCTACATCCAGCCACATGTTGGTAACAAGCAGTGCTGCGAACCAGAGCACACACCCAAATTTCACAGGCACACAGGCATCAGTGTAACCAAGAGCACATGGCAGCTCTTCTCTAGGGCTGCCAACCCCAGTTGTTCAAAAGCCATGAGTCAGCCTCCACACCCCCTCCAGTCGACTTAGTTTAAAAGCCAGGCACTGCAGAAAAGGAAGAAAATCAGAAGCAGCATTAGTTTGCCTCTGAGTTTCCTACCCTAGGTTAAGCCAGCCAGAGTGGATGTCGTTTCTTTCCAGCCATTAGGGGCAGAAACTTTCTTTTCCTTGCTCCAAAGCAGAGGTTCTTACCTGATTGCTTTACCCCAGCACTTGAGCATTCGGAGGAAAACTTGCCAAGTATTTGAAGCCTTGGCTGTTCATTCAAAGCTGGCATCGCCCCCTCCCACAATCAATCAAATGTGACGCTGCCTGACTCAATCTGCAACAAGAGCCTTGTGCTTGTTGGTTGAGAATAGAGCAGAGCTGTTGTCCACAACCCAGCCTGCAGACTCTGATGGAAAGGTTTACGCCACCAAATCAGTGTTCATCATTGAGTCTCTTTTTTAAGAGTTTCTGCAGGATGGGTTCAGTCCACAGGTTAAACTGCCCATGGACTCTGAAATGACCATGTTGTGACCACAGATCATGTGAACGACCCTCTAAAATCCTCTGTGCTGGAGGAGGTGTAGTGCAATGTCATGCTGCAGAAAAACAGGGTTACTGGTGCAATCCTCCAAGCAGCAGCAAAAGTAGGGTGTGAAACTGGCCCATCAGCATCGGCAGAACGGAAACCACAGAGGTTTCAGAAAAACGCTATGGTGACACAACGTGAACAACTCACAGACACAGCAGAGAGTGAAGAGGAAAGGGACTGCGTGTCAAATTAGGGTTCCTCCTCGCTTGTGGGTTACCACAAACATCTCTGCAGGCTGACACCTACCCTGGGGACTCCAATTTACTCTCCTGCATCGAAGAACTGTGAGAACACAAAGATGCCCAGAGCCCGATAGCCAGCCTGGTGACAATGTGCAAAGAGAAATCAGAGCTCACTTTCTGCCCTTATCATTGCCTTGTTGACTCTGCACAGAGGGAACAAAGGCAAAGCAAGACTGCCTGAATGCCCTTTCTCAGCAGCAGAGTTAAACAAGGCCAGTTCTGAATGGCAAAAGACTGGAGAGTGAAGCTGCCACTAGAGACGATCATTTTTCACAGTATACCCTCGCCTGAATGAAGAACAAGAAGAATAAATTCTTACAGAAGAAAAACCGACAGCTTTTGCCATTTAAATATATGCCTAAAGGCACCACTTAGAAGCAGGATGCTTAGGTTATGAACAAAAAGCCCCTTCAGTTTTCTTCTCCCTCACAGCAAACTTCTACAGGAACATTTCCCAGGTGGGGTGATACTTACCTGAGCAGACCCTACCGCACTCATCTCCGTGGAGAACACAGCAGATGGGAATGTCTGCATTAGTACAGTCCCAAGTAGCCACTTCAGAAGGCAAGTGTTTATTTTGCCTCTTTCCTCTGCTTTGAGTTGAGGCAGAATTTCCCTGCTGGCTTCCTGACCTTGCACATTTGATTGAGATAAAGGTGTGAAGCAGCAAAGCACTTCTTTCAAACTCAGGAGCAGCAAGGGACTGCTGGGGCACCAACACATGAGCAGAGGGACCAAAATTACAGGTGATGCTGGTTTATACCAGCAAAGGTGACTTGGAGGTATTAACTCTCAGGTTTAAAGCAAAGCAAGGAATGATGCTATACTTCAGAAGAAGACAGACACAACACCCCAGCCCTCCACGGGGTATGAGCGAAGCACGCCCTGCAAACTGGGGGAGAGATGAAGTCACACAGCAAACACAAAAGAGGCAGAGCTAAGGAGGGTCAGTGTTACTGGCTCCCAGCTATGCCTGGCTACCAGGATCACCTCCTCTTCACCCTGCAGTTATTTCCTTTGGGCTGAACACTACCTGTACGTGCAGCTCGGCTGAGAAAGCCTGGCTGTGCTGTGGCAGTGCCGGTAACTCAGCTGCCTGTCTAATCCAGATCAGGGATTTTCGTGGCTGTGCCTTGATTCCTCTGCTTTTTTAGCTTATCCGGTTGTAACAGCCTCGGGGCCTGGAGGCAAGATCAGACAAATAACAAAGGGCACTTTTAGCTGCAGGGTTTCCCTAAGGCCTTCACCCTGCACGGAGTAGCTGCACCCAGAGCCACACGGAAAAGCCAAGCTAGCTTGGAGCACGCCAACGGTGGGATGGCCAGATTCGCTCTGCTGTCCCAAAGCAGCATTGTGCCCAGGCTGCTTGGCACCTCTGCTACCCTCCACACACTGCCTTTGCTTGGGCTGAAGCTCCCCACATCCTCCTCATCCACACCCTGTGCATCTGGTGACGCAGAGGGTGCTGGGTCTGGTGTGCCCAGCTCTCCCCTATACCTCCAAGTCCATGGGTCACGAAGTCAGAGCTTTCGGTGCCCAGGTAACCTACTAACAAAGCAAGCGCCCCAAGACACCTGTTAAGTCTGTTACACCACACACAACCTGCTCACCATCAAATCCTCCTGAAGCAACTTCCTCACCTGTTTCAGCCTGTTGATGCAGAGATGAGCAGCAGGCAGGAGGACACTAAGCATGGTTTCAGGCTGTTCTCAAGGTGCTGTGGGAACTGCTCACGCCTCTGCTGAGCACACGCTGGTGCAAACACGGTGTGGACACTGCTTGTTCCTGAGATCCTGCAGCTACAGCAGGGGGAACATCTCTGTTCCTGCCCCAAAAGTCTGTCCTAGAGGGGACATGAAAGCTGCTGGCTTTGTTTTACACTGGCATTCATGCCTTTCACCCATCTTCACACAGTTCTAAATATAGACAGCTGGAAGACCTTCTCCAAACTCTTCTCCCTGCTTCTTTCTTTTAGTTTAGGACAAGGTTAATCTGGTCCTCTCTGATTTTGCCAGATAATGTTATGGAGAGCTCAAGGATGACTATTTTTTGGACCGAAGGGCTGGAGCAGCACGAGGCTAACAAAGAGGTCCTTTTCCCAAAAAGCATTTGACAGTCAGTGGAGAAAGCAAAAGCAAGAGACTACAGGAATCTTTCAACACTTCTCTCATTACATCCTCCCTTTGTTGTTCATGTTTAAAGCCTGCAAAGCCCCATGTATCTAATTCTCCCTCGGTCTCCTGGATTGCAAGCAAGGCTATGTCATGAGAACTCCAGCACGGCACATCCTTACCCATCAATTTTGGGAAATGGGGCCGGGCTGTGGTAGAGCAGCAGACCAAGAGGAACATTGTTTTATTCCCTGTAGGATCTCCACATGCTTCCCTACCCCCACACCATTCGGAGGAAGCAGCAGGGAAAAGAGGAGCATGTTAGACACTTCAGCCTTTGGTCTTTTTCATATCTGCAAATACAAGTTTCTTATTAAGAGATAAAGAAAAACCCTTTCATCCTCTACGCTCCGACCTAATCTTTAAATACCTAGTGAAATATAAGTAATTGAGAGATGCCTTTAGCAGCTGTGGGCTCAGTCATCCCTTTCATGTACATAGACAGAAGCTGACTAGGACTAAGGGTTGCTTAACTTAAAACTGACAGAGTGCGATCGCTGTGCCTGGCAGTGAATATTAAAAGCAGTGACAAGATTGACATTATCTACCTGCACTGTAGCTTCTACTTTTTTTCTATTTAAATGCTCCATTCCTCAGTTCTTACTGCAAGGATCTGAGTCAGGAAAATACAGCTCAGGCTGATAACTTCCAGAAGTGCCTGCTAAAGCCCAGCTTGTAGGGTGCCAAACTTAAGACACTTAAAAGGGCTCAGCTTACAAAGCAACACAATTTCCTGAAAACAAATATGAATAAAAACACCCCTCGTGCCATGTGCTATGCACACATTCAAGGCTTCAAAGAGGCACCCCCTGATTCTTTTTTCTAGATGTAGAGCAATGCTGTTAAACCCTTCTTCACCTTCACAGCCAGCTCTGTTCTCTGAGAAGTGACTGCAGAGAGGCAGTAATGAACTGGAGCTCTCCCACATGCTCCAGGGACCACGTTAACTACAGTTTCTGCTCCCAGTGATGACAGATGTTTCCTGAATGTGTAGAATTCATTTTTTTCCCCTAAAGAAATGTCTTAAAAGCTGCTAAGTGGCATTAACTGAATGAGTGGTGGTTAAACAAGGGCATAAGACAGAATAAGCAAATTGCCAAAATGCTTTCTCTCTTTAAATAGGAGAAAGCACCAGAGCTTGCACAGACTTGCTCCAATGCCCAAACTGTTCTCACTATGAATATATACCTTATTTCCAGCTCTTTAAGTCACTGCCTACAGCTGCTTCTTGGTGGGCTGGGTTAAAGAGCACCTCCTTCAACTGAGAATGACATCCCTGTGCCGAAAACTCCGGGCTAAGGTCGAGTCATGATTCCTCCTACCCCAAAAGCTGCACCTCAGCTCTCACATTAATCAAAGCCACCACATGATCCAACAACTCGTGTTGTATTTAGCAGTGGAGGTGGGAGCTGTTTCCAAGTAACAAGGCTGAAACCTTGGGCTGCCCAAGGTCACAGAGGATATCTGTGCCGCGGAGCACACTCAGGCACTTCTGCAGCTGCTGCCCCCAACTCCACAGAGACCTACAAAGCCTCTTGGGGGATCCCCTCATACGTTAAACACAGGCCAGCTGGTTTCTCCGCAGCTGCAGACCCAATCTAAGCACAGCTCTGCCACGGGCTGACAGCCCCACTTATTCCGCAGCAAGGATGAAAGTGGCAACAGCACTGCTTGGGTCTCCACAGCAGAGATGTTCTCCTCCAGCTCCCCAGGGTTCTCCTCTCCACTGTTCTTGCCCTGCAGTGATACATAAGCATTGCTGCCAGTCTGGTCCCACGCTGCTCTGGACTCACCTCTTCAGGCTGCCTCACTGTACCAACTTAATCATTACAACGCCAGAGAGCAGGGACCCAGCTCTTGCTACCTCTTTCCCCTCTCCTTATCCTTTGAAGAAAAGAGACATTTGCTATCAGTCAACTAAGAGCAGTGTTTTCATCAGCAGAGGTTCTCCTTGAGCATCTTGTCATCACAGTTTGTGCCCTTAAATTTCTCCAAAGTTCCAAGATCTTGCAGAAAGCTGATGGTCAAGTGCTCACACAGCACAACTGAGCTCAGCCTGGCCACTTTGTAAGTAGTTTTACTGCACATGGAAAAAGGTACAAAAGGCCTGCATTGGGCACAAACAAGCTGACTGTACATAATGGACATTGTTAGGTGTCTGAATAGGTCACTGACTCAAAGGAAAGTTCAGCTCCACAATGCAGGTCTTGAGCTCTGAATACAAGCAGAAAGCATCCCTGTGCACTCACACCCCATGCATTCAGCACAGCTGGATCTTTTTGTATTTCTCACTGTCCATTTCCTCCTGAATTTCCCTAGTTTCCTTCCATTCGTACTATGAGCCTTTGTTCTTTCTCTGCCCTCTTCCTCCTTCTATTTTGAAGTGTACAGATGGAGTCTAAGCGTGGGGAAGCAAGCAGAGTCACAGCACGTTAGAAAAACAACATTTGCAGCTTAGCAAAAATAGGATAAATCCGTTCTAGCACAAGTCACTCTAGGAAGAGTGACCCCTGTTGCAGGAGGGAGGACCCTGCCAAACTGCAGCTACAAACATTTCTGTATGTTAAGAAGTTAAAAACAGAGCCCTCCACGGAATTAATTTCATCCTAGTATTTGTTAGTTGTTCTATCCTTGTAAGTGAGGCTTTGCATCAGGACTCTCATTGTCCATCATGTGGATGGGCATGTAGTGATAGGACATGGGACAATGGCTCTAAACTGAATTGTAGGTTAGATACTAGAAAGAAATTCCTCACTGTGAGGGTGGTAAGGCACTGGCACAGCTTGCCTGGAGCAGTTGTGGATGTCTCATCCCTGGAAGTGTTCAAGGCCAAGCTGGATGGGACTTTGAGCAACCTGGTCTACTGGAAGGTGTCCCTGCCCATGGCAGGGCTGTTGGACTAGATGATCCCTTTCAGATCCCTTCCAATTCTTGGATTTTAAGAATATTCTTCTTCCCATCAACATGTCTCAAAGTACAAGCATCTGTGCAGTAGAGTTTTCCCAACTTTGAACGTGGCTTAGCTGAGACATCCTGAGCAACCAGTCTGAGCACCCCTACAGTCTTCCAGCACAGAAGGAAGGGGTTTGCACACTGACAGCCTGGGTCTGGGTCTGATGCTGACAAGCTTCTCCTTTGGACTGAGACAAGTCACAGCTGCATGCATTACAACCAGCATCAGGACTTGTGCAGCACCTGAGACTACCAGAGCTGTCAGCTCTTCTAGGGATAATAATCACCTGTCAAATATGCAGATCAGAAGGGAGATGAAATAAGGGTTAAAAGGAAAAGCATGAATAAGTACCTGGAGCTGTAGCCAAGGAAATCAAAAGACTGAATTCTGTTGCTCTGGTAAGTATCTTTTAATGCAACATGTTCCTCCTCTAGTCCAGGGGCCCCAAGGTGACCCCACAATAGTTCTGTGCCTGTGGCTTTAAATTTGCTAATAAATAGGCTATGCACTCATGCACACGATGAATGTGGCAGAGAGAGAAAAGAACGATTTCAGATTACAACAAGAACAGCATTTGTCGCTTGGTTTAGCTGGTGTGAAAGGCAGTTTCCAGTCTCTTGGACTCAGGAAGAATATTTTCTGATCCATTCCTGATGTGCTTGGCTGTCTTCTGCCAAAACCTGTTTTAAATCCATTAATGAAACTAGGCTGAGCCTGCGTAACTTCTTGATACCCCAGTGGAAAAAGGGCACTCGAGCACAGTCCTGGTAACGACAAACACCCACAGCTCCCACCACTGTCACGCAAACACTGCTCTCTGGCCAGCTCCCTCCTCAAAAACCACTTTCTCCCTGGAATATCACCCCAAGTTGTGACTGACTGCTTTATGAAGAACACAGGGACCTGATGCAGTGGCACCTCACCAGTGGCTCCTCCTGCACTGCTGCTGTGTTTGCACTCAGGTTCCTGCGCTGGCGAGATCACACTCAGACACTGTTGGTAGTGACGTGGGCTGTGCTTAGGACAGAGCCCCTTCTCCAGAGATCCTGAGAAGAGATGTCAAATGCTTCTTACAGAAAGATCAGAATTATTCCAGCATACGAAAAGAGAACCTTCTTTCCCAGACTGTTAAGGCACTAGTAAACTACATCCTTTAAAAAACTACATTCTCTAAAAAACTAAGTTAAAGGACACAGCAACAGCTAATAAAATGGGCAGCAGTATTTTTTTGGCAGGAGTATTTTAAGGCTAACCTCCTGTTCCATGAACAGTGGCAGCCTAAATGGGAAGGATCGCTGAGTCAGCTTTTGCTCTGGACTTCACAATGTGCTCTATGTTTTCCAGCAGCCTCTAATCTGCTAGGGCAACTTGAACTGGGGGGAAGGGGCGAACATAAGAGCTTTGAAGAAATGTGGAAAGAAATATACAGAATTCAAATGTCAGTTTAATTAAAAAGCTGAAGAAAATGGTATCCCAGTATCCTAGGTCTGAGTGAGCTCTGGCTGCACAGACCACGGGCACCAGCAGTGACATGTCTGTGTACCTGACTCCAGCGATGCTCTGCTGGGACATGAACGACTTTTTCTTGCAACTCTGTGCACAAAAGATGATGCTACCCTAATAGTAACCTTAACACACACACACAGAGCAGCTTTCTAAACAGGAGATACTGCAAGTCAGCCATTGTCCAAAGGGCCTGGTTTATTCGGGACCTTGCCTCTACTGCTGCCCAACAGCAGTAAGAAAAGAAAGCATAAAATGGTCCTTCCTTGGTGCACCTTTCCTGCCTCGAGAAAACAACTTTGTTTGGGAAAGATTAAGTTCTTTAACGGAGAATGAAGTTCCTTCCCAATTTAAATCCCATCCACGACTTTCAGGACATTGGCTCCAGCACTCAGCTGCTGCAGAGCTGTTTTAGCATGTGATGCTGGCAGTCAGGCTGGTTTCAGCTAAGTGCACTGAAATAGCTCAGCAAAAAGATCCAACGACCATGGATGAGAGAGGAATGGTGGGAACACAACAGCCAGTGGCCAAATTGTCTGGCTGATGCTGCAGCAGAGCCTCAGCCTGAAAGAAGTGTCATGCACAGGACTGCTCTGCTAACAGTATCTTTTGCAAGTAGACATGAAAAGCTTTTATGTGTAAATAAAGGACTTGGCAGAGAAAAATAACTTCCTCTCATTTACTCTCTCCACATGAGTTTCACCAAGTGAAACTTCAGCTGAATTAAGAGACTGGGTTGCCATCTCTGACATTCCCTGTCCCCTGCAGCCTCTTACTGGGGTTTGCTTTTTACATGAAGATAGTTATCCTAAATTTTTGTAAGCTTGCTTTTCCTTTACCAACTAAACATGCTGAGGATCTCAAATTCTGCAGGGCAGTGTATGAACCGGCATCCACAGGAACTCACAAAGATGAGCTCCCACGTCACTCCCTGATGCATCCCCTCCTACACAGCTTTACCTTGTCCAGAGGAGTCCCAGTTGTGCTGGGATGTTCTCTGCTGCCCTCATCAACAACTACCCCTGTATTTCGAAGGTTTCTTGCAGCAAGAGCTATGCCCTACACTGGAACAACCTGCAAATTTAAACAATTGTCAACTACTAGTGATGTTGTAGACTACACTTACTACAATCAGTTAACGTAAAAACCAGTGCTGAGATGCAGAAAATATGCTCCAGTCAGCTCCTCACCTTCACAGCAGCAGAGGGGCTGCAATGCCCCAAGTGTCAGACCTCCACTCGCTGTGACACAACCAGCCCGTGTGTCTCAACAGGCACTGCCCACCAAATCCCTCTTGGAGAGAGCTGATTAGCCCAGGCACAGGAGGGCACAAAGCCAGCTGGGATCTGGAAGCAGCACAGCTCATCCTGCACAAAGCTAGGCTTTGCTGGTAAGCCCTCTGAGAACTGGCAGGTACGCTCTGTGTGGAGCCAGCTCAGGGGGCTGTGGGGCCGTTCCAGTTTATTCACAAGGCGTGAGGGGTGAAGGGAAAAGGCAACTGCCCATGCAGGAACGCCAGCGTGTCTGACTGTGTATGAGCTCCACATGCGGCTCAAAGTTCTAAAGGGATTGGAGGGAATGAGAACAACACTTAAAAGTTACATTACAAAGTTTCTCAGCCCTCAATCTGCCTTCTGAATGACTGTTCAACTTGATTAGCTAATGAAGAACCTCACAGAAGGGCTCTGTACTCTCCGAACCGAGGCTCAAGTGACGACCTACCACGTCCAGCTCACTGTGCCACCAGCATTTCCAAGGAACAGGATCTTCACCTCTCCCTCCACAGCCATCAACCCGCACATGCCCAGGTTTTTGGGCAGCTGCTTTTTTGTCAGTTACATCACAAATCAGACTGAATAAAAAACTCTGTCAGGGGCCTCTTCCAAAGACTCAGCCTGAATCTTTCCTTTCCCCTTTTCAGCCCCACAGCCTGTGGACCCCAAAGGACCTTGTCCGTTATTTCTCCATCTGAAGGACGTTATCAATCTGCAAAGCCCTTTCTTTTATTTTGCACACCACTGAATTCCCCAAGGCATTCAGCATAATCTCTGAGCTAATGCTTCAAGGCTCCCAGGTTGTCACAGCCACTACCCTGTTATATTGGTATCAATATTTAAAACCAGGAGGCCTCTTTCTCCAACACAATCTGCATTTCCAGGTTTATCACAAACAGTAAAAAATTCATGCATGTACTTTTGGCTCAAGGTGCACATACGAAAACGGATTCACTCAAGCATCAGCCAGACAGCTGACATCCATCCTGACATTTATCTCCATGGATGAGGTGGAAAGATGAATCACTCACAGCTATTCAGTTCAAGAGTTTGCCCTTGGTCAAGCCAGTAAATGACATAAATCAGCCACTGTGAATCCTCAAATTCAGAGACAGACACCTGGAGAGAACTGGAGAGCAAGAGGGGCAACAGCAACCTCTTCCAAATTAAACAGGCATGAACACAACCAAATCCTAGTAACACCTAAATAAAACCCACAAAAGCCCAGCTCAAGCAATTTGCTGTATTCTAGGAAGTTCTGGCATATTTGTAACTGCTTCAATTTGTTCCACAATTACTTGCCGCAGCTAATTAACCTTAAAGAAAGGCAGGATTCTTCATTTATTGAGGTCTTCAACTCAAAATTAGCTACAATCACTTTACCAGAAAGGCCAAGCAAAGGCCACTGTTTTGGCACAGGCGTGCCATGGAGGAGTTGGGGCAGATGATGAGGTGCTGTGTTCCAACACAGCTGCACACACTGCCCAGGGCTGCACACACTGCCCAGGGCTGCACACACTGCCCAGGGCCACTTCAGGCTGAGGTGTTTGTCATGGTTTAGCCTGCCAGTGTGGACAAGTGTACAGGCACCCTCAAAGCTTTCCCCATCCCCCTGAGAATGGGATTGTTGGAAAGATGATCCAGCCTGCCTTGCCAAGTCTCCAGTTCGGGGCTGTGCCCTGTAGTAAAGTTACACCCAGCCGAGTCTGGGGTTCTCTTAACTGGCAATCAGTGTGAGACTACAACAAGGAGGTGTGGAAGGGGAGGGAAAAGCACATCAAATGGCAGAAGATAATTGCAGAGTTTGCTTTGGGAATCCTAGACAAAGCATTACTTGGGTGTTTCCAGAACCATCCCAGGCTCCCTCAGTTGATAAGTTTGATACAAGAAATGAATCGTGCAATGGCTGATATCCAGCCAATCCCCTTCCCAGCCTCTCACACATCAAGCAAAGCAGAAGCCCTGGCACAAAGATGAGCGCATGTAGGGAATGTGCCAATTTCTGTCTGGGTTTTAAGCTTCAGGACACCACGCTCAGGGTTTTCCATAACCTGTGGCAGAGCCTGCATGGATTTATGTTCTCAGTCCTGTCAATATGACCTCATTGCCTCCTAAAGGAAAAGCATGGCCAGAAATTCCATGGCCAAAGACACCATTCATTTATTTGTTTACAGGTGTCTATGGTGCCAATGCAGTCCCTGCCAAGCTTCCCCAGAGGTGCCACTGAGTTACATACTAGTTGAAGACTACTTTAGTAGCTAAGGACAAAGCAGCACGGATACCTGGCACAACACAAGCAGGACAGTTTGTGGAAGGAAGGTATAAAAGCTGACCAGAGGATTCCTGTGCCATGCAGAGACAGGAAAGCACTCCTTGTAACAGCACTGTTACCTACTTCCTGTCCAGCCCACCTAGTGCTAAAAGAAGGAGGCAACGGGCAATTTTTTTCCAGGAGACATTTGTAACAAAGGAGTGGCAGACAGACAGCTCTGTGGTGTCTCTCAACAGCTACGACCAACAACATCTTCCTAATATTCACCAATAAACTTTTAGTCCCAAAGGCTTTGGAGAAAAGTCAGGATAAAAAACCCTACCCATTTTTCCGAGTGCAGATATTCTGCCCCCATAAGAGATTCAAACCCTGCCCTGCAATCATAGCAGTGACCAGTGGAAAGCTGCTAAGCACCTCGACTGTCCTGCAGGACTAGTAAAGGTGACACCACACTGCTCCTTCAAAGGTTTAAGGGTCCTTGTTAAAAACACCAGCCACAAAAACCGAGGACGGAGATGGCTGTGCTGTACTGTCATCAGACTCAGTCTAAAGCACGCGACCTGTTTTGTGCTGATCTGTTTGCAGAGGCCATGTAATTCTCAAGAAGTGTTTTTGTTTCCAAAACAAATGCTACACACTCTTCTTTGACTTGGGAAAGTAGGAAAAAGTCCCTCCCAATGCAAACAGCCAAACAGAGCTGGCGAGGCTCACAAGTGCACGTGTGTGAGCGGGAAAGGAAACAGAGAGCTCTTCCAGCTTTCCAAAGGGTTACTGCAAACAGCAGGGAGGGAGAAGGGACTCCACATGTTAGGAAAAACACCGTGATGGTGCTTGTCCTTAAAGCAGACGCTGCCCAACAAAAGGCCCTGGGTTGCCTTGTCTGTTTAGCACTTCTCTAATACTGAACGTTACGCAGTGAGACAGAGCCCCTGGTCATGGGGTGCACATGGCACAAATGCGCTGGCTGCAGCACAGGTCAGTGTGCCCAGGGCTGCAAAGACCACTGCCGAGCCACCTTCATGATTTCTGACCTAAGCGACTTCGCTGTGCATCATCCAAAGCCTCCGGCAAAGCCAAGGCCGTCCCTGCATCCCAGTCTCCAGGGAGTTACAGATCTCGTATTTAGCAGCTGCTCCCTCGGCCGCCCTGCGATGGGAAACCTGCGGGTCACACATGAAGAGGCAGCGTAAGGGAACAGCGCAACCACGCTGGAAAATGACTCTGTCAGTGTTCTCCCAAGAAAGTTTAACAATCTCATCTTCCACACGCTCACGCCTCTGCTGGGCTTTCGGAGAGCTGCCCAGTGCAAGCCGTACTGGCAGGGACGCAGCAGTCAGGAAGGTTATCCTGCCTCCAGCAGCCGGGAAGGGGGGTGGGGGGAGACCAAGCCGGCTGAATTCCCACAGGCTTTGCATTATGAAAGCCATGAGCTGCCATCAGCCAGCCTTTGTGGGTTCGCTTTAACCCCCTCCTTGCTGCTAAACCAGCCCCTGAGCCGACCACACGCTGCTGGCACAGTGTCCACACACGGGCTCAGCCTCAGGGCAAAACAGGCAAGCACCTAAAAACCAGCCATTTGCTTTCTATGGGTATTTTCCAAAAGGTACAAGTTTCCTCTGTGTATACATTCCTGGGTGCTGTACCAGGCCTGATGCTCTGAAGCCTGCAGCTTAAAGGGGAAAAAAAAAAAAGTGTTACAACCCAGCCTTGCACATGCCCAGGACTTGTTACTTCAAGAAATGCCATCATTGTTCTCCAGCCAGGCAGTCAGGCCATGAACAGGCATCACTATTGTCCACTGGCTGCCTGGAGGCCTAGAGCAACAGCACTGAAGTATGAGCTCCCAAAAGGGTATCAGAGCTGCTGCACAAGGTCAGACCAAACTCATATATATCCACTATTATTTGCTGATAATCATGGAATCCTAGAATGGTGTGGGTTGGAAGGGATCTTATAAGGATCATCTAGCTCCAACACCTCTGCCATGGACAGGGACACCTTCCATTAGACCAGTTGCTCCAAGCCCCGTCCAACCTGGCCTTGGACACTTCCAGGGATGGGGCAGCCACAGCTTCTCTGGGCAACCTG
>JAYRBT010000021.1:12520587-12532113 GCA_036023395.1 Myiotriccus ornatus | reverse complement strand
TGCTCCGGGGAAAGCAGCCCCAGGCGTGTGAGTGGCTGCAAGACAGCACACACCGACACCACACAGGCCAGCACACACCACCACCACCACACAGGCCAGCACACAACAACCCAACAGGGCTAGAAACTCATTCATTCCTCCTGCAAAGCTGGGGCGGGGGTAGAAGGCACTGACTCATCTGGCCTGAGAACAAGAAAGGACTGCTCCTGAGAGACTAGTTTAAAACAAGGATGTTTAGTGCACGTTTTGCTTTGAGTCTGGGAGAATGAGGATGAAACTTCCCACACTCGGAGCTCTGTGTCTTACGGAAAAGGTTTAACGGAAGCTCAAGAGCAAGAACTGTTCAGAAAAGGGGCAAAGACCCAAAAAGGCTGAGCTCTCTCACCCACAGTCAAGCCTCAGAGGTGACTGCAGCCCTGGATAAGCCTGTCCACACTGACTTCAAGAGGGGAGGCAGATGTTCGGAGGGTAAGGTGTTTGGCACAATTTACAAGTGCGCAGCAATCAGCATCTGATTTGCTACAGCTGATGAAAACGCTCCAACACTGAACCAGAGATCATTTTCCCTGCCGACAAACCTCCCCTTCCCCACACATACAAACACCTTTCCACACTCATCCCCATGGGGTAATTTATTTTGGTTCCCCTAGCAAATAAAACCAAGATACTCCAAAAACTCACCCAGACTCTTTCCCACATTGACTCAAGGAGTGGATACCTGTAAACCAGTACACAGACACTAACAATGAATAATTAAGACAAAAATAATAACAACAAAGGATCTAAGACCTGAAGAGAAATTATTCACTTGGAACAACTACTGGCACATTTAATCTTTCACAACTGAAGCGTACGAACAGGAAATAAGTAAAACTAGCTCTAGGGCACAGGAATATTGCCCCTAGCTGGTTTATCTTGTTCACAGAAAAATATGTCATGTGCTACTACATCCAGGCCTTTGGCTACAGTGCAAGGGGCTGGATCTGTCCGTCTGGGAGAACAGCACTCTCTGGAGCACAGTAAGGGAAGAGCAGGAGAAAGATGAGGAGCCTTGAATTCACTAGGAAGAACAGAGCTATTCGAGTGCTTAAGTGATAACTGAAAAAAAACCCACCTCCAGCTCCCCCAAAGGTCTTGATTAGTTGCTTTATTTCCATCTTTACTCAGCCTGTACAAGAAAGATGTGCAAGAGTTTTAGCTAAATAGCTGCAGTTGATGCCGAGTTGAAATTGGACTAAACTGCTTTCTAAAGAAAAGAAGCCCGTGGGGTTGCTGTGAAATGAAATTACTCCCTGGAGGCATGTGAGTGCTGCAGCACTGGCTCTGGATCATCAGAGGATTCCAGAAGCTGAGGCCCTGTGCCTGCCTCACCACTGTCCACTTATGATCTCAAGTAACCAGATTTG
Organism: Myiotriccus ornatus; assembly: GCA_036023395.1. NCBI lineage: Eukaryota > Metazoa > Chordata > Aves > Passeriformes > Tyrannidae > Myiotriccus > Myiotriccus ornatus. Next base: position 12,530,707 of record JAYRBT010000021.1, on the reverse strand, counting down.
GTCATGACAGCAAAGGGATCCAATTAAGTCCAGCCAACTCACACAGGAAGAACACCTTTTGCAAGATAAAGCTTTGGATTCAAAGCTGCTCCCAGGAGAAGCCAGGCTGGAGAGGAAGGCCAGCTTAGAAACTACAGTTAACAGGATGCTGCAAACAGATTCCAGGTTCTGCCACAATCCCTCTCCTCCCACAAAGAACGCCACCACACCTCCTCCTGCACACTGAAGGTCAGAGAGAAGACATGAACACCTCATGCTGCTGGAGTCCCTCTACTCCAACATTAGCAGCACAGTACAGGACTTCTAAAAGCAAAGGCCTGAAGCTTTTCACACCATTTAATGGTCAGTCCGTGTGAACTGCTCTGCTGTATGCTCAGGGAGGAAGGTATCCATCATGAACAGGCTAGAGTTTATCTGGCTTTCTTTGTTCAGGGCAACCATGTGTCTCTGGGTCAGAGCTTTCCTGCAGTGCCTCTTCCTGCTGGGTCTTGTACCGAGGTCCAAACGCTTGCAGACCCAGCTCAGCCTGGGGGTCAGCAAGCACGGCAGCTCCTGAACTCCATGGGAGCGGTGCTGCCTGCTTCAAAGGCAAATTGTACCCTGTGTTTATACCAGCCTACAAGGCATGAAAAGGCCTAGGAGGTCACACATCCACCACTGTAATTTCAGGCAGGATCAAACAGAAAAGCAACAGCTGGGCTGAGTGAGCAAGTCCACGTTTAATTACAAATGGTTTCGGTAATAAGCAAAGGCAAGAACAAAGCCAGCGAAAAACCTCTTTTTCTTCCTGGCTCCTGTTCAGGCTGTGTAGAAGCAGCTGCCTAGAGGAGAATCTCAAATAAGCTCCACCAAGTACATCTTTTTCATTTTCAGGACTGCTACAGCAGCACTGTTCCCCTTGTAAGGCCGCTGTGCTCCGACAAGCAGGTCACAGCCGCTGCCACCAAAGGGCCGCGGTCAGAGCAGGGCTTTCCCTGGTGTGTCTCACGAGCACATGCACACACACATTTTGCAATAAGCCTCTTGGAGGATTTCATTTGCTTTAACAGCCTTTGAATATGAAATGCTGGCTGCAAAATGGGATTACTAGTGCAGAGGATGATGGACCCAGCTCCCAGGTCTGGCCCGGGGAGGGGGCAGAAAGCAGCTCTTGGAGCACCAGGAATGCCCACCCAGCTGACTGATCCCTCCATCAGGTTTACAGCCAGGAGCTACTCTTGCCATCCCCAAAAGGCCCTGGAGCAATGGTTAAGGTATAGGAGATGAGCCCTAAAACACAGACAGGCAAGAAGGCTTAGCTGGGTGGGTGGAGGGCTTTTTTTGAATGCTGGGAGCCTTCCACCCATTTATTGGGACAGCAAATGAGAAGGAATCAGTGGGTCCCCTCACTACGTCCGATACCTCTGACAGCACCAGTGAGAGCCAAACACAACCCAAGAACACAACAGAAACAAGTGGAACAGAGTATCACAACCCCAAACCTCTCCAATAAACCAATACCCGCTGCCCACAGAACACTGCCTAGCTGGGTGTCACGGGGGTACACGATGGGAATAATGTGAAGGCTGGGAAACCATCACATCCCTGGGAACCAAGGGCTTCTGACCTTTCTAGCAAAGCCTGCTGAGAGAACTGGGTGGGTTGTTTTGTACTCCTGGCTTTAATTACAGCCAAGTGTTTAAGTTATTCTCCTCCAACCACCCCCACGTCCCTCACAAGCACAAATCTAGCTTTTTATAGCACATCCGGTATGGATGTTAAACACATTCAGGAAATGCACTTTCAGCCCCAAACATCTCCTCCCCTGGACCAGTTAGACTGCAAGGGTTTGTGACACAGAGACGTAGAGCCGGATGTTTGGTTTTGTGACCATTACTTTCCTGGATTACTTCTGTCTGTTTAGAGAAGGGAAATTAAATAAATGCAGAGTAGGCTGGCTGCATCCAGAAATAATGCATGCTGCCTGCAAGGTGAAGAAAGAAAAGCCAGATGGAGAGGCCACTCTTAGCTGCTCGAATTCCCTGCACACAGGGCAAGGCCTTTTTTTAAAATAGCTGACAAAGCTCCTGGGGGCTGACAATGGCTCACAGCACAGTGGGTGTCCACAGGCACAGCGAGGATCCCAAAATCACATGGATTTCACTGCCTTATAGAGATACTGCCCCAGACTGGGGCCCTCCTGTAATGCACAAGGGAGAAACGCACCCTCTCCCCCAAAACTTCTATTTTAAGTAGCCAAAGGGCACTTGCAAAGAACTGTCAAGCTATGCCAGGCTGTCAGTCCCCAGGCACTGCTCTGGCATGTCACAGAGGCTTGTGGCTCTTTGCTCCAGGGCAGCAGGGCCTGGATAATAGCTTGGCTCAAGTCTAAAACCTGACCTTTGTAATTTTCTTAACGTAAGGGGCTTGCTTCTGGCTTTAAGGAACCCCGCGAGGCTGCAAGTCATTTTTCTCACCTGAAAATACTCTGGCTGGCTTCCCAGCTGGAAGCACCCTCCTGAGCCCAAAGCAAGCATGTTTGCTGGCAGTCTCAGGGATCAGTCTGGGATACTATCCCAACGTAGAAAACTCCCTGGAGCGCTCTCAGACCAGAGGGCACACGCTATCAGGAATCAGCTCTGGGCTGTTCCACACACTGACCAAAATACCACTGCTGCACCTCTGCTGTAGGAACATGCACAAAGCCAGGATGTGCTGCTGCAGGTTGTGAAAGGGAAGGCACTGGGGCTGTGCTGTATCAGGGTTTGCTGCTCTGAAGAAAGGCAAGCCATACGAGTCCAGGGGATTTTTCTCCTCCCTTCCCCATAGCCAAGTCACCTCATGTTCTGGGCAAGCAACTGCCAGTAGGACATCACACATCAGCAAGCTGAACAATGACCTAATTAAGCCACTTCCAAAATAATCATGCTAGACGAAAGTTAAAGGAGTCCTTGAACTTGTTATTTCTTAAATTGATTTTTACTCCAGTTTTTTCCATATTTGATGTGGATTCCTCAGTTATCTGCAGCATTAACTCAAACTGGGCCCTGGCTATTGCTCCTGAGCAATCCAAGCTGCAGCACAAGCAGCCATGCCCCTTGGTAGTGGCCAGGCTGGGCAGGCCCAGCGGCCACCCAGCTCCCCCCCCTGTAAGACGCAGGAGGAAAAATGGATCTCAGCAGAGCAGGAAGGTGAACAGCCCATGGAGCTTTCCTGGGGGGCTGCCAAACCTGCCTGCACTTGGAGCAGCAGAGCATTTGCTGGGGAAACTGGAAGGCAGGTTTGAAGACACAGGACCACCAGCACTGTGCACAGCAAGAAGCTGCCTCAGCTTCAGCTGCCACCCGAACCACCTCTGGCCACCAAAACTGAACAAAGACTGCCAGCCCAACCCAAGGCAAGTTTTCCAGCACAACACCCCATACACAGCACTCAGGTTACAATTAATGAGCTCTGCAGGGACAAACCCCTGTGCAGTGTGAACAGCAGCATGAAGACTCTGCTCATCCATGCCTTCATTCAGCTCAGGGAACAGCAGCTGCCAAGGGTCACACTCACACACACTGTGCTTTCACTACCCTGGGCTAACTATAAGCTACGCAACACTTAGCTGGAAAAATGAGTGACAATCCAGCTGCAGCAACTGAATACCACTATCTTGGGGAAAGGCAGCCCTAACTCACACTGGAGAATTGCTCTACAGCAGATGGGAAGGACAATGTATTTATTTGATGGGTATTGTTTCTATGTGACCAAATCATATGCAGCTTAAGTCTGCAAACAACTGACTGAAATAAAAATCATTGCTGGAACACAGAAGCATCTCCTCTATTGCTAAGAAGTGGGTGATCTCCCAAGCTCATCAAGAACTAGAGTGGCAAGTCAGATGCACAGGGGGCCTGATCTCTTTGTATCTGTGACGAGCATTATGATAATCTCAGAATTAGGTGTTAGAGCTTGAACAGGAAGTGACAAATCCACATCAAAATCATATTAGAGAACATCAAAGAGGCAAAAGCATCTCACATTTAAATGCTCACCCAAAGTTTGTAAGAAGCCACAGCCCAACCTGTCATGGCTTTTTATAGTCCTGAGAAGCACCTCTCAAAGGAACTGCAGGCAATCTCAGGCATGTTCCTTGGCTACCTGCAGTTTCATCAGGCTGCTCAAGACATTTAAACCACTGTTTCCTTACTTGGATGAATGACTTACGAGGATTGAGAAATCTGAGCCTGGACGTACGAAGTGAGTCACTGGAACTCATGGGTTGCTTCCCCCACCTCCTTCCCAAATCATCACACCTTCCAGGCCTAGTCTTGCTCCCACTGAAACTCTGGAGAAGACAAACGCCCACTAAACACTGCAGAGCCTGATTGCTGGCTCGAGTGCCACCTCTCTCACTGAGGCTCTACTCCTGGGCAAGGACGCCACGTACTCACCCCGACACTGTCGGGAGGGAAGCCGGAGCTGCTGACTGCAGTTTCTCTTGCTGCTTCAGAAAAGATTTAGCTTCTTTTGAGTTTGAGTCCACTTCTTTAGTCACTCTGTTGGAGGAAAAGAGACAAAGCCGAGGGTAAGGAAGAGTTGTACTCCACAGCCAAACCAAAGATCCCTCGAGGAAACACAGAAAACAGGTACAAGAGTCTCCACACCCCCTGCACAGAGATCACCTCCATCAGTTGCAAGCTGAAGAACATGCATCTTTTAAGATTTCATTCCAGTGACAAACCCTTTATATTCATGGCAGAAAAAAGGAAAAGAGGAGCTAATTAGAGATGGGGGAGGAGGGACTTTTTTCTTCCAACAACAGGAATTCTTATTCATTCAAGCAGGCCTGTCTCACTAGCAGCTACTAAACGCTCTCCTCAGGTCACTGGGGGCAATTTCAGGCTCTTAATTGGGCTCTTGATTTCCTCATTTGTTGGTCAGTGAGGCAGCTCCTCTGCCACCCACGTCTCACAGCCCATGGCACACAGCCTTGGCAACATCTGCAACCCAAACCTGAGCACAGAAACTGGCTGCAGGCACAGGGGATGGGAGAGAAGGCTCTGACAAGGCAGAACGCAGAAATTCACTCTCATTTTCTAGTTAATTTTTGTTTGAGGCCCTGAGGGTACAAAATATTGAACTTCAAAAAATTATAAGTCAATATGGCATCTACAGCGGGGAATGAATTACAAACATGAGAAAGAATCTCTAGAAAACCACTCAATAATTAATTGTTAGAAAACCCCAGCTACTTTAGCCCCCTCACTTACCATGACCTGCCTCCAGCAACACACTTTTCCTGCTCTCAGTAGCTCTTAATGAAACGCCCCAACTTGCCAAGCTAACAACTCTGCTCCCTCGGACCACAAGCCTGGGAGTCTCTCCAGAGCCCTGCAGCTCTGTGGGCACAAAGGCAGCCTGACCCACAGCTCAGTGAGCCCAAAGACATGATCCTCCATCCCACTCCCCTGCACCCTGGGCCTCTGGCTGCATCTGCTCCAGCAAGGGTGGAGAGGCCCGTCCCTGGCCTAGAGCAAATGCAGAGGAGAGGCTGAAAGCCTCATTGTCATGGGATCTGCTCTGCTTACAAGCCAGGCCTAATCACTGCTTGCCTCCTACCCACCAACCTGACCCTGCAACTCCCATACAAGAACTGGCTGATGAACACGGAGAAACCCAGTGAGGTGCAGCCCCAAATGGGTTACTGCTGGGTTGGCATCAAGGAAGGCAACACAGAGTTATTTGTTAAACCTGGAGGCACTGGCGTCCTGAAATCAAACCTGCACACAACTAGCACACCCATGTCTCCATCCTGACAGTGAATCAGTATCTGAAACGTTCCTCCTCCTTCTCCACAGACTGCAAATAGAGAGGAAAAGGCGCAAGAATAAACTCCTGTGCCGCACAACTCCTGCTCAGCCTTGTTCTGCCAGCACAGGAGGAGATTAACCCCGTTTGGCCCCTGCATTGTCACATGCCTTTCAAACCAGCAGCAGTCATGTGTATAGAGACAAATCCCACACTATGAATATTTAGAAGTGTTTGCTGATCAGATTGGTAAGGGGTGGGGTGGGAAAAGCAGTTCAGGAAGAAACAAAAGCCTTGCTACAGCATCATCACAGTTTAGAACACCCCAAATACACCATCCAGTCACAGCCCTCAGCAACAGTGGCCCATCACACAGCAGTCATACACCACGCAAATCCATGTCCGTGGATTTCCTCTGGCACGTAAGCTTGGTGTTTTCATGCAGCAATAAGGCAGAACTCCCCCCCAGCTATGAGGGCTGAGTTCAGATCAATACAATCACACAGCCTATTTATTTTCCAATGCAGCATCTGAACAGCCAGCCCTGTCCCCTGCTGGGAAAGGAGAACCCCCTCAGAATGCTGCCCAGGGAGGGGCTGGCACAGGCCTGCAATGACACACACTTCAGCTACCCAGGGGCACAAGACAGGTTGCTACCAAGGCTTTACTTATGCTTCAGTTCTCTCCTCCTCCACCACCTCAGGGCCAGCAACGGCTGGGCACACAATATGACACTTGGTTCAATTTTCTTTGCTCCCTTTGGCCTGCCAGCAGCTGCTCTAGCATATATTTTTGGACTTTGTTGCAGAAATTCAGCTGCAAAGCTGAATGCAACCTGTTCCACCAGGACTGCACAGCTGGGGACAGAGGAATGCGACAGAAATGTAATTAAAAGTGACCTTTCAAGGCAATTCCATCACAAGACCCACTGATTGCCTCATAAACTGAAACAAAAGCTGCTCTGAGGCAGGCTGCTATTGGGCTGATGCCAGCAGCAAGTCCTGCCCCACTCCAACAGGAATGACGAAAGAGATTTAAGAGCTTTACAAGGTATTAATTCAGGTTATGCACATTTCAACCTTTCCCAGATCCCAGGCCAGGAAGGAAAAAGAAATCCTCTGTTCTACGTTATTATGGGAGACAGTAACTCTCTCCATGTAGAAACCAAAACACTTCTTGTTCTTCATGGGGAGAAATGGGAGTCATTAATCCAGCTGGAAGAAATCACAGTCATTACTAAGGAAAATTGCAAGACCTTTCACTTTTAAATACTTGATAAATAACTATTTGCCTGACTATTTATTAGCATGCTATTCACACATTGTAATCCAGGAATAAACATGAAAATAAGTATATTGTCAGCAATAAAACAAGCAGCTACTGTCTCGCCCACTTGCAGCCCCTGTAATTCACACACAAAACCACTCACTCTCATCACTGTCCCGCAGAGATTTCATTATCCTGCTCTGCTATTACACTGCATAACAAGACTTCGAAAACACAGAACAGTTATTAATTTTTTTGACCCCACTGGAGCCTGGTAGCACAAATGATGCCAGCATACAAGGTGATGTGCAACTGTAAAACAGAAATGTCTTCCATATTTCCAAGTTATCATAAGGAAAACACGCTCGAAACTAGATCACTTAGTGCCTTGAGTACTTACAGGTGTCCTCCTTAGGACCCTTCATCTCTGAACCAAGCTCAAAGTGGCACCCAAGCATGTTCTGGTGCCCAGCAGGGGGTTTCACCACCATTCCTTTTACATTTACCAACCGAAATGCTGCAACCTGCGTGTGTGGAAAGTGCCCCAGTTACATGCACTGGGCACCAAACCACGTGAAGACAACACACAGTCCCAGGCTGTCCCTGGTGGTGTTCCACAGACCACCTACAGTACTGAACTGTAGCATATTCATTTCAGAGCAAGTGCTTGATCTGCTCCCAGCAGTCCCCTTAACCGCATAAGCACCTACAAGGAAGGAGCAACACAGGCTGGAATGAGCACTGTGCTCAGAAGGGCCCTAAACTCAAATTTTCATGCTTCAGTTCAGTGGCACAGTGAGCCTAACACACCAGCTTGTCTTCTGCACTCTGGTGTCACACCAGGGGCGAGGAGGAGGGTCCCAGTCCATGGCACAGCACAACCCCCACTGCCCAGGACTTGCCCCAGGGCAGTGCTCAGGTGCTTCCACTCCAGCACAGCTGAATCCAGTCCTGCTGGCCAGAAACAACTCTGAGGGCGATGCCAAGGCTGCCCTGTGTCAGCAGAGTGCCCAGCTCAGCACAAGGTGCCCTGCAAGCCCTCAGGGGAGTGCATCAGCAGAGCTCCAGCCTTACAGGGGGGAAAAGGAGACAGAGGAAGCTGGGGAAGACAAACCGGCACACCAAAAAGGCTTGCAGGCTTCTATCTGTAGTCTGCTGTGTAACAGCAACCTCGTGCATCCCAAGTGCCAAAATCCCTCCAACTTACCCCCGGGTGGCTCAACACAGCTACACTCTCCTCCTCGAACACCTGGTGCACATCAGGCTGAGAAAGCACATGTTGGTATTTGGGTGTAAGGGGACTCTGAGCAGAGAAGAGAGTTAAAATTCCCCATCACAGCAGTGCAAAGTTACCATCTCCCCTGACCTTCCTGCTGGGAAAGGCAGAGCAAGAGTGGAAGCTCTGGAAAATGCCAGTTCTTTACCACTCAGGACACAGTCCCCACTCGGGAAATCTGCCCCAGTTTAGGCCTGACACAGTTACAAAACTTTCCACACAATTTAATGTTGTTAGCTCTGGGGAATCACAGACCAAAGGGGGCAAAAATGAGGCTAATTATCCTTTTTCAATATTTCCCACCTGTGTTTAGCTTCAATGAATAGTCCTCCAATCTTCTGGAAGGATCACTTGAGGAGAAAGTAATACTCATCTCCAGGGACTTGTAAAAAACCTACACCCTTCTGAGCCCAAAGGAATATTTTGTCTGAATATTTTTTTGGTGACTTTTGTGCTCGAGCTGTGATGTCTGACAGTGCCTTCCACAGACAGATGCGCTGTACAAGAGGCAAGTGCTCCAGCCTGCAAGGTCCTGAAGCTGCTGGAGTGCACAGGTTCAGCACCCTCCAGCAGGGAATTAAGTCCTCACACAAGTGAACCTCCAGAGCACATCTGCCTGCACTCTGCATACACATGTATTTTATGTTGGATTACCTGGTATAGAGCAGGCAGAACTAACATTAATACATCCAAATCAATTTTCTCTTTTTGAAGTTAAAAAACCCCCAGCATTTTCCAAACCTTTCTCTTCAAACCAGGGGGGAGAAGCTGTTCCCTGGGAAACAGAGCCTATTCCCTGAAGCAACACAGACAAGACCAGGCTGGAGAGAGCAATAATTTTGTGGGCTGCCTCGATAGGCAGAAGGAGCTGACTGGTTTTCAAAAAGAATCCAATGTGACCAGAGCTCTCCTGGAGTCAGGCAAGGGCCAAGCTGCCTGTCTGGTGCTGCTCCTCACAGCAGGTGTGTGCTGCTATCCAAGCAGTCAGCCCAGGCTGCATCTCAAACCAATTCACCTGAAAACAGGCAGAGGTGAATGGTATTTTAACATCAATAATGTATAAAACGTACTTTTTATCGTAACCTCGTAAGCCGTGAAGGAAAGGACCGATTTTCCATTATCTCCTGTATGACAAAGACTCTGTGACAGATGTAAAGAAAACATATGGACAGTGCTGCCTCCTGAGATGCTGACCCAGCTGACAGGCCCCTTTTGGGCTTCTGCTTGCTGCTTCCACAAGAGGCTCTCTAAATTGAGGGAAGCAGCAATCCAGTCACCGAGCTCCCACTGGGACTTGCAATAGGTAGAGCACGTCAAACACTGCTCTCTGGAGAAGCTGGTCCACAGCCAGGGCACAAACCTTCATCTCCTTGTTGCCTGGAGCTTTATTCACCCCAGTTTGAAGCATCTCCAAGTATCAGATCTCTGCTTGCTCCTTTGGATAACTATTCCCTCGGCCAGCTCCACTGCGCTGCCTCAAAATCCCCCCATGCATTGACAATTCAACCTTTGAGGCATCCCATGGTTTAAATTTGTACCTCCCAAAACGATTATGTTCACATTATGGAACACACCCCTGAGCTGAGCAATCCAGGTGAACAGATGAGCTGCTGCACATGTGAGCGTGGCAGTTCCCCGACCCTGCTAGCCATGACTTCCAAATACCCAGAAAGCAAGAGGGACCCCTGCAACCCCTCGACCCTGCAACCCCCCAACTCCCGTAACCCCCCAACTCCCGTAACCCCCCAACTCCCGTAACCCCCCAACTCCCGTAACCCCCCAACTCCCGTAACCCCCCGACCC
>JAYRBT010000021.1:12468559-12520487 GCA_036023395.1 Myiotriccus ornatus | reverse complement strand
TAACCCCCCAACTCCTGTAACCCCCCAGCTCCCTAACTCCATGCAGGGCTCGTGTCACAGATCTCTCCTCCTACCGAAGGAGGGAGTACCACAGTTATCAAGAGCCGGTGCTTTCAAATACACTGACAGCTGTGAGCACAAAGGTTACACAGACCATAGCAGGAGACAACACACACCACAGAGCAGAAGCACCTCCATGGGGAAAAAACAGACTGAGCCTGATTTGGTTTGTAATGTGTTAATGAGACAGTAAGGCAGCGAACAGCTTTGCCTTCCCTTCAGGCTAACACAGAAATCCTCCTGGTTCACCATCTCTTAGCTACAGAAAAAAAAAAAAAGCATCTTGCAAGCCGCACTTTCCAGCAGGGGAAACCCCAGGCCCAAGGGCTGCAAAGCAGGCTCTTGCCAACATCTCACCAGACATCAAAAGCCCGTTTCTGAGCCTGGAGCTGTCAGGAATGAGCAGCAGCTTGGAAGCAAGGGAAACAGGGCAAGCAGCAAAATGCTGGGACTGGATCTGAGGCCGCTGAGATGAAGGCATGAACAGAGGGACAAAAGATCCCCTTACTAATGGCAAAAGAGCCCCTGTGAGACCTGAGCAGGTCACTAAGCACCTTCTGTTTTCAGATTTTTAGGAGCAAGGAAACTGCCAGAGAGTCGGGTACAGAAACAATGTGTCCTGATGGCGAGGGGCGGGATTTTTACTTAAGTATTCCCAGACTAATTACACACAACAGAGGGAGAACACACCTGGAAGAACGTGGAGAGACTGCAGTTTGTCATGCAGTTCCCAAAGCCAATGCAGCGCCCAGATGCCCCAGGTCTGAAAGACCCAGAAATGACCAAGTTAGTCTGGAGGTCAAGCAATAATTTTGGAGATGCTTTGAGACTCCTCCCACCTTTGGAGATCCCAGCTGAGCCTTCTCTTTCATCACACTGATTACCAGCAAAACTGCACAAACGAAACCAGCACACACGAATTATTTCCTTAAAAGCATCAAGCCACATCAGAAGCATCAGATGACCCTCAGGTGGACACCTGCTCAGTCACTTTGGGATTTCCAAAAGCATGGTGAGATAAAGGAAGACAGGAGGGGTCAGCACGTTGGTGAGGGCACTGGACAAGGCTGTGTAACACTTTGCAAGTCACAGCCCCCCTGTGCTTCAGCTTCCCCACCAGAGCAGAAGCCTCATCTGCATGGCTACTAATGAAAAAACCCTGAACAGAAGCTGTTCATTAGGCCATTCCCCTCCTCAAAGCACATTAAGCAAACCATAACACGATTTACTTTAGAAACAAGTGCTCTGGCTTAGAGTCCTGGCTTGGTTTGATGTTTATGAAGTTGTCATTTCTGCAGCTGCCTCTGAGAAAGGCGAATGCATCACGAGCGAACCAGCACACAGCACAGCTCCTGCTCACACTCCCTGACCTCATCTCTGGGCCATCCGCATGTCAATCAGCATTGTACTTCGGTATTCCCAAAGGGAACTCTGAAACATCAGGGAACGGATGCACACAGAGGAAAGGTTATCAAAATGTGCCCCTGAGACCCTGCCACTCTTAAGCATCTTTTGAAAGGTAACATATTTTCACTCACTGGCTTCCAAAAAAAAAATAAATCAATAGCTGTTTTTTAAATTGGAAAAAGCCAATATAAACTGTGGATAACTGAGGCATGCTCTGACCTCTAAGAATAACAACAGCATAAGGGCAGAAACAGGCTGCTGCCTATGCTCCCATTATGCCAAGATCAGCGTTTTGGTGCTTGTTTGTAGAAAAGCAACCAGTCATTTTTCAGTCTGCCACCTCTAAACACTGTTCACATTGATACTGCATGTAATTTTGGGTGGTTTGATTTGTCTTATAGTCCCAAGGCATCATCCCCGAACTTCTAGTGGTCAGACTGAATTTCTGGAAAAATCTTAGAAGCCAAGGTTGTTGCAGCATGCAAGGTTCCCTGAGGAAGTGGTATGTCACCAGAAAGTGGCTACAACACATTTCTCTGGGACACCTTAGCCAAGGAGGACCGAGGATAAAACCCTGCAGACATCAGGCATCACCAGTCAGCAACACAAAACACAAGTCCTCAAGGAGGCTCAGTTTTGGAGTGGCTTCTCAAGGGGCTACTGAAATTCATTTGCCTTGCTTTTTCTAACACTTCCTTGCTACTGCAGTCAAAGCCATTACAAAAAGCACATCAAAATATGAGGGGTTTCTTCCTCTGCCCCTATTAGTTCAGTTCACTGTCTTCCATATCTAGCCTGACAACACCTGTCTACCTCACCTGGTGGAAGCTGTGTAGCACTTGCTCTCCAGAGGGAAAAAGGCAGGGCTTTCCAAATATTTTCCAATTATTTTTTTTAAAAGCACATATGAACCTTGATCTGACATGCACCACACCGCCTACATCAGAGATGCACACCCAAACTCCTGATCTTTCTCCTGATTTTAAAAGCTACTGTGCTTCCCTCAGCTTTGTGCCAAACCCCAGGAGCACAAAAATGACCAAGATTCACACCCAGCAGGAAGTGTGAGCACCCTGCCAACCCCTTGCTTCGATTCATCCACTGGTTTCCTGAGAAGCATCACAAGGGAAGGAGACAGTTAATGGTGTTACATGTTCTCCCAGTGCTCATTAGCCAGGCACCTGTGACTGAGCCATGCTGAGACCACAGAGCAAGAACACAGATGGACAATTACACGTTCTTAAAACTGCTCTCTGTGCCAGCTCTAAATCTTGAGACCTGCGGGAGTAAATTCCCTGCCCTTTTTACCTATTCCCCTTGAAATACATTATCAGCCTCAGGATTTTCCCCACTCCTGTTCAAGGCTTGCCAAGAGGAAGCAGCAATACTGCTCAGACAGTTACCTCAACTGTCTTCAAAGCAAAGCAATAAAATAGGTGGCAGTCTCCCAAACTCCTTGGCTTACGCATCCTTTGTTTGCCAGCTCTGTCACATTTGGTCAGCCTCAGCTGTCATGTAAGGAGCAGAGAGGACATCATAGCCACTGATAAGGAAATCAGAGGCTGAACAAGGACAATGGAAAGCTCAGGCTGTTCTCAGATGTCTGATCTGCTGATCCTGCAGCCCTTTCCACCCTTTCTGCTCTCCTAAAAAGGGGTCTGGATCCAGGGGCTGAAGCTCTGGAAGCAGACAGCAGATCTGGAGCTGGAAACATTGAGCAGTCTGGGACACAGCTGTCCATTCAACGAGCACAGGTGAGCCAGACTAAAAAAGGAAAACCAATGTTGCAGTGGTGAGAGGCAGCATCAGGAAACGCCGAAGCAGCAGCACTGTACAACTGCAGAGAACTGAATTACAACCTCACCTCCACCCTGGGGTCAGCACTTCCTGCTGCAAGGGGATAAATCAGCCCTTCACCAGCTCTGTACAGCTCTGCTGAGGAGCTTACCAAGGTGAAGAGTCCAGCAGCCCAGCCAACACCACAGGCTGCGCTCAGACCTCACCGTCCCACGCAAAGAGCCCTTAGTTAAACCTTGACGACTTCACAGGAACCAGAAAAAGAATCTCTGGCCACGGCCTGGAGCCCTGCCCACACAGTTCCCCTGCCAATGGCATTCTTGTACAGAGATCCATGCTATTGGTGGAGAAAGGGCTTTCAGCAGCAGGCAAACCTCCTGACAAGAACCTGCCCTCAGCCACTCTACACCACCTTCACTGCTTCTGCTCAGAAAGTCATTAATTTCACCACCAAACCCCACTGATTCAACTTTATGTCCAGCTTAAGGTCCTTGAATTTCAACTTGAAAACAACTCCTCTGAATAATCTCTATTTCTTGAACCCTTGAGGTAGGCTGAAAACCTGTGAAGCAGCAACACAGAATGAGTAATGAGTTTTTTTCCAGGCATATCCTAGATGATAACCACTTACAACAAGCAACAGACAAAAATCTTTTACCCCACACTTCAACTGTGGCAGAAGAAATATCAACATCAGCCAGGATAAACCCCAGTAATCACTACAACGATTTAAGCTTTGGTTATTAATAAGATACTTTATGTACTTTCTTAACTCTTTGTATTTTGCTTTGAAGATGTAACAGCACAGCAGTGGTTTAAAGCAAGCCAAGGACCAAAGCATATTACAGTGCTAAAGAGAAAAGAAGCAATTCCATATGGCAGTGGTTCAACCCTGGCATCAGGGATGCAATGCCCCATTAATGCAACCACACGTTCTGTACTGTGAGGCAAGTTCATAAACCAGAGGCTTCAAAGGAGCTTCGATCTCCTGTGCCAGGGAGAGATGGCTTGGACTTCCATTTAGATGCTGAACTGCCTCAGCAAATTGCTCTTCCTGCCCACAATTACAGTCATTTGGGTGACAGTCACCTGCTGCTCCTAATCTATTTATCACCAGAGAGGCAGGAAAAGCAGACAGGGAAGTTTCAACTGGTAAACGCTGCAATCAGTTAAAGATCGTTCCTGGCTCCAGCATTCAACAGCTTTATTTTTATGAGGTAATATTAAACCATGTAGTTTGTAAATTAAGAGCCACTACATTCTTCATCTGGTGATTGTTAATTTGTAACACTCTGAACCTCAAGCTCAGCATTAGCAACTGATGCGAGCACAGACTCCTCAGAAGGGACATTAAGCGCAGCAATAACCCACGGGGAGCTGACAACTGAAGGAGGAAGGTCCTCCACTATTCCAGTACAGCCCTGGAACTAGAGATCTCTTTCAAGAGACTTCTGCTACTCCAATCAGGCAAGAGAGATCATACCATCTTCTGAGGGGAGAAAATAAATTGTTCTGCAACAGAGATCAGAGCCTAAATGATCTTCTGTTAAGAGCTTCAGTGAACTGACTGTGGAAATTTTGCCCTGAATCTATCACTGCTTAAATACTGATCAGCTTTCAAAAGAGCAACACTCAACAGTGGCCTCCAACCATTTAGGAAGGAAAGTGACAGTTCTCATTCCATGTCTTTCAGGCCAGAAACACACACACACACACCCCCACCGTGTGCTGGCCTTCCTAACCAACTATCTGCCAGCTGCTTCCCCACGCAAGGGAGTCAGTGTTTGGTATTCAGAGCATTCATGAGCCTTGAAGTTCGCAGGATTAGTCTCACCATCACCCAGGCTCCAGCTTTCACCTATTTCATAAAAAACTGGTAGAAATTTCTAGTGATTCCTCTGCAGTTTCCCAAGGGAAACAGTCAGCACTGAGCAGTACAAAGGACATTAGAAAAGCAACCGGTGCAGAAAAATATGCCTTTTAGTTATAGCTATTAATAAATTACAGATAAGATACTGATGTCAAAACCACAAAATCAGCATTTTAGGAGCCCTGAACAACTTCTATTCACATAAGGCTTCACTTTTTGAAGGACAGAGAAAGCTTCTCCAGCCCTTACAACTGGTATTACCAATAAAAGCAAGAGCTGCACTCCTAAAGCTAATCTGCCACCACACAAAACCTAGAACTCCTAAATCAGACCAACACCCAATTAATTCTAAGCTCAAATCATAATTATCTGGGGCTTCTTTTCACAGAGACAGGTAAACAAGCAGCTTCAAGGCAGATATTTTTACTAGCTCCCTACTTTAAATGTTCCCATACTACACCAAAAAATTTGCACATCAAAAATTCCTTTCCACAAGTGGAAGCTTCATGTTCTGAAGTAATCCTGCAAGGTAGGCTTCCCTGTAAATCAACCCCCTCTTTAAGTGACACACCTCTGTGCTCATGTGAGGCCACAACACTCACCTACAGCACCCCAATGGATGTGTCCACATTTGTCAAACAGATTGAGTTCATGCAGCCCCGAGGCACCAGGAATGCAGCTCTGCCCTGTGCCATGAGGCTTTTGTATGACAGCCCTGTGATCCTAGAGCTTCAGCTGCTCTCACCTGCTAGGACATCGTATTTGAATCAGGAAAAAAACCAAACAGGAAAATTGTGGACAAACAAGCTGGTGGCTAAGGAGGGCAGTCAGAACACAAAACTTCTGTCTGCAGTTCTGCTGCACATTTTTATCTGTCCACAGGAAGGGCTTAACGTCGCCTGTGGAGAAGGGATATGACAGACACGTTGTTTCACAAAAGCTGCAGTGGCACAGTTCTTTGCCATTTCATCAGTGAACAAAGGGTATTCCTGCAGGGAAATAGGGAAGCTCCTACTACAGCTCACAGCTCTCCTCAGCTCAGGCAGCAGTGCTAACACTAAAAGCGAGAGCCGGGGAAGCCCCAGCTCTCTGGACAGCCTCCTCCTCCCGACTGAGGCAGCGCGGGTGTTATTGCTGGGAACTGCTGCCCTCTGGCGTTGCACGAAACAGCCGAAGCTCCTGCCTGACAAAACCAGATTTACTGCCACACATAAAGAAAACGCCCCACGGTAATGACCAGCAGGTCCCAGGGCATTCAGATTTCAAGTGGGTTCACCCAGGCCCCTCAGTTCTGGTCTTATGAATTTATAAAACACCTGCCCCTTCTTTCAGCAGAGCCTGAAGGGCCTCTTGCAAGCCAAATTCAACCTAAAGCATGATTTTACCCAGCCCACCCCCTTTGCTGCAGATGTTTCAGAGGTAAAAGCACTCAGCTGTTAAGTCTGGTCAACAAAACACATCTTACTGCCTGCTCTTTGTCATGATTGTGAAGATCACCAGGCAAGTGGCAGCCAACATCCTGCCCCCAGCACAGGACCTCGACCAGCCTGAAGGAATAAAACACGTTACCCCCATCCCTGTGGGACCATCGTGCTTCCCTCCTGGTCTCAGCCTTCACACTGGCAGTGCCACTGGGAAGCTCTGCCAACCAGTATAAACACTGTCCAGCTGGGGAAGCCTAAGTGAATTTACAGCATGTTTTGAAGTTGAGCAAAGACTGATGTCTGCATATAAGGACACTCTGCAGCTCTCGGGCAGGAAATCTTGGCCTCATTTTCCTTGAGGTCTGTGTTTACTCATGATAAAAAACAAAACCAGTGTAAAGGAAAGAGAAGACCCACTGTTTTTCAGAGCCCAGGTGCAGCCTGCCCACAGCACAGCAGCACCCAGCTTGCACCGGGCCCACAGTGGACACATCACATCTGCCAACTTACTTGACTTCCTCACCAGCAAAATCGAACGTTTTGGTGATTGTCACTTTTCCTGAATCTTTTGGCTTCTCCTGGAGCTTATTCCCACTCTTCTCTTCTTCAGCCTACAAAACACATGAAGGAGAAAGCAAAATAATGTGTTTGTGAAGCCAGGCAAAATCACCATTCCATGGGGCCGAGGACCCAACACAGACCTCAGGCAGCACTGCGATTTAGGCTGGGGGTCAAAGTAAGACACCCACAGACACGAAAAAGGACATAAGTGCCCCTTCCACCAGAATGAAATCCCCCATTTTGGTTCCAGCCTGTCATTGGAGTTCTAGGATCAAAACAGCCCCAAAACAAGAAGTGAAATTGTATTAACTGTAGGAAGGAGCACTTTGCGGTGGTTTAGAATACAAGCAAAAAAAGACTCACTTCTCCCAAACTAAGCACCACCAGGCAGTAAAGCTGCCAGGGTGAATTCCACAAAAATATTTTCTCAAGAATAAAGAAGAACACAACCCATTAGCAGGAAAAGCAAGGCTGATCTTCACACTTGTCAATAACATCGCTTTAATTTGAGAGGGAAAAGTCTTTATTAAGCAACTTGTCAGCAATGCCTCTTCATTTACTCACAGCTACAGCTTCTAAAAAAAATACATAAAACCCCTCAGACCCTATAAATAATCAAAACAAAGCCCCCAAATTCTTGCTCTAAATCAACCACGCACCACAGAGATCTTCAAGCAGACAACTGAAGTCCATGTTAAGAAGAGAACAGAGAAACTGCATCTCTCCATGAATTATTCCAGGCTATGGAGGAACTTCCAAAGACCACTCGCATTTAGCAACCTGCCCATAAAAGCAGAATTGCTCAGAAGAAAAAAATCACTCTGTCCTTCCCTCTGATTCTACCTGTAACCACCCCAACTGCTCAGCCAGCAACAAGGGAGAAGCAGGAGGGCTCAGGTGACAGGACTCTTCTTCCAAAAGTTGCAACCAAAGATACACAACTACACTTGCCCTGCAACCTTCCAGCAGTCACAGGAAGAAGCTTCACACACTCAGAACTGTACTTGCCAGGCTCAGTACTTTTTTGGTTGACTATTTCACTAACCCAATCTGACAATTCTAGCAACAGAGGGTCAGTGTTGGTTCCTTCTTCCCTTCCACCACCTTCAGCATAAAAGGGTTTGCAAGGCAAACACAGCCGTTTGGTTTCATTTGGAACCAAATCCTTCTGATAGCTGATCATCACACACAGAATTCTCCCTCCAGAAAAACCTCTGCAGACCACGAGCACCTTACTGGGGCTTATGGGGGGATGAGAGAAAGTCAGATCCAATGTTGTGGCAAACATGCACCCCCAACATGCAGCACCTTCCCAACCCCCCAGTGTGTGAGGATGAAGGCAAGGCAGAGATGTCAGCACAGGCCCCTTCTGTTTCCCCACTCACACACACAGATACACAGACTGCCTTTTTTTCCCTTCTGAGCATCAGGAAAAGCACAAGTCCCCGGGAGAGCTGTACCCACAAGCACAACTCAGACCAAAGCTCATGGTGCTTGTTCCTGTGTCACAGGGAGAATCCAGGACCAGGAAGAAAAGCCAGCATTGCTCCGTGGGACCCTCTGAGACGCTGGCAAGCAGCTCCCAAAGCAGCACTGCCAGATCACAGACCTCCTCAGGTGGAGGGAAACCAGCACCCCACAGTCTGGCCCATCATGGCCTACAAAGCAGAGGGGCAGGGGCAAACCCAGCCTGTTCCCAGCTCTGCCTGACATCTGGTACCAGCCTGGACCGACTGTGTGCTCTGAACCTCCAGGCCCTGCTCACGCTCCCAGGCCCCTCTTACCTTCTTGGCTTGTGTCCCTTGCATGGCAGCCCCTGCTCTGGGTTTCTGTCCTACGTCACTGAGGAAACTGGCCCAAAGAGCATCCTCTTTCCTTTTTTCCTCCTCTTCTCTGCTTCTTTCCACCTGCTCTACATTATCCACTTCCTCCTCTTTCTGCTCCTCTCCATTCTGCTGAGCCTTTTCTTCCTCTTTCTCGTCTGGCTCTAGCAAGAGACCTCCTTTCTTCCTCTTCCTGAAAGCAGACACCAAGAAAAAAAAAAAAAAGGAATATATATAGGTGCTGCAACACTATTCCAGAGCTGAACTGTTGGTTTGAGTGAAGCAATGTGGTATTTCACATTCCCACTAAGACATTCGACCTGGGAAGTTCCCTCTGACCTGGGGGGGTGAAGGTATTTAATTAAAAGATGCTGCTGCTCAGAAAACACAGTGAGACTGATGCAGGCAGTCCCCCTGAAGTGATGCAGGCAGTGCCCGTGTGTGGGGGTGTCTGTGAGCACACGACGTGGGGAGGCCCTGGCACAGGTTGCCCAGAGAAGCTGTGGCTGCCCCTGGATCCCTGGAAGTGTCCAAGACCAGGTTGGACGCGGCTTGGAGCAACCTGGGCTGGTGGAAGATGTCCCTGCCCAAGGCAGGGGGATGGAATGAGATGGGCTTTAATGTCCCTTCCAACCCAAACCATTCCAGGGTTCTGTGGTTCTGGGATACTGCAAGAACCAGGAGGGGAGGAGGACTTAGGCTGGTCTGAAACCAATCTCAAATAATATATCTAGACGGGGTTTTCTCCCACTGACGGGCGCTTTGCACTTAAGAAGGCTTATGAAAACGGAAGCAGCTACTGCAGGGGAGGGTTTCCAGGCACGGTCTGCCAGGCTTGGGGCTGCTCCTGGCGCCGAACCGGAGCGAGGAGCGGCGTCCCCCCTTCCCCCGCCCCTCAGCGGCTCCGGGCCGGGTCCCCGCGGCCGTACCTGCCGGGGGGGTGGCGGGGGCTCCTCCTGCCGCGAGGCGGCCGCGGGCTGTCCGCCGGCTCCTCCTCCCGCACCAGCTCGCTCTCGTCGTCCTCGCTGTACTCCGCACCTGCAAGCGCAGCCACTGAGCACCGGCGCCGCCGCCGCCGCCGGGGCCCCCGGCCCCCGCCCGCCCCCGCTCACCTGAGGGCACGTAGTCGTCGTCCTCGGCCGAGGAGTACTGATGCTGATCCCGCTCCTGCTCCGACTCCGACCCCGACCCCGCCATGGTGCGGCCCCGGCCCCGCCGCCTCACGCACCTCCCGCCGCCGCCGCCCAGAGCGCCGCCGCCGCCCGCGGGCGCCCCCTGGCGAGCGGGAGGAACGGCCTCGCCCCCCAGGCGGCGGCGCCGCCCGCGAGGAGCAGCGAAGAGAGTCCGCCAGAGGGCCGGAGCGGCCCGCCAGTCCCAGCATTCCCTGCGGCCCACAGCCGTTCCCATGGCAGCGCGGGGGAGGGCGGGGCCCGCCCGCTCCGGGGCGAGCGGCGGTTGGCGAAGAGCCCTGCCCGTCACCCTGCGGCGCTTCCCATTGGCTGGGGCGGGCGGAGGGGGGCGGGCGGAAGGGGCGGCGGCGGATGGCGGCGGGGCGGGCGCGGGGATGGAGGGCGGCGATGCGGGCGGCGGGGGGCTCCTGCAGCAGATCCTCAGCCTCCGCCTCGTGCCCCGCGTCGGCAACGGCACCACCACCTACTCCAGCCCGCTCTCCACCTTCCCAGGTACCCGCTCGGGGCGGGGCCCGCCTGCCGGCGCCGCCGGAGGCCCGCGGGCCCCGGGCCGCCCTCACGGCCCTTCTCCCCGCAGAGATGTGGTACGGCGTCTTCCTGTGGGCCCTCGTCTCCTCCCTGGCCTTCCACGTCCCGGCCGCGCTGCTCGCGCTGTTCACGCTGCGGCACCACAAGTACGGCCGGTTCATGTCCGTGAGCGTCCTGCTGATGGGCATCGTGGGACCCATCACGGCCGGCACCCTCACAAGTACGGCACCGCGGGGGGCTCTGTGGCGAGCAGGGCGCCGCCCGGCGTTCCCCGGCGCGGGGATGAACGTTCTGGCTCTGTTCCCCCCGTAGCCCCCTGTTCCCTGCCCCAGCTCCCCGTCCCGAGGCTGCCCGTCCATCCCCGCGGCGCAGCAGCGTGTGCCGCGTTCGCATCTTGGCTTTTCACCTCCCCACAGGCGCTGCCTTTGCTGGAGTTTACAGAGCTGCGGGGAAAAAGATGATCCCCTTCGAGGCCCTCATTTTCGGTGTGGGGCAGACCTTCTGCGTGGTGGTGGTGTCGTTCCTGCGCATTCTGGCCACGCTGTAGCTCCCCCTGGGGCGGCTGGAGGGCACAAACCGGAGCGGGGTGAAGGACCCGGCGCCTGCTCTGCCTCTGGAACAAATCCCAGGGAGCACAGCTCGGGGCTCGTGCTTCATCCACTGCTTTAAGGAATTGTGAAGGCCTGCTCCTGCCTCTGGTGTGGCTTGGAATTAAGCTGAAAATTGTGAATTTTGTTACTTTTTGGTAACATTAAGTGCCAAGTGAAACTTATTTCCCCGGAGGGTGGGAAGGTGGCTCCTGGAGGGGGAGGCCCACGTACCTTTCAGCAGTGATGGATTGTAGCCACGGGACAGAGCTGAGATGTGGCACTGGCTGTGCTGGGGCGGGAGCAGGACCACAGAGTGACACGGTGTGCTCAGAGCTCACTTAGTGCTTTGGCCTGCTGTTGCTTTGTTCTCAGTGAACCTGAAGCTCTTTTAATGTGAATTTGCTTTAGATTAAAAAATTAGTTTGTTTTCTTCCAAACTCCTTCGTGGCAGGTCGCAGTCTTGGTGGGTTTGGGGAGCAGCTCCAGGGAAGCTGGGGTTGGAGCCCGGGGCTGTGGGATGGTGTAGGCAGCCCCAGGGTGTCTGTGGTCCGTGTCTGTTCCCAGCTGTGGAGGGAAGGCACCGTCTGTGTCCGACCTTGTGGGACTCACTTCCCTTCTGTGTCTTTGCTGAGCTCCTTTGCCTCCAAACCAGCTCCTGCTGTACCTGCAGCATTCCCCGAGGCCACTGACCTTCTGTGTGCTCGGTGTGAAACAACTGGGGTCCGTGGCTGAGCTGACAAGGTGGTGATTGCTCGGAGTTGGACTCCATTATCTTAGAGGGCTTTTCCAAACTAAATAATCTGTGATCCCTCAACGAGGCGCTCTGTTTATCGTGGGAAAGGATTTCTCTCTGCACCAGCTTCTCCCGAGTGGTCTGTTGCTGGCAAGAGGTGTTTTGCATGAGCTACTTACTGAGACTCAATTTTAGCCCAATTCAGGGTATAGAGCTGTGCATTTTAGGAAAGATTTTTTTGTGAATCCCTCTCCTTAGGTGGGTGAGGTCCTGGATCTGTGGAGTGCCCTGTGTGCTGTTTGTAGAGAGCCAACACAGCCCTGGGGGGAGGTTGGGCCTCTCCTGCCCTCTTTGGGGACAGAAGCCATGAAAAAGCAGGAGTAGGGATCGCTCTACTGTCTTTCTCCCTTCCAGCTTTTTATCTCAGCACGTGTCCGGAGTGCCTGGTTTAATTCCCAGGAATCACCCTGAGTCTTCCTGGATGGATTGAAAGTCTCTCATGGGACTTGGATTGGGTGGGTCTGGCCTTGCCTTTCAGGTGATGCCAGAAACCAGTGTCCAGGCACCCGCTGTGCTCCCCTTTCCCCTGCCCCAGTGCCTGGCATCCCTCAGTAGCCACTAAGCTGATTGCAACTGGGAAAGCACTTTATCCACGTGCCCTGTGTTCCAGCATGAGGATGGTTCCTCTGCAGGAACAGGGCTGAGGAATGCAGGACACAAATGGGGCTGCTGCAGAGCCCAGAGCAAGTGAAACAGTGCTCAGTAAAATCACTCAGTGCTGGGCAAACTGGAAACTCCCATTCTCTACCCATTCAGGTCTCCCAAACTCTTGCTTTGAGGTGGTTCTGGAGAACTGGAACTTCGAGAACTGGCAGTTTGACTGCTGTTTGGATGTGGAGTGCTTGGAGCTGGTGGTGCCTCTCTGTGCCCAGACACTGAGAAATTTTTAGGGAATTCTTACATAAAAGGAGAACAATCAGTTTCTGATTTGTCTTGACAGGTATTAGCGCTGAGGGCAAGTTCTTTGTGTCATCTTGGTGCTTGCAGAGCATGCTCCCCTCCCCTGGCTGCCTCTCCCCCCTCCCTCTCCAGTAAAACCAGATCCAAAGGGGAAGGAGGAACAGCCTGGGGTCGAAGGCCCAGGTCGGTCACTGAAGGCAGTTTCCTCCCCTCTCACCATCTTGGCCTTCCCTTTCCACTCCTTTATCCCAGGGGAGGCGTGTGGAGGAATCCCTTCTGTTTTCAGCAGGTATTGGTAGACTTTGCTCAGTCAAACTTGCCAAAAGCTGCAAAGAGCCTGCAAAAATGTCAGCGCTGAGGTGTCCTGGGCTGGGCAGCTGGGAGGCCCTGCCAGGGAGCCCAGCCAGTGCATCAGTCGAGGAAACACCTTCCCGAGAAGCCGCCTGTCCTGGAGGAGCCCTTGGCTCATGTGGGAGCTCATGGCCCTGCTCTCTGTGCAACATCCCCCCTGCTCCCACCCCGCCTCCTCTCTTGCTCACGACCGTGGCTGTCATGAACAAATCTTTGTATGTTCGAAAATTCTGTAAATTTTATTTTTCTACTGACACTTCTAATCCTGGTGGTGATTATCAGTAAATTCTGTAACTACTGAAGTGAACCATGTTGTGCGTTTCTCCTGCAGTGTGACAAAGGGGCCTGGGTTGTGTGTGTGGAAATCAGCCTTGCTCCTACCTCGTTTGGGGCAGATTTCTCCTGCCAGGGGCCATCTGCACCAGGAAATGTCCCGATTCTGGTGGTTAATGATGTCTCCATTAGGAGCAGGACCTGTGCCTGCAGCCAGGCACCACAGCCTGAGATGACATCTTGCTCTTGCTCAGCTGTTGGGGTGGGCTCAGCTGTTGTCCCTGTCCCCGGGGGGACCTGCAGGGTCCCTGCAGCCCCTGGGCTTGGTGCTGACCTGTTCCCGGCCCCTGGGCTGTCCCCCTTGAGATGAGATGAGTGTGCTCAGAGATCAAAACGGGCCTGAAAAACTCACAGCCGAGTCGGGGGGCGTGCGGGAAGTTTTATTGGCAGTAAAAGGTCAGCACGTTCTCTTGGTTCCCTCGGGTGAGGATGACGGGGGGTCTCAGGTCCTGCGAGAGGGTCTCGAGCCAGGCCATGTAGAGGGCGCTGGGGCAGCGTCCCTTCCTGCCGATGGGCGGAGTGCTGCGGCACAGCGGGGCTGCTGAGCGAGGCTGAGCGCCCCGGGGACAGCCCCCCCACTGCCCTGCAGGTTACTGGGGCAGCACCGCGTCCTCCCCCCGACAGGGCCCAGGCCAGACCCCTTGGTGCCTTCCAAGGGCTTTTCCCTGTGTTGTGGCACTGTCCCACCACAGCATTAGGGTGCCTGTCCAGGATTTCCCCCCCCAGGAAGGGGCAAACATCGAGAGGGGCAAGAAACGGGCATGAGGGCGTTGCTGGCACCTACATGGCTATGAGTGCTGCATCCCGTGAGTAATCCAGCAAAATCTCGTTCAGCCTCACTTGTCGGAGCGACTGCGGAGCGAAGAGAGTTGACAAACACAAAAAGACCGAATTCTGTCTAAAAAGCAGGAGATCCTCTGCAGGAGAACCCCCGGGACTGGTGGTACCTTGGCTCTGTTTTTATCAACCTCCTCATCAGAGATCTTCCAGGGACAGCCCTGCCTCATCTCGTTCACCGTGGCCTCGTCCTTGAAGCCGTCGTTGAGCCTGAAGGGAGCGATCAGGTCGTCGAACCTCTTGATGCTGCAAGACAAGCAGATGGTGAGTGGGAAGAGGGGCTGGGCGGGTCTGGGGTTGCTGGGGAGGCAGGGGGAAGGGGGCTGTTACTGCTCTGGCCGGGGTTTCTGGTTGATGTCGGGGAGGATGTGGACTTCGTGGAAGCCAAGGCGGAACTTGCTTAGCAGAGAGACGATCCTGCCCGAGGGAAAAGGACAAAATTAGCAGGGAAGGGCAGCTCTGGCAGGGACCTGCCATGGCTGAAAGCCCTCCTGCTGGCCTTGGTTTGCACTCTGGGTGTTCCCACTCAGCAGCCACGCTGATTTTCAAAGGAGTGAGGCAAGGCAGCCCAGTCAGAGCTCACAGATCCCGTGAGACTCGAAGCGGGAGGGAGGCAGCTCCTGCCACCACCCATGGGGACAGTGGCAGTGGTTGAGGGGCTAAGAGGGGCTTTGGGGCCATCAGCACTTACGCCTTCCTCTCCTCATCCATCCTGTTGATCTGCCCCCCAACAAACACGCGGATTTTGCACTTCCCCCATCGCTTCTTGCGCCCCAAGAGGTATGGGATGAGCAGCGTGAGACCTGTCCCAAAACATGCCATGGGAGATGCGGCAGTAACCCCCAGGCTCAACAATGCCCTCTTGATGCCAAATGCCAGGGATGCCCTGGCACCCCTGGGCAAGGACAGAGCCCTCCTGGGCAGCACGGTGGAGGTGCTGGGCTCACATTAGCTGGACAGCAGCCGAAGGTGGAGGTTACCTCCGTCATCGAAGAGCCAGTAAATGTCGATGGTCTTCTTGCCCTGCTCGCTCTGGAAGATGGTGCTCACCTGCTGCTCGCCAGCCGAGGCGGTGGAGTCTACTGCCAAGGCAAGAGGGTCAGCAAGGGTGTCAGCACGGGGCACTGCCGGCTGCAGATTAAAGGCACCACTTCCTCCCGGTCCCAGCCCTGCTCCCCATCACTGCAAACCTGGCTCCCCGAAAATAATCCTCAGAGCTGGGGATGCTCCAGAGGGCCCGGAGCCAGGATCAGCCTACCTGAGCTTGGGGCTGCTCTGCTGCCAGTGCCGTTCTCGGGGTGCTCTGCTGCCTCGAACGTGGGGTTAACTGAGGAGGGAGGAGAAGAGCCCGGGCAGCACAGCAGCGCCTCACTGCCCCAGTCCCCTTTGATCCCCCAGGACTGTGACGTGGTATGGGGACATGGTGCTGGCTGGCACATCCTACAGCTCCGCTGAGCACCCCAAAATCACTTACCATATGCCTGCAGCACTCGGGAAACATTCAGCCCTTCCTTCATCCTCATTAAGCACACGCCGTACTTGAAATCAAAGGCGTCGCTGAAGGAGGGATGAGAAGGTGGTTAACGGGGCAGCAGTGCCAGCCCAGCCCGCAGTGGCTGCAGTGTCCCTGTCAGCAGCCACCAGCAGGTGCTGGTGCCCCGGGAGGAGCCGGCCTGGCCGTACTGCAGGATGCCCACGTAGTCCTCCAGGCTCTGCGGAGACGCCGTCCGCCAGTTCCTCTTGTAGCCCAGCACTAGGATGTTGGGTCTCATCTTCCCGAGGCCAGCAGCCTACGGATAGGTGTCCCCATGAGACCCTTCTTCAGGGACAGATGGACACAAGTGGTGTCAGTCCACGGGACAGTGATGCAAAGGGGCTGACTGGAGGTTGGGGAGGGGGGTCAGAGCCCCCCGAGCTGTGATGAAAGAGGAGGGACCCTGGTGATCACAGCCAAAGACGGCTCTACCTGAAGGAGCATTTGGACTCCGCTTCTCAGATCCTCAGCCACCACATCGGTGTAGAAAGCCTTGATCTTCCTCTTCATAAGCCACTTGGCGTGTCTATCTGCCGTCAGCCGGGACTCCGGCATCTTCTGCTTCCGCGGGCCCTGCAGGCAGCAGGGGCAGGGGCTCAGGCAGCCCCTCGCAGCTGGTGGTCTTGCCACCAAGGACCTCTAGCTCCTCTCTTCCCAAATCGTTGGTAAGAGGTGGATGTAACCACTGCACACGTGGGAGGTTGCAATCACAGCAAGAAAACCCGTGAATCCAGTGAGTGGACAGCCAGTGCACACGATGCCTGCAGTCCCACATTTCAATCCCCACCCCGTGGCCCACCAGGACACATCTGGATTTCCCAGCCCACTGCCTATGGGTGGCTGGAGCTCCCAGGACGAGGAACCAGCTGGTTTCTGCAGGTGACTCACGATCAGCACGTTGCCACAGAGCATCAGGCTGAGGTTCTTGGTGAAGGTCCCCACAAAGTCCACCAGAGCTGGGCGGAAGTTGGGCGGGCCGGTCAGCACCAGGCACTGCGGTCTGCGGACAGCAGGGAGGAGGAGTGAGGGATAGTGCTTTGGAGGCAGCTCTCTGAAATGAACTGCAGCTCTCCTCCCATGCCTGACCAGTGGCAACTATAGGGAGCATCTTTAGGATGAGAAAAAATTATATGGGTGAGGATCCAGTCTCACTCTTTGGTCTCATCTGATGTAAAAAGACCAGAGTGTCTGCATCTGCCTGTTACAGGGAGGGCAGTGTTCACTCAGCTTTCCACCTCTGCTGGCATGGCACAGACGTGGGATTTTGGAGACAGGCACATTTTGCAGTAGCTCCTGGTTAGTGAGGGTGGTGGTGAGGATGTGACCACGGGCACGAAGCCATCCTGGGTTTACTGGGAGTGGTGGCTGGTTCTGCCTCCCCCTCCCTCCATGCCCAGCACCTCACTGAGCCGCCCTTGCCTGTAGTTCTTGATGTGCTCGTCCACTTCGCTCAGCCCCACCGAGTAGCTGAGGGCCATGTTGTAGGAGCTGGCTTGCATGGAGGAGCCCCAGTTGACATCTGCCCGGGGAAGATGGATTAGCAAAGGGCCCAGACACCTCCCTGGTGTCTGTGCTGCGGTACTGCCACACACCCGGCTTTTTGTAGAGGACGTATCCCAGGAGGAAGATGACGATGCCAAAGGCAATGAGGGCTGCCCACCAGGTCAGCAGGAACATGATCACCACCGAGACGGCGGCCCCGAAGAGCGCGGCCCACTTGCTGTAATACCGAAAGGAGGGTCGCCAGCCTGCACGCAAACACACACAGCGGCCGCTGCCGCGACGGCTCCGCACGGCAGCTCCTGCCACACGGCACGGCCCGGCGCGGCACAGCCCACCTGGGGAGTTGGTGATGGAGGCGTGGAAGCAGCTGAAGTTGATGAGGGCATAGGAGCAGAGGAAGAAGTTGGAGATGATGGGGGCGATGGCGTTGAGCTCAGCTGTGGGAGGAGGAGGAGCACAGCGAGACGTCAGTGGCAGGGACAGGGCCGCCTGGCTCGTGTCAGCTTGCAGGAGGGTGCCAGGGTGGCAAGTACCTACCGATGAGGATGAAGCCGATGGCGATGACGTAGGTGAGCATGTAGCCACGGATGGGCTCGCTGTTCCTCCCGTAGCCCTTCCCGAAGAAACCGATGAGCGGGTAGAGCTGGTCCCTGCAGAGACACTGCAGGGAGAAACGCTGGGGACGCTGAGCGTCACTGGAACGTGGGATGGCAGCATCCCCCTCACCCCAGGGCTGCTCACAGCTGCAGAGATCTGCACCCGGGAGCATCACCCACTGCCAGGCTTGGGGACAGGAGCTGGGGTATGTGGACACACCACCCTCTCACCTGGAAGACTTTGGGGGCTGAGACGAGGCAGGCCAGTGCCGAGGAGAGGGTAGCACCAAAGATCCCTGCTGTGATGAGGGGCCCAAATCCAGACACCATGCTCATGCTCTGTGTGAAAAGCAGGGGGTCAGGAACCCTGGCACCCCTGGTGCACCAACCTGCCCCCAGGCCCCATCCTGCCACCCTCAGTGCTTTCCCATCCACGTCATCCAGGTGGCAAAGTCCAGCCATGTCCACAGTCCTGAAGAAGACGCTCCCTGGTGCATCCCTGTTACACGGGTGCTTTAACAGCACGGGTGCCCCCCCGGCTGCCAGGCACACGACTGCCCTGGGAAATCCATCCACAGCAGCACGAACGCAGCCAGGAGCAGGAGCTGGGTGGGTGGTGGTGCTGAGCAGCACCTGGTAGTAGTTGCTGAGCCCGTATCTGCAGCTCTGGCGCTGGGCACAGGCGGTGAAGTTCCAGCCGAAGCCGCAGGCCAGGCCCTCGCAGCCCGGCGACCCCACGGCCACGCTGTCGTTCAGGCTGCCCGAGGCATCGCGGACCACGCAGGCACCTGGGGGCACACAGGGCTAGAGCAGGGCTGGCATCTCTCCACGGTTTCACACAGCCCAGCCCCATATTTCCCATGAGAACCCCCGATCCCCTGCCACGGGGCTGCCCCCCTGCGTGGTGGCTGTGAGCAGTGCCATGAGCTCTGGTACCCACCCAGGATGACTTTGCCCCACCTGGAGGCAGGAACAAGGTCTGGCACTCATGGCACCCACCCCAGGGTATTAGTGCCAGTGTCCACAGCTTGCTCCTGGCTCCCACACAGCTGCATTCTCCCAGGTCACCCATTTTGGGGGAGGCCCAGCCCATCCACCCAGCTCACCTGAGAACATGCTGCTTACCAATCGTAGCAGAAAGCACCAGGTAGGACACAGTGGTCCAGAAAATGGCCATCAAGGTGCCCTTGGGGATGGCCACAGCAGGATCCTGCCCAAGGGAGTCACAGATATACATAAGACAACTTTCCAGCAGCACCACTAATGTGGCATTTTATTTGTGGTTGCTACACGAGAGAAATTTGAATTCACTGCATCACAAAGCTGTAGAGCAACTCCTGGCTGAGCCTCTCCCGAGGTTTACAGAAGAAATAAAACAGAGTCTAATGGTTGGATCAAACTAAACGTCTTGGGGAAAACAGGATTTGAGCCCTGAGAAATGCCAGCTCTGGTCACAACCCACCTTCAGGTCACCCGAAATGTTGGCCCCAGCCAGGATGCCGGTTGCAGACGGGAAGAAAATGGAAAACAAGCCAAAGAAGGAGCCCTCGGGCCCACGCCAGTTGGGCACGAAGTTCTGGGCAAAGATGTCAGCTGGAGAGGAAGCAGAGAAGCAGCATTTGGGGGCTGCAGTTGCCTTAGTGCTGGCTGAAGCACCTCAGCACTGGATGGAGGCACAGCACTGACGGCAGGGGACCCCAGGAGGGGACACTGCTTTTAATGACACCTCAGCAAGGAGAACCTTCCCACAGCAAACATCTCCCCCAAGCAAGAGCAAAGAGCTGGGCTCCAGCGGTGCCCTTGGACCTGCTGAGCACAACCCCAGCCCGGGGTGGACCCACCTCGGTAGCTGAAGAAGCCCTTCGCTTGCTTCTCGGCGGTGGCCGGGATCACCGTCCCCACCAGGTAGTTTATGAAAGAAACCAGGATGACCAGGAAGAACAGTATCTGTGCCTGCCAGACCAGAAAGAGCCAGCTGAGGGCTTGAGGGAGAGGTCACAGAGTGAAGGGTGCAGTAGGAGGAACCCTCGCCCGTTTCTGGGGAGCTACAGTCATCCTCTGCTCCTCGGATGCCTGGTGGGCAGCGGGGCCAGCTCTTGTCAGCCCAAGGGAATAAGTGAGCAGAAGTGAGGGTTACCTTGGCCTCCCACTCCATGCCAGCCAGGGAGATGCCCAGCAGCACCGTCACAGTGATGACCCCAATGATG
Organism: Myiotriccus ornatus; assembly: GCA_036023395.1. Lineage (NCBI taxonomy): Eukaryota > Metazoa > Chordata > Aves > Passeriformes > Tyrannidae > Myiotriccus > Myiotriccus ornatus. The sequence goes on along the minus strand of JAYRBT010000021.1, from coordinate 12,500,183 downwards.
CGGATGTCGTTGGTGGGGTCCACAATGAGCGAGTTGTGCTCCTGGGGAGGGGGAACCGTTCAGGATGTGGAAATAACCCTCCCCTTTACTGAACCACTGGGATTTCCAGGAATTTTAGTAGCTGCTGTTTGATTACCAGCGGTCCAATACCAACATAAATGTTAATTAATGCTGCTTGTGCAAGGAGAAGGTGAGGATGGAGCGAAGGGGGAATGTGGGAGCCCGAGGCAGTTCCTTACCTGCAGCAGGTCCCGGACGGTTTCAGCAAAGCCCACGGTGTGCATGGCCACGGCCACCGCGTTCGCAAAGGCAAAGATCAGCCCGATGGAGCCGCCCAGCTCCGGCCCGAGGCTCCGTGAGATGAGGAAGTAGGTGCCTCCTGAGGCAGCGGGAGCACCCCGTGGCATTACTGCCTCCCCCACAGGGGACCCCCCTGCACCTCGCAGCCCGTGCCAGGAGTTCACAGCCATGGGGCAGCCCCAGGGCGAAGGAGACCCCCGGCGTGGCTGGGAGGGAACACACTACCTGACTTCACTTTGCCATTGGTGGATATGGCAGAGATGGACAAGCCAGTTATGGTGGTCACTGTCACGGACATCAGGATGATGAGCCATGTCAGGGCTGCGGGGAGAGGGCACAGCTTCAATCCTGCATCCCCCCAGTCCCACAGACCCGCCTGCCTTCCCTAGGAGACCCACAGAGACCCTACACATCGCCCCACGCTCGATGCCACCCCAGGGGTTTGGGTGATGGTGAGCCCAGTGCCCCCATCCAGCTCCCAAGGAACCACAGCACCCACCGATTCCTGCCTGGGCAGTGATCCAGGGCAAGCGCAGGTAGAGGATGACTCCCCAGATGTTCAGCATGCAGCGAATCTGGGGGGACAGAGAAGGGTGCTGGCCATCAGGGCACTGGCACCTGGGCACGGCCAGGCCACGCCAGCCCTGCTGTTCCTGAGAGAAAACCACCCTGCTGAGGAGGGCAGGGAGTTGCTCACAGTGCAGGCACTTGCAAAAAATACAGATATTGGGGAAAAATGCAACAAGGGGCAAATGCTTGGGGGGTGGGGGGGCAGGAGGACGCTCTGTGGGATGAGTCACACTCACCATGACGCCCTTCACCCATCCAAAGCGGACAGGTTCTGGCACAGAGGCTCTGCCTGGCTCCCCTTCTGCCTCCTCCAGCCCAGGCTCCGGCCCAGCCTCGGGCAGGCCATTGCTCTGCTGTGGGTCACACACCGCCGTGCGGAGGCGGCCTGGCTCAGGCTGTGGGGTGAGGGGAAGGCAGGTGAGGGTGGGCAGCAGCCAGACAGCCCTGGAGGGAACACTCTGGCTGGGCACACAGCTGGAAACAGCTGGAACCACCTGGGTTCCCCCTCCAGCTTCTCCTGGGGCCTTTCCGGGCCACAGCATCAGTCGTGGCACCAAGAGGCAGGACACAGAGTGACACACCACAGACACATCGCAGGGACCGGTGGCACGGCCAGGGGATGCCGGAGAGCCACAGGCACAGCCCAGCCCCCGTTACCTTGAGGATGGAGTGCAGGTCGGCCAGCGAGGGCCTGCCCTTCCTGGGGTCGCCCACCCCCTTGCTGTTGGCGTAGTGCTCGTAGGCGGGCACCACGTCCACCGTGTTGTAGCCGAAGGTCCTGGTGCAGAGGGTGCTGCCGGAGAGCTGGGTGGGCTGGGCGCTGTCACAGCTGGCCCCCTCCGCGGGCGCGCAGGGACCCCGGCCCCCCTCCTCCGTGCCCAGGAGGGTGCTGATGGTGAAGCGGCCGCTGCAGCGGGCGGGGGGCAGGTCTGGGATGGGCAGCTCGGCCATGGCCCCTGCCCAGGTGGCTGCCAGGTGGGGGACGGGGGCGGAGAGGGGCTCGCCCGCTTTATACCCCGCAAAACCGGAGTGAGGCAACCGGCACACACCCACCACTGATGCTAATGGAGGAAAGGAGTCGGCTCGAACCACCCCGAGCTGGTCAGGAGGAAAAAAATAGCTGGAAGGGATACCAAAACCACCGTAATGGGCATCAGTGCCTCCCAGCACTCGATGGGGGCAGCGATAACGGATTTGAGATTAAGTCCCAAGGACAGATCGGCAGAGAAATGCGGCGTCGAGTTTGCCTCTGGCCCCGACCTGGGAACATTCAGTTCCCACAGGGATTTATTATGGAAAAAGGGAGCAAGACTCCCACGCACCCTCACCCTTCCCTGGGATACTGCCCCAGCCCCGTCAGATCCCGTAAATCATCCTGGCTGGCCTCCAAGCTGCTGCCTGTGGCACTGAGCTGGGCCGGATGCGGGGATGGGAATGGCCCCTTTATCTCCCAGTGAAACCAGGGCAAAGGGGGAGGTGTGACATCAAGGGATGGGAGAGCTGCCTCTGCTGGGACTCAGATGCCGGGGGCTGGGGCCAGGGTACACCGAGCAGTGGCAGACAGTCTGTCTGTGCCTGCCCTGGGCTGGCAGCTCTCTGGTGCTGGGCAGTCCCAGAGCCCCCTTCCCCTCCCGGCCCAGGGAGGGGGCACTACTGAGCTACTACCCAAGGTTCAGAACTCGCCCAGTCCCATCCCTGATTTAATAAGCCACTTAAACACTCGCCCACATCACACAAAACATGAGCTGAGGCCATGAGGCCGCTCAGCGTTCACCCCACAGCCCCAGCAGGCCAGGGCAGGGGGAGGGATGGGCACCTCTCACACCTCTGCAGCCCCTGTCACATGTGCCTCAAAAGCAGTTACAGATAAGATCAGCACAGACAGCAAACAAGGCCAGCAATAAAATCTGAGGGCAGCCCATTTGAGTTTCAGCTTGGTGTGGCTTTGCAAGTTAATGGAAAATTGGGCCTGCCTGCCCTGCTGCCTCTGGCTGTGTTTGCATTCACACACAAATTTTAACCTGCTTTTTGAGGACTTGCTCCAGCCCCCTTGCATTGTTTGTGCTGAGCAGATGAAGCCACAATCACCAAGGGCCAGTGTGCACCCACTTACCCGGGAAGCTGAGGACAGGCAGCCTGGCCCGCATCCCTCACGGTGCTCCAGCAGCCGGTGCAGAGCTGTGCCGGTGCCATGGGGGCAGCCGGCCTGGCCAGCACGGACAAGGGCGAGGCGGATGAGGAAAAGCTGCTCCAGCACCTCGTGCAACACCTGCTACAGGGTGGAGACCAGCTCCCTGTCACAACACACGCAGCAGCAGACTCACGCCCGGGAGAAGTGGCTTTATTTTAGAACCTCGTTATTTCATCAAAAACGCTACTTTGCCCAAACCAGCACAAATCACAGTGTCTGAAGTGGGTCAGAGATGCTCTGGAAGAGGCAGGAGGGTTCCAGGACGCCGGGCGGAGAGCGAAGCGAGTGGTATGATGCAACCCTGGTGTAGTGAAATAGCCGGATTGTAGGATGCGCTTGTCGTCGGCCTGATTCACAACACCAGCTGCAGCAACAATACCAGGGCTGTGCGGTGCTGGGAGCTGTGGGCAAGGGGAGCAGAGCTCTGTGGCACATCCCTCCAGCCCCTCCACACAGAGGAAAGAGATGCCAAGTTGTTTCTGCAGGGTTTTCCCTCACTTCCAGCCGATCCCCCAGTTCGTTCTGGCTTTAAATGCATCAAAGGAACCCAAACCCAGCTAAGCAGAGAATGGTGCAATGCTTTACACATAGCCTCTCCTAGAGACTGCCAAAGTGCTGTATTCCAGCAGGCTTTAATGAAGCTTTAACTGTCCTGTTTCCATCCCCATGGCAAAGGGAACCCACCACCCAGAGTGACACAGGACACACGAACGGTGCAGGGGCCAGTGCTGCAAACCCACCTACAGAACAGGACTCAGTTCCTCAGCACTGCAGCAAAGGAAGCCTGGGAAGAGAAAACAGATGGTTATTCAGCCAACTGCCAGCAGCCTTTCCTGATGGGAGCAAAGGGTGCATCTCCCATCTCTTCCAGACACACTCCCATCCTTCCAACTTCAGACCCAGAGAGAAAGCACATGAACAGTGGCAGCATTTGAGTGCTGTCCCACGCCAGGGACACAGAACTGCAATTAGCAATATCCCCTTCCTTCCTCCAGCCTGGAAGGGAAACAGCTTCCTTCCTTGAGGGGCTGGGGTCACTTTTTCGGAACACAATTCCTTCAGCTCCTGCAAGGAACAAGGTCCGAGCACTATCTTAGACAAACGCAGCAGTGACAGCAGAGGAGAACAGAGAAATCACCTCGTTTAGCAGGTCCACTCCAGCCAGAGGGTCTGAAAAACACAACAAAACATCATATTGAGATGCAGAATCTGCACCCAGTGGGGAAATCCAAGGCAAGGCAGAGAGGCAGGAATGTAACCCACAGGCTGTAAGCAGTACCCCTGCTTACATGAAATAAATTTTGTTGTGAGGATTAAAAAACCTTCACAGAAACAGCTGAGAAGACAGAAGCCATGGACACCAGCTCCCTGACAGTGTCAGGAGGCCCTGGAGGCACATTTCAGCAGTGTCACACTGGCTGTCTGGCCGTAGCTCAGTGTAGTTTGTTACCAGGTTAACCCTGGGTAGAGCTTTAACTGATGTTTCCCCTACTGACAGGTAAGTAGGGCAGAAGTTTACAGCACATCCCCTGTAAATCCAGACCACATCACTCAGCCCTTGTTCCTGGAAGGAGGGGCAGCCTGTAAAGCTGCAGGAGCTGCTGTGCTGATACCACAGCACCCGTGGATGTTCCAGAACCGAAGAGCCACAAAAACCAGGCAACACAGACCTGGAGACTCTGCTGCACCCAGCCCAGGACAGGGTGCCACAGCTCTCACAGCAAACACCTTCTCACTGTTTCTTCCCATCTCCTCCACCAACACAGGCTTGAGCTGCATTTGACTCAAACCAGTGAGTCACCCTTCAGATGCATCTCACCTACCTGGAAGACTTTTAATGTCAAGGATTAGTCCCAGAGTAGGAAAAAGCAGATGGAATTATCCTAAATTTAATCTGCAGCATTCATCTGTACATTTCTTGCCTAAAGAGCAGAGCTCCACCGATTTAGAGGAGATTTGTCAGTTTATACTAAGAATGAATTTGGCTCAGATGAACATCCCCAGCTCTGCTGCAGACTGTGCACCACTCTGTTGTAAAGGCAGTGCTTGGTGACACCACCCTTGAACAGGCTGTACCAGACTCAAGGTATGAGTTTAGTGACACCCCAAAAAACCCTTCCAGCAGATAAGCTATTTAGAAAACCAAGGCTAAGACTGTATGTTAGCAAAATCAGAGTGTGATGGTACAAAACCTGAGGGAGCAGAAGACAGTTTTTCTCTCCAGCAGAATAAGCAGGAGGTGGAGGGAAAACAGGGACATGTGGAAAACCACGAGGGTGCCTTATTCAGCAAAGCACCAGTATGTGCAGCAGCATCCACCTCAGAGCAGCAAAGCCCTGAAAGTCGTGCAGAGGAGAGCCGGGTTTGCCAGAGCCAGGCCTAGGCACGGAGCTGGAACCTGCTCCCCTGGGGAATGTGGGAAGAGGGATGGGCTGCAACGTTCACCACCTGCACACACCTAAGAAGAAATCACAGGGCAATCAACAAGTAATAAATTAATTCCAAATATCTATGGCCTCTTCTGTAATACCCACAACCCTGACTGAAACAGGGCCAGTCTTACCTTGCCAGAGTTAGTCTCAGGAGTTAGACTCCCTGGGGTTTATTTCCTCTGTCTGTCCATCACAGAAGGATCGTCTTGGGTTTTGAAAAGCAGGAAATAATTCAGTTTCTGATTAGCTCAAAAGGGACCAGAGGCTAGAGTCACAATCACTGGGGACAGAGGGAGCAAACTGTGTACAGACATCAGCCTTCCCTTCCACCAGCACCCGTGAAGGCTGAGAGGCACCAGAAGGCACCAGGAGGCATCTGCTACAGCTGTCCTTGAAGGGCAGAGAAAGGGACATGTGCTGCTTAAAGGAGGTCCCAGGCTCAGTGCTGGACATCAGAACCTGCCAGTGAGGCAGCACAAGCGCCCTGCTGAGCAGGGGATGGGCCAGAGACAGGAAAACAAAGCCCTGCAAATGGCACTGTCAGGAGCTGAGCCCCAAAGGACTTCGGTGCCCACAGGAACAGCGGAGTGGGGACAGGGAATTCCAGGGGGGAAGGTGGCCTTCACCCTTCCTGACTCCAGCAGATGCTGTCCCTCCTCTGCTCAGGTCAGTGGTTGCCCGAGGACAGGAAAGACTCGCCAGACTCTCTGTACGTGAGCTGCTTTGGTGCTGGGAGTGACCCAGGGACAGGGGTTGAACACCAGCCAGGAAAACACAGGAGCAGAGTCATCCTGCAGGACCGTGTGAGGGGCAGCCCTGGCCCCACCAGGAATGCCCACAAGCTCCAGGGATGGTGCCTGTTCTCTGGGGGACTGGATCAACTGTGAACCGAGACATGCCAAGAACCATTCCCACACAAATATGCTACAAATGTTAACAGCTAATACAGCTTTCCACACTCACCTGTTGGCAGGTTCTTAGGCAGTTCCACCTCCCAGCCCCAGATAACTCCTTGGTAACTCACCAACTCCCCTGTACTCACAGGGTGTTGTCCAGGTCTGTCTCAGCCTCTGGTTGGAAGGATCCTGGCCATGCTACAGGAGCTCTCCGTGCTGCACACAATCCCTAGCTCTGTCTGCTGGGAGTCCCAGCAGCTGCTTTGCTCATGCTGAGAGACATGCCTGGCTTCCTGTCCAAAGGGTGGACAAAATTTATGCTACAACATTTCTGGCAGAAAAAGTAATTAGGGAATTGTCATCAAGTCAGTCAGATACTCCTCTATGCCAGTCAACTTAGACATCGCAGAATGGGGATGAATTCTCTCCCATGACAGCTATTAACATACCAAGGCTGAAACCAGCCCCTTCATTTTGCTGCCTGTTCTGCATCCCAAACTCCACATGCTCTATATCCCCTAACACAGGAGGGTGAGACAGCAGCAGGGGAGCAGCTGTGCACAGGGAACAACAAGAGTAACCACCAACAATCCTCATGGTTCATTCCAACGATAGGCAGCTACTTTGAAAAAGAAAAGCTTCTACTATACAGTTATTTAATTGTAGCCTAAAACATTTAAAGGTAACCATTTTTAAAGCCCCACGCTTCAGTGGGACTCAGGTTTTCCCTAATCCAACATTTGGACTCTTCTCCAGGTGAACTCTGTAGGGGACCACTTGGAATGCATCTGACTGAAAACTCACGCGCTGCTCGCAAAAATCTCTCCTACCAAAATACACCTGTTTCCAACCCAGGTGCTCCTGCAAAGCTTCAGCAGAGCTCCAGGAGGTGCAGAGCTGAGACCAGGCGGGACACCGAGCCGGGGCTGGCGCGTGGTAAGGCCGAGGAGCCCCCGCAGCACACGGAGCTCACCTGCACTGCAACATGCACCACACGAGACAGGGTGATGGACTGATGGCAGCGTGGCACGGAGTGGGGGTGCACCATCGACACATCCTCAACACTTAACATGCGTTCAAAACCCAAAAAACCCCTAAAGGCTCCCAGCTGTACGTTCATTAAGCATTAAATCAAAGTTCTCTTCTCCCCTTCCTCTTGTGTTATAAAACTGCTCATTCATTCACCCACTACTGCAGAGCTATGACTTCTCCCCCTGCACAGCCCCTTAACTAATTAGGAACAAATTTCTAAATGTAAACCAACTGAAAACAAAATTAATAAAAACATAAAAACACAAGAATCGGTGAAAATGAAAATGTCAAAAACAAATATCAAAACCAAAGAAATTTATTTCCGTCAACAAAAATACAGAATACAAAATGACACTGGTCCCACGGGCCCCCTGAACGTACTAAGGACAGGCAGGGGCTGCTGCAGCACCGAGCCAGAGCTGCTCTGCTAATTCATAAGGATCTCCATTTGCACCAGCCTCGCGTTGGTGTCTCCCGACGTTCTGTACGGGATCATCCCGGCAAACATGATCAGAGCACGGGCCTGGGACTGCAGTTGCTACAAGACAGAAAGACAAAGTGCAGTTACTTTAGTATCACAAAACCCACGGGAGGTAAACACTTGGCTCTTGGAAAAGGTAATCTTTGCTTCTCAGAGCTGCTCTCTGGTTAGTGAGTCTCTGCAGTTGGAAGAAAATCCAATTATTTCCTTTTCTGACCATTAAAAGCACGTGGAATTACCCTTTTGCTTAAAAAATAATCCCATTTATTTGAAATTACCTAAGAAAAAACATTTTCAGCAATGTGGGGTGCTGTTGCTCTGCAGCAATCTTGTAATTTCTGCACAAAGGGAGCTTTCCCAGGGCAACAGGATTCTTTCCTACCTTGCAAAATGCAAAGTTGATCCTGCTGAAATGCAGCATTAATGTTGTCAAAGCAGAAGTACTAGAAATGAACAGGCAGTGCCACACACACTTGGAGATCTCCAGCATCACCTACAACATACCAGTCTCCTTAAAGCAGGGGTACCAAGTACACAGAGCCCTTCCCCTAAAGGAACCAACCCCCTTCTTGCACACCACAAGGCTGTGTAAGAGCTGAGGGAACTCTGGAATAGTTTGTTTCATTTGTTAAAACCCTGAGTTAATTAAAAGGAAAATCATTGCAATAGCTGGTAGAAGTCAGGAGAAGACAGAAAGGCCAAATCTTTATGGAAAACTACTTGGACTGCTTTGATTAATAGCAGAGTCTTTTTCTTAAATATTAAGCATCTCAAAATTACTCTCCTAGAAGATCCACTGTTCAAATCTTCCTTTCCCCTACTGACTCCAGGGAAAGCTGAAGGTGCTCACGTTGCTGTGGGCATGTGGATGGTAACTCTGACAGCAGGAACTGACACCATCCCTGACGCCCCCGTGGCCAATTCCAGCCCTTTTCCAGAACAGTCTGTTATTCAGTGGCCACAGAGAAGTTTTGGAGGCTGATACTGGAAAAGCTGGGAGTTTTCCCAAGACTGACCTAATTGCTAAAATGTTCTGGGACAGTTTCCCTCCCTGCACTGGCTACTTAACAAGGTGGCCTGGAAATTGCTTCCAGTTCCAGTCACAGTCGTATTTCCCCTCGTCTGCTTCCAAATGTGTTACACAGTGGGGTTGTATCATTCTGCCTGAGCTGCTGCTTTTCAGAGGAGGTCAAAAGAGGTGGGAGATGGAAAAAAAAAGCATGTCAAGGTGTCTGACTCTTTGGAATAAACTACCAAGAAACAAGAACTCTCAGGGTGACTAAGAAAGGCTGAGGAGCAGTGCAGGTTACTGTTCCCTTACCTTTACAGTAGCAGTGATAGCTGGCCTAGTTTTGAAAATCAAACCAATACTTTGGGAAGAATGAACAGAGGTTTGCAGAGGTTAAGAGCGGCCTGGAGGTCTAGATGTTCTATTGGCTGTAATTACTTAACGAATGTTAGAGTTACGTGCAATTTTAAATAAGACCACAGATAATAAAAAAATAGAATTCCATTCCATTCCTGACCTAATTTTGGCACCGAGATAACGCCCTTGGGCTGCTCCAGAGAGTTCACCCCGGCTCAGGGTGGGCAGTATTGCTGTCATGCACTCCCAGCATCTGGGGCAGGGCTGTCACCACGGCCACGGTTCCCAGCACTGCAGGCTGGGCTCACTGCAATCTCTGCCTGAAATCTGGCAAAATGCATCAGCTCAACTGGGACAACACTCTGCTCCCTCATTCCCAAAACTAATTAATGTATAAACTTACAAAAAAAAAAAAAAAAAGGTGGGTGACTTCATCCCAAAATAAACAGAATGCATAAATGCCAGCTCTGACTCCAAATGGGATCCTTTCCCCTGAAGTCCATTCCACCTCTGAGGGGCGCCAGGAGATGTTTAACAGAGAGCATTACTGAGCTCAGGGGGCTCCAGTACCCCAGTACTCCCACCCATTCTGCACGCTGCTCCTGCCAGAGCCCCTCCTCGTCGCAGCAGGAGGAGCAGAGCAGTGCTTGGCACCAGAGGGCAAGTTCAAGAGCTGTGTGCTCCTACTCTGGGGAACTCTGTTCCCTAACATGTGGAACAAGCCTCAGAGTTACAAATACCTACTATCTCGTGTTTTCTTCTGATGAACAGAAGATGGAATTTCAAAGACCTGTTCAGGGAAAGGTAATTTCTCCCTCGTGTTGTCTACTGGGCAATGTGCTGAGATTGTTAAAGCTTCTGAAAGAGCCTGACTTCCCCTAAAATTTGCTTTCCCAGAGGAAATGGAAAAGCTGCCCTTCCTCCAGGGAAGTTCAGAAGACACATTCTTGTGAAGCACAGCATGCTGAAGCTCGTGTCTGTGATCTCTGGTCAGGTGAACGAGATTTTGCTGAGGAAACCCCTCTCTCCTCATGTTTGGAATGTCCTCATTTCTTCCCACCACTACAATCGCCCGAGCTGCTTCCCAGCTGTGGAAACTGAAGCAGAGTCCCTGCTCCTGCAGTCCTGGAGGAAATGCTTGAGGGTAAAAGAAAAGGGAACACAAGCTAAAGCTGTTTTTGCCCTACCTTCCACGTGCCCATGCCTGGTATGTTTCTGCACAGGCAAGTCTTGAGGCAGACGGCAGCTACAGAGTGAGAGGTTTTTTCTCCTGCTAATCCTACATTAGCAGATTATGCTCCCTTGTGACACTACAGTCACACAGCTGTTCTCTTATCCCCTCCCTGACAGCAGAGGCAGCGGGCACTTGTTCCCTCTGATGGCTGAGCACAGCCTGCACTGCACACGGCAGCCAGAGACCCGTGACGCAGAACCCCCGTGTCCCCACCGTCACTCACACCCTGCTGCCAGGAGACCCCACCACAAGGCCAGAAGCTTGATTAACAAAACATGAAGCCTGAAAAGAAGAAAACTTTCAAGGGTTTTTAGCGAGGTACATCATCAGCTGATCTCCACAACTGTGAGAGCAGGGGAGTGCAGAGCACATTTGTGAAGCAGAGCTCACATCGCGCATGCTGCTGATACCACATGATGTCTGGTGGCTCCTTCCACACCAACCTCTGCCAGCAGAGCTGCTAAACCCATCCCCAGTTGGCCAACAATACTCATACTGAGGTGACACCTGACAGCACTGAACCCCTACGGGGATGGTAAATGCTTCTGCATGAGGCACAAGACTGAAATCAAAACCAAAACAAACAGCTCACTTGGAAAGCAAAGAAACCTGGTTGCTCAGTGCCAGCCTTGTGAAGACACAGAGCAGGTAACAGTGTGTTAGCCTGGGACTTCACATGTGTAGAACTTAAGGTGGGAGAAGCTCAAGCAGCAGGCATGCCTCTCCAGTCTGCAGTACAAGTGCTGCCAATCTAGAGTACAAGCACTGCTGTAAGGCAGGAACCTGCAGCTCTCACAGGCTGCACCCCAAAATCAAAGATGCATCATTACTCAAACCTTTCATTTTTTTATGTAACTTAAAAATGCTACTAAAACCTTTAGCAATATTGCAATTTACAGATCAAAGGCACTTTTGCAGCTGACTAAAGCCTGGAATAGAGCTGGCTGTGCCCCAAGTTGGTTTTCACTCTCAAAAGGAGTTGATATTTATTTTCTAATTTGTTAAGACAGGATGAATGGTTTGGCCTTGGTTTCCAAGTGCCTGCAGCAGCTTTAGCTTAGGAAGAGTTACAAGACCAAACCCGACAACAGTTAAGCTGAGAGCCCCTCTGCTCAACCCTGCACGTTGACAGGCGAGTGCCCACAAATCTGGCTGTGCCCTGTAAATGATGCCTGGTCTGCAGCTTGCTGAAGGCTCCCATCAGCGGGCTGGGGAAATGCTTCTGCACCAGCTGCAGCCCTCAGGCCAAACCCACTGTTGCCACAATTTCAGCAGGCAGCCAGACCAAGCAGTGCTGCCCACTCGCTGCAGAGGCGGCAGAACAACGCCGGCACACTGCCTGGATGCACTGGAGACCTTGGTGCATCCCCCAGGGACCTCTGGAAAACATCAGTCCATGCCACTACGGAAGCAAGCCAGGCAGAGGAGTCAAGGAAGGCCTTTCCACCAGAAATGGGCACCTACTCAAATGAGAGGAATGGAAATCAGGTGCTTGAAAGCAACAGCTCAGTTGTCACAGCAGCAACACCAACCAGCCTAGAGGCTGCACTGTTCCCATCTGTTTTACTATTTAAGATCCCACCAAGAAACAACTTGCTTTCTCTTGCTAGTGAATATATAGGTGTAATACCCCCATCAGCTCAATGCCATTTAGAGCAGTATCACAGACTGCGAAGGGTTTGGCCTGAAAGGGACCTTAAAGATCATCCAGTTCCATCCTCTCTACACAAAGCTGAAGGTATCAGAGACCAGCCTTGAGATTAAGTACCTGAGAAAGCTCAGTAGTAACTGAGTAGTAACTCTGAGCAAGTCAAAAGCAAAGACCATTAAAGACTCAGAGTTCTGTGAGGCCCAGTCTCTTACAAGCAGGGGAACAGGATGTAGGAACACTCTTCAGTGAGGATTACATTCTTACCGAATCTCTGTCTTCCATTACCCGCTGAGGTCTGGCTGGAGTGGTTGGGCTTGTGCCTTTCATCCTCTTATACTTGGTGAATAAAATATTCATGGTTGCAAGCAGGACCTCAGATAAATTGTGCTTGATCTACACAAAGAAGGTGGAAAAAAAGACACATTGCAGTGAAGACCATGTTGACAGAGCCATTACCCTTGCTCTGCAGAATCAGAAAGCCAAACAATGACAACTAGGGTTGATATTTACTCCTGTAACAGTCATGCATGTAATGGTTACCCTGCTGTGATTGCACCATCCAGCAAAAACACTGCCCAGAGCTTTGGGACGGACATGCACAATGGCTGTACCATCATGTTTGACAGCAACAGGTCAGACAAAACCCAAAGTGCCTGAATACAAAGAACTCTAAAGCACCCAAACACACACAAACACTGCCTAAAGGAGAAGTGTCATCCTCCAGTTAAAACAGTTCAAGAGCAGTAACAGCCTTCCACTGTGCTTCATCTGCTAATACACAAATCCAAGAGTTCCTGTGATTTAGAGGGAAGTGAACAAACACCTTGCAAATGCTTGGTGACCATCACGAGCATGGGAGAACTAAGTCACCAGCAAGTTAAAAGTTTTCAGTATTTTGAAGTCTTGGATCAAACTCAGTAAGTTCAGGGAGACTCAGGCAGACACCTTCTTCAGAATGGAGACAGAATTTCTGGGTAGGGAATTCTAGCACTTGCAGGAGCAGCACTGAGCAGAAAGTTGTAAGCCAAGAATCTAGCTGTACGAATTCAGAATAATCTCATCCTATTTCCCCGCTGAAGAATAAGGATGATGAGATGACAAGGTCTTAAGATCCTTCTAAGAAAGCAAAAGGCTTCTGAAAGCTCAGCCCGAGACAGTACTTACCTCATCGCTGAAATTCCGGAAGGCAGCAACTCTCTCCTTGACGCAGTCTTGGCTAAGAGGTACAAGCTTCAGGCGCTCAATAATCTTCAAAAAGAAAAGCAGGAATCAGGGGAGATAATCAGTGTTCTGTGTACCATATACTGATAAAGCGTGGGTTTGAGGTGTTAATGAAATCCTCCTGGTTTCATTCAAGAGAAATAACTTCATTGTTATTTACTGGTTTATCTCCCCCCTTTGCTGAGCAGCAGGGATATTTTGTTCACTGTCTATAAAATAGCCCCAGAAAGATCTTCCTGTTTATCAAGCAACAGGGAAGAAACACCTTTTTAAATTCCTGTAGTGTTGCAACCCCTTCTAACTCATTAAATGTAATTTTTTAAAGTGATGTTATTTGAGACATTCTGGGCTTTCAAGGGCATTAGGAAGGCTACACTTCAAACAGAACTCTTAAAACTTACATCAAAGGCCCTGTCAACGTGACCAGCGTGATATTCATCAAAAAATGTGATTAAGTCTAGCAGAAGGTAGAACGTGGAGTCAATGGATTTCTTTGCACTTATCCCCTGTGCTTTGTACCTGCAAGAAATTGTTTCACAGTTTTATTGTGCAAAATGGCAACCATTTATAACTGTGCTCCTGCAATTCTTGGAAGCAGAGACATCAAGCACGAGGACAGAAGGCATTTAACAAAGGACAGCTTTCACTTTCCTTAACGAGGAGGCAGAATTTTCACAGGTTGTGGCTTTTTAAAAATACTTTTAATCACTTCCAGTTTTACACCAAATCCAACATTTGTTTCCTTTTAAATGTTTACACTTCCCACATTCACGGGGGAAACGGTGCCAGGCAGCAGAGACCTGCAAGGCAAGCTCTGCACAAGCATGTTTAACATGCTGTTTTACAGCAGACAATCCTCCAGCACAACTCCCTGCTTCAGGCAAGAAGTTAAGACTTGAAGATGGATTAAATGCTGCACGCTCTCTCCAGCAGCACTGGCTAGGGGATGAACTGGAGGGCTGCCTGCTCTCACTGCTGCCTGCACGAGGCCACAGAGCTGCTCCTTCCTCAAGGTTTAACAGTAAGAGTGGTGCTGCAGAGCAGGAAGCCAAATAACCTCCTGGCCTTTCCTGCTGGGTGTCTCCCCTGTTCCAAAAGCATCCTAAGAACGCAGGGGAGCAATGTTGCATCACTGCAGCACCATCTGCAGAAGGTACACGAGGAAAAGCCCTGTCTGACACTGAACTGGCAAGAAGATGCTCTAATCAGAACAGCTCTGGCTTTGCAGTCACCGAGGTCTGCAGCTGTGAAGTGGCATTATTGCCCAGTAATATTTAGTGCTTTCAAACAGATCAAAGCAAGTAGCAAAGCAAAGCCCATTACAGCCTTTGCTGAAGCCTTAGCTCAAGCCATAGGTTTAATTCTCTTTAATGTCTGCCACCAAATCAGTCTCTCACTAAGTCAATACTGCACCAATTTTCACTCAGTCTCAGCCTGGCTAAATGAGGGAAAGGTTGACTAGAAGGAGTGACTGGCAAATGGCACTTGTCAAAACAAGAAAGGGAAAGGTCTCTGATGGAAATCAATACATGTCTGTATTTGTCTTCCAATTTCAAATGTCAGCAAGTGGGGTTGGTTTATTTTTATTCTCTCTGCAGCTGAAGGGTTGAGGAAAACCAGTGAGACGTTTCTCACAGGTACCCACATTTTGCTCTAGTAAAATACAGGAATTTTTCATGGCAGCCACTGTGACAAGACACACCAAAAGAGGACAATTTAAAAAAAAAAAAAAATCACAGTTATTTTGCAATTACAGCCTTTCAGAATCAGGCTATTCCCAACTTCCAGCTGCTAATGATTCTTGAGCACTGATGTCTCTCAAACATGTATCCCAATTAGCATACAGACACTGCAGGGGATGTTCCTTTTGGTCACTTCTTGGTTTTGTAGCTCTCTCTTAATACTATTTCAAACAAGTGAATCGTGTGCAGTGACTCTGCAACTGTCATGATATTTTGCTTTAAAAATAATATAAAAAAAACAGTTCATGATATTTATTGCTCCTTAACAGACCCTGTCTCTGGCTGGCAATCCTGATTCACCTACAGATAAAGCTTCTTGCCAAATTTACCTGACCTGCCCCAGAAGGTTTCTTTTCTGGTTTCGGTACTGCAAGCCACGACGACTAGGACAGGGTAAATTCTGACCTCTTCTCTGTCTTTCTAAATATATTGCTGTGGATGCCACAGTCCAGCCTGCAGAAACAACGCCAGAACTAATCCCCCCTGCACCGAGAGTGCTGGGCCAGGTGGAGGTGAGGCCCCCAGTCCTGCCTCAGCCGAGTCTCACCTCTCAGCAATGGAATGGGCCATGTTCTTCAGCCGCTCCTTGTTTGACTGGGGAGTGCTCATCTGGGGAACAACTGGGCTCAGGAGCTTGTTCATCAGTTCTAAAACCTTGTCAGGGTTCTGTTGGTAATAAAGTTACACACAAATAAATGGAGCACGATGGCACTCGGTGTTTTAATCTCACTGAAAAGGCAGAAGGGGCTCAGTGCAAGCTCAGAGACACTTCCCTCCCACAGAGACAAGGCCATATATGCTACAAGCAACATAATGCTGCTGACTCATGTGACAAAAGTATTTTCCCCTAGTTTTCTCTAAAATAGGTCTATGGTTGTGTCCACTTTTATTTCAAATGTATTTCAAAAGGAAACAAGAGTACTCACTATAGAGCCCAATTATTTCAGACTTCAGTTCAACATCTGTGCAATTGGAAGAGTATACTCCAGGTAAATAACTTCACTAGACAGAATAAAATCATGCAGGAGGCAATCACTTCAAAAGATTACATTGATCAAGAACCAGAATGTCCTAAATCAGAATCCCCCGAGTGCAATCCATCTGGGTTTGCTCACTAAACCCCCTCTCTATGCAGCAATGGCCCTGCTCTAACAGCAGCAGAAACAAGCTGCTTGAATAAGGGCAATTCAATCTCTGAGATGAAATTTAACCTCCTAATCACAGAGAGAATGTTTGCAAAGAGAAACGGTGAACCAGGTACATACTTAGGGCAGCACAGAGGAGATATTTACCTTTGCAAGGTCATAAAGTTTCGCAGCTTCTTCAAACAGTCCTTTGTTTTCTGCTGCAGAAGCCACTTTGTTAATAACGGATTTTGTGTCACTTGTAAACTTGTCTATCACTCCAGGCTAAAGAAGTGAGACAAAAATGAAAGGAGAGAAAAGAGACATCAGGATGCTCAAATACTCCTGAATATTCTATCAAGGCAATGAATATTTTATGTGTTGCCTTATGATTAGAATGGCCTGTACATTTCCATGGGAAAGTGCAAAAGTGAGACATTAAAATTAGAACGAGCCCTTGCAAGAGAGACTTTCTCCAAAACAGAGTCAGCACTGAGACATCCTTGGTTTTTATTTCACTCAAAGTGACCCAGATAAAATAATTCGGAGTTTGAGCTGTTAACTGCCGGTGACACGTTACAGGGGAGAAGAAAACACAAAAGACTTCAGCATATAACATGCCAGGGGCTCCAGGGATGCTGTTTGTTTATACTGCCATGACAGGCTGCAAGAGAAATCTTACCCAGTTAAAAGAAAGGGCAATAGGAATTTTAAAACAAATAATAAATATATAGAATAAAAGAGAGGAAAGAGTCCAGAATATCTGGAAATTATTTTACTGTAGTTGAACATGCAAAAATAAGGCTAGATCATCTAGAATGATTTATTTTAATCTTAAGATTGCTGGTTTCACACCAAAGAAAGTGTAAAATATTTGTAAACATTATCAAGTTACCTTGCTCTCTTGTGTGCAATCTCACCTCTTTTGAGCTGACAAAACAAAGACATCTAAAAGAAAATCCTGTCAGAAATAACTTCCCCCCATTTTTTTGACAGCAGCATGAGCCCTAATTTTAAAATTAAGAAATGATCTGCAGTCTGCTTTACACAGAAAGCTTCCAAAGTTGCCAGAGCAAAGAGAACAATTTCATTAATTAGCTAAAATTTTCATAATTTGCATGCACTCTTCTCTTTCCTTCTGCAAGAGGATCTCATACTGGGAGAACCTGAATTTATTCAACCACAGCTAGTGAAAAACACAGAAAAGGGAGATAGCCTTAAGACTGCTTTGGAAATCACACATGGTTTGTGCTTTTATGTAAAATATAAACATAAATCGTTAACTCACCTTCCTACTACCATCTTTTTCCAGCTTTCCAAGAATCATATCAAACTATATCCACACAGATGCAAAGTAAGAAAAAGGGAAACAAAAATAGAGAGATAAATTGCAGGTATTTCACAACATATTTACTAAATGCAAAGATGAAGCCGTGGATGAACGAAAAACAGTGACCAATGTCAAAAGCATTTGTAACTAAACGACAGGCAAAGAGACATGATCAGATATGTTAAATGTATGGTCACTGCAAGACCTTCCAACATCTAGGTCTGCAGCAGGCAGAAAGGGGAAACAACTGTTAAGACTGTCCTGTCTAATACAGACTTCAAGGAAGAAAGGCTTTCAGTTTAACTGAGGAAGGCAAACCATGGGCCAGCGTACCTCTCTGCTTTCAATCACTATTTCACTAACACAACGCAGGAACATGTTCTCTCCTTGGCTGTCCTTCTCGTTCCTACAAAAGAAAGACAAGGAGGAAGGCACTGCTGCTTCTGGATAAGGAAAATGAAGCAGTAATAACCAGGAGAAAATCTAGAGACATATATTAGCTCCTACCTGAGAAAGTAAAAATACTGCAGAGCTTCCCTTGGATCTGTTGATTCAAACTTACGGGTGTAAAGCATCAACAGCCGTGCAAAATTTAGACGTCTGACACCAGGAGGGTCACCAGCTTCGTGGCTTACTGCAATGTCAGGAACAACACTGTCAGAGAACCTACTGCCAGGAAAACGGATCTTCATCTGAAATCGGTCAGAACCACAATCCAGAGCTTGAATGTGACTAAAACAATGAACTTTTATGAGATTGTTCTGATAAATGCTCCTTGTTTGATCAATCGCGTAGACCTGCAGTGTCTACAGGGTACTCTGAGGGCTCAGAAACCATTCCTTCATTGTAAAGGAAATGGGACTTACGTAGCTGTGCACTCTGGCCAGAAGATTTCAGGAGCAGTTTTAACTCAAACAGGACCAAAGCAACGTGAACAGCGTGACAGCGCAAGCGCTCTGTGCGGAAGAGGAAAGCGATCGCAGCTTCAAACTGGGCTGTCAGGAACAACACTTGGAAGTAGAGGAAAGGCGGCTGGTTCACTGCAAAATGGGATTCACCTGAAAAAAACCAAAACATGGAGCGTTTTCACATCATTTTCATGACTGTGCAATCAGAGGAGACTGACAGTGGATGCCTCCTGTCACAGTGCATCATGACTGTTTACCTGGTGCCAACCAAAAATAAACACGGTAGACCAAACTGAATTCCTAATCACACACCACTGGCTCATCTACAACTGCTCCACTGCAAATGTATCGTGAAAGATCAGTGTCTTTTCAGACAACCATCAACTCTGATAGACTGCAATAGATTCTCCAAAGATCACAACTTTTTGTCTTCGTTTATACTTCTGCTAAGTGGTACAAATAATGTTAAAAACCCGGATTTTCCTACTCAGTGACACCAACAGTAGCTTACTGTATTTCTTTTCCACACACTTTTGTGTGTTAGAGACACTATAAACTAGAAGGCTGGGGAGAATCAAATTCTGTGGGTTTTGGATAGTTCAAGTGACTTAATTTTGAGTGACTGGAAGATGATTAGAGGAAAAGGTACTCTCTTGAGCTGTGGATGCTCTAAAAACTTTCTGAGGTGTAAGGAACTGTGAGCTGGATCCGCAGAAAATTAGTTGAAATAATAATTTAAGGGAAACAATGAACATCAGATGCACACAGAGAAAAGGCTTAGAAAGACATGCCTACATTAGGTAGTGATTGCTTTTCTGTTCTGTATTCCAAAAGTTGGAAGTTCTGCTAAAGTCTTTGGCACATTTATGTGAAAGAAAGCAATCTGCAATTAAGTACAGACAAAGGAGAAACAGCAGCACTATTGTTCATAGATGAATATTTACTCTCTGGATTTCTGGGAACACACCAGACTTATTCATCATGTCTTACTGAAGTCTGCCATTATTCCAGGGAAGCAGGCTGTCCTGAAGATGCCTGTCAGTAGTGGAGAGCTGTAGGGTTTTGTGTAATAATGACTGGAAAGTGTCCTAAGCAGAAAAGCAGAAGCCCCAGGTAACACACTGCTCTGTGGTTCCTCACCATAGTCTTCCAGTAGCTGCTTCTGGAACTGTGATAACGTTAGTCGGTCTTGTGGGGAGCTCGCACCACCATCATCAAAACACACCTGGTTCAGCTAAAAAACACATCAAAAAAAGAAGCACAGTTATTTCCCCCTGCACAAGGAATGCACTCAGAAGATATTCATTCCATCTGAAGCCGCTCCTAGGATTTGACCAGCTGACTAGAAACTACTTCTAGTCACAACATCCACTGCTGGGAAGCAAAGATCCCTAATGCAGCAACAGCAGAAATCCATACAGATGTAACCTGGGGGTTCTGTGTCTCTCCATGCCATCAAACTTCAATGCTAGGACTACGAATACTGTCTAAGCAAAAACTAAAAGCAGCACTCTGTAGTCAACCAGTATCTGTCATTCCCCCACCAAAGCTGCAAGGAATTCAGACTACAGAGACATTGGCAGTGTTGTCTTTGGTCAATCGACACCGACATTTCAGACATCATCCACCCAGGAAGGAGAACTCAAGGAATCCTCACTGTAGCAAGCTAACATTACTGATGGAAACAGCTGACAAAGATCAGTGTCAAATGAAGGACATGGCACTTCCAAAGACAAGTGTACCCAAACTAACACCTGATAATGCAGAGGGTATCAGAGCAGCCCTGGAACTCATGTTCCCAGCCCTTTGCTCTCTTCAAGTCATGTGCATTCCATTGATGCAAAACACCCAGAAGCAGGTTTTCCCTACCCTAGAAGTGAGGAGGGTAGCAGAGCAGTGCAGAAATGGAAGTGCCATTTAAAACTGTTCTTTAAAAAATAAATAAATAATTATCCAAACACCACCACCACCACTCCAGTATCACACTTACTTTTAGCCAAAGATAATCTTCTGTTTTATCAGCAATTTCACTCTGGTTGTCTGTAACGTCACAACGGCCAATAATACAATAAACAGCCCTTTTGTACGGGTCAGTGTTATTTCTCAGAGCTCGTCTGTAATGAAGACGCAGTTTATTTTCCGTGGCAGGAGATAGTCTAAGGAAAAGAAAAGATTGAAGGAAAAGACATGAAACCCATTTTCCCTGTATAAGGAAACCTAGACATAAATCACTGTAAATAGGTATAACGACAGTGAGCACTGGCTGGTATTTCTTGCATTTTCTATTTATATCTGCAGGTCAAAACTTCTCACACATA
Source organism: Myiotriccus ornatus (assembly GCA_036023395.1). Lineage (NCBI taxonomy): Eukaryota > Metazoa > Chordata > Aves > Passeriformes > Tyrannidae > Myiotriccus > Myiotriccus ornatus. The sequence goes on along the minus strand of JAYRBT010000021.1, from coordinate 12,479,387 downwards.
AATTTAAACACATAATTTAAGTTACGGAGGATTGTCCTCAAGTACCCACTGCAGGGAAAAAAAAGTAACCATATGACAGTGTTTTTAGGGGAACATTAACACTGTGGTAGATGAGCTATTTTGTAATTTCAGAAAAAGAGAGCTCGCAAAGTCTTTGGAACTCTTCGGGTTAGTAACTAACAAGTGAGCAGGTCATTGTGCCGTGAAATCTTTTAGGAGAGATACTTTCATCTTCGTTATTAACTACTGTCATAATGTTCTTTGTCATTCTTTTTCTTGTACCCTCTTATAGTGAATTTTACAGAACTGAGCAGTGAAGTGTTTTAGACAAAGATATTGTTTGTCCAATCTGTAGGCAGAGCACCTTTCCACAGCTGTAATAAAAACAAAATAAATCAATTATACTCTACCTCATTAACGTGTTTGCAATGAAAACAATAACAGTACCTTCACTAAAGTTTCTGGAACAATCTTGATATAATGAGCACTCCTAGATACTCTACAAAACAGGCTAATTTATAGAATATCATGGCATGAACTACTCGGTAAATGGCACTGGGACTTTTTTCTTTCAGTTTGTTTTGTTAGCTTGCAGCTGTTTGCAAGCACACCAGAAGCAGTTTGGCCAGTGGCCTCTGCCCAGTGATGGACAGCAAAAACTGGAAAAGGAGAATAAGCACAAGAAAGACGTGGGTGTGAGAGCCTCCAAAGGCCTAACAAACACTGCTTGCTTTTCCTACACGGCATTCCTACGAAAACAGGTGCAGCAAAAAGTGCTCCCCAGAGGAAATTCACCCAGAATAAACAACAGGGGAAATAAAAAGAAACAGGATTTGTGACAGCAGATTAAATCTGATCTATTGTATGTAGTACCCACGCAGGGTTTGTCCTTCTGTAAAAAGGCAAAGCTGCACCACACTGTATTATTTCTGAAATGTAAATTTTTGCATATTTTTCAAACAACTCTTTCTCTATTGAGATTTTTAGACTTCAAAGCCACAAATTAAAATAGGCAAACTTCTTATATGTAATTTAGGCAGGTAATATAAACAAACACCAGGCAGCCATCTCCACCAGAAGAGACCTGAGCTTCTTGTATTTCTACCAAGCCACTGATTAATTCACTACTCCACAGCAATTCCCACCCCTCACGAAGATCCTGCCTTGTTCCCAGTTACCTTCTGTCTTTACTGTGCATGTACTCCTGGAACCAGGTTTTGAACTCTCCCAGCTGGTGCTGTGCCCGTTTCACCACGTGCATGGCTGCAGTCAGATCTCCACAGCGCATGCAGTAGTAGATCAGTGCCCACACAGGGTGGCCCTCCACCTCACCATCCTGAAAAGAAAGTAGGAAATACTTCATTTGTTAAATTATTCTTTGCCTTGTTCATGATTTCTGCCTTTATACCCACACTCTAATTTTGGTAATAAATTCTGTTTGTGTTACACAAGCCAGAGGTTATAATGGTTAAGTCCTGTGAAAGCTCTGTGTGAAGAGTGTGACTCTTCTTTGCTTGCCTGGATTTCAGCTCTGAGTGGGGTTCTCACAATCCCAGAACTAGCAAATGATATTTTCCCCACCCAGGGGGTAGATTTGTATCAGACTTGATACATTGAAACACTAACTTTAACATTAAAAACATTTTTATTGAAACAAAGATACCAAGCTAATCATAGATCTCAGCAGGCAAAAGACAGCAAGACTCAGCTGTGTGCTCTCCAGTGTTATAATTTGTTATTTCTTCATTTAACTCTTAAATATAATTTTTCAATGCAGCCTGCCTATCTGCTAATTTTGTAGATGCACAGCTATGCACTTTCTACTATACACAGGTAAGCAGGGTTTTATTCAGATTCCTAAATAAAAGGCTTGGGCTACAATTCAGATGAATTCAACACACATTTAGTCATCAAAAACTGGTGTCATCGTCTTACAGTAAGTGTAAAAAAAGAGAAAAAGCAAATCAGGGAGATTAGGTTGCTGCTTCTTTGAAGCATCATAAATACACTTTTTTGAAGCGTATTTTAATACTTCTTGGTTGATCTCTAAGCCAACCACCCGAAGAGACCATGATTTCTAGAATTTAGAACTCAAAACTACTGAGCACCATGTTTTGGGACTAGCTCTGAATTCAGGGTGATTTTGGCTGCTATCTTCCGTTTTCCTAAGGAAAAATTCCAGAGGAGGAGTAAGAGCGTGCTACGCTAAAAGCAGCCCAAACGACAGAAAAGCCACTGGAGGCTGCAGTGGTTTCCCATCTGTACTGGAGCAGTCACATTTGTGTTACGTCTCAGCTCGGTCGCGGCAAGCGCTGGACAAACCTGGAGCCCCGGGACAGCCGCCGGCAGTCTGATGTTCAGGAAGCTGCGCACTAGTTGGTAGGTCCCTGGGACCCCACCCAGCTGAGCCTGGTGCAAGTTTCCAAAGACTGTCGCAAAGGTGTAGTTTTTGTAACTGAAAAACGACACAAGCAAACCAAACACGACCAGACTGAGAAATACCTGCTGCAAAAACATCCAGAGCCTTGCAGATCTGACAGAATTAGCAATTTAAAGCGAATTACCACACATCATCATTACAAAAGAATGAGGCAAACATTTCTGCCCATTTAGGAAGATCCTTGTATTCAGCAGTCTCAGGAGACACCATGTTTGGAGGCTGTGCACTGCTCCAGCTTCAGCTCTCTATTATGAAGTTCCTCTTATTAGGTTTTCATAGTACTAAAGTTAAGCTCAACTGTGTAAGTGGCACAAAGCCTTTCCATCCTAATGCTTGAACTCTCAACCCTATCACTAAAGAACAGTTAAACACCATAGATATGTTTGTCTCTCTTCCCTGCCCTATGAAAAAACACCATCCTTGGGGCTATGGACTTGCCAGAAGGAAATCCCAGAGAAAAAGGAACTTCAGAGAAATATAACAGGTAAAAGCAGTGTTAAGAACACCCTTTAAAATAACCTATCAAAGCATTTAATCAAGGCAGATCAATTTAACAAATACTCATGTTTAGAAACAGGAGTCTCAAAAATCCATCCCCTAATGGAAGACCTATGTAAGCAGCAGCAATAAATGTCATGAAGTTCTTTCTTTCTCTGCAGCATACAATAGACTCATGCACCATCAGACTATCAAACTGAAAGGCTATGCTAAACACAGGCAAATATCAGAATATCTTGATAACTAGCATTGTGGAAAGCTAGTTACCTAACTCAAGGAAATCAGGCCCTCACAATACTTGCTGATAACACAGCAAGCCACTTCCAACAGCCTGAAAAATCACTGCTACACGTCTCAGCTTCAGCCTCTTCACATTTTCCAAAAACTTCTCAGTGTAGAAATGGCATGATCAGAACCTGACTCATTGCACCAGGTTTGACCCCAGTGCTGGCCTCACAAGCTGCTGACAGTTATCAGCAATCAGAAAGTGAACATACAGAAAAGAAGAATTTTTTTTGCAGAAGAGAAATGCATCCCTTTCCACAAGTGAAAAATTTTCGCACATCACTGTGCAGATATAGAATATTTATAAGCAACAGAGAAGAAAGAATAACAAGTCTTTGCATCTTCTAAACAACCTCCCCATGGATTCGAGGCCTTTTTAACTAGATCACTTGTAAACTGAAACAGTTTTATATTCAAATGGCTGCTCTAAGCCCTGCACAACAAAAAGGACAGGCAGCAGGCACTGCTGTGAGCAGCACAAGGTAGCTGACTTCTTAACATGCACATCACAAAGCCATTCTGGCTTATTATTAGGGAACTCCACTAAACCGTGCTCCCCGGAGCACTCACTCACCTTTGCTCCAGGTAGTGCAGCGCGTGCCTCACGAACTCCATGCGCACCTCCATGTTGGTCCGGACCTTCAGGGCATCACTGGCAGGAACCAGCGTAACATCAGTCATTTGTTTCACCATGGCCCACATCTCGGAGATGTTCTACAAGGAAGTCATTCCACACCTCAGCAGTTAGTACAGAAGGAACAAGCGACACTGCTTTGAGCTACATGGAGTTTTGATGCTTAAGAAAAGCATAAAACCACAAGAGTAATGCCATTTTAGAGTTGTACTGCAGACACTGGATGCAGAATGAAGGTAAGCTGATGCTGTCCTATGGAATTCAAATTTCACAGGCTTTTCTGCATAATTCTTGTCCAAGAAGATGGCTATAAACATTGTACCTGCAATTGTCACCCAGGATTGACAATTATTTTCAAAACTAGGCTGGGTACTTGGTGCTTGGCCTCTTGCTCATTTCCAGTTCACACCTTCCACTCAATAAATCCCACAGCACCATCAGCTTTCCATGTAAGCAATGGCTCTGGCTGCCACTGGAAAGCTGTACGATCAGCTGTGATAAGAAGCATCAAAAGGACACTGATTCCTTGGACAAAGGCTCACTTATAAATAAAAGTTGAAGACAATCCAGGTCTGCTTATTTACAAGGACGAGATCATACCAGTGTCTACAGGACTGGGATGTCCCAGCTGAAAAAGCAAAATACTGAGAACTATCAGCTCTGTTCACTTGGGCAAGGGCAGCTCTTTGATCCTCGTGCTTCAAAGCAGCAAGAACACTGAAATTCACTGTGTTGTCCCCTGGAAACAAACAGAGCTGTTCAGAGCAAAGATGCATATCTGCAATTCAGATCCGATTGAGGCATTTTCTGAACAGCTTTTTGCTCTCCCCACTTGCACAGGTTTTCCAGGGCTCAACCCTCCTGCAGAATTCTCCTCCAGGCATTTCCCAAAGGTGGCCAAGTTTGTGCATTTGTTTTGGTTTTGGGGTGGACCAAGGCAACACCATTACGGGAATAGAAAAAAAAATAAAGTAGGCAGATCATTGGTTTAAAGTCAATCCTAGGGGCTTTTTGCTTTGCTATGGGAGCCTATTTCAGCTCTACCAGAGTCTGATGGAAAAGCCTTCACCTACAACTAAATACCTTCAAAGGACATTGAGAGACCACATTTGGAAAACCAAACCAACAGGATCTATTTAACATTAAAAGCAATTTTTTCCTCCAACAGCTTATCACTTATGATGGGACACCAGAGTGGTTTCTTCCTCACTGTGTTAAGAAATTTTCCCCATGACCAACTTCGTCACAGGTGGGCCCTGCTGCACTAGAGAAAATTCCAGTACTGGCTCTGTGTTTTCTGTGGAGCCACGCAATTTTTTTTGGCAATATCAGTATTTTTCTCCTGATGTCAGCAGGCTGTTAATCACAGCTGAAAACAGATTAAAGGCATTTCCTTATGTTAACTCACTGGCAGTACCTTATCATCCAGTCCTGCAGTAGCAGCACAAAGGTCCACCAGGTTAGGCTGCAGATGTCCATTCACAATCTTCTCATTATAAATATAAATCTAAAACATAATTAAAGTAAGCATGTTTAACAACACATATTATGCCCCATCCCCTTCCCAGCCACAGCAGCAAAATCTGAACCAGGCTTCAAAAGCAGAGCCCCCAGCAAGTCCCTCTGCTCCCCTCCCACATTAACCACTTCCAACCCAGCGGTGGAGGAACCAGCATCAGAGCCCCAGAGCCCCAGGCCTGCCTGAAGGCAGCCAGCTCCCAGCTGTTCAGGGGTTCTTCAGGGCAAAGCACTGTGCTGGATGCCCTGCTACACTAATTGCAGCTAATTGTTCAAGGACAAAGCTTCAGAAGCAACCTGACAACTGGATGGCTGTGATACTGCCCTGCACGGCAGCCTCCTACCTGCTGACATAAAAGAAACAGGATTTTGCTGGTTTGTGGCAGTATTCGGGGAAATCTGAGACAGGGAAATGAACAGAAACCTGGCTCTTCAAAACCTACCCTTAAACATATACACACATGCATTCCCCCCCCATTTTAACTCTTGATTTAATTTGGCTTCATCTACTTGTTTATTCTACTCTCAGCCTAAAGACTGTCCACTATCTCTGAAAATAACAGTGCTAGAAAGGCAATGCCATTGTACTTTAACTCCCTTTGTCATGCACCATTTCAACATGCCCAGCGTGCAAACAAGATGCAGAGCTCAGGACTGCAACCAGAATGCAGCATCAGTGCAATAACATCCACGGGTGTCACCACGTTCCTGAGAAACACTTGGAACTGTCCATGAAGAACAATTAACCACACCACTGTAATTAAAACACATTTCATGGCTGCTGAGAAACTGGAGCAGCGTGAACTGCCTGATCTCAGGTCTCCTAACTCCCCACTGAGACAGGAGCCCCACACAGGCTGCTATTCCTGCACTCCAGCAGCCTGATGCTGAGGAGAGCTCAGCCAGGCCAGCTTCTCCAGAGGGCTAGACAGGCTGGCCTTGGCATGTTCAAAAACCAGCGGGGAATGACACCCATAGCCTCGAAGGACAGGCACAGTTATGCTGTAAGGAACACCCTCGCTGCAGGTATATCACACCAGATGCAAACTAAATTAATGAACTATTAACAGCCACCAAATCAAACGTACACTTCATCAGCACAACCATGCACCTTCTGCAATTTGTTTCTTTCCAGTTCCCACAAGTGAATGCAGATGTAGGAAAGCAGATGCAGGAGCTGCTATCCCTGCCTCAGCACAGACTGAGCCAACACACACAATAACAGTGATTGTGTGCAAATTAGGCAGCGCTTTGTCTACGTCGTTTCACATATTCCATTTTGAAAAAATCAAGTCCTTTTCTTTCATTTTGTTCCCAACAGTGCTGGTAAACAGATAATCTCAAATAACAAAAGTAATAAATTGGTTATGTAAAGAAAGGTTTATCAGTTTTCCATGAAAATTTTCCAAGGGAGTCTAATGCTACCAGGCACATTAATTCAAAGCTGATGCACTAAAGCCTCTCATAAGCAATGCCATTAAAATAGGATACAATTCGACAAACATCAGGATTAAAACTTCAGCATGTTTTTCTCTACACACATACACATGAGAAAAGTGATCTTCCACACGTGAGAATAAAGGGACTATAAAGCCTTCATTTGCATGCAATTATACATTGACACAAATCCTAAAAAAATACTGCTTTTGAAAAGTTAAAAGAATTTCAGTTTACTTTATAAGCATAAATGCTTTCCACAGTCATATACGGTGTTTAGGATCTCTTTTGGACCAAAAAAACCCTACAGCACACAGGTCAGTACGCTCCTAAAACATCATGCAATGTTTACATATTTGCCAATCGCATTTTATCTCTAGGCAGATATTTTAATGTTTTACTTACCGTGCCTTCTTGCACACTGTGCTATAATCTTCATTTCCCCTGCCCCCCTCCCTGGAGAACACAATGATTAACTGTGTTTTGCCATTTCCACTCACCTGACGAGCGTATGCCATCTCCACACTGTCCAAAGAGCTGCGACCTGGAGGACCCACCTCACCAGCATAGCTGGGCTGTTTAATGGGAAGTAAATAGGAAGGTATAAGGTGCAGAATTACCACAATGCATTTTACCAACACATCTGCTCCCAAAGAACGAGAGCAAAGTTGTGTTCCTGACAGAACTAAGAGCAGGGGTTTGAACTATCTACAGAGAAAAATGCAGTCTCACTGCAACACCCAAATATCTTCCCAATATAGTTAAAACTTTCTGAAGTGACAGAAATCCTCCTTACTCAGTGCACAAGCCAACCATTAGCTCTCTAGAATTAGGACATCAGTGTCTCTTGGTAGCATCTTATAATTTTAACTCTTTGGTTTTGTTTCTCAAAAGGTTGCTTCTGTCAGGGTCTTGCTGTGAAGCATCTTGTCTGAACCTCTGTCACAGCAAGGGCATGGAATTCAATGGCCCAGCTCAAATGGATCCAGTCTAGCACATCTGATACTGCAGTTCTGCCCCAGTACCACGACACAGACACCAAACAGGACTGCAGCATTCAATCATGTGCTGAAAAGTGCCCCAGTGCTGTCTGCTGCAGGAAGAAGTATGCTGGCAACACCCTGACCTGAAAAAAGTCTTTTTACCCACAGAGACTATGCCAAGATTGAGATATTTTGAGTGTAGAGCAGGGAGAGACAGGTGATGGAGTCACAGCATGGAAAATTCATACGCTTATAAAACTCAAAATACAACATGCCACAATAGTCCAGTTCTGCATAAAGCTGTTCTTGTATGTTTTCATTACAAAGCACTGGGATGTTCTCAGCAGAGCCACCACTGAACACACGTAGTCACCACTCTGCAGGAAAGAATACTCCCAATTAACTATGCAATACTGTCTGATACTTCCTGCTTCCTAAAAAAAAATGTAACTCTTCATTTCAGCATCAGCATTGCACATCTTGGGTTTGAAACATAAAGTGCAATCATTTTAAAGACAGATCCCTTTGAGGCAAGCAATCCTTTAATATCAGCTGCCTCATAAGCCATGCTGGTCTGAAGATAAAAGCGAGACAAGCTCAGTACAGAAGCATAATATTTATTATGAAGCCAACTGACATAGTTGGGGCAAGGGAAGAAGGAACAGACAAGCTTTCAGAAGAGCAAGCAGCTTTTCAGGCTTGTTACTGTATAACTCTAGGCCATCAATATTCATCTACACTGGAATCAGTAACTTTTTCCAAGAAAGAGCAGGTACACCTGCAGAATTTTAAAATTAAGCTTTTTACCAAAGCCAGTTACGACTTGCTGCACATCCTCATTAGCTGTTGCACTGCACTTTAGTAAAACTGTCAAACAGCTTTACTTCTCCTCACATCAGTTACCCGGAGTGTCAGTGCTTTATTGGGCAGGCAGGATCACCTCCTGGTATGGCTTAAGGATGTGCTCTAGTCTTCCTGGAAGAGGTCACTTAAACGTGGCCAACTTGCTACCTGTACAAACATCATGAATCCCAAATGCAAGGAAAAAAAACCATCGTTTTCACTTCCAGTTTAGTCAGCTGCAGAGTTCAGCTTTGCTGACACCTGTCAGGCTGCAGCATGGCAGGAGCAATGTTCCTGCCATGACCTGGCTCGTGTGCATTTCAGGAAGAGATCCAGAAATGGGTAGCATTTCTCCAGATGGTGCCATCATTCAGCTTCTTGTTTCAAATGAGGATGAAATGCTGGCAGGGCCTTTCAAAAAAAGAATCTCACATTTTTGGGAACTGCATCCCAACTTGAAAATTAAATAATACAAACATATGAACTTCCAGACATGTTACTGATCAGTTTTGCACTGAACACTCAGTCATTCCCAAATTAATTTCATTTGTATCTCAGTTTAACCCAGAATACCTCCTACTGCTCCTTTAGACTCATGAGCAAAGACAATAAAGGTGTTCTTGCAGAGACAGTGGCTCCCCACTGTCCTAGTCCAGGAGTTTTGATCAGGGAAGTTTTCGCAATTTAAAATTTAGAAACAAACAAAGTGACACAATTGCAGTGGCCAAGAAGGTGTTCTGAATAGTCAGGAATTCACATGTGAAGATAAGGACGTGGACCTCTATCAGGAAATTGTAAGAGCTTTGTGCTATCTGTGATTACTGCTTTCTGTGCAGTATACAACAACTGATTACAGAACAAAAAATACTCAGTCGTGTTTGTCCCTAATATAATGAATTATAAATGAATGAAGGTACCAAAGACAAACCTGGACAATCCTTTAAAATTGCTGGGATTAGTTTATTACCGCATTAATTTCTCACTAATAATGGTATTTAAATAATGTCCAACCTGATTACAGAATCAGGCAGGTGCATTTATACCATGGGCTGCACAAAAACACCTCACAGAAAACCCAAAAGAAATCCCACTTTTTCTTTTTGCAACTCAACTCACACTAAAAATATTCTTCACAATCCCTCTTAATGGATACCGATATTCAGGAGCATTTGCATTTTTCTTTCAGTGCCAAATGATCTGACACAAATTCCTTTAAACCCACCTAAAAACCGACGAATTCTTTGTTCTAAAGAACAAAGAAGCTGTTAAAGCAGGTTTCCTGGGAAACAGACACGAGGCAGAAATAGCACTCTGCAGCCTTCCCCTTCGCTGGGCCAGAGAAAACACACAGTTATTTAAAGTAACGCTGAATTATGGACACTGGCATTAATTACTGATGAGGTTCCATCTCCTCAAGCAAGGGAAGGATCGTACATAGTGACTTGGTGTCACTTTTGAACCCGTGCCCAAGCACAGACATGCAAGGACTGGGGCTTTGTTTTAGGAATCTGGTTCCTTGTCCTGCTTTGCGGCACCCAAGAGCACCCACGTGGCTCCACTCCAGAGAGTGGTGTGTGACTGCCGGGTTAAACCCACAGGTAAGCCCCGGGATTCAGAAGTGCATGCCTGAAACCAAGAAAGAACTTCTCTGGGCTTTGGTTTTCCTTTCCTATCTCCAGTTTTAATTTCACCCTAACCATTATGCTTTGAGGATCGCTCATTAGCAATCTCCCAGAGCTGAGAGCTGCCACGCTGAAATTCTTTAAATGCCCACTACTGACTTGGCACCTCAGAAAAAAAATAATTCAGAATTATTCAAAATAACTCCAGAATTTGTCCTGCTTTTGTTATGTTTTATTTTGTATGGAAAAAGAGCCATGGAAGCAAGCTTATTTCCTTTTTTTTTTTTTCCCCACCTCACACATGCATTCTGGCTTAATCTTTGAATTATTAAACTTGAACAAAGCACTTGCTCACTGAACTGTCTCACGGCTGTGCTAAAAGGAAAGTTCAAAAGGAAAAGTGAAGCAGTGAGTCAGCATGGGGAAGGTCACTTCCACTCGTCCTGCTAAACTGCAGAAAGGGAGAGTTGTGCAGGCAGTGTTTCTGTAGAAGGATGTAACAGGCATCCCCTGCACTAAGGGGGGAAGTGGGGAAGGAAGAGAATATCCCTTGCTGGCAAGTCAGAAC
>JAYRBT010000021.1:12418833-12468459 GCA_036023395.1 Myiotriccus ornatus | reverse complement strand
AGGATGTAACAGGCATCCCCTGCACTAAGGGGGGAAGTGGGGAAGGAAGAGAATATCCCTTGCTGGCAAGTCAGAACTTACCAAGTGTTCAGACATGGAAAAGATAACGAAAGATGTGCTGAAATCAGCAGCCAGGAGCACATGAGAAGAATCGTGCTTCAGGTCAGGTTTTCAAGTCTCACTGGAGCAGCAAAAGGAAAACTAGAAAAGTGGGGAATGCACAAAGGACTGTGGAAGCACAAGTGCACACACAGATACCTTTCTGCATCTCTAGTCTGATATTCCTTAAGTGCCTTGTGCTGTTATTCTCAGACACCTTTGCTTATCCCTGCCCTGAATTTAGGTCTTCCCAAAACATTCTTCAGAACCTTATTATTTATTTTGACTATTATCCATTTCTGAAAGCTGCAGCTATGCTGCACTGCCATCACATTTTTATCTTTTAAATTCACTTAGCCTAACAATGCTGGTTTTCAAAGGAGTCCTCCTTCATTTGTACTCAGCCAAGCATTCAGCCCCACTTGCACACCAAACCTCGTGCATGCAAAGATGCATTATTCATCACCCTCATATGCATATGCACATTCCTCAGCAGAAGTCTGGGCAGACATTTTGTCAGCACTCCAAATGGCTTGGCCAGTAGATGCAGTGAATAACTAGGCAGGAGACTGAGCTGGAGAAGCCCCATCAAAACACACTGTGGTGGAGCAGAAAGCATCCTGCAGTCCTTGGGATTTCAGGGACATGAAGACATGATACAGAGAGGCAGAACAGAAAACAAGAGCACCAGTGTCTCTGTTACTGCACGAGCGTGGTGCTGGACAGCAGGAGTGGAAGAGCCTGGGGCAAGGGTGGAAGAAATTAGAACTTGAAATAAAAGGACAGAAGAAATGCCTCGGCACCTAGGGGCACAAGACTCATAGCAAACACCTTGAGAGCGCAGGTGTCGACACCTTGAAAACAAAACTCGGGCTTTCCTCCCTTTCCCCCCTGCCAAGAAGCACCTTTTCACCAACTCCGGTTTTCCCTGACGGAAGAAGGCCAGGCTGGAGGACAAGGGGGAGAAAGCCCTAATGGCAAGTCCTGTGCTGGGTTCTTTGAATTGTGAGCTTTGCCTGTTAATTGGTCTGATTTCCATGAATAATGTGTTGGTATTTCAGTCTGCCCAAATTAGCTTGCCCAAAGCTTGAGAACTGGCTCGCAGGCAGACCGGCCCCCCTGCTGCCTTTGGATCTGTGCCTTTTCAGTTGATTCTCCATCTCCAGAGGATATCAATTAAACCTCCACTATATTCTACAGCCTGTGTCTGTTTGTGTCACACACACACACAAAAAACTTATTTGACTGGAACAAGGCTTTAGAAGAACAACCTGCTGTGGGGAGGTTAGATAACAGGCTTTTAACACAGTGGATGCACTTCAAACCTCTCAGACCTTTGACTTCTTGAGGCTAAGACTAGAATATATCAAGGATTTTAAATGCTCTTGAAATGATATACTGATACTATGAGTGCTTTGAAACGGAGAGTGGAGTATTACTGAGTGATGGTGCACGTTGAGGCTTTAAACTCAGTCATGAAAAACATTAGGAGGTGGGTTTTTCCCCTCCTCCCTCCCACCAATTTGATGCTTGGCATCTCGAGTGCCATGGACTAGAGGTAGCATCCATTTGACACTGAAGCACCAGAAAAAGTGCTTTACCTGTTCAAAGTGGGTTACAATCAAAGATGTTAGAAGCTATCAGTGTAGCTGCCAAGTTTTCAGACTCACAGCCTAAAATAATCCGGTAGCTGTTCCTAGTTTTAAATTAATTCAGTCTGCATTATTTAGCATTTCTAATATTGGAAAGCTGGACAACCTTTGAGAAGTCACAGTAAAGTATCACTGAAATACTTTCTGGGGAAGACAGCCTCTATAAAAAGATGTATGCTAACTGGGATTAACCTATATTTAAAAGAACAGTAATCAGAAAGGGACATTCCATTAACAGCTAATTATTTCCAAATCCCTATACAGGTCATACCCCATTAGCACCAAAGGCTTTTTTATTTTAATATACTTGCAGGTCTGTAAGTCATTCCAATGAACAAGAATTCATTTTCACGAGTGCAGAACATAGCTTTAAAAAAATGGGTCTGTTTTCCGGCCTGAAAGCACAGCAACTTGCATTCCCCCATTCCTTATCACCTCTGCTGTCAAGGTGAGCACTTTCCTGGAGCACTGTGCAGAGGCTGTGATGTAACTTTGTGCTGCTGTCTGAGGCTTCCAGATCAGAGAGGTGAAGTTCCCACAGCTCTGCACATAACTCTGCTTTACTCTATTCATTTATCTGGAGCATTTTCCTTAAGGGAACAAACTGTAAAGTTTTAGGTTGTTACAGAAGATAAGGAACGTTTTAAGATGCTAGTCAATACTGCTTCATGTAAAGCATGGGGTTAGTCTTTCCCAAAGGATTTGGTAACTACTGCATTAAACTTGAACTGATGAACACTAGAGGTCTTAGCAGCACAAAATTCTAATCTGCTCTGCATGAGACAGCAAGATAAAAAGGAAAGCTTTTTTTTTTGATTATTTTGCCAAAAAAAACCCCTGTGAGACTTCATCAGCCTCCTAAGAAAATGCAGAAATCCTGGCTAGCACACAGTGATAAGGGAGAGAGATGCTCTAAGACCTACGTGTAAGCACAACTGCACCTGAGAACTGTCTGGTCTCACTAGCAGTGCAAAGGTTTCCTGAAGGTGAAGTTCCCCGATGTGCTTGCTGTCCTCTGGGTATATTGAGCTGATATGTGTCTGTGTCCATTTCCAGCTTGTGCATATGTTCCTAAAACACAGCTTCAGCAACAGCTCCACTGCCCGCACCCATCAGTCAGCAGAGACAATCACAAACGTTTGGTATTTTGCTAGACAGTGCATTTGGCTAGTCACTGTCACTCTGGAATCAGAGAAGAGAGCGGGTATTTCTCATTTTCACCCAGCTGTAGCTGCAGAATAACCCAGAGGTGGTTTCAGCAGTGCTGGAGTGCCAGCTGTGTACGATGCCGTGCACGGCTGTGCAGTCTTTAGAAGGACAGAGTTACCTCATTTTCCTGGGTGAAATCGAGAGCATCTTCCCCTGATGCAAGCAGAGAATGAAGAATCCTTTGTTTCACCTGTTCCCATTCAACCAGCATTGATTCTCGGTGATACTCCTCAGCCATAGCAAATGTCTGTTGGTGAAGAAGAGCAAGAGCTGAGGAACACACAGAAACACCCAGCAGCCTAGTTCTGCTATTAATAGACAAGCCCAAAAATGAAACAGAAAATAGCAACTACATAAATCAATCAGGTCAGCCCTCAGGAGCTAATGGTGTGCTGCATATTATTCTAACAGGCTTCATGCTCAGGTACAAGGGGATTTGGAAAGTAGGTGTGTGTGGAATTAAGACAACTCTCACATACCTCCAGCTGGTAAAAGAGGGAAACTGTGTCTCTTCCATGGCACAATCAATAGGCCTGCTTCTTTAACTCAACAGCACACACAATATACCCAGGTCATCACTGAGCCGTGTGGCTTGTTGAGACTTAACTTCTCTCATGACAACTAGCTTTTCACCTCCCCAGAGGCTACAGAGGTCTGACTCACTGTGTTCTTAACAGAGATGTGTGTTTATTGCCTATAACTCATTTTCAGGTCTTTACCAGTGTGTTTGTCTTTAAAATGGGAAATAAAATAAAAGTTGAAAGTATTACGGGAAAATTAACCAGTGCCAGAGAATCAGAAAGCCTCTCTCATTAGGTATGTAACTCAGGAAAGCCCATGGGAAAAATCATATCCCAATAAAAAACTATCCTTTTACCTTGAAAATGGCTGATGTACTAGATTGTCTTCAGATTCAATTGGGAACACATGGAAGGAAACAGCTCAATAACCCTTATTTTGGCAACAGCATTAGGATAGAGAAGATGCTTCACTACCTTTCCTGTTATTGCTGGGGTGAGACTAACAGCCTTGGGTATACTGGGACAGGAAATAAGAATATCTCCACTGATTCTATCTAAGTAGAAAATAGGCTATATTGTATCTTCCCCTTCTTTCCTTTTCACATAGCAATGTCTTGGTTGGCTGACTGAGTTTTTAATTTCTTTGCAGCCCACTGTTAGGACATCGTCAATTAATGGGCAGAATGCTCCCCAGAATAAACCAATTGATGAGAGGCAGTGACATGTGGCAAACATTTAATTTGGGTGCAACTAGAGCATAAGATTTGTGTTTCTTTGTTTTGTTATATAAATTCACACTTTCATGGTAGGATATAGGTCTCATCCTTACCTTCACTATAATAATTTCAACAGGGTTTTAAATATGCTTCAATAATTACAGTATAATTATATGTAATTAAAATAATTTAATAATGCTTAAGTACTATTTCTTATAATTTGAAAGAAACAGGGGCTGAGTTCTAAACCTGATGCCCAAAGTGTACAGGGAGGGAAACAATAAGCATTAGGAAGCATGGAATGACATTTCCAAGAAGCAGTTTTAAGACAAACAACAGGAAGTGTTTTTCCACACTGCATAATTCAATTGTGAAAATCACTGCCCGAGAACATGACAGATACCAAAAGCATAAACAGATTCAGAAACAGGATCAGATGAATTTCACATCAGAAAACAAGTTGCAGCTCAGATCATCTTCAAAACAACTACTTGTTTGGAGGTGAAAAGACAGGAGATGAACAGGGGAAGGCTAACTCCGACTTCTTCTTACACACTAAGTACTGGTTCCTTTCAAGGAAGGAAACTGCACTCAACAAACCCCTCCCTTTTTTGTTTTAAGGAAAGAAATGGTGCTTTCTTCCAACTTACCCTTCTCCTGGACTCTTCAATGGCAGACAGCAATGCATTATCTTTTTCATTTTTCAGGAACCCCTGCAGAAAAGGAGGAACAGAGCTTCAGACAAAAAAATCAGCCTTGCACTCACACCAGATACACATTGTAGTACTCAGCTCTTTCAGCCCCCAGAAGAGCTCAGAGCTCTCTCCCCAGTCCACTCTCGAGAAGTTTAAAGGTCACTCTACTTCACCAGAGGTACAGTAAGATGCCCATACAGAGCAATGTGAAAATGAAAATGCATTAATCCCTTCTTTTAATATGCATTAAATCCTAGTGAAATGTCCTGCTTCTATTCTCTTTTATCTCTGTGTCCCAGCATCTGCTTCCTCTTGCTCTCCATTTGAGGGAGCTGGGATGAAAGCTGGTAGGAGCGATAAGCCAAGATAAGATTGTTGGACTTGAGCATGCTGAAAAAAATAAAAGAGGCTTTGACTTGGCAGCTTCAGGCAGAAGTGGAGCTCTTGGAGGACTGATGGGAACTGTGCAAAAGAGCCTTAAAAATAGTCAGTTGAGGAAGGATGGAAATAGCTGAACAGCTGGAAAGCATACAGGAAAGGTTTACCACACAGCCTCTCTCCATGCATACAGCTGGAGTGAGTAAAAAAGAAGAATTGTCTTTGTAATTTGCAGTGTATCAGTAAATCTCAAAGAGGTCAAGTGTATGTGAACAGACTGATTTAGATGAGCTGTTAGCTCCTTATCTCCAAGGTTACCTTCATGACCTATACTAGGAAATATAAAATAGTTTTAACTTCAAACAAGTAGCCAGGTAAACTGCAGTAACACACAAGAGGCAACAATCAGGATATATTTATCACACCTTAACTTGAATATCCTTATTTTGCCACAGGTATCACAGACTGATATTTAGCAGACCGAAGAAGTCTGGCAGGAAACTGCTGGGTCAGTGTTCTGCCTGCCTTCCTGCTACCCAGCACGGGAACCAGAGGGCACTGCTTCCTCTCCTTCCAAAATATGCAGAACAAGCATCTGAGATCCATGGGACAGGCTGTGACCCCCTTCAGCCAGAAAGAGGAAGGTGACCCCTTTCTGTGCATCAGAGGGAGAACAAGCAGCCATTCCCCGAGGCGGCCGTGCGATGCGGGTCCCCAGACACGGCCCGAGTCACACACGGACGGCAGCGGCCACTTCCACCCAGCCTGCTCTCCGTTTCCCCAGCCACCGTGGCCTGCTTTATTTTTAGCCAATGCCCACAGAGAAATCACACCTGAAAAGGGGAAGCTAAATCCAGATCCTTGCACACGTCTGGGGACCAACTATCACAGCAGCTGTCACTGAGACAAGGGCTGTCACAGTCACCTAACTGGGCCAAGCCCCAGCCTTGGCTCTGTGCAGGACAGGTGGGGAGGGATGGACATGTGCTTTGTAAGGCTTGTCCATGTCTGCATGGGCAAAAGGACTTTGGGAGGGCAACAAGTTTGTTGGGCTTCTATTTTTTGTTTGTTTGGGTTTTTTTTGTTTGGTTTTCTCTTTTTGTTTCATTTCCCCACCTCCAACCTAAAGTGAGGAAAAGTTATCTGGAATTATATCAAGCAGTGCTTCTACACCTTCAAAGCACACACCAACATATGAGCAAAGAGACAGCTACGTTTCTGATGGTAGGGATGTGCTGCTGCAGAGAACAGTGTGCTAGCTGTATTCTAACAACACTGTTAATTGTACAGGCAAAACCAGCCCCATCTCCAACACCCAGACCTGTGGCTATCTGGATGCAGTGGAGGGTGTGAGCCTGCAGAGGTCCTGGATGCCTGGCTCCCTCCTCATTCTGTGAGCACTGGAGCCAGTGCTCAAGAGATATGAGTCCTATGTGAGTCCTACCTTTATTGCCCTTGGTTTCCCTCTGTCCTTGGAGGGATGTGTGCCTGGAGCTGAGCAGGTACCTCCTACAAATGTACACAGCAATGATGGCAATCGACAGAGTAATTCAAGACGTGCTTGAACTTCCCTTGATGTCAGTAAATGCAGGCTGAGGATTTCAATGAAACCGCCCAGCTCCCAGAGAGTTCACTAGGTCCATTTAAGGGATTACATTACACTGAATGCCAATTAGAGGATGATAATTGTCTTTTTCAATCTCAAAAACTACTCTTTCAGCAAAAGAAAATCCTCACACATTCCAAATAATATCTGTAATGCCTCATTGAGGAGAGGTACATTTAAAAAAGGTTGCCCTATGTCTTGTGCTAAACATTATGACTGTAGCATGACAATTGCTGCTTCAGTTAATTACAGGCTAATTGTTAAACCTCAGAAGAGGGAGTTTCAGTAACTAATGCTGGAGCTCCTGTTACTGATCATGAGACTGATTCTGCTTAGTTAGGCCCAACAAGAGCTCCTGGGGTGTCACTCCAGTTTCGGTGGCCAGAATTTCACTCGCTAAGAAAGTGAGGGGTGTCTGGCTGCTGGATTCCCCGGGTTTATCCTATTGCCACCTAGTGGTGCACTACACTTTGGTCACTGGACATGGAGATTTCAGACATGCATGAATGCACACAAGTGTACCCCTGCTATATGAAAAAACAGAGCTCTGGAACAAGGATGGGCAGAAAGATGGAGGAGACGTGCCTTCCGTTAGAGAGTTTTGGTCCTCAAAAACCCCAGGCCACAACTTTAAGGGTTCACATACCTCTTAAGAAGCCTGGGCTGTGAGCAGTGCAGGTTGTGCTCCCCAGTTACATTTGCCCTAAAGCTTTCCACGATCCCAGAGGCGAGGTTTGGCTTTGGCAGGAAGGCTCGCAGGCTGTACCAAGGGTACGGCGGTGCAGCTCAGCACGCGCGGGGAGTACACGACCCGAACCGCACGAGCTGCCCTCTCAGGGGAGATGCTGCTCTGTACAACAGCAACAAGACACACTGGGCATCCAGTGAGAGGAGAACAGAGATTACTGTCAGAAGACAAAAGGCTATTTCACGGCGGCAGATGACAAAGATAGGAACAGCCAACACGAGCATCGCTGAAACCTCCGAGGCGCAAACCTCACCTTGCAGCTCCCCGTGCACAAGCTCTGCCCTCGCAGGGTTCCTGACACAGCCTGGATTTTGCTTGAAAAGTAAAATGAAGGTTTACTCAAAAAGCTCACAGAGCGCTAATGTCATGTCACTCTGCCCTCCTTTAGTGAGTGGCTTTTGATTTTCCTCTGTTAGTGTGGGACTCCCACACATTCTTCCTGTGTTTAGTTTGGAAGGGAAGCGGCACGAGTCTTCTCCATCACCAGTTCTCTGCAAAACTCGCTGCTGAATGTTTCCCACACACCATTTGTACAATATCCAATGCAATGGTGTTTGCAAAACAGGGACACAGGCACAGAAATACACTCACTCTCCCACCTTCAGCTTCCCATTTTCAGTTAGTCCTGCCTACTCTTACATGTCTACTGACTCACAGCATCTTTCCCAAGCACGTTGCAGATCCCCTTGGATCTCTTACACTTTGAATTGCAGGCCGATCTTCTCACATTCTCCCGTTTCTGATGAAATCCAGCCCCACTCTGCCTTGCTTAAGGATAGTTTGTAGAAGAGGCCCCACCAGTGGAAGGGCAGGTGTCTGCGTAGCCCCCGTACCTGTGCCACCTCCCTGCTCTCATCTCCCTCCTTGCTGCACTGTTTTTTCTCCTCTCAGACAACCACTGACACAGACTGATTTGACAGGAACCTGCCTTGCTCCAGCCTGAATTCCAGCAAGAAAGTGTTCCAGTAATTCATTATCTGTATGAAAGGGCACCCACACAAGCACTGATGGCCCCTTTTTGACAGGAGACTGAAAGTCTCTTCCATTTACAGCAGTAAATGAGGTTAGTAAACTCTCCTGGCTGAGAGAAGTCTCTTAATTACTTTCATCAGCCAGGCCATACTTTTAATACTTGATCTTGGTATTCAAGCTGTCAAGAGAAGGCCAATGTTGCCAAATAGTATACTGAGGCCTTGGATGTTGACAGCAATGGTTACTTTTTCACTGGCAGGGAAAAAAAGAAGAAAATGAAATGAGCAATCTGGGACCATTTCAAGTCAATTGCTCTTCAATTAAAGTATTTCCAAGTGCTGGATTTCCAGTGGATCCAGTGAATCCAGCAGGGATGGTTAACAAAAATCACCCTTCAGCGAAGGTTTGGGCACAGTAGCTCCAGGTAAAGCACCTGAATTTATTATCTTTGCTAGCAATTTAAAAAAATAAATTGTTCAATATAATTCTACTGTGGACATGTCTGAGAACCCTCCTAAGGTGGTACACTCTGGCACAGCCCTCCTGGTCATGCTCTTTCTGGAACCAGAAAATGAAGCAAAACTACCTGGAACCCACTGCCACAAAAATAGACCTTACTATGTATTACTGCTTTTTTAATCCAAATTATTGTTTGTGCTGACACAAGCATCAGCACTTGCTGGCTGGCTTTAAATGGATTGGCCAAAGGGCCTGTAAGCCATGGGGTGGCCAACTACTGTATTGCTGAGGCTGGGGACATGCCAGGGTGGCATGGGTAGTGCTCTTCTCTATTCACTCTTCCTCTGCATGCATGACACCAGTGTCTCTTGGAAGCCTTCACACGTCTTCTCAGGGTTTGTTTTGCAGAGAGCATCAGTTTTTGCTAAAGCCACGCAGATAAGCAGCTTCACTACAGACCTTGGCCAGTGCAAGCCTGTGTCCTCCGCAGCAGCAAGGCAGCTGCCCAAAGATCAGCTACCAAGCACAACCAGCCAAGGACATTTGTGAAATTGCCTTTCTCCTTGGAGAACAACAGATGGCAAAACTGCTACGGGGCCAAAACAGACTGAGGGTCTGAGTGCAGAATCCCCAGAGAAGAAGAGAACCCAAGGAAGGGTTCAGTCAGTATGACTTCAAAGCTGCCTGAGAGACAAGGAATGAAGGACTGTACACAGACAAGAAGGAGCACTGGAAAGGACCTGACGAGGCTCATCCTGTGGCTGCACGCATTGTTCAGTCAAGGATTTAGCAACACAAAACTTCCCCAGCCTAAGACAGCTGCACTTGTCAAACCACAACATGCATTTCTCAGCTTCCTTACCATCATGACCATCATGTTTAGAGTGGGAATCCCTGAAGCATTTTTAATTTACTGTTGACTGAACAGGAGAAGAAGCAGGGGAAAAAAGCAGAAGGGTTTACAGTTTGCTAAGACCCAAAAGCCAGTTGTTGCATCAGAGACTTTCAAAGCAACATCCATGTTGGAGCTGAAGAAGTAAAAACACGTAAGTGAACAAAAAATCCTGCTAATACAGCCAAACACAGGGCTTGGGGAAGATTTGCTGCTCTGCTACCTGCCTTCACAGGCGTGTTGAACCACACTCCCCCAAGCACCGTGACTGTGCTCCACACTTGTAGCCAACACTCGTGTTCAACTGGGTTGAAGAGAGAGTCCTCCCCCACCCCTCAAGCAGACAGCACTTGAGTGGCAGCAAGTCATTAAAATACACAAGGCACGACCTCCTCTCTGCTCCATTGCATGACTAGCAGCAATTTTAAAGATTACTTCAGGGTTTTTTTAAGCAGCTTTCTGCTCCAGCAAAATCATATTTTGCAGAGCTGCAATACTGTCTCCTTTCCTGATGGAGAACCAGCAACCTGGACCTCTCCCCAGCAGCAGCAGGAATCGATGCAGTCGCTGATGCAGCCCGGGGGGCAGCACATGTGGTGCAGAACAGAGAGGGCACCTCCATTTGCCCACAAGCCTCTTCCACGGGCTGCGTGTGCTGTGGAAGATGCACAGCAGCACCCTTTGCCAGAGACAGGTCCTGGGGCACGACAGGGCTTCCCTGCCCCGCCATCAGCATGCCGTTGATGTCGTGCCCAGGTCTGAACACAGCCTTTAATCCGTGCTGCAGAGTGAGCTTTAGGCAAACATTTACAAAGTGCTCTGTGCCATAGGCTAGTGCCGGCAATTCAAAAATCTGGTAAATTCTTTTGTATTATTTTACTGTTTTAGACTGTTTGATCTGTGAAACTCCTGCAGTTTTCACAGTAATCTTCAGAGCACATCCAGGAACATTGGATTTTACTGTGTTGGATAAATATCATTATTCCTTCTAGCCGTGACAGGAAAAACTCAAACTGCCGAAAGCAGCACTCCTCGGGAAATCACAGATCAGCTCTAACAGAAGCAGGGGCAGATGGTGCACGCTCTTTGACTCTTGCTGGGCCTGTTTGGGTCTGGCAAGTGAACACTGGGAATGCGTTCCTTAGACATACAGGCTCAGAAGGAAGAAATACAGATACCTCTCAGCTCCCTCGTCAGCCAGGACAGCGCCCACCAAGCGCAGAAGGCTCACACCGAACCATCAGTTAATCCCAAACTGTCCCCGGCACCAAGAGGCACCACCACATCCCACACCCGACCGCAGCGCTCCGAAACACACCTGCAGCACGTGGCCAAGGAGAGGGCAAGGTGTCTGTAGTGAACAGAAGCAACACTTACCCTGAAACACACGGGGAGCACAGCTTTGCCGTGCTGGAAATGTCTAGAAAAACACCATCGCCCAGATTTCCCGTTGGAATGTTGTGCCTCAGCAGCCCCCAAAATGGAACTGGTTCCTTTGTGGCACTGCTTGTTCTGCATATAAACGGAGAGCGTGGCTGTTGGCACGAAACACGACTGCTCCATTTAAGTTTCTTCTAATTCAACGCAGGATGCTCGGCAAGTTCAGGCTGTCGTGCACTACGGGATTTCAATATTTCACCTAAAACTGTACTTACAAGTGGCTTAACTCCCAACATAACACAGAAATTCATTGCATGTTCCCATGTATTTTAAGATTTTACAAAATGCGTCAGATTGGCAAGATTTTAAAAATCCAAGTGGGATGATTAAAGCGAGTGAAGTAGGACACTGTTCTAAAAAACACCATAATATATCAACCATCACAATATGGATAATTTATATACTACTTACACAGTGTACCTAATTATTAAAATATTAGTAATTATCCATACTATTTGTTGTGTCTTTCCCCTCCATCGGAGTTAAATGAAAATAACTTCAATTACACAGATCAGTCTCTCATTCTCAGGCTCTACAAATCATTGCAGTGTCATGTTGGGCTGCACAGTGCATGGGAATGCTGGTAGAAGAGGGTTTAGTAGGCTATATTCAAAGTCACAAACACTTTAATGGCATAAAACTAAGATAATACCTTTTTTAATCTAAAATTCTACAGCAAAGTTGCTCAGAATGAGATTCTCTTTCACATACAACTATCAGCCTCCACTGCACAGATAATTTTTGACACAAAAGTAGCGTAAGCAACAGTGCTGCCTTCTCCAGTGATCCTCTCTTTCTCCCCAGGCATGTTCTCATTTTCTTTCTCCCTGCAATACAACTGGGAGTGGTTCAACAAGAATCCCAGGCCCTACCAAGCTAAAAAGCACCACGGAGATGTGTGCAAAATACAAAGCCTTGAATAGCCCCAACCTGCTTAGAGGTCACACAAAGAACAGAAGCAAGAACAATGAAAAAATGTATCTGACCCAGAAGAAGAAGGTGGACAGACTCTTGCCAGCCAACTATGGCAGTGGGAAACGCTACTCAAGAACTGCCAGGAGCTTGTTCAGCTGGGTAACACTGGCACATCCCACCTGAGAGCATCTCAGACGGCGTTTCGGTTTGTCTGAAGGGAGCATCACAGAGACAACTGAACACAACGCTACCCCCCCTGGAACTCAACTTCTCGAGCGAGGGAAGCTCTCCACACACATCAGGCCAGCAGAACCCACAGGAAGCACATCTCCTTTGGCACCCGCATTTCACCATCAGCACAGAGCGAACGGACCACACAATCTGAAATCTGAGCTCGTTCATCGCATTTCCAAGTACAGGGCTACCTGTTTTCCTCAACATTTTTGAAGTGCAGGGGGATGACCTTAGCGTGGAGCTTTGCTCAGCTGCTCTGTCAGTGGCTACAGTCTCCGTGCTATACACATCCTTTCAATAGCATGGTGATTAAAAACTACAACCCTACAGAAATCACTGACACATCAAGAGATCCACAATCAAAGCAAAACTCAGGGCCTTGCCTCTTTTTTTGAATTTATTTAAAAATAAATTAAATTATGAGGTAGTTCCAATGGGTTTGAGATCCACAACGCAACCATATATTAGAAGTATTTATGGCACGTAAACAAAGTTAATTTCTGATCATCTACCAAATAAGCTCTTATATCCGCCTCTCTGGTATCGTGCTTTTTAAGGGAATACTGTGAAAAAACCTACAGAGTTAAATGACTCAACGTCTTTATCTTCATTGTACAGTCATAACTCAGGCTGTAACGTAACACCTCCTGCTGCAAACACCCTCGCATCAGGCAGGGCGCCCTCAAATCAAGCCATCGAAAATAATTGCACTGATGACGCCATTTTCTTATTCCTTTCGCTGCCATTTTAGCACCGTGGTCCCTCCACGTTTCCTCGAGAAGTGGCTGCGTGCTCTCCCCTTCTGTGCTCGAATAACACAGTGACAAATAAAACCTGCACCTTGAATCTCTGCCTGTGTCACGTCCTTGCCTGGCAGGGCAGGGACGGAGCACAGTTGCCACTGCAGACCACACCTCAATCTGACTGCACCGAGAGCTGGCAAGGAGTCTCCTGAGATGGTGTAAGCTGAGAGACCAGCCACTGGAAATCCGTCAGCACCACACGGAAAACTGATAAAACTGAAGAGAGAGCAGTGTCCAGCCCTCTGAACCCCACAGAAAACACTGGCTAATAGGGGAGTAGTTTGAAAAGAAAAGCAGAAGGCATAAAGGAGGCACTGACAAGCTTGCAGTGTCTGCTGCTGGACTAATTGTACATTAACATCAACATATAGGCAGCCACAATAACCCACGCAACCTGGCAGCACAAAATTCATTTCTCAGGATCATATTCGAGAGCCAAACTGCCATCTCTATCAGTCTATGAACTATTTCCCATCCCGAAATGAAACATTTCTGATGGATCACCAGCAAGAGGGGCAAATTATTAAATAAACCTGGTCCTCGTTAACACCCAGCCCCTCCTCTCATCCACTTCGGACAATTTTAGTGCAGTCTTTCGGTCTCCCCCACCCCTGTCAAGTGCTTTATCCTTCTGCCTGTCTGACTGGGAGCACGTAACCTGGCTGCTTGTGAGAAACAGGGATGCTCTAAGGATTGTTTGGCAACCGAGAGATGAGTGATATTTGCACATCTCTTCCTTCACAATTTCAGATGGGTAAAAACAGTTAAATGCCTTTGAGTTAGTCTGAGACTGTATGGAAAAAAACAGTAACGAAAAAACTGGTTCTCTTTACCTCCTCTGGATGCAGGTAGTGAGCCTGGCAGCGCTGAGCCTCACCCTCTCCCTGCTCTCAGGCTGGCTCAAGCAGAAGGATTTCGGCTGCCGTGCCCCATCCCGGAGCTGAAAGCCTGTGCACCGCCTTCCCGAACGTTCCTCGGGAGCACTAGTCATCCTTCTGCTTCAGTAAAAAGAGAAGCCAAGCGGCATCTTCCAGCCTCCATCTGCATTTCAGACGGGGAGCGAGGCACGCAGCGAGCGCTCAGTGCCTCGAAGGGACAACGCCTGGTTCGGAGACACCGAACCCTGTCAGCGCTGTAAATGCGACAGCCAAGTTACACCAGCATGCCAATCCTAAACCCAGCAGAGGTGGCTTTCCCCAGTGCTGCACCTCCACAAAGGGGTTTCCCCGTAACGGTTCTGGTGCATTTTGAAGTCTCCTGGAAAAAACCCACCCAGGGAAAGCAAACCTTTCCCAAGTGAAATTTACTTTATTTCGCTGATAGCGACTAATGCTACAAAGAAAGAGCCAAGACTACATGCACTGTAGTGTGAAGAATATAATTTTTTTTCTTTTTAAAAACACAGTGGCATGTCAAGAAAATGTGCAAATTCAAAGTTCAGACCTCCTAAATAACAGGAGATGATTTGGCAAAATCATCCACCTGAGGTTAAAAAAATAAGCCCAAATTAGCTAGCCCATTCTTTTTCAGGATTTGTAAATGAATCACAGCAACTTTGTTCACCTAATAGCTATTTTCAACATGGCAGTGTGTTCCTTGGAATAAAGATAAATATTTTACGGGCAGTGAAAGCAAGCAATTTGGAGTTCATACATGTCACGATATCTTTAAATGCTCAATTTAAACATGCCGTGGTCTTTAGAAATGGTGTTTCCTTACTACATTACTGATACATTTCACAAAGTTAATTATTTAAATTACCTATGAATTATTAATTATGGATCATTAAACTAAGAAACAGAAGTCTGAAATATGCCTGTAATAATTACAGAATGTATATTTAAAAATGTTAGACATTATAAAGCTCAGAGAGGCATGTATTAAAATTCTCAGCTGTAGTAAATGATATGTTATAATAAATACTTTATCCTTTCTCACCTTATTTCTCTCTTATTGTGCAATAAACCTGAGGTTTAAACTTTCCAGACTTGGGGCATGAGAGCGGTGTGCTGAGGATACACCAGAGACAATAGGTTTCCATTTTTCTGCTCGGGCTGTACTCCACCCTGGCTAAGGAACTGTCTAGCAGTGCATGCCTTTATTTGTGCCTTGCATTAACAAGGCACACGAGCTTTCGGACTTCAATGTAAATGAAATGTCAAGCGCAGATGCTGCCAGCAGATATCACGGAAAACCCTGCCATAAGAGACCTGCAGCTAATTATTCATTACGGCGGCTCAGTCATTTCTCCATACATTAATTTATGGAGCTTAGTTGAACTCTGTCTCCCACCCACTTCAGACAAAGGAAAATAATTTGCCACACTGTACCAACTGCAAGGATAACCGAGCCGTCTCCCCTACAGGGTCAGTGGGTATGGGATGGCTTCCTCCATCTTTTTACACATGCAAACCACACATTTCATTGTCCTTTACTTGATTTCTTGATGAGCTGCTTTTGCGGCAAGACCCCCCCTTTGCACAGGTAATCTGGCTGAAGAAAGGCAACTTTCTGGCCACGCTATGCCCCTGTTCTGTGTCTCCCCTCCCGAGCATTTCTCAGTTGACAATAGGAAGAGTGCAGAACACAGCACACAATATGTGGGGAGGGAGCCCCAAAGGAGGCAAATCACCCTCTGCTGCAAGAACCCAGGTGCCATTCCGGCACAGCACGTTGTATTAAACTGCTTTTTTCCATATGGAAAAACAGAATTGAAAGGAAAGGAGAAAAAGCAACCCACCCTCTACTTTTGTCCCAATGCCCAAGGCAGGCAGAACTCCCAGTTTGCATGCAGCCTCTGAGTCCTCAGATCTGAGAGTATTCAATCAGCTGCCACCCACCCAGCTAGTCACGGCCACCACATCTATATAAATGTTAATTCCCTGACTGCTTCCCTTAACTATGATTTTACTGGCTTAACCCCTTTCACAGCATATCCTATTCACTTCAAAGAGAGGTGGGATCTAGCTGCAAACTCCAGTTGACTAAGCAAATACACTCCACCACCTCAGTCAAGAAACTAACAAAAAAAGCAAATCTCCAAGTGTCTTCATTTACTTTGTAAGAGTAGAAATATTTTCCTATTTTCATCCCATATTTGAAATCCTTACTTCAAAATAAAACTAAAGAAAGTTTAGTGTGTCTTCTAAATAAATCATAAGTGCATCTGTAAGAACAGGGGAAACAGAGTGGACCGGTATCTTTGCACAACGCAGAAAACCAAGAGGAAAAAAACCCCCATATAATCAAGTAGCATCTTTATTTTCTGTTTAAAATACTTCCATAGACTTTTCATAGCCTAGGGAAGAGAAAACAGGCATAAAGGCATTCAGAAAGTTATGCTACTGTATTTCTGCTTAAATGAAAAGCAAAGTCAGCAATGTCAAGAGGGTCTTTAAAAAGGCAACACAAATGAAACCCAAAGCAGACGCTGGACTGCCCCACCCAACAGCTGCTCTAGCAGAGAAAACTGGAAGGCAAAGGCACAGACCTCCAGGTTTCTTTTCTGTGAGCAAAGGACCATTTCTCCAAAACTACCCACCTGTTCTCTTTAATTACTCACCTACAAATTTAAACAACCTGCAGCAACAGCACAAAGAAAAACTGCCATAGAAGACACCTGAAGGAAAACTCTCTCTTATCAAAGCAAGCTTTTTACCTTCATTTTATATATTTTAAAAGACAGACATTCCTACCTGTAGATCTCAGTACTGAGGAGTTACAAACCTGTTAATGCTGGCTGTAACTGCCCCACTTCAGCTGCCTGATATTAAGGCTTACACAGCTGTATCTCTATTAATGTTCAAGTTTTCTCATCTTAAAAAAAAATAATACATAAATCAAACCTGCAAGTCCTGAAATGGCTGAGACAGTCAAGAGTCCAGCAAGACAATAAGAAAGCAGCTGCTTTCCACGGCTGAACACCACTGGCTGTAAAGCATCTATATATTTTTTTTCCAGTGGTGCTTTATTCAAATTCTAGGGAAAGCATCAGTCTGAAACCAGTAACTGATGGGAGTAACAGTTTATAGGTTACAGAAGGATATTTTATTGTTAACGGACTGTACCATGTAGGAATTAGGAGGGGGTGAGGCAGCAGGAAGGCAAGAGGAGAGAGATGCTACTATTTTTTTTCCCCGAGCCACTGCAATTACTCTGATGTGAATTTTTGATGACTTCCGACATATTGCATGGTTAATAATCGTTTCAGCTGTCATGTTTGGTTAATGTGGAAAATGCATTTGCTGCATTGTGATGCAGCACTCCAGCCACAGATTGTAACACCAGTTGTGAAGCTATTCCCTTAACTGAGCTGCATGAATTTGCACTTACCATGAGGCTGAAATAAATGGTAGTTTGATTTTTATACAGCAACAGAAAGCTTCTGCCATTTTAGACCTGCAGAGCTGTTGGTACAACCTGTACAGGCATATAATTTTACTGCATATTAATTGGTGTTGATGTTCTTTAAAGGGGAGCTTTGATTCTCTATTGTTTTGCTGGGTTTGGTTATTTAGCGGTTAAAACACCGAGATCCTATTTACATTAAACATCACTCTTTTTTGTAGGTTTGAACAGGTTATTTAACTGTAAGCATATATCCATCAATGAAAGTGTCAGCACTACAGAAATGCAGCCCTGTTATTCATACAGGCTCAACCTACTTCTTCCTCCATACCATACTTAGGAATGTGTGTATATATAACCTTGTCTTACAAATATTGCTCATGAGGGGTGAAAAGAAAATGATTGCACATGAGGGATGAAAATATGCTGCTCACATTCAAATAACGAGGATTTTATTTGTAAAGTACCACTTCTTCACCTACACTTCAAACATCAAACAAAAAAGTATAAGGTTACATAAATACCAGCCTGTGCCTTTCACTGTCACCAACAGAAAAACAATGCTGCAAGCAATCGTGCAATTACAAGAGGAGATGTAAAACAGCAGAGCTGAAACCATGCTAAGAGCCAGTCACCCGATGATTAAAGTCAGGCCAGTGTATTCCAGCAGTCAGGTGATGGTGCCATCATTACAGTGCAGAAAGGCACGGAAAAATCGAGAAACAGACCACCCCATCTTCAAGAAAAAAAATTAGAGGCACCAAAGGAATAAGGAATGCATTTTCTAATATAAAAAAAACCCACAGAGAAGTGTACCACAAAATGTGTGCCTAACACTATTGGGAAGTTACTGCCACAAGCCCCAAGTGCACATTTAACCCACAGTGCCAACCCAGCTCCCATCTGCAAACTGCTGGTGACACTCCCACATTCAGATCTTCCTAAATTCCAGAACAACAGCCCTGCTGCAACAGTACTGCATTTCACAGTTCAGTAACTCTGCTCACAAAATGCACGTCTCCTATTTGCAAACACACGTACACAAAAAAATCCAGACTTGGGATGTCTGCATATAATTTAATGAAGGACAAAAAGCTATCAGGAGAGTGTTTTACTGTGCTTGAACACTGAGGTATCTGCAGAATCACCACCAATACCACTAATTCATTATTTCCACTTCTGTTGTAATTAAAACAACGCTGCAGGGGTATCTCTTGGACATCAAGTATCAGTAAATATGGTGCAGGATATTTTATATAGAGAAAAAAAATGAGTCTCTGAGTTAACATTGTACCTGGTTTGGGAGCAATTCCCATTAACAGGGTAATGTCTGTAGAAGGTGCTCCATGGCTCAGTCTCAAAGGCATCACTGTGCACCTTGCACAAGTCAAAGTTTCACAGGTAGCAGAGCCATTTCAGCTTGGGAACTAGCAAACTTGATCCTAAGGATGATTTTCCTCAAACCACTGCAAGGAGCAAACCCTCCCTGCTTGTGACCACATGAACACTGTACCGAGGATCTGAATCCTCCTACCAGGCACCTCATGAGTGGAGAAGACAGGTCCAAATCCCATGTTCTTAGTGCAAAACTGCAGTCAGTTGATTGCAGGCAAAACCACTGATCGAGACCAGCTACACCCCACAGTGCAGGCAAAGTCCCTTTGGGGAGAGGAGGGGTGACACATTTGCAGGAATAATTTACCTCTGGCATTCCTCCTGCATTTCTGAGCAGCCAGGGTCCCTGCTGCCCTGCTCACCTGGGTAACGTGCTGCTCACCTCACACACCCTGCTCTGGTTTTGGATGGCTTCTGCCCCTGCTTACCTCTAGTTTGCATAACTTACTAGTGGTGCAGAGCCAGGAGCACAGAGGACACACAGAGTTTTTGCTTCCTAGCCAAACCTTGAAACAGGTAAAGGTACCTGGGGGACAGCTGGCTCTTTAGGACAGGCTGCAGCCTCGCCAGGGATCTCAGGAGCACAACCATCCATCTGGAGCTGCTAGCCATAACTTTAAAGGTGATGCTTTTATCAACAGACACTCTCTGTTATTTTCTGGCCATGTAATGTGACTGCAGAAGCTACTCTCAACTGCAGAACTATGCATTACAGATCAGCACAATTAGATATATACACTTTGTTTTACAGATTGCATGGCCAGGGAAAGCCTTCCCAGGGTAGCTCAGCACACCACTGCCTCCTCTTACCTATGGATTTCTTAAAGCAACAGCTTTGAGGGCTGTGAACAGAAACTCCTCACCCAAATGGTTGTTGGTGTAAACAGCTGTGAGTGGTAACCCAGCTAAGATGTCGGAACTCCTGTTTCACACTGGCAATCAATTTAGTGGAGCGTTCAGTCAGCTCACGCATCAATCACTTCTGCACTCTGATGTGACTCTGGGAGGAGAAGGGGAAAACCACTGTTCAGGGCTGCTGGGCCACAGCTCAGGAAAACCATGAAAGTCTTCCTTTAGAGTAGAAAGCATCATATCTCTAAGAAAGTGAGGATTCAAAGAGAATGCAGAAGCCTAGGAATAAGAGTATCCTTCTCTGTGTCAGGATCATTCCCTCACTCCATCTCTGGAGTCCACAAGGATCTCCTACCTCGTCATGTACAGCTGCATCTCGGGAGTGAATGAGATTCCTTCTACCACAACAGCAAAGAGATGCAAACACCACTACATTAAAAAAACCCCAAAACCATAAAACGTGCTAATAGTCTGCTATCTTTTCCCTTTCTTTCAGTCTTGCACTGGACAGGGTTAAGGGGGAGATCAGGAACAGCATCCCTCACTAGATCTGCTCCTGTATTAGCTCCTTTTTGAAGTCCTACAGTTTCAGTGTCTGCCATTAGCCAGCAAAACTGAGAGACATCGCTGGCAGCGCGTTTTAAGTGATAGGTAGTGCTCCTTCCCAAAGATCATTTCTTCTCTGCTTAACCCAGCCCCGTAGCAGCAGCAAATACTGCACTGTCATACTGGGTCTGGAGAGTGCCTTAAAGCATCCGCTGCCGCCCTCGCTGCAAGGCTGGCAGGGTGATTATCCGGGTTAATGACAGGCAGGGTCTCTCTCCAGAAGCAGGGCTGTCACACCCAGCATGCTGCCTCTGCCTTCAGCTCTGCACACTCATCCTCCCCCTTCGGAGGGATGCAGAAAAAAGAGCCAGAGAGTTCAGGAGTTTATGCCAAGCAGATTGTGGTGAAGAGAAGAGGAAGAAAATCCAGGCTGGCACTTTCACATCGATACAGTTATATTCACACACAGACAGTGCAGAGCAAAAAGTCAGGTAGGTTGAGTGTATTATGATGCTACTGGCCTACCTAGCATGGAATTTGGGCTTCATGGCAAAGGGCTAACTTTCATGGACTGAGAGAATAGGAGCCATCCAGAGCCAAAGCAAAAACCACAACTGGGAAGTGACCACCTCCAGTAACACCTAATACCATCATCACAGAGAGCCATCCTCTTGCAGAGAAAAAAATCACCAACACACCCAGACTGAGAGCTGCTGGCTTATTACAGAGCTCAAAGGAGACCCGAGTTTCAATACAGCTTTCTGGAGCTAAATTTGCACCGAACAAGAGGCAGGATGTAAAAGCCAGTGAGTGGGAAACACCCCTGGAGAGCACTGATTGAGGAGCAGCGCTCTGTGTGACCAGGCGGATGCAGGGGAAGGAGAAACACAAATCCTGTAAAACTAGAAGAGTGACGGTCCCAAGCAGGGGAGAGGTGGGGGAAGCCCAGCCAAGCAGAGAGGATTAGCAGCAACACTGGCAGTGCTGTTCCTGCCATCCACACCCCAATTAGCGGTATCATTTGTCAGGATGAATGGGGAACTTGCTCTCAATTCGGCAATTTGACAGAGTGTCACTGAACTACCTCACGTCCATATTTATCCAAGAGGCAAGTGCAGGAACCAGTTTTAATTAGAGCCTGTTTAACAAAGAACCAAGGGTATTACCCATGCTCTCACCATCAAGCGATAATTGAGATGTAATCGCTTAAACAAAGCGCAACAAGTGTCCATTTACCCAAAGCCATTGTTAAATATCCACTAGGAGATTATTTTCAAAATTATAATGTGCCATGAATATGCAAACCACTTTCCATCTTTAGCATTGAAAAGAATAATCACCTTCAAAAAAACCACACCACCAAAAACCACAACTCAAAGCCAAACAGCTATTTTGCAGCAGAATTTGAGGAGTGTTTTAAATATGCCAATGCTACTTTAAAAGGAGGAGGGGGGAACGAAGTGATGGCTCTGCTTTGGGGCCATTAAGCTCTGTCTGGAAAGCCCTCTTTTGTACAGCATTAGCGTGCTGTAAGTCTGTAATTATGCAGAGAATGTGTTAATTTTTAATTCAGATTGCTAACCCCTTTTTTTATGTACAAACCCTGCACGTCAATCCCTCCTGCGGATGACTGTAAGCACCGACATGACCAAATTCAACCCTTGGTGGTAAAAGCACGCTCTCCCTGGGAGGTTTGGCACTGCACGTTGGAAAGCAACTGAACTCTGTAGTAAAATAGCTCTTTTACCAAACTGTCACCTCAGCACCCTGGCAAGCAAATCCTCTCGACCCCCAGCCTATTACAGCAGAACCGTATGGCCACTGATCCTCACTCCCTCACTCCAGCATTCCTCTGTCTAGCTACTGCATTTCTTCACACAGCTTCACAGGACGCCCAATTCCCACGTCCCCCACGCTCCCAGGCACAGGAGAGCACAGGATGGGGGGTTAACCTCACGCTGCCTCCAGGCCCACACCAAGTTAATGGCTGTCAAACACTAAGCCCATCTTTCATCTCTTCTGACTCCTACCGATGCTGGCAATCCACGGAGGAGCCTGACTTAGGAGTGCGCTTTGACACAGTCCAGCAATGAATTATTAACTCTGGTGGAAGCTGCAAAGCATCAAGCAGGAGCAATCCTGGGCCCTCTGCGATGATTAACCAGAGTGCAATTATCCATGCTCCTGCTGCTCACAAAATGCCTCCACATTCCCCATCACATACAGCCCAAAAGGCACCACACAGGAACGCACATCCACATGGATGAAAGCAGAAACAATTCTGTGCTTTTACCGTTGTTTCCTCAGGGTTATATCACCAGCTGTGAACGGTCTGAGAGAAGAAAGCTGGGCCTTGCCCCCTTTATTACAGCAATTATACACAGACTTGCGTCACTGAGAGTGACATATGCAGAATCAAGCCCATATTCTTAATTTCCACAGCAATTCAATCCATGCAATCACAGAAACTTGCCTGCAGATTCAGAACCGTCCTTTCCCACGTTACATCATGCAGCAGAAGATGTTTCCAGCCCAGGGTGTGACTGCACACATACACAGAAGCAGCTATGGATCCCGGCCTGCTCCCCAACAGTGGACAGATGAAGACAGGCTCATTCACCCCTTACAACCACAAGTGCTGCCCCAAAGGGTGTCCCCAGCCTCCCTCTGAAAGGCATGGGGACCATCCTGCAAGTGGGATGTAATCTGTGAGCCTCCAGCAGCACCCCAACATTTAGGGAAAACAACTAGCTCAGCTGTCTGCCAAAGAACTCCAGACAGCTCCCCTTATTAAACCACAAGGTGCCAAGAGGCAGCAAACACTAGCGATGGAGCTGAGAAGACCTGCTGAATCCCAGGATGCACAGGGATGTCTCCTTGGGATGGGATGCCGTGCAGTTCTGAAATCAGCAGCGAAAAGGCAGGGTAAAGACAGCATTTTAGGTTTTCCTTAGCAGAGAAGCTAAATTGGTGCTTTTCCTTTAATTACAGCTGCCAGCTCTGAAGAAAGTGGCACTAGAACTGCTGGCCAGCATGGGAAATGAACACCCACAAGCACGCTGGTTCAAATGAACCACAGCAGTGCATGGCTGCCTTGTCAAACCATCCTTGTATTTCTCATAGTGAGAGTACAACTGAAATCAGTATTGGCATCTTGGCAGGCTTAATTAGAAGTCAGGTCTACTCCATTCAGGTCTCTATACTGTGCTCATTACATTAATATCCAAGTGCCTTCCAGTCCTGCATTAAGTGACATGACTAACATCTGTCACACACTGTTTATTCTCTTCTCCCTTTCCTGGAGGACTGGAAACACAATGTTCAAGGGGATCACAGAACAGCCAGCAACTGGAAAGGGAAATTCCTCCAGCCCTGGCTCACACAGAGCATGTGCTGGCCATGTCTGCTTGGTTAATTGTTTAATATCATTATCATCAGCAGAATGATTAAGAAGCTGTATATATTAAAAGCACCAGGTCTCCTCCCATTTCCATGCAGGAGTGACAGTATTGGAAGACAAACAAAAATCTGTCCTTTGTGTACCAAATTAAGTCATTTGGAGTTTTAGCACTTCATTTCTTTGCCTGAATCTCCTTGCCATATCATCTTACATTAGACAATACTGCACATACAACTTCCAGCAGAGGAAATACAAGTGTCCATCTGTTGAGTTTGACTAAAAAGGACAACAAAGGTATAAACAGCTTATCCTGACCTAAATCCCTTCCAAAATGCACCACGTCTTAAAGCTACGGAGGTTTCACCTGGATTTCAAAACGAGAAGACTGAAGTCAGTAATTATTTCTTTAGTACTCTTTTGCCTTTCACCTTTCCCAGTGATCCTCCCTCTGTGTATCTCTATCTTTTTGATGTTGAAAAGTACTTATGTCACCCTTGCTTCCAAGTTATCACCCCGTAATTCTTTGCAAAGACAGTGATGAGGACTGAGATAGCTAGAGAATGGGAAGAGCTAGGAGGGAAAGAACTGGGAGGGATCAAACCTCAGAGCTCAGTCAAGATGATGAAGGATTGGCAATGCTACATGTCTTAAAGTCAGCTAGCTGCAGTTAGGCAGGTGTTTCTAGTAAAAGCAAATGCCTGGAGGAAGGTCAAACTCAAGAACATGAACTTGGTAGAGACTGGGAAACAACGGGCTGCAGGGGATGAGACCTGGCCACCACCTCCAGCCAGTTTGTCCAACTACAGCTCCACAACTGAAGGTAAGAGCAGCCCACTGCAACTGAGGCACAAACTGCTAGATTAGGAAAAGAGCAAGGACTCATTCCAGGCAGTGAGGGGAATACATGGAGCTTTCATTTAATGCAGTGTGCATAGCCATACAAAACAGGGATTAGTCTTTCACAAAAAAAGAACAACCTTTTCAAGAGTACAGATAAAGGGGCTCTCAGGAATGGACAGAGGCTGACTCAGAAAACTATTAAAAGGACAAAGTGACTTTCAAATAGAGGTCATTAGTTCAAACATGCACTAGATCAGTAGTGGCCAAGACTAAAGCATCTAAAGACTGATTAGTGGTGTAAACAAAAATGTGTTGTTAATCCTTCTTGAGCTCCTGCTACCCAAAAGCCCATATTCCAAGTTCACTGCAGAAAGCAATGCAGAATTTACTTTCTGTCCAGCCCCAGAGGAACAGACAGGGCTTAGGTGGGCACCCAGACACCGAGTGCCTGTCCCCCCAGTCACTGTAGAAATGTGACAGCTGCACTGCTCCGTGTGCTTGAAACGGGGAAGTCACTTTTCCTGGTTATGCCCCTCTACCTTAGTGTGCTCACCAGTTTGTTGCTGGATACACATCACCAGACACTGCACTTAGCAGCACCCACTCAGCACATCAAGATCATGCTGCAGGTTTCGGGTGTTATTTTGTCAGAGAATTTTTCTGTGAGATTCCTTTGCTGACTAATTAATGTCATACAACTTACACGTTCATGAAAAACAGAGCGACCAAACATCATTTACCCCTTTTCCCCAGCACTGATCAGAAGAGGCTCCAATTACCCCTAGAGATTCACAGGACTGCAGGCTCAGATGTGTCTGTTATGAGAGGCCTTACTGCAGAACATCCTTCCAGAAGACACCCAAGGAGGGCAGACAAGATTCCAAAACATGCATTTCACTAATGAAAAGCAGTAAATGCACAGTGTTTAGAGCTCAGGAGGAACATCTAGTAATGTGGATACCACAGGCTGCAGATGTATTTACTGGGGAGTTTGGGTCGACCACTCTCCACCTACTATTAATTAAGCAAACACTTCCTTTAGGACCAGCAGCTTCAGTAGTACAGCCATGATTACACACATCAATGCATACTTTTATACAAAAATATTAGCCTTTACTCAATTATGATGTAACATATTATTTATGTACTATTACTGAGCTAGGGTTCTGCAAATAACATTAATTGCTGTGTGTATTTATTGGAAGTAAGGACATGCTGGAGGCAAAGATAAAGAATACCTGATTTCCTTTTAAAAGAAAATTGTATTAATATTTGTTCCAAACAAGATCTTCCAGCTGCTGAAGTTGAATACTACCCAAAATGCATTTTCCCTAGGGTCCTCCATTATCAGCAAGGGCCTTTCCTGCAAGTCCGTGCATACTTTCAACAGACTGTCTTTGCTGTCTGATTTGAGAGCCTTAGGTGGTCTGCATTTGAGGAACGCAATCAAATCCTGCCCCTTCCAGTCCTTCTGGAACACCTATTAATTCATCCCCCTGGAGAGAGGAGTTTATCATCTCTTGCAATTGCTAGTATCTAAAAAAGTGGAACAGGGCAACTTCATTTGGCACTGCAATTATTTAAAGTCTATAAATAGTTGTTGCCATAGTGTTAATTAAATTGCTGTATGGTAACATCCTTTCTTTTCTACCTTCTAAAGCTAAATTCTGATTAAGTCAGGTAAGCTGGGACCATGCCATACAGGAGTCCATGGGAAGGAGCACAAATGCTTAGAAATTGTGCTGTACTTCACACAAAGATGAGCTGGAAATACGAAGTAGCTTGTTATGTTCTCTGTTTCCTTGGTAGGAAAGAGGAGAGACTCATTTCCAAATTGCTACAGCATCTGTCACCTGAACTCAAAGTTTTGAAGGATCACCATAAAATTCAACAGACCAACCACAGTAATTGAATGGACTGCACAGGGAAAAAAAATGTGAAAGTTTTCCTGCATCATCTTTGTACATTTTAGAAATATAGTGAACAATGGTGACAATCACCTCTGCACAGAGCAACCCGATCTGGCCGACTACTGAAACAGGGGGATGGAGAAGGTCAGATCAGAGGGGAAAGAAACACTAAGCCCAAAATATTTCATGGCAGAAAAGAAGTCAATTTTAACACAAATATCAGCACAAGCTTCATCTCAGTAATTACACCACTCACACTAGCATTTGCTCAGAAATGGAGCTATTGCTACTACTTCCCAGTGAAAGAAAACCATCTATTTTTTTTGGCCAAAGTATCATACTAATTTCTTTTAAAATGGTAGACTCTAACAGGCAATAACCCTACCTTAAAAATCTTATTATTTAATGGAAAGCTGAAATTACAGGAAAGGGACTGCAGCGAGTCTTGGCTACAAGTCTAAGTGAGAGATTAAATAACGCTCAGAACAGCAGCCAGAGGGCAAACTCTTGGATCCTCACCTTTTGTCAAGTGTTTCCCCTCACATTTGGGAGAGCAGAAAGCTGTTAAGGTCTCCTTTATTTCCAGTACTTCTAGCTGCAGTGAAGTCTTGAGGCTTTGTACAATTAGTGTTCTTCATGGCAGGTTGTAACAAACAGCAAAACTACCTGACAGAACCAGATAGCTGAAAATACCATTCCCCACCACAAGTGTGTTTGTGCCACCACCCAAAACCAGAGATACGCATAAACCAAAACAAGCTTAATCCTCTCTGTTTTGTGAAGGTCTGTGTTTCTGTTAAAGGGAGAGATGGCTCCTGAAGAAGCGCTGGGTACCTATCCCAGAGAACAATTAGAAAGGAAGAGCTTTGGGTAACTGCTGGCTCACTGCAGGGCAAATGATTCCCAGCAATTATTGGTTCCTCCCCGTCTACCTTATCAATATAAGGACATAGTCAGGACAGCTGCTTTTTACAGGGCTCTTCCTGTACAAGAGCAAGAGCATCAGGCCTTCCATACCCATCTCTTCAAAACCTGAAGTGGTCTTTCCTACAAGCCTGCTTCTGCCTGCCTGCCTCCCTCCGTCTTCTTTTCAGCATCTGCTACTTCAGAGGCTCATTTCAGCATGTGAAGGTTAACAAATACAAAACAATGAAACTCAAGACTTGCCTATTTATCTTTTTTTTTTTTTCTAAATCCAAACCACATGAGTACTTTTGGATAGACAAATTATATTATAAATGCAGGATTTCAACATCCTGGCATCAAGCCAACATTTTAATGGACATTCAAACACTAACTAAGGAAATGGTTGTGCATTAAGCCTACCAATAAGTCAACAATCAATACTTCAGTACTGCAGTAAAAATACAATGCACCCTTTATAACTGCATCTGGCCTCATCCTTCTTTGTCAAGATCAGCTCTAAATAAAAAAAAAAAAAAGAGAGTCTTGAAACAAGAAATGAAGCACATACTATTTCACAGCCACCAAGTATTTATCCTAAAGTCTAAACCTAATTGGTCCTCTGAACTGTACGGATTTTTGGTTTTCAGTGGTGTACTGACAGGGCAGAAGAGTCAGGTACAAAAAGGACAGAAGTTCAGACACAAAATTAATCAAGTGGGTCAATAGGTAAGAGCTGCAAAGTAAAGAAACCTCAGATAGCTAAGCCCCAAGCAACTGCAGATTAGGAGCTGGTTCCAATTTATCTCCAAAAAGCATCTCAGTCAAAAGAAAACAAAAAAGAATCCCATCAAAGCATGCTAACATTTGGATTTTAATCCAATTCATAGATTTTAGTTGCCTGCACAACATCAGTCCTGCGTGACCCCTCTCAACAGATCCTATCAGTCCGGTCAGATGAAGCCAAGGGCAAGCTCTGCAGAGTATGGGATCTGGAAAGTGTGACCATCAGGCAGTATTGCTCTGCCATAGAACAAATGTTTTCAATTTAGTTAACACTGGCTTCCCATTCAAAGCCATGGCCATAATGCTGAGCCACCACTGTATTTCTTACCAGTGCAAAAAAATCCACTGCATTTGGATACTTGGAGCAGCTCCCCGTGTCTGCAGAAAGGTTCAGGGTAAGTCTGTTTTTCAGGAAGAAATGGTGGCAGACATTGATCCAACCCTCTGAAACTTGAATGTAAAAACAGGAAGACAAAACCAATCAACTTGATAATTTTTATCTCCACAGCCTAGTAAGCTCAGTACTGAAATGGAACTTCATCATGGAACAGCTAAGCCAGTGTAATAGCTTGGGTAAACAAGCCAACCAAATTCTCCATTTTCTTCTCCGAGTCTGTAAATACACAGAGGGAAACAGAGAATGATTGTTTCAGAAATCCCTCCACAGATCCCTTACGTTTATTTGCTAAAACTATCTTGCATCCCTGGGGTTTCAGCTATAAAACAAGCACAGAGCTCGGCTGGGAATCTGGAAAACTTTTTGCTGATATTTTGAAGTCATGGCATCTGCATCTTGAGGCTGAGCTCTGCAAAAGCAGCCACTGCTGCAGGTCCAGCAGCCAAGGGGCAGGAATACCCAGGTCCTCACAGACCTCTGAGCCGTTTGCCGGTGCAAGATCCAAGCTCAGGAGCTGGGTGTGTGCCCAGCACTGGGCCAGGCCAGACTTCTCATCACCAGGTTTTGCTACCTTATCTCTACATCAGGCACATCATAAATAATGCACCTCAAGTGAGAGTCACTACACTACAAAATACTGCTGCATAAAATTATTATATTGGGTAGTGGCAGCAGCTGTACTGACCAAAGTTTTAGTCTATGACTCTAATCAACTGCCAGCTTAAAGGGTTTTTGTGTGGCCACAATTCCAGCTCAGGGCAGCAACTAATAGCAGCCTTTGCACAGTTTCAGCTCAGAGGAGTTGAAGATCTCCAGTCCAGATTGGTGACAGCCACTGCAGCTGTCCTAAGGATTAAAGGGAGGTTTCAGCAGAGCTGCCAGTGGACTGGTGTTCGCAGTACAGCTTCAGTTTCTTGTTTCAGGTGGGGAAAGGAGCTCTGCTGACAGTCCACGTAGCACAGGGGCAGCCAAGGACTGCGCTGCTCAGCACTGCCAAACCAGAAAACTACTGATGCAGAGAAGCAACCTTATTTTTCACAAGGTCTGGTATCTGAG
This sequence comes from Myiotriccus ornatus, assembly GCA_036023395.1. NCBI lineage: Eukaryota > Metazoa > Chordata > Aves > Passeriformes > Tyrannidae > Myiotriccus > Myiotriccus ornatus. Next base: position 12,438,688 of record JAYRBT010000021.1, on the reverse strand, counting down.
GGAGGGAAGTTGGAGGCCAGTTAAATGCTGTCAAATACTGATCAGGACTGTGAACAATAGAGGTCTGAGAAAATGGTAAATGCAACTTTTATTTCTCAGCTGCAGAAAATGATGCATAGGAAAGCATTTCTTGAACTCAAAGTCAAGCATGAAAATCATTACAAAAATTGGATCAAAATCCAGCTTTCCCAATTTCCTGCAATGAAAAGCAGCTGCCACAGAAGGCCGTTTTCTAAGTAAATATACACATCAGGGGGTGCCAGTCAGGCAAGGATCCAAAAATTCAAGGGTCAGGTGCTATTCAATATTTGAATCAGTACAATAAAACACTGCATAAATATTTAAACTGGCATTCCTGCTCCAAAATACTCTTGGAACATATTTCAGATGCTTGCTTTCAGAGTTGCTAACAGACATTCCCTTCTGTCCTGCAGAATCTCTGAAATAAAAAACCATCCCTTGTTCATCCACAGCACCTCTGACAGCAGTTTGGTGGTTTGATTTCAATGTGCTGCTTTCAGTCAGTCGGTACAAGTGGATAAATCTCAAGTGTTGAAATCCTATATCCTTGCCTCTTTATGAGCTCTCGTTCTAAATCCGCCCTCTGTTCCCCAGAAAAGCCGAAATAAAAAACCAAAACCCCAAACTCCAGGACACTCTCCATTTTTATGTCTCACAGCCTCAAAGGCTAAATGCTTGGGCTCCATTTTAGTTGTTCTCACAAAGTGTGCTATAAAACAATGTAAGATGCCATTTGTCATCAGACACTTGGAGCTATGGAGGACACACATTTGTTTAGATCTGAATAGAGATCTCAAGAAGTCCAACTCAAGTAACCAATGCGTTTTGATGCTCCATGTGCAGCTGAACCTCTTAATTGTTTTAGCTCGACACAGAAAAAGTATCATGCCAGTCATTAATAGAAGTTATGGTTATGAGCTCGTAGGGCAGCATTTCCCTGCTCTTGGTCACTACCTGTGCTGTCCTGCCCAGCCCTGCTTTCAAACTGTGAGGCAGTCACGGAGCTGGAAGTTGCTGTAAGTGGAGGTAGAAGCCACGCAGATGTGCAGTGCCAGTAACCCACCTGGCTGCACACTCTAACAATTCAATACATTGAATTGCAGCTCTGGTGGAGATTCCAGCTCTGAGATCTCCACAGTTACACTCAATACTGATTTGCATGAACCTGCTCCTCTTTCAGCCTTCATTTCCCTGTGCTTCTATATCCTAGGCCTGTCAGTGTGCCTATGCTCCAAAACAGCTGAAGCTTCTCTTGAAAAGAAAGCGAAAAACTCTTTTAAAGGATATTTCAGCAACACATTCTAAGAATCACTATGGCTTTTTTGTAATAAACACATCTAACTACTGACCACAGAAATCTGACATGGTAGCAGATCCTTCCAGCAGAACCTGTGCACGTTCTTCAGAGATTAATGGGGGAAAAAAAAACCCAGATCTAAATCATACCCAAAAAAAAGGAACAACAGACAGCTCTTCCTGTTTTATTTTTGCTGGGCTATCAGAAGTAACAAGTAATTAAATCTTTGGTATTAATGCAAAAGGAAGCTCTGATGATCCCACAGGTAAGATTACTCTGATGGAATGGATGACTGTGAATCTAAAGGCACTGAATTCATACAAACACTTCAAAAGGTAGCTCTGCACTTCAGCCATTTACACTCATGGTGGCCCTGGAAAAGAAGAGCCCAAAGGAATCGGCTGCGAGACTGTCAGTCTGAGTAAAGAAGATTCAGTCTGTGAAGTGATGCCCATCAGTGGCAGTCCCACTCATTAACACACTGCACTGATTTCACAGCCGGTACTAGAAAGGCCAGCACTTCAGCCTTTCAAACCTGGCACTTCTCAGGGCCATCAGCCCTAAGCAGCACCACTGTGTGACCACGTGGAGGCCTCTCTGTCAGAGGAAGAGGCTCCCACTCATGGTGCTGACAAGGTGTCACTCCTGATTTGCTCTGGAAGCTGTAAGTTCATTTTTTAAGATAATTAGTCAGTACTACACAGCAAGGCCAATGATCCAGTGCAGTAACTGTAGCAAAGAGTTCTTTCAAGAGGTAAAACACGTGAGTGAAATAAATCGATAAGCTCAGGAGTTACGTTTAAATGCTGAGGCCCTGCCTGCCTACACTGCCTTCACAAATTCACCTACTGAACAGAACTCCTCAGCTCTCAAGGAAGTGCATGAACGGCACATTCAGCTTACAAAAACAAACTGCAGCACCTGCTGAAAAATAAATTGTGAAAGAAACAAAAGCTATTTTCTTTAGTCACACGTGACAGAATTCCATTTCATTGTCTACTGCATGCATTTTCCATAAAGCACAGAGGTACAGGGTACTGGTCATGACAGTTTTCCATTTATCATTCTGAAACTTCAGCTGGGAAAAGGATGAAATCAGCAAACCATTGCCACTGACACCAGAAAGAGCCTCACCAATGCAAAGGCACAGCCTGCCCAGCTCTCCACACTCTGCAGTGACATGGACAACCAGACTGTAACTCCTGCACCAGATGCTCTGCTGCTGTAACCTGCTTAAAGTCAATTCACCAGCATATAAAAGAGTGCAGTAAAACCCATTTCCATTATAAGTGGTGGCCATCCTTCTCCTTCTGACTCTTTCCAGTTTCCAAGTTAAGGTTCATGTAAAGTACCAGAAAAGGCCTCAGTTTTTTGCTGGATGGCCATAGCCACACAAGTGCCACAAGACAAACGCTGCATCTGCCGATCCCAGCACCAAGGCGTGTCCTTTCCTACAGATGACACCAACCAGGGGTGCTGAAGGCAAAAGGATCCACCTTGGAGGGCTGCATGAAATCCACAGATTTAGAAACTCCCTCGAGATGGCAAGATGAGCCTTCCCTGGATCCACTGGGGCACTTCCCACATGCAACATGTTCTGCTGAGCCGTCTCTGCAACAACACGAGCCTTGGAATTGCACTTCCCACCTTCCTCGCTGAATATGTGCTTTCAAGCAACATTTGTTGCCAGGATGCATTGCTAATACATAATACATTGGCTGCAAATTAGTATTTCATCTCAGAGAGAAAATGTTACAGGCACTTCTTCAGAGGCAATGCATGCACAAGAGTTTGAGGAAGAGATTTTGTAAGACAAAGAGAGCAAACCCGTAACCAAGAGAAGACAGATCTATTGAGACAAACAACTAAATCCTGCCCTTACACTACTTGTTGATGGGAATCATTCCCAGCTCAGCTCCCCCCTGCTCCAGCAACAAGCCAGAGGACCTGTTCACCTTGAGTGCTTATTTCCATAATTCACTAAGTCAAAAGCTTATGAAAAAGAGAAACCAAGGTTTTTCTCAGAAGGAAAAAAAAAAAAAATCAAGAAGACATTAGCAAAGGTAGAGAAAGCATCTAAGGGTATGAAACCACAGACAAACAACAAAACATTTGGCATAATATTACATACAGCACTATCATGCCCTTCATCCTACCAGCAAATAAGAAGCCAAAACATCAACCTCAAGTCAAACAGCAAAACAAAATTAAGAAGTGATGTTGATTCAGTGTATCTGTTGAGTAATCGAGCTTCTTACCACTAGCAATGAGCCGCACATTTTCTAAATAAGCCATTTTTTACCTTGGAAAAATTAAATCAAGGCAGACAGGTACTAAAAGAAATATTGCAGGGTTAGGTCTATGAAAAAAACTGAACCAAACCAAAGTACAGGGTCCAAATGTGTAATTCCACAGTGGGATAGATCTTTACATCCAGCTTCCAGCATTTAGCTTTCACTGGGACCTAAAGATGGTCAGGGTTTCTTTTAGTCAAGAGAAAGGTGAGTCTTTTGACTACTACATTAGTGCTTATTTCAGATTCATTAAAGCCTTCAGGTTCTTGTATCTACTTAACAGACAAAGTAAAGGGATTTAAACATGCATTTTTTGCTACAAGCCTTGGGGCAGGAGAAGAAAGAAACAATGAATGTTTCTGAGTTACTATATGGTAACCATAGCAGGCAAAATCAATTACTGCTCCAAGAATCTGGAGATAACATGCAAGTTCCCACTCATCTGTTTGAAATGTGGTTTGGTTTTTTCCCCCCTCTCCATTTCCTCCCCCACTTGTCTTCAGAAATGTCTTTTCTCATACATTAGAATCTGGCCCAAAGAATCCCAACTGGCTTGCAAACACATTTAGAGATAAGGATTTGTCATGATACTGTATGGTATCCCCACCTGTGCACTCCCATTTACCCAAGATTAAAATCAAATCCTTCTCAGATTACTGCTTCTGCCTTTCACACCGGCTTTGGCTACACGGACCATCACTGTCAGGAGGACCAAACAACAATGTGGTGTTATCAAGAACACCATGGAAGCTGGACAGCCACTCTCAGAAGGAAAACTGCAGGGCAGACCTGGGGGATCAGCCAAAGCACGTGACATGAGGTGGGGAACACTTTGGGGATGAATAACGTTAATAAAGAACCAAGAGCTGGTGCTTGGAAAGTCTGAGAAATAAGTGTTCCAGAAAGGGCAGATCCAGAAATGCAGTTCATATGGGTCTGAGCAGAAAGGAAACTATGTCTGGTTAAATGATGCCAAGCTCAAAACCAATAAAAGGAAATAAATTTTAACACAATCTGTAACTGGATTGTGGAACTCACTACCACAGGAAGATGGCAGGGCCAAAAACACAATGGGATTAAAAACTGACTCAGTATGTATATGGGTATTGACAGTATCTAGAGCTGAGTTTAACACCACAATTGAGGAAAGAATTATTATTCCTCATGCTTCAGGGATAACCAGTCTCTAACCACTAGGGAACAAGGTGGTACCTAATAAAGCAAGCAGATATCCCCGTGAACATCTTTGTCAGTGTTTCTTCTCCGAATTATCTGCTGCTGACAATAAACATGTAAAGGCAACCAAACAGATCTGTCCCAAACGTGGTCTGAGAAATCAACTATGACAGATTTAGTTTCAGCTAATCCTGTATCAAGTCTAGGATAGCCAACTGAAGCATTCAAAAGGGTTTAATAAAGCTGCTGAAACTAAAGCACTGAGGTGTTTACTGCTGTCTTTCCTCATCCACCAGCCTTTGAACTCATGTAACACTGGCAAGCCTTCCCTTTGCTCACTCAAACATACCACAGGTTAGAAAACCTCTCTTCCCTTTTCCACCTCTACCCCACAGTAAACACAGCAGATAACACATAACCCAGAAATTGATGCTTCAAAAGCACAGTCCACAGAGACTTCCACTGCAGTCACAACAGCTGGCAACATGCAACTCATTCCTCTGTAAAGTTACTTGAAAACTAAATCTCTCCCACCTTCTCAAGCCTTTTTTACCAAGCAACAATTAAGCACGCTGTTCCAATTAACCTAAAAAATAACCTATTAGCTGTGCCTCAAAATGCTGCATAAGCATACTGGAGCTTCTGGTGGAAGCACCATGCATCTGGCATGCTTTCTGAGATACAATAATGGAATGGTATAGAAAGTTTCCACCTCATCTCCCTAAGCTTCTTTCAGTCATTTTCACATGCATGGAAAACCAATGAGACATTTCACAATAACCACTTTTTGTTTAAACAGAAATTTAATGATTTAATTCAAAGTAAGCAAATAACCCTTTTGCACCCAAAATACTGTCAAAACAGAGACTTGAGTAAAGAGCAGGGAGGAGGTAATAGATGAATCCAGAGCAGAAAAGCAAAGGGAATAAACACAACTGGAGTAAGAAAAAAAAAAATGAGAGAGGAAGAAAGGTGAGAAATAAAGGATGGAAAGAAAACAAAAAAGAGGCAGCAAGAAAAGAAGGTGTGCCAGAAATCTAAATGAGTGAAGCAAATGCATGCATCCTTAGTTCTACCTCAAAAGGCTGCAACTTTCTTTCAGGAGTATATCTTGGCAGGAATAAGAATTCATTTTGACTTCAAAAAGAAAGTTAAAAAACATCCATACACACAACCCAAACATTTCTTCTGCAGACTGCCAAATTTCCAGGCTGCTGTTTTGCATGGGGAAGCTGAAGTACATCTCAGTTTGATGCCGAGGCATTGATAAACAGTTGACACACTTCTTCGTTAGTGACTATTTTACAGCAAAGCTTGATAATGCCTGGGATTAAGATTTTGGATGTGGAGTCAAAGTGACTAATTAGTACCGTGGAGAGGAGGCCATGCACAACAATGTACCTGTGGCCTTTCCCAGACTGCTGAATTACGCAAATGGCTCAGTAATAAACCCCAGGGGAATTCATCAGTGCAGTAACACTTTCAAGAGGCCTGAGTAAATTAGGGGGGCTTGAAAGGAAGGGAGGGAGTCAAGAGCTGCAGCAGCTGCTGGTTTTCCTAATAAATTTGATGAACTGCATTGCTGAAAAGAAAGTGTCCAGGGTTTTATGCTGTTTGTGACCACAGGAGTTCGGAGAGGGGGTCTGGCCTGCTCACATTACAGATTTCCCTTGTGGAAGAGTGATTTGATCTGTACAGCTCACAGCACATGAGGAATTAGTTGAGAAAGATGGTCAAGACAATGCTCATGTAATAAAGACTAGCAAAAAAACCTGCAAAAGCAATAGCTTAGGAGAAAGGTAACAAATCCACCTCTCTTATAGGTCAGCTCCAAGCCCTTCTGCCTCATTTCAGATGAGTTTGCTGAAGATCAGAATTCTTTTTGTCCTATTGCAGTTGGGAAATTTTCTTTACTTCTCCTTTTCAGAATAGCTGAAGAGCCTTACTGACTTAAATAGGTAAGTGTTCATTTTTCAATGCCAAACCCATAGCTTACATCCACTAACACACTGCAGTGCTGGGACTGAAAGCTTCTGCCACCTGTGGAAAGTCCCTGCAGCAAGGCCTCTGCATGGCTACGAGCAGGGCTTCCCACAGCCAAGAGTTTCCATTTCCAATTGCCACAGAGGCACTAGAGGGACGTACCAAGGTCCACTGAGAAAACTGGACTGCTCTAAAAATAAAGAAATAATGAAGAAAGAAAACCTCCAAACTGTGGTCTTACACTGCTACTGTACGAAATGCTGCTCATATTTTAGAAACGTCATTTACCTTCTTGTTAATTTTTGACAACTTTTTTCCCCCTTAAATGCAACTCAGATGAACCTGGTTCACTTCTGTGTATCATCAATTCCACTGTGAAATTCCAGCACAGCCCTGCAGATTTTTTATTTCAGAGCTATAATCAAGGTACTGGAAATCCTCTCCTGTAAGGTCTACACTTTCATTGTAATGGTTTCAAAATTTTACAAAACAAGATGGGAGTTATGCTTTGCAAAAGCTACATTTGAGCCTCATATAAACAAATAGAACCCTTTCTTTAATCCAAGGAAGCGCTCTACCCCATGATACATGGAGGAGGCAAATTGCCAGGTTGCAAGAATTTGCATCTCAGCATTGTTCCTTCTCACCACTCCGTTATAACCACAGGGATGGAACCACTCTGCTAATCTTTCTAGCACCACGAAAAGCCCAGTTCCAACAGTTCATTTACACGTGCTGAGCACACACTCTCTAGGGCAGCAGTCAATGCAAGACCTCAGCCAGCACTGAATTAAGGGACCGTGTGACTCTAAGAGGTCCAACGCTGCCACAAGTGCCACCCTCCTGGTTACATGGAACACAGATCCTGAGTCATTAATGATCCCACAGCACTTCTTGCAATAGTAACACTGCTACCAGCAGGGTCTTGGTGAAATCCTGACTCAGATCACCACATCCAGGCTTGCTCTATTAAAGGATCCTGCAGTGCTGCCAAGAGAAGCAGAGATATTTACACCTCAGCATAAGAGATGCTTTTCGGATATGTGATGTCAAAAGTGCCTTTTATACCACGTTTGCTCCTTCACAGGGTACGAGTTAACATCCAGTTAGGAACCGAAACAATTGTCATCCAAGGGCAGAGCTGCACAGCCAAAGGAGGAGAACAGGGGAGGGGAAAGGAAGACATTTGCTAAAAGTCTACAGCTGTACCTATTTGAGATGCAGAGAACATATCTGGATTAAGGAGACAGGAAATGTGGAATGTGCCAGGACATAGTCGAATTAAAGCAGATCAATAAACACAGCTACTAGAACAAGAGTTCCCAATTTTTCCATCTCATGACCTTGCATTGGCATAAAGTTTTGAAATATCCCTTTCAGACCCTCTTGTTTACACATAATGAAAGAGAAAGGCAGCTCATGTCTCTTTTCTCCCTGTTCCCAACTACCTTCGAGTCAGGAATCCCTGGTCAGAACCATAATGAACTGCAAGATCACCACACAATTACTCCAGTCAGCATGCAACCAAGCAAACAAAATAAATTTGAAATAATTCAATATCACAGCATTTACTGAGTGACTGTAATCTGGCTAACTAATGAAATGCCAGGGTATTCTACATTAAATGTGTTTGGGTTTTTGGGGGGCCGTGCATGTTTGTTTTTAAGGTTAATAAGGCCAGGATAATTTAAAACTGCACTACTAAACCATGTTACTGCAGTAAGGAAAACTACAGAAAACTGCTACTTAGATCAAAACTAAGGATGTGAGGGAAAAAACAACAAGCAAAAAAAAACCAAACAAACAAACCACCAAACCCCTCAAATACATTCCCAGTGTCTTTGGCTTTCTTTTTCCTCTCTCATCTCTCTTTTTCTACAGTGTGATTCACTCACCTATCTGAGGCCAAAAGGCCTTGTTTTTTACTCCTTTTAACTTCAACCAAAACAACCCCCAACCATGCTGGCTATGAAACACAGAAGCCTGCACTCTTAAATCCCAGTCACATCCTAGTCTGTGCACACCTTGCCACTTCCCAGGACATCCTTCAGTCAGGACAGGCCTCGGGAGGCTCAGGGCCAGCAGGTTCACTCAGAGGGGCTCTGGGACACTGACAGTGTCAAGAAGGTGGCAGACAGCCCATCAGACCCCTGGCTGTCTCACCCAGGCTGCAAAAGCCCTGGGCTGCAGTTTACGCAAAGCTGTTACACGTTACCTAGAAGGGAGACACGCACACACCTCAGAGTGGGCTGAGGAAGCTTCTGTAATTTGTACTTCTAAGGTCCACATCCCGTAACTCCATTTGCTGCACGTCAAAATACTCATTCATTCCCCATCGCTGCTCTCTTCAATTGTGTTAAAACTGCCTCTGGCCACATTAATTACCAGGGTATTTATATTCTTGATTTACACGCCCAAATGTGTACATGAAGGCTCAGATCCTGAATGCAAGCAGTGAGACAACCTAGGCAAAGGAGACAGCATGCACTAGCAGCAGGAGGACAAAAAAAATTACTCCTGAGAACCTTTGCAGAAAGGTATTTTTGAAGCTATTTTTGGAGCCCAAGATTCCTACAGCTTTTGTAGAATTCAAACTACGACTGCAAATAATTCATTCAGAATGCAGCAGTGCAAAGAAACCAACAGCTAATGAGCAACCCCAAAAACCCAAGGTGGAAGGTTGTCCCCCTGCATTCACCATCATGGCTCTGCAGTGGTTAAAAGGTCCCCACAGCTGTGCTGGCATCATCGATTTGGGTGAACAAGGAAGCGACAGAAAAATAAAGCCACCTTAATTTCAAGCTCCATTAGAACTGAAGGACTTGGGGGCGGGGGGAGAAATCAATGTTTGGCAAATGGGAAAGGACAAAATCTGCAAAAGGAAAAATGCATTTTCAGGCTAAGCTAATGCAAACAATGGATGGTGAACAGCACTTGAAGCTGCCCCTTTAAGGTTGTGTCAGCATTTCCATTTATAAACTCTGATTTTAGTTACCCTCTAGTAGATTATCACAGGCTTTGGTATTATTCTAGCAGATAGCACAAAGTATATCACAAATGGTAACACAGAATAGCAGTAAGAGCTAGATTGCTGAATAACACACCCTTTCAGTACCTGATGTAATTTAAAAACTCTAACAAGTCATATGCTTACATACACACAAACAGAGCACAGTGCTGGGCAAGCATCCTGGCACCCAGATTCTACCAGCACTAAGGCAGAAGTCAAAGCTACCCTTGATGCAGAACCTGTTCACGGTATTTTGAAAATCTTGAAAATATCCCAGATACTTAATTTCAGTCTGCCTCCACTGCCACTTGGATGGATTTCAGTCTAACCCTCTGCCCTCATTTAGATAAAAGCTCTTATTTCTGTATCTGGACCTCCAGAGAGTTACTAAGTCAATACTCAACATCCACACCCAGAAATCAAAACCAAACCCTACCATGCAACCTTTCATTTCATTTCTGCCTAGATCAGAAGGTCAAGGTGAAACCGTTGAACAAATGAGATAATTCAACAAAATTTCCCTTCAGTAATGGAGCCAGGCTTTCACCTCAAACTTCCTAACAGATAAGCAATGCAGGCCAGGAGAGCTCATGTCCACTTCTAGCATTCATTTCTCAAATCTGCACAGAGCTGGACTAAGCTTGAAAAGAGAGAGCAAAGCCATTTCTTACCCTTACCAACAAAAAGACCCAAGCACATAAATAGTGCCAAATATGACATCAAGAATCACTTGAGTACCACACATTCAGTTTTGAAATGTTTTTTTTTTTTTCAAAATGGGGCATTTTGGCAATACAGAAAAATCTCAGTATAAATTCTTGACACAAGAATTATTATAAACCGAATTTACTGCAAGAAGTGTTTGTTTGCAATTTAAGAACACAAGCTTTGAAATGAGAGAGGAAAAATACAAATTCCTATAATTCAATGGCAAGCCCAGAATCTTTTACATAATCTTCCCGGCCTACTGCTCTAGTGGGAGACATTTCCTGGACTCACAACCCTTTTATGTGCAAGCAATCTACATTTTACAACTGATAAATAATTCAGATAATTAATTGAGCTGCAATTTGGTGCACTTTTTAGTCAGCACTATAGTGTACCATTTAAAGAGGTTCTGTACAGAAAGTCCCTCCTTCTTGTTAACCCAAGCTGAGACTTCTATTAAGGTGAGTCCCTAAATTTTCTTAACACTTTCCAAATGTTTTGCATCAGCACGCTGGGACTTCATGCCTTAGGATGCTCCCCTCCACATATAAAAGAATAATTAAAGACTCTACAAAAGTTTCAGACAGGATTTAAGGCTAAATAAATTTGCTGCAAACCACGCAGAGTTGTGAGTACGTGTGTTGAGCACGAGGAAAAGACAGGACTGAGAAAGGAGAGCTGAGCCTACAACACTGATGGTGACGTGTGAGCCGTGTTCATTAAGGATTTATGAAGTTTTTGCTGGTTAAAAAGAGTAATGGCTATACTAGAAAGCACAGGATGAGGACTTGATGCAGAACAGAACAGCCTTCCCCATCCACAGAGTTAAAACGTACCAGTATGTCTGTGTAAATACTGAGTAACAGCAGAGTAAAGTCTCGTGAAGAAATAAAACAGATCCTTCCCTTATATCTCTACTCACTCTGCCTTCCACATACATCTTATGGAGGAGAGATTATACAGGGTGCAAAGAGATAGTTATATCTGGCCCAAAATAAACACAACCTCTGAAGGAGCCTCATGAAACTAATTATCTAGGAGGAAGCAAAACAGCTTCCATCATCAGAAGGTATAAGAAAAAGTAACATAGAAAGAAACTTTTGTAGCACATCTTTATCTAAAGCACCAAATAACTTTAAGACTTCCTTTATAAATTAGAGGACAGTCAGCAGTGTCTTACACAACTAGCAACAAACTACCCTGAAAGTGTTGATGACTGCACATCAAGATGTACAGATGAGTGCAGAGACCTGTCCATATTCTAAGCAAGTAACTTTCAGGTAACAGAGCACTGTTGTCACCAGCCAGACAGCTTGAGATGTGACTGCAAATATCCTCAGACACAGCAGAGGATGATGTTCTGCGAGACAACATCAAAATCACTGCACCTGTGAACTGCAAAAACAAGCAGGGACAAAACATTCAGAACTCACATTTTACTCATGTGCCTGCAAGATGATCTAAAAGGGAGCCCCTTGCCATGCTTCCCACTGCACCTCACTCTGAGCTGATTGACTACGAATGTTCTCTGCACATGGCCTGCAAAAAAAATTTAACATTCCAAGCACATGAATATTAGGCCTAAGAGATGAGTCGTTACAGTGATCACTGATTAAACCACCAGTGTTAATCACGATTCAAAAGAGCAAACAGGGAACTTCCATTTAAATGATTGATTTTAAGCCTGTTTCTCATTTGTTCTTTTAAGCTGTTTTCCTAAAGAAAGGGCTGAATCTTATTGGCTGATTTGGCCACTTTAACACATTGATTTACAATTAACCAGTGGTTTTATGTTAAACTTGAAGCTTTTACTGAACAGGAGGATACACTCAAATATTGACCAGGGTGATTAAAAAAATATACTGGAGGAAACATTCTGAGATCACCATAAGAATATACCAGAATCATGGTAACAAATTAGGTCTTGAGAACTGCTATAATTAAGAAAGAAGAAAACCTTCACATTTTAGTTAGGTAACCAGTAATAATATAAAATGTGATTATCATGCAGTCCTGTCTGTTTTCTTGCATGCCACAAATCTCAGATTGAAAGAGCAAGCGCTCCACTCCACTGCTTCTGGGCTTGAGAATCCACAGAAAGATTCTTCTCAAAGCAGAAAGGAAAAACACTAGAAATCAAAGAAGAATTAGCAACAGTAGTAAACCCTAAAAAAAAAAAAAAAGAAAAAGAAAAAAGAGGCAAGAGTTCTTGAAAAAAAATCTAGACAGAATGAGGTCAAGGAAGACATGTACAAAGTTTAACACCACCAATTAGAAATACAACAACATCAGAAATCGGAACAAAGGAATAAAATGAGGAAAGACAGAAAGTGAACAATGCCAGTGGTTTAGAGCTCTCACTCTATGATCAGGCAATAGATAAAGCCTCCAGAGCACAATAATTTTTGGTGAAAGCAGGCCTTAGAGAACTGGGATTAAATAAGTCTGCCTGAAGACAGGAGACCACAGGGCTCCTAACACTAGAATGAGATGAAACTAAGGGCCCATTCACCCAAAATGGACGGCACCAAATGCTAAAATATAACACACATTAGATAAAACGGGGTAATTTCACATGCATCCCTTCCCCTCCTGAAGTTAAGCAGCTTAGAGCATACTACTTCTGGAAAAAAAAAAAAAAAGAGCTTACAACTCTTTTGACCCTCCTAATTTAGCCATCTGCCAGTAAGGAGAGAAGATAAACTTCAAAATGATTAACCAGTAATTCAGACTGCTACCTTCAATGCAACCCACAACATCGATTCCATTACCAGCTCTTAACTGAGTAATGAATACTGCAGATTTCATCATGAAGATGCTCTGCAAGGGCAGGCAACCATCAGAAAGGAAAATAGATGGTTCACATGAATTTTTAAGACACCCAGGGAGACAATCTCCAGGAAAATTTACAAGATTAAATCACCTGGTAAAGCATATGAAACATGGCAAATTCAGTCTACCACCAATACAAGGTTATGACATCTGAGATACAGTGAAAGAAAAAAGCTACACTCACCTCCTTTGCTTGTTGACTTGAATGTCCCCTATTCCAACACCTCAAAATTGCTAAGTGGTTCCACATGTGATTTTCCAATCAGACATTAAAATAGGTCTCAAATCTATGAGGTAGAGGTATCCCTGGGCAATTTAGGCTTGCAAAGCCAACCAAGACAGGTCCACAAAGAAAGTAAGTATGTACCTAGTTCCTCTTGACTTCAGCAAGAATTTGGATCTTAAAATATATGTCTGCTGATCTTGGTACTTAATGCTGCTTCTGACAGCGAACTCAAACATCTTCCATCACTGAAAGCAGCATCTCTCTGCATTTCCTCTACCCAGTGAATTAAACAGAGAGCAAGAGTGTCTCCACAGAGGCCCAAGAACAGGTTTGAACCACAACACTGGAATGGCAGTGCCAGGCACAGTGTAATTCCCATGTCACAAATGTCCCTACCTGGATGTCAGTGTCCTTCACAGGCTCGAGAGGCTCAAACGTAGTGACTGCACTCAGACTCTCGAGTCGCTGAGAAATGTGGGGTATATCAAGCCCTTTAGACCCCAGAAGAACAGACCTGTAAGGAAGAAATTGTACAGATTTGAGATTAGTATTGAACAGGCAGAACTCTAAACCCAGACTCACTGCCAATATTTAGGTCAGCAGCGAGCCACGTACAGATAGTGCTCCCAGCCGTGTCATTAAAACTGCACAAAACCAAGCTTAGAACAGCCCTATGTGTCTATCCAACCACCTCAGCCCTGCTGAACTCTTTCTGCTGTTCCACTGCAGTGCTGCACAGCTGCCAAGTCCTTCCAGACAGAAAAAATGTACACCATGTTGGTAAACATCTTCAGCAGCAGCCAGAACAAGGTACTGCACTTCTTGGCTTCAGTGCCCAAAATCAAGAACAGCAGCTACTCAACTAAATCCTTGAATTACTCTATTGCTTTTTTAAATATGAGAAGGGTGGGACGGGGGAAAACAAAACAAAAAACCCAGACTAACTAAATACCAGCTTTGCTGTCACCGTATTTCTCCAAGGCACGTCCTCCCTGCAGGACTCCCCCCACGTCAGAATCCAAGCCCCGTGAACAAACAGCTTCCCCCCGCGTGCAGGGGTGCAGTGCCAGCGCTCACTCACGCCTTCACGTTGGCGGTCTCCTGCGAGGTGCGGGTCAGCGCGCGGGAGCGCAGCCGCTCCCCGGCCTGCTGGAGCTCCGGCAGGTTCCGCTCCACGTGAGGCAGCTCCGAGATCCCCTCCGTCTCGGCTGCCAGCTGCTCCGCCTGCTGCAGCAGCTCTCCAAAGCCATCCGTGTCCATCTCTGCGGCAGGTTCCACTCAAGACGCACTTCAGAGAAAGAGAGAAAATTCCTGATCAGCTGTAAACTGTTCCCACACTTGTGGGGTCACACACAGACCAGCAAGAGCAGGTCTTCTAGAACAGGATACTCTGTCCATCCTCCCCCAGCATTAAACATCAAGGAAATGCTTTCAGGTGGTCTCAGAGAGCTTTCCCTTGCAGGACTTCAACTTATGGACCTGTCAGAAGTGGGATGCAGATGCCATATGACCGTTCATATATTGCCCTAATACAAAGGAGGGTGAAAGCAGAGAAGTCCCATGGAGAATTTAGGGTTAATTTAGCTATAAACTACTTGCACACATACATAAATAAATAGCTTAGAGAACTGGACTCCCTGATCCTTATAGGTTCCTTCCCATTCTATTATTCTGTATTTTTATATATTATAAACAGATGCATACATATGCATGATAGGAATATAGGAGGGCTGAAAACACACAGGAACATGAGGTTAAGAGCTATAGATGCACATAGACAACCATAACTAGCTATTAAAATGTGTTATTCCCTATGCCACTAACCCCCAGTCAAAAAGTACACGTTGTTCCAATGAAGAAGGCCTGTGTCTAATTTCAATGCCTGCAGAGTTTCACCAGTGTGAGAATTCCTTGCATAGAACCAATGAGAGAAGAATTCAATAAACTAGAGTGTAAGGCAAGGCCTGTACCAGCCAAGGGCATTAATGCACTGTGCAGTTCTGAGCTCGGAATGGAGCCGCTACTGCTACGGAAAGGACACGGGTGTATGTGCTCGGGATCGCTGTGCAGAAAGACGTGTGGCTGCAATTGTGGCCACACTAATGAAATATGGAACCCACACCCTCAACTTCAAATCATGACTTGCAGCTAAACAGCTGAGAGGAGCACTGGGCACCTCTGTGAAGCCCCTGAAGATCACAGACATCTGTGGTGCTGGAGATGGAAATCTCCAGTACAGTCTCTCTCTCGTAGCATGTGCACCCAAAACCAGAGGGCCTGGGATGAAATAAGACGAACCAGATCTCAAGCATTAACTCCAGCTCTTTATCATTTACTCCAAAGTAAAATCAGTGGAGACCATCTGGTTCAAGGGAGCCCACCGAGAGGAAAACGGGCATTTTTACCAACCAACCGTAGCCTGCAATTCAAGTATTTCTTGGTACCCCTCCACCACACCAAAGCAATTTTACAGTACAATTTGAACATTCCTCACGTTCTCAGTCTCGCCACCATTCCCAAGCACAACTACCAGCAGCAGAGCTCTCCTCTGCCTGGACAAATGATTTAAAAGCACTGCATGATGATTCATTCAGACATATGCAGCTGGAGAGAGAAACCGATCCCTCCCGCCCGGGTGCCAGGACAAACCCTACCAGCCGGCATCCAGGAATGGAGAATTTCACAAGCACTCCCCACACACTTCTGGGAAGCTGGGAGCTGCTGGGGGAGGCAGTGATCGTATTTCCACTGACTTCCTAATCAGGTGAGATAGCAGGGACCGGATTTGTTTGCACAGATTAGCGTGCCACCGAGATGGAGTGGAACAGGGAGGAGGAGGCTGGAAATAAGCAGTTTCATGCCCTGCAATGCAGTACAGAACATCTTTCCAGTGTTTACTTGCGATAACTCAGGTGCAGCCCTGCCAGGAACAGCCTCTGTTGGCAGACACTGACCAGAACAGCCACATTCTGTACAGTTACGAACGGATCAGATCCTCTGGGAGCAGTGACTGCGAGAACAGCACAGACATCAGCTGGATTTGATCTGATCTGGTCCACTTCCTCTTTCCATTACCAAAAAAAAGCCTGGAGTGTCAGAAGCACTCACACCAAAAGCATGAAGAATCAGTGCTAGAGAACTGCTCCCAAACCTGCACATTTTAGCCACAGACACCACGTCAACATCATGTAAGGTCTGTCCCATAAATTTGCCTGTGTAGGACAACTGCAACAACTCTGTGAGACTGAACTCAATTCAGCAAATACAGAATAAACTAGTTATTTTGGAGCAAGTTAAAGTACCTGTGATTACAACCAAGCACTGGAAGTGACAACTCAAAACTCAGAGAGCCAACACTAAACAGCCTTTTCTAAGTGACAGAATTCAAATATTTAGACTGAATATTCGTATTTTCATAACAGCAGGAACAACTTTGTCTCCACCCTGACAGGATTTACTACATTCAAAGGACTGCAGTCTGACTCTTCACGCTGCTGTGCAAGATGGAAACTGCTACTACAGTAATGAGCAGAGTGATGGCAGACTTTCATGTCTGGCTGGGGAAGGAGCAACAACTGACACCTAAGAGAAAGAAAATACGTCAGAAATTAAATTAACTTCGGTGAAACTAGATCGACCTTGGGCTGAAAGCCAGGACTGGAAAGGCTCTTCACGAAAACAACTTTGATGACTTATCAATAGAAGCTGCTGCATTAGACTATGATTCCATTAAACCCCGGTTTAATGTTTCCCCAACATTCAAAACCACACATAAGCACTATATATTGTACAAGATGACCGAATTTAAGCCAAAAACAAAATAGGAAGGATGATGGGTTTCTTAAGTCTATTCAGACTGATTATAATTGATGATTTATTACCTAAAAAATGCTAAAAACTTCTCAAGAGCGCTACAATGCTATCTAAGGAAGAATGCTGTACCTATTCTACTCCAGATATGGCCACAATAAACATCTTACTCTACTAGATTCAGAAAGACACAAAGCTGAAATACTCCAACCTGCATGTGGAAGTGTCTGTTGTACTTCACATACTGACAGGTTTTGTGTCATCTAATTAATTAACTTCGAGAAACTTCTGATTTTTCCAGTGCTGCGGGAAAAAGAAAGGAGGAAGACATCACAGGGGAGAAGGAAACCCTCACCCACTACATTCAGAATAGCTGGTGGACCGAGAGTTCCCCAAGTTGCAGAAAGATTCCTCAAAATAGGAAATGAAGAGGAAGAAATCCAGCGTTGGCCTCTCCCAGAGGCTCCCACCTGAGAGTGCCCAAGAGACCCAGTCAGGATCAGCTTCTGGGGAAGGCAGACAGAAGAGAGCAGCAGTAAGGGAAAGCCAGCAATTCTCTACTTGCTACAGCCAAGATCTGAGGCAAAAGTGCTTTTCCAACAGGCTCCAAGCCTGGGCTGCTCCAGAGTGTGGCAGCTTCTGTCTACTAAGATAAAAAATGAATAACTAAAAGGCCCATTTTGCAGGCCTGGAGAATTCTCTGTGAGCAGAAGCAATTATCCCCAGCTCCTGCATGGTGCTTGGCAGCAGCAGACATCGAGGCTTTTCAGAGAGGAAGTCAGCAACATAATCCCACTGTTGCAGACAGGGCAACTGATTAAGAAATGCAGAGATGGAAATCAAAGAGCAGGTGGTCAAATTTTTGTTTGTTTTTAAAGGAAAGCATAATTACATTTATAGGATATTAGACAGACAATGAAATCAGCTGCCTCCTAAGGATGCAGACACTGATACTGGGGATCTTTAGGAGTAGGACAAGCATAAAGTGGAAAGGGTGGAGACCCTCTTATCCCTCATCAGTAGCAACCATTGGGGTCAACTCTTGAGGCCTCTTTCCTGCCTTATTTTCCATGTTCCACCAGTGAAGGTGACCAGGTACAACCCAAATACGTGCTGCACACTGTCACCCTCTAGTCTGTAAAGAACAACAACAAATATTCAATCAAACCTAACAGAGGGAAAACCTCCATACCCCAGTTACTCTAAAACCAGATGAAATCTGGGTAGGCCAGCTTAAAAACAAATACCTGAAAGCTCCAAGCCATGTTTGGTACCCCACCTGGTACCACAGCCTGTTCCCCCCCAACAAAAGGCTGATGCAGGAGAATCCTGAACAGGCCACGCAATTCTCCAAGCAATTTTAAGCTTTTTCTATTTGTAAGTTTTCCAAGGGACTAGGAAACCTTTTTAAGACAAAACATAAGTGAATGGTGGTGAAGCACACAGGAACTGGTGTTTCTTTGTCACCCTCACCTTAGCTCTCTGTGCCATAACTACTGTCCCTAAAACACCATGACCAAACTGCAGAAGAGAAGCAGCCCCTCTTTGCACCTGGCACATACAGAAGCAACGCCTGGCAACTTAGTGGTTGCTTCTTGGGTGATTCTTGGGGCTGTCCTGTCCAGAAGCTGGACTTCAATGATCCTTGTGGGTCCCTTCCAACTCAGGATATTCTGTGAACTAGGAGGACACGCGACCTTAACAAAATGTGCTGTGAAACAGCAGCTGAGCCAGGGGCAGGGTGTGAGCGCTGTGCCTTTCATGAGCTCAGACACAGGACAGCAGCTGCTCTTTCGCTCACAGAAACCTTCCAGTATCTGAAGGGAGCCTCCAGGGAAGCTGGAGAGAGCCCCTCCTCAGGAGTGGTAGAGACAAGACAAGGAGTAACAGGTACAGTTTGAAAGAGGGGAAATTTACGTTAGATATTAGGAAGAAATTCCTTACGGAGAGGGTGGTGAGACACTGGAACAAGTTGCCCAGGGAGGCAGAGGCTGCCCGAAGCCTGGCAGTGTCCAAGGCCTTGAGCAACACGGTCTAGTAGGAGGTGTCCCAGCCCATGGCAGGGGGGGCTGGGACTAGTTTAGGGTTCCTTCCAACCCCTGAACATTCCATGATTCCCTGGGAACCAACCATCACCCCTGCCGTGGTGAGGAACGACCCCCACGCACAGAACTTGAAAAACACAGGCACCAAACCACACACACACGCACAACCCCGCGCTCCCGAAACCTCCCCGGACAACGAGCTTCGTGCTCCTGCGGCCTCAGCACGGCACCCCGCTGAAACACCAACACCAAACGCCCCTCCCGCAGCCGGGCCCGGCCCTGCCGGCCGGCACACCCCGGCTGGGAGGCACAGACAGCGGCCCCCGCTGTGCGAGCTCTGCTCGGGCAGCGACGCTCGGCACCGCACGGGCAGTCCCCGCACGGGCAGTCCCCGCACGGGCAGTCCCCGCACGGGCAGTCCCCGCACGGGCAGTCCCCGCACGGGCAGTCCCC
>JAYRBT010000021.1:12399922-12418733 GCA_036023395.1 Myiotriccus ornatus | reverse complement strand
CCGCCCCGCCCGCGCCTCAGCTCACCTCACCGCCCGCCGCGCGCCCGCCGCCCCGCGCCGCCCGCCCCGCGCCCCCATTGGCCGCCCGCGCCGCCCGCCCCGCGCACCCATTGGCCGAGCCGCGGCGCTTCCCGGGGCCGCGCGCTCCCATTGGCCCGGCCCGCCGCCATGCGGCCCCTCGCGAGAACAACGCCGCAGAGGAGGAGGCGGCGGCTCCGGGGGCCGCGGGTTCGAGGCTGCCCCCCGGCGGGTTCGAGGCTGCGCTCCCTCCGGGGGCCGCGGGTTCGAGGCTGCCCCCCGGCGGGTTCCAGGCTGCGCTCCCTCTGGGGGCTGTGGGTTCGAGGCTGCCCCCCCGGCGGGTTCCAGGCTGCCCCCCGGCGGGTTCCAGGCTGCGCTCCCTCCAGGGACCGCGGGTTCGAGGCTGCCCCCCGCCGCTCCGGCCGGCCCCACGCGGGGTCGCCGGGAGGAATACGGGGAGCACAGATCCCTTCGGGCTCAGTGACAGGACCCGGGGAAACGGCGTGCAGCCCTGTCGGGGGGGAGGTTTAGGTTGGATCTCGGGAGAAGGTTCTGCCCCCAGAGGGTGGTCGGGCACTGAACAGGCTCCCCAGGGCAATGGGCACAGCACCAAGGCTGCCAGAGCTCCAAGAACGTTTGGACAAATTGCATCCCAGCCTGCCTCAGCACCTAAATCTAGATTTTCCCAAGTGTATCTTCTTGAATGCAGGATGACACGCATCAAAACATGGCTCTCCTTGAAGTCTCCTGGGGTTTTCTTACCTTTGCCTCACTAAATACAAGTTTTCTCAAGCTGTCATATATCATCTCCTGCCACTTCACGTTTTCACAGTCTAAAGCATCACTTAGGGCATAGAAAAGCACCCAAGGTGGCTCTAAAATGTAGCTATCTGGGAGCTGCCTGCCTCAGTGCTGGGTGTGCCCGCAGGGCAGGAGCATCTCTGAGGTATAGCAGAGATTTAGGACCCCAGCTGAGTGCAAGGAGGCCCATGAACACTTCTGCTATGAATTACAGCCCTGCTCCAAGGGGGGGGAAGGTGACTCACAGCCATTCCAGCTCAGCCACCTTCCCCACCAAAAAAAAAGGAGTGCAAACCCCGAATTCTCTCCCTCTGAGGTGGGTAGGTTGCTCTCCCTGAACTGTGACACTCACCGGTTGTTCGGCAGCTGGCTGGTACCACCAAAAAATCAATTTTTTCCCAATACTGGGTGCCTTCCTGGCTCCCTGCAGTCTGTGTTCTTTGTAAATCTGTAGTTTTAGCAATTTCTGGTGTATTTAGCACTATATGCTGAGGCCTGGCACATATAAAGTATATTTTCTCTATGCCATGCTCTGGGGTCTGCTGTGTTTGGGCTTGGCCCACAGAGTGCCCATTTAAATCGTGGAACTTCATCCCAAAAATTAGCAGGGGGAGGGCTCTCTGGCACTGGAGTGTTTGGAACAGACAGTTTGAGGGGTGCACTTGGCCCCGACAGGATGCCCTGGTGGAATGGATGTACTGACGGGATGGGTGTCCCGGTGGGATGGGTGCCCTGGCAGGGGGGCTCTGCCACCCCACCTTTCCCCGAGCTCGTCCAGGCTCCCAGGGCACCTTTCCAGCGGCAGGAGGAGACTCCTGGTCTGCCGGGGGACCGCTGCTGGTGCCCCCGGGACGGGACGGGGGAACAGCCGCCCTGAGGGGCCGAGACCGGGAGGGAGCGGGCACAGGCAGGGACCGGGGACAGGCAGGGGCCCGGGGGGAGAACGGGGACGGGCAGGGACAGGGGGGGAGCGGGACCAGGGGGGGAGCGGGGACGGGCAGGGACTGGGGGGAGCGGGCACAGGCAGGGACCCGGGAGGGAGCTGGCACAGGCAGGGACAGGGGGGGAGCGGGCACAGGCAGGGACTGGGGGGAGCGGGCACAGGCGGGTACCCGGGGGGGAGCGGGCACAGGCAGGGACGCGGGGCTGGGCGGGCGGCGGTGCTGCGGGCAGGCAGGTGGCAGCAGATCCCTGCGGAAGGGCTCGGAGCGGGAGGAGCCGCTCCTGCCGAGGGGCCCCAGCCCTCTGACCGGTGGGCACGGGGTGCTCTCCCCTCTGTGGGTGCCCGTCCCCTCTGCAGTGGGTGCACAGGGGCGGTTTGGATTGGATAATCATAAAAATATCTTCACTGAAAATGTTGCCAAGCACTGGAACAGGCTGCCCAGGGAAGCAGTGGAGTCACCACCCCGGGGGGATTTAAAAGACATGTACTTTGTGGCACTTAGTGCCATAGTCTAGTGACTGTGGTGGTAGTGGATCAAGGGTTGGACTTGATGATCTCAGAGGTCCTTTCCAACCCATCTGATTCTCCGATTCTCTGATTCTATGTAGTTCTATCACTTAGGGACATGGTTTAATGGTGGGCTTGGCAGTGCTGGGGTAGTGGTTCTAATTGATGACCTTAGAGGGTTTCTTGAACCTTAACAATGCTATGACTATGATTCCCCTTCTGCACTGAGTGCAGGGTGTATTTCCCCTGTGCACACGTGCCTATCACCTCTGCCCAGGGTGTGTTTACTCTGCACTGGGTGCATGTCCCCTCTGCACACAGCGCTTGTCCCCAGTGCACAGGGTGTGTGTCATGTGTGCACAGGGTGCTCGTCCCCTCTGCACCCAGTGCTTCCCTCCTCTGCACAGGGCGCACATCCTGTCTGCACAGGGCACGTGTCCTCATCATGTCAGCACCACACAGGGTCGTGAACACCCATCATGCCTCTGGGGCTCATGCAGGGCCAGAGAAAGTGGAACTGAATGCAGCCCCATGGGCAGCTGCAGGGCTGCCTGACTGTGGGTGCAGCCAGGACCCCCTGCCCTGGCTCCCCTTGGATGCCCAGGGGGGATGCATGGTCACCTCAAACCTCCTCTGTAAACTGAGTGGGGCTTTTCTTTGAGGGGCTGGATGAAGCACATCAGCCTCTTCTTGCATCAAGCAAAGGCTCCCATCACTCTCCTGCTATACACAGCTCTCTGCAGGCTGAGAGCAGTTCCTACTTCATCAAAAAGTACTTCTTTTATACAGAAAACACTCTTGAGGGGACCAGAAAGCTCTCAGCCACCTCACTGAGAGCAGCTACAGGCAAAGCCAGGTGCTAGATACATCCCAGGCCAGTGCCTCACATGGTGCCTGCACCCCTTTCGTTGATCCTGTAGCTTTCCTCACCCCAAGTCCCTCCTGGGGAGGCTGGAAAGGGCGCTGAGGCTGGGGGTTCCCTCCTCTGCCAGATGGATGTGCAGGCAGAACCAGGAGCTGGCAGGGCAGGCTGGCACCAGTAGGGTGCAGAGGTGTGTGCCCACATCCCACCCTGGCACACCACTGGGAACAGGGAGCAGTTGATGCCCGAGGCACTTCCTGGGAG
Organism: Myiotriccus ornatus; assembly: GCA_036023395.1. NCBI lineage: Eukaryota > Metazoa > Chordata > Aves > Passeriformes > Tyrannidae > Myiotriccus > Myiotriccus ornatus. Next base: position 12,415,338 of record JAYRBT010000021.1, on the reverse strand, counting down.
GGGAAACCCCATCCATGCCCCAGCTTTGTTTCTGGTGCAGGATTTGGGTGCCCAGCCCCAGGGGGCTCAGCTTGCAGCCCCTCTGCTGCAGTGGCCGGGGTCTCGGCCCTGCTGCCCAGGGCTCCAGCAGTGGGGCCAAGCTAGGCTTGTTTTCCACCAAAGCGTCTTCTCATGGGATTTATGTTTTTTTTAATGCATTTAGGGCAGGGCAGACCCTTATAGCCCATCTCCAGCACTAAGCCTCTGTTGCAACAGGCAGTGCTGGAGGGCTGCTTAGGCAAAGATGCACTAATGTAATAAGGCAACGCATTTAAAAGGCAAATAGGTGCTGAGCTGGGTGTTGCTTTTCTCACTGGCAGGGCTGGGTGCTGAGCAGGCTGGGCACCCACCGCAGAGCCATGTGCTGAGGCTGGGCAACCCTTCAGGGAAGGGGTGAGCAGTTCCCCTGGGTGCCTGGAGCATCCCTGGGGACTGACATACTCCCCCCTTGCAGACAAGCCACCCTGTGTCACCCAGCCCAGCAGAAAGGACTACATGGCTGCCAAAGGGACCAATTTTGCTGCTTTTTAAACTGGTCCTGTCCCTCGTGTCTTGTCACCAAGGGCTGGAGGAGACATCCCTGCCAGGCTGAGCTGTCCCACTGCCCCAAGAAGCAGAGAAAGGGTGATGGCAGCAGGGCTGGGAACCTGCATCCATCGTGGGGCACACCCAGGGGACATGTATGGGCAAGCAAGTGCTTGAAAAATGACTCTCACTTGGCAGAGACTTTCGGAAGCAAAATGCATCTTCCTAGTACCCTCCCTCCCCCACTCCCAGCAGCCACCCCTCATCCAGGCAGCATTGCATTCAGCAGTGTTGCATTCACGGCTGTGGTTATCTGTCCTCCGGTCTCCGAAGGTCATCACAGCTCCAAGCAAGGTGTTCCCCAAAAATGAGCTGCAAAACGTGTTCCTGCCCAGGGCAGGAGGAGCCAAGCACTGTAGCTGAAGGTGTTCAGCATGGGGAGGCTGCAGGGAAAGTGCCCGTTTGGGAATGGAACTGCTCTGCGGTAGGTTGGGGTTTGTGAAGCACAGGTTCCTGGGGAAGGGAAGTTTGTCCCCACTAGGACTTGTCCAAGTGCTCTCCAGTAGCAGCTCAGGGCAGGCATGTTTCCAGCCTGTGCCACCCTCCCACACTTGCTCCCACAAGCTCTTTCACCCAGAGGAAGCCCCAGTGGAGCAGAGACACCTTCCATGAAGCCAAAGAAAGGCTGGAGAGGGCTGGAGCCCTCCCTGCCACTGCTTGCCCACCCCCTAGGCATGCCACCTGTCATCACAGGGAGACCAGCACCTTAAAGACGCCCAGAGCCACCCCACATGCAGGATGAGGGCCCGCTCGCACCCCGTGACAACAATCCCCACACAGGCGTCACGAGTGATGAGCGTCCTCAGCCTCCAGCCCAGCCCGACAGCAGCACTCGTACCTTGAGACAAACTCCTTTATTCCCATCCAGTTTCACCACTGGTACAGAAAATACAAAATATGAAAAAAAGAGAAGTTTTTTTGCGTGCCCCCCCCTCACCCCCGAAGCGTGCCGGCTATTTACAGGCGGAGCCGAGCGGCTCAGTGGCAGCAGCTGCACTTGCTGCTGGCCGGCTCCTTGCACACGCAGCCCTTGGCGCAGTTGCTGCAGCTGGCGGGGCAGCAGGAACAGCAGCCTGGGGGGACACACAAGAGTTAGGAGGCGGCTGGAAGGGAGGGGGGTCCCACGGGGCAGGGGCAGCCGGTGGACACTGGGAAACACCACCTCTGCGTGAGCAGGGCTGCGATCCCAATGCGCTGGAGGTGTCCATGAGGGTCCTACAGGGCAGGGGCAGCCCTCCCCCAAAGAGGAGCTGAGGGGGTCTCCACGGGCCAGAGGAAGAGGGAGGGATCCCATGAGGGTACTACAGGGCAGGGGCCTCCCCATGGGGAAGTGGAAGGGTCTTCATAAGGGTTCCTACAGGTCAAGAGTGGGTTGTCTACGGGAGAAGGGTTGAGAGGTCCCCTTGGCAGTTTGACAGGGCAGGGAAGTGTCCATGGGCTCCCACTGGACAAGCAGGGATTCCCCTGTGGAGCAGGGAGATCCCCAGGGCAAGGAGGGGAAGGAGGGGTTCTCCTATGGAGCAGGGAAGTGCCCATCGGGGTCCCACAGCGCAGTGGCAGCCCCCCCTCCCCAGGGCAAGGCCGGATCTCCCCACTCTGAGCCCCCCACTCACTCTTGCGGCAGCTCCGGCAGCGGCAGTTCTTGCACTTGCAGGACCCGGCGCAGGAGCAGGAGTCACCTGGAGAGGGAGGGACAGCGGAGTGAGCCGGGAGAGAGCCTGGAGAGAGGGAGCCAGGAGAGAGCCTGGAGAGAGCCGGGACGGAGAGAGCCTGGAGAGAGCCGGGACGGAGAGAGCCTGGAGAGAGCCGGGACACAGAGAGCCTGGAGAGAGGGAGCCAGGAGAGAGAGAGCCTGGAGAGAGCCGGGAGAGAAAGAGCCTGGAGAGAGCCGGGACACAGAGAGCCTGGAGAGAGAGAGCCTGGAGAGAGCCGGGACAGAGAGAGCCTGGAGAGAGAGAGCCTGGAGAGAGAGAGCCTGGAGAGAGCCGGGACAGAGGGAGCCAGGAGAGAGCCGGGACAGGACGGGGCACTTACCAGCAGCACATGTGCAGTCCTGGGGGTCCATGGTTCGTCTTGGCTTGGCTTGGCTCGGCTTAGCTCAGCTTGCGTCGGCTCGGCTCGTGTCGGTGCGATGGGGTGGCAGCGGCGCCGGCCGCCCGCTATTTATGTGTCCGGGCGCGGGGCGGTGCTGGCGCTGCGCACGGTGCGGCGGGGCCGTGCTCACCCGGGCCGTGCCGTGCTCACCCCGGGGCGGTGCCGTGCTCACCCCGGGGCGTGCCGTGCTCAACCCGGGCCGTGCCGTGCTCATCCCGGGCCGTGCCGTGCTCACCCTGGGCCGTGCTCACCCCGGGGCGTGCCGTGCTCACCCCGGGGCGTGCCGTGCTCACCCGGGCCGTGCCGTGCTCACCCCGGGCCGTGCCGTGCTCACCCTGGGCCGTGCTCACCCCGGGGCGGTGCCGTGTGGCCGTGCCGTGCCGTGCCGTGCTATGCCGTGCCGTGCTCACCCCGGGCCGTGTTCGCCCCGGGGCCGTGCCGTGCTCACCCGTGTCACGGACCTGCCAGCCCCGCCGCGCTCCCAGCCCGCTGCGGGCAAGCGGGAGGGTCCCGCCCGCACCCTCTCCCCGGCCGGGTGCCGCATCTCGGGGGAACAGGAGGAAGGCGTGTGCTCGGTGTGGGGGTGACAGCACTGGCCTGGCACCGCCACCGGCTCCTGCACGTTCGGGACAGCCCGGCAACACTGCCCCCCGTGCCCCCCACCCCAGGGATGGCCATGGGTGTGTGGGGCTGTCCCTGGGGATGGGACTGACTGTCTCAGTGTCCCACTGGAGAGCAGGATGGCCCTGGGTTGCTCCACGGGGCTGGAGTGCTCGAATGGCCTCCCAGGAGGGGTGAATCATAGAACGTCCTGAGTTGGAAAAGACCCACAAGGATCGAGTCCAACTGCTGGTCCTGCACAGGACACCAAAAATCACACCATGTCCAAACACTTCCTAAAGCTCCTGGCAAACTTGGTGCTGTGACCACTTCCTTGGGGAGCCTGTTCCAGTGCCTGCCTGACTTCTGGGTGAAGAACCTTTTCCTAAGACCCAGCCTAAACCTCCCCTGACACAGCTTCATGCTTGGGTGAGCGCGGGGATGCAGTGTGGGAACATGGCATTGCTGGCCAAGGGCTGCTGGGAATCACAGTTTCCCATCCCTGTGGGTTTTCCACAGGTGTTTGTCATGGTGTTTATGTGCCAACTGGCTTCCACCATCCCGCACGTGCCCGTGGCGAGTTCAACACCCAGCATGGAAAACAGTGGCTGGGCCAGGGCCAGGCCGTCCCTGTGCCCGCTGCTCTTGCTGCTGTCGCACATGCCACAGACCTGGGCTGGGAGCCAGCGCTGCCCCCATGGAGCCTGCACCAGTGGGCCCTGCGACCAGCAGAGAGCCGGTGGCCCTGGGAGGTTGTGCCAGGGAACGGCTCGTGCTCGTTTGCAAAAGCACGGAGTTGTTTTTTTCCTGGCAGTGCGTGCAGGCAGCAGCGAGGCGAAGCCAGCAGGCACTGCACACGCCACTGGCCGAGCGGGGAGGGGGAGAGCTGGAATCACCGAGCACGTGTGGTCTTACTGCACATAAACAGAGGTTGTGAAATCACTTCCAATCACTTCCCTCCCGGGCACCCCCAGCGCGGGGCTGCGGGAAGGAGCTGCCTCCCTGCCCCGAGCCCTCCCTCCAGCGGGGTGGGTTCTGCTGCACCCAGGACCGAGGAAATGAGAGCCCCCAGCCACCCAAAATGAGGTCATGCACCCCTACACGGGGCCATGCCAAAAGTGGGGCATGAGTGTGCAGGGGAAAAGCGGGGGGGAAAGCAGGGGAATTCCCACATTTGTAGGAATTGTGCAAGTTACACATGGATGGGCTGTGCTGAATCCCAGGACATGTTGTCCCAGGCCCACATCACTGTGAGCAGGAAGGGCCAGCAGAGCATCCCCCAGGACTGTGTGTGAAGCTAGGATGGGAAAAGAGCCTGGAAAATGCCTGGTTTCCCAATCGGGGCATTTCCACTCAGTAATGAGGTCACCCCACAAGCAGGACAGGGGATGAGTGTGCATTCCCCAAGCCACGGGCTTGCTGCAATGCCGGGGTGCAGGGCACATGCTGGACAGCAGTGGGGAGAGGAGAGCTCAGGGAGGGTCTCCCATGTTACTGATAGTATTCCAGTTCCCTGGAGCAGGAAGGAGTTAAACCCAAGGCTGTTCCCATGTAAGAGGAGTGCCAGGTCTAACTCTGATTTTACAGCAGCCATAAAGTGAGCAGTGGAGCTGCAGCTGCCCAGCACAGGGCTCAGGGCTGCTGGAACCCCCATCTGCCCCTCGCTTGCCCTGCAAGAAGGACGGCATCCGACAGCTGCTTCTCCTTACACTGCTGTGGGGCACAGGGATGGGCACAGTGCAGAGCACGTGGCAGGGCCAGTGCACACCCACAGGGACCAGCAAAGATGGACTGATGCTGTGAGCCCCCTGGGTAAACCACGTTTGGTGATAAATCCCATTAGCAACCTCTCCTTCACCCCCGTGTTGGGCTCACCAATGATAGCTTTGTATGGTTGGCACTTAAACCTCTCTGGGTTAGAAGGAATAAAGATAGCCCTGCTCTTTGCAGAACAGAGTGTAGTGTGACTCTCCAGGCCTGCCCTGCCCTACATTCAGCTGGCACAGGGATGTGGGGTGATGGTGACATCTCGGGGGACACCCTGGGGGAGGAGCCCTCCCGGAGCAAAGGGATATCCCCTGGGGGTTGGCACTGTGAGCAGCCAGTGGGCAGGGGTGCTTGCTGTTGGCTATGCCAAAAGCCTGGCTGAGGCCTGGTGGTGGTGACTGGATAGGTCAGGAAAGGTTTTGCAGCTGAAAGGAGGCTGTGAAAGGCGGTGTTTGGGGCATGCAGGACCCCTTGTGTGTCCTGGGAGGCAGCACAGTGGCACCTGGTGTCTGGGGTGCAGAGCTCGGGCAGCAGGAGGGCTGTGCTTGGGCAGGGCGGGCATCCCGCACTGGCATGGGCATCACACCCCATCACAGGCATCACACCCCATCATGGACGTTGCATCCTGGTGTGGGGGATTGCAGGCCAGAGTGGCCATCACCCTCTGGCGTGGGCATCACCTCCCATCGGGGGCACTGCACCCTAGTGCAGGCAGTGCACCCCATGGTGGGCACTGCACCCCAGGGTGGGGAACCAGCTCACCTGATGCCGCCAGAAGCAGCCAGCCAGGCTGGCAGAGGTGGTGGGGGGATAGGCAGTGTGGTTCTTCCAGCCAGTTCAACTAAACTGCCAGGAGGAAAACTAAACCTGTTTTCCCAGCACCCCACCTGCCGTGGAAATGTTCCCCCTGGAAATGGGCAGGGCTGGGGTGGTTATTAAAGTGAAAGCTTGTAATAATGAGCTGCTCGTTAGCCCCGAGGATTTCTGGTGGAGGAGAGAGCATGGGATTTGCCCTTGGGTAACAACAGGGCGGGGGAAAAAATAAAACCCTTGTGTAGGGCAAGTGTTAAAACAAGAGTCAGAGCTGCTGGTAGGGAGAGCAGAGCCAAGACTGGAAGAAAGGAGCAAAAATAAGACGCAGCGCTTTGCCATGACCCCCCACACGCACTGCCCTCCCACTCCCCAGGGAAACCGCCCCACCCCACAGAAGTGCCAAGTTCCTTATGGACCTTTATATACATATCACTTTATTTAGGTGACAAACACTAAAGAAATCTGAACACATATATAAAAAAAAGACAACCAACATACACAATAAGGTTATTCTTCCTCAGCCCCCCAGATGTGCATCACTCCCAGACGTGCAGCCAGGGGTCCCCTATTTGCAACAGCTGCACTTGGCAGAGGGGGGTCCCTTGCAGACACAGCCCTGTGCACACTTGGCACATCCCGCCGGGCAGCAGGAGCAGCAGCCTGCGGGAGAGAGAAAAATGTATTAGGGACATGTTTTCCTGGGGGCTCTCAGGTGGGGTTTGGAGGGTCCAGTGTCTTGGAGACGTCCCATGTATCCACATCCTTCCCTTATAGCAGCATCTCCACCCCTGGCAGCATCTCCCAGGGTGTTTGTGCAGCCAGGGCCCGCACTGGAGAGGCAGCAGAAGGGTGAGGAACCCCAAAGGGCTCACTGGGGTCCCCTCAGTCCCTCTCTTTGCAAAGCCTCCTGCACACACCTCTGCTGGGGGTGACAGCATCAGAAGCACCCAGAAGAAATCCCAGTGCTGGTTTCCTTCCCAGGCATCCCCTTGTGCTGAGCCTGAGGTGCCAGTAAGGGTTTAGGTGACATTGGGTGGCTTGTATTGCCTGGCAAGGGGGTGGGATTCTCACTGTACTTGGGATGTGTAGTGAAACACCCCCTGAGTGTTTCTGCCCCCCCCGGGGGCTCAGGGATCCCTCTTACCTTTTTTGCATGATGTGCATTTGCAGTTTTTGCATTTGCAGTTGTCCCCGCAGGTGCAGGTGCCACCTAAAACATAAAGAAAAAGAAGAAAAAGGGGTTGAGAAGAGGTGGTGGGAGGGGATCCCCATATCCCAGGGATCCGCGGGGGAGAGCATTGCCGCCCCTCCGAGCGTCCGCTGACGCTTCAGCCTCGATCAGCAGGAAGGTCAGGGCATTCCCGGCCGCTTCCCAGTGAGAGGCTCCCAGCGTGACATCGCAAAGCTGGGGGAGGATTTCAGCAGCCGGCCCAGCCGGCAAGAGAGAGAGCTTCGGGAATGCCTAAGGAGAACGGCGGGCGGGAGCGCCGGTGTTCCCGCTGGGAGGATGCTCGGCTCCCGCTGCCCCCGGGCCGGAGGAGGCTCTGGCTTACCCGTGGCACAAGGGCAATCCTGGGAGTCCATGTCTGGCTGGGCAGGGTGCCGGCTGTCGGGCAGCGGGAAGAGGCTTTGGCAGGGCTCGCAGCCGCGTCCTATTTATCCTTGGCCGGGCGAGAGCGAGTGCAAAACCTCCGCCCCTGCAGCCTGCGCACGGCTCGGCGGTGCTGCTGCCCCGGGCGCTGCTGATTCACTGCCCGGGCGGCCCAGCGTGACCCGGGGCTGCCACAGCCCCCCGCGCCCCCTCCCTGGGGCGCTGTGGCAGCAGGGAGGGCTGGTGGGGTGACCACCCCTCTCTGCTGAGGTCTTGGGGAGGGGGTGCAGAGAACGGCCAGCTCTCATCACACGGATGACGCCTGCCTTGGGAGTGCTGCTCTGCTCCCAGGGGCTGGGGGCTGAGGGGGTGCACCCAGGGAGCCCCCCCCGTCCACCCCTTGATTGACTGATTGATGCCAAAATCAATCTGCCAAGCCCCCGGATGTCTCAGGGAGTACATTGATCCTGGGACTGCCACCACTGGTGGGAAATCCCAGTCCCCTCCTCTCAGAGCTGGCACAGTGGGGTGATGGGGAGCTGGCACAGTGAGGTGACAGAGGTGCAGTCCTTGCCCGAGCCCCTGTCCTGTGGCTCTGACACCCCCCCCACCGCGAGCAGGAGCAGCAACAAGCTGGACTGGCCTGGCCAGAGCCTGCCGTGCCCTCCCAGCGCCCCAGGACGTGGCACCCTGTCCCCTCGGCGCCGTGCATGGCACCTCGGGGCCCCGTCTCCTTCCTGGCTGCGGCGCTCCGGCCCACTCGTCTGAATTAATTTCCGTGCGCCATTAGCCGGCTGTGCAGGGGAGGAAGGTGACGGGCAAGCTGCCATCACCCTGGTCAACTCCTCCAGCGGGTTTTACCCACCCACTCGAAAGAGCAGGGAGGGTTTGGGGTGGAAGGCACACACACACACACACAAAAAGATGCTTGCTGAGATTTTGGGTGTGGGGACAGTACCCCGTGTGCAGGAGGAGAATCCGTCCTCCTCACCCCTGGGGTTTCTGTGTGCTCCCTGGTGTTGATGGTACCCCATCCCAGCTGCCCCCTGCTTTGAGACTCCTTTGCCTTGGGGTTTTATCCTGGCCTGTGGTGCCTGGCTAAGGTAGTTTGTCGATGCTAATCCAGCCGAAACAACGGCTCAGGGAGTATTTTTACCACTCAGCTGTCTGGGCTTGTCAGGAGCTTGTTGGGTGACCTGATGGGGAGTGTTGCCAGCACCCCAACCCAGCGTCTCCTCCAGCCTCGCCAGGCCAGTGTAGGAAATCAGTATGGAAAAGCCTGAAGAAGGCAGAGCCGATGGGCCCCTTCCTCAGCTCTGCCCCCCGGAGCAGATCGTTGGTGCCCCGGCCTGCCAGCCCTGCGAGGTCGTGTGAGTGTCACACTGCTGCTGATGCACTGGGGCGTGAAGGCAGGGGCCAGTGCCAGGGGCTGGGCGTGTGCCAAGGGTTGGTCACTCCTGCGGGAGCAGGGAAACAAACACGTGGGGAACACGTGCGAGTGGGGAACACCTGCCTGGGAACACCACCCCGGCTACAGCCCCCCGTGCTGTGTCGGTGCCATGGCAGAGGGGGCACATCTCCCTGGGGCCCTGCACTTGCTCTGCCCCTGAAATAACCAGCCAAGCACTGCTGCAGTGCAGGAATACACGCCCAGGGAAATGCTTCCTGCCATGTTGAGATGGATGCATGGGGAACAGCAATGCACTGTGGCATCTGCTGTGTCCTCCCTCACCACCTGGCACCCTTGATCACCCAGGCAAAAGATTGTCCCTGTCCCCAGCTGGTGGTGCCCCAGGGATGCAGGGACAGGCAGCCCCTCCAAAGTGGTCCCTTTCCTCCAGCCTGGGGGAAGGGAGGTGAAGCCCAGGCTCAGGGAACAGAACAATCTCTGCCATGAGAGGATGGGGTGCAGGAAAAATTCTCCAGTATCTATTCTGAGCTCAAACCCCAGCCCTTTTTACCTTCTTTCCTTCCTGCATCTTCCAGGTGATGCAGGACTGGGGGTCAGGATTCTGGGAGATCTTGCATTGCTCCTGGTCCATTCTGTAATTATTTTGGGATAGGGCTGGAGCAGTGGATTGACAATCAGACAGAAGCAACCCGTGACTGGGGTGATAAGCTGCAGAGCTGGGATCCCTGGGGCACCTTCCTGCTGCTTAAATACCCCCTGTGACAAAGTCTTGCCAGCCTCAGTTTGCCTTCTGGCCCCTGCCCACCATTTGCTGGGATAGCCTGGATGTCCCCAGCGTTTAAACGAGCCTGATGCTGCTCCCTAGAGCCCAGCAGAATGGGCAAGATCCCTGCACAGCATTTATTCACCAGCCCTTGCCGTGCCAGAGCTGTACCCCTTGGCACTCCTGTCCCCTGCGTGGGATCCCTGGCTCTGTCCCCAGGCACATCACCCCGAGATTGCCTGGCAGATTAACACAGGTGAGTCAGCGTCAGCTCCGGTGCTCCAGGCAGAGCTGGAGATGATGCTCACTGCGGGATGGGGATGGCTGAGCATCACCACGGGCATGTGAGGGACAGGGCTCCCTGGAAAGGAGTGAAGGAGGCTGACAGCTTTCAGGACAGTGTGTCGGAGGCACCTGTTCCTGCTGACACCTGGGGTGCCTCGTGCCGATTGCTGAAAGCCAGGGGCCGGTGCCAGGGCTGGTGCCGGTGACTGGCAGTGAGTCAGGGCTGGTGCCAGGCAGGCGAGGAGGACAGCAGCCAGCTCCCGTGGAGGTGACCTGGCACAGGTCTGCCCTGGCTCCCTGCTGAAGAACACGTGGCTGCAGTCGCTCGTGGGCACGCAGCAGCCTGTGAGGGACCTGCACCAGCCTCCAGCTGCCAGCCATCCAGCACATCGCCTTCAGGGGACCCTGCAGACAACTGCAGGACCCCCTCTCTCCTCTCTGATGGCACAGGTCTTCCTGGAGCACTCTCTCTGGGCTCATTGTCCCCTCCAGAGCAGTGCTGGGGGTGGGGACCTGTCCTTCCCACAGACACAATTCCCAGCAGCTGGGGGGCTCCTCTGGCAAAGCCCCCCAGCTCAGAGGGTACAGACTGTGAGCAGGGATGCAGGGAGCTACGAACCCAGAGTGGCACAGCACAGAGAGCCCGGGGGACAGGCCCTGTGGGTGCACTGCCCCTCACCATTGCCTCCTGCTTTGCAGGCAGGGTGCTGATGCAGGGCAGTGGGGGCAGCTCAGCTCTGCCTGCTCCAGCTGCCTCTTTGGGTGCACTCTGGGCGGGAGCGCCACGGTTGGCTGGGCCTGAGCTGCCAGGGGTGCATGAAGACATGGCCCACCCGGGACCAGCCTTTCAAAGCCAAGGAGAGAAAATAAGGGGCCTTATTTTAGCACTCAGCAAACAGCCAGCGCACTCGAAGTGCTGAAAGCCGGCAGGAAGCCATGGGAGTGATTGATGCTTATTAGAAAGCAGGCCCGGCTTTGATCCGACGGGAATCTCAGGTTATTGTTTGCTGATGATAAACAAGTGTTTAAAACACGGGAAATGGGTGCTGACGTCGTTTTGTTTTGCCAGTGCTTGCCAGCCCTGTGGCAGGGGAGGAAGAGGGTGAATCACCTCTCGCCTACCTTGGGAAGCCATTCCCAACCGCTCCCCATGTGCATAGGCAAAGCCTTGGAAACCATTTGGGAGTGAAACCGGATCAGTGGGGTGACCTCAGGCAGTGTAGACTTCTTTCTTTTTCCCAGAAAATGGGGAGCAAAGACTTGCTCCGCTCTCAGTGTTAGACATTAGCTAAATCCATCAGATGACTTCCCTCCTCACGTCTTCGTGGGAAGCTGCCTCCTTCCCTGCCTGCACCTTGACTGCAGCTTTGGGAAAACATATCTCAGTCAGTGCTTCTCCAGATATCAACCAACAGCAAAGACACTTGTGTCCCCATTTTCCTGGGGAAATGCTGGACTTCCCTGGCCCCCGTCACGCCCGTAGCCAGAGGAAGGCACCCTCGGTGGGGGCCGCCGGCAGTGGGAAGGGGCCGGGCACATTTCCAGGCGGCAGGAGTTGCAGGTTGTGCAGTCCTGCGACGCTTTCACAAGCCGGCAGCGCGCTTTGATGTGGGCTCTGGGGGAGCCGCCCTGCCACCCAGCCGGCTGCGCTGGGGCTGCGACTCCCAAGGCCGGGATTACGAGCCGGGCTCAGCTGCCGGCTCATCCTATGGCTGCGGGCAAGGGCTTGGCGTTTATTCCTTTATTTCTTATCTGGAAGGGAGCTATCAATATTGCCTTCCCCTTGAAATAAAAAGTGGCGAGAGGGTGGGGATTTTCTAGCTATTGATTTTTAGGGAGAAGGGAAAGGAAGAAATGCTGAACTGATGCCATGAACTGGGGCTAGGAGGGCAAACTGACCCTGCAAAGCCACCGCCGGTTTTGGGGTGTGCATCCTGAGGGACCCTAGCACAGGGTGCAAGCTCCCACCTGGCAGTACAGGCTTTTGGGGATGGGTGATGTGTGTTTGGGCATGTCTGGAAGATGAAAGGGCTGATTCCTCTTTTGATCATGAAATTCTCATAAATGTTAATGGGAATTACTTCGAGGTCTAACAAGGGTTGAATTGCAGCCCCCAAGGGAAGGAAGGGGGTGAGGACCAACCAAGCTTTGGCTGGGAAATAAAAGAGCTTGAATTTACCTCGTCTGCCACCTGCAAGAGCAGAGAACCAGTGGGTCAGGGGTTGCCAAGCATCCCTGCACACCCTCCCAGGAAAGGGGGTCCCCAGGTGTCCAGCACTTTGCCCAACACTGCTGGCATCTGCATGACAGGTTTTAAGCATCACCTTAACTCTAGGCATCATTTTAACTCACCAATCTAATGCTTTCCCAGTGTACAATTTGTATTTTCTTCTTTTTCTTTGGTGTTTTTTCATTTTTTTGTTCTCTTTTTGTGTGTGTGTTTTTTTCTTACCCTTACATCTTCCTTTCCCTTTTGTGTCTTTCAGGTTCCCACAGACTTCAAACTCACCTGCTCCAGCTACTTGCCGCCTCCCCTGGCTGAAACGTGACCCAAAGTTTCCAAGTATCGTTACCTTGGGCATATTTAATTATTTTATTCCCCTTTAGTTGCTAATTAGAAGCCAAGAGTAGAGGGGATGAGTAATCCCCTGGGATGTCAAGCAGGCAACTTGCCTGAACTTGCAAAGAAAACATCAACCCCCTCGGTATAAAGGTGTGAAATAAAAGGATGTGATATTTTCCTTGATGTCCTCATAGCCTGGCTCCTGAGATCCAGAGATCCCTGTTGTCTGTCCCGGGAATGATTCACGCAGCTGCGGGGCCGGATCCTGCCTCCCTGAGAGCAGCACAGCTTCGGAGGCAGGATCTGGCACAACAGCCCTTTCCACCCCCCACCCCACGGATACGCACGGGATGCAATTGCTTGTCCCTCCCCACTCCCCCCAGCCGTATTATCCCCTCCTCGAAGGCTGGAGATGGTTATTTTCACCAGAACTTTTCTGAACTCAATGTCTGAGTGCTCCTTAGCGCTGCCAGGCCGATAAGGGCATTGAGAATTTTCAGAGAGATTTTAAGTCTTTGCCAAGAAGCAGCTTCTGGGTGGGTGATGATCCTCGTACCTGTTGTGGAGTCATGACTCTGTGCTACCTGCCTAGGAAGCCAGCAGCCCATGCCAAGCATGTTCGATGATATAACAGATAGCTTTATTATATATCTTATTATATTAAATAATATCCGATTTAAAATATTATATTAAATTATTATGTTATTACATTCTATCTGTTCTAATACATGTTTGCTTTTCCCCCAGGAGCTAGAAAAGAGCAAACACTGGTCACAGGGCATCGCCTTGCCAAGCCCGTCCAGAGTATCCAGGAAAGAGGATGGTGATGATCTCTTGCTGGATTTTAAGACCCCCTGCTCTAGTGAACAAGCTGAATAATCCCTCAAATTCAGCCACACAGCAGCCCCCAGCTGTGCAGCAGTGAAACCCCAGAGCTCAGCGAGGATTATATGGGATTTTCCCCCTTATAAAAGTGGGCAAAGGGAAAGGCCCCTGTCCCAAGGTCTGCTCGGGACTCAGGACTGGGTGCTGTACATTTCGATGTAAATAAATTTTATTATATTTTATTCTTTTATTTATAAAATAAATAATTTTATTTTATTTTATAGATGATGAGCCTTTCAAACGAAATGAGTGCCAAAAGCCATGATTTCAATATTAAGAGCTTCAGAGCCAGCCATCTCAAAGTGGCAGCTGTAATTTAACCGTGTTGCAGACGTGCCAAACCCAATACCATAATTAATGATGAAAAATAATATTTACAGCTCAAATCAGACATATTTGTGAGAAGTTGAAATTTTCATCTATTTACAGTTTTACCAGCTTAAAAAGGTCTCTAAGCTAGTTTTCCCCCAGTTTTGTTGGGTTTGTGGAGCCCAGCAGAGCAATGCTTGCCACTGCTGGGAGGGGAGCTGGGGATTTTGTCTGTGCCTGTGGCAGGAACTAGATGATCTTTGAGGTCCTTTCCACCCCAAACCATTCTAGGACTCTGTGATTTTCCCTGCGAGGGCAGCAGTGTTTGCTGGCTCTGAGCAACACCCCGTTGCGTGCCTGAGTTCACGCTGGTGCTTTGCCTTTGTGCTCCGTTAGCAAAACCAGCACACAGGAGGGGGGACCCACTGCAAGGCTGGCACAGAGACCCCCACTCGCCCCAAACAGAGCCACAAAGGGCAAAAAAAAAACCCTCTTCAATATGCTGCTCACAACTGCTGCCTCGTTATCCGCAAGTATAATGGCACATTGATGAAGCTGCCAGAAAAACCCGGTAAAAACAATGAAAAAGAGAGGAAAAGGAGGTTGTCCCGTTCAGAATCGCAGGATCCCCACTCAAGCAGTGCCTTTGAGAGCCTCCTTCTCATGCGGGGCAGGGACGCTGCTGCCGGCCAGGGCTCGGGCAGAGCACAAATAAATGCCAGCTCTCCTGGAAATAAAGGAATCTGTGCCTCACTCCGGTGGCCTCTGCAGGGAAGGAAGAGCTGTTGTTCCAGTGTGCCCTTTTCCAAACCTGCCTCTTGCTGGCAGGGGGGTGGTAAACGTGCCAGTGGATGGCAGGTGCTGGATTCGGGCCCTGTCTGAGAGCACGGCGTATTTACAGACCCGTGAGGGTTGTCGTGGTAAAATATTTCTTGAAGCCAAAATAAGTTAAGAACTTTCAGAGTCATGATCTTGAGCCAGCGTTTCCCTATCCAGCCTACGGCCAGGCAGGGAGTGGGAGGGGAGGGAGACTCATGAGGGATTTGGGTACTGGAATCCACACTGGGATGGGGACTGGCACCAGTGCTTACACTGTGGCTCTGTGGGGTTGCCCTCTGGCATTTCGAGTGCCCCCCCAGCACCCCAATGGCCGGATTCCGTACGAACCAGTGCATAATCCCGTAAACCTGCAGCACTGATGCTCCGAGGCTGTGCCCTCCCGGCTGCGCAGAGCGTCGTAACTCCGGGTTGGGTTTTACTGGTTTGCTGCTCCTTGATTAGAGATCGCCCTGGTTTGCACCCCCGTGCTGTTAGGGAGGGTGAGTAAGGGCAAGTGTGGAGCTGGTGGGCAGGAAAGGGTGAGACAGAGATGAGACACCCCTTGGCCCCAGCTGGGTGCTGACCCCCCCGAGGAGCCGGGACCGAGGCGGCCGGGTGGGTGTCGGGGGCCACTGCGGCGGCCCAGGGGGCAATCGCCTCCGACCTCCTGCCCCAGCTCTGCCAGCTGCCCCGGTACCTCCAGCTGCTCCCCCAGTTCTCCTGACCTCTGCAAACGCCTCCCCCAGTTCCACGCCTCCAGCTGCCCTCCCCCTCCGCTAACTGCCCCCTGCATCCCAAACTGCCCCTCAGCTCTCCCGGCCCCCCAATCGCCCACCGCGGGTCCCTCAGATGCGCCCCCCGATACCTCCATTTAACCCCCCCCAGTCCTACA
>JAYRBT010000021.1:12370861-12399684 GCA_036023395.1 Myiotriccus ornatus | reverse complement strand
CCGCGTGGGGCGGCCCCCGCGGTGTGGCGGCCCCCGGGTTGTGGCGGCCCCCGCGTTGTGGCGGCCCCGCGTTGTGGCGGCCCCGCGTTGTGGCGGCCCCCGCGTGTGGCGGCCCCCGCGTTGTGGCGGGCCCGGGGCGCGCGTGTCCCGCCGCGTCCGCCCCGCTGCCACCATGCTGGTGCCCGTGTTCACGCTGAAGCTGAACCACAAGATCCTGCCCCGCATGGTGGCGCTGGGCCGGTTCGACGGGACGCACCCCTGCCTGGCGGCCGCCACGCAGGCGGGCAAGGTAACGGGGCAGGAGGGGCCGCGGGGCCGCGCTGGCAACCCCGCCGCGCCCCGGGGAGCCGGGCCGGGGGCTGGCGGCTCGTTGCTCTCGCCCCCCGCAGGCCCGAGCCTGCCCCGGGGCGGCGGGGCCCCTGCGGCGGCAGCGGGCTCGCCGGCACGGACAGCCGGTGCCCCGGCTGGGCGCTGGCGCTGTGGGCGGGCTGTGGAGTCGCCTGCACAGAGGCGTTCAAAGAGCCCTCCGGACACAATCTCCGGAGCAACACGCTCTGGGGACCCTGCTGGACCAGGTGACTCCAGTGGTCCCCCTCCAGCGCGACCCATTCAAGTTGCCCCGAACCCAAGTTGCCAGGGAAACTTTCACGTTTTCTAGCAGTCCGGGTTTTTTTCTTTTCAAGCCGTGGGTTTCGTCGTACAGTCCTCAGGCACAGCAGTGAGCCTTGGCGCTGGTACAGACCAGGCTCGATGCTGATAACTGCAGCGGTGCTGAGGTTTCTGAGGGTGATGCCCAGACTGCACCCCCTGCGCCCTGTTTGAGTTTGAAATGTAAACACACGGGGGTAGCTACAATCTGAATAACAAACAAAACATAGGTTGAAGCATCAGCCCACAGAAGCACTTAGGTGGTTGTAAATACGAACAGGGTTCATCTGTGATGCTTCCCAGCATTATTTTGGAGCCTTTAGGAACAGCACAGAATGTGGGCTCGTCCAAGGCACAGACTGCACAGCCATAAAGCAAAAGCTGTCGAGCGTAACACCCTGAGATCCTCTGACTTGGCTCCAGATAATTACAGTGACTGAATATTGGTCAGTGAGAATAAAACCTTATTTATCATAGGCCCCTTTTTAAATTAACCATGCTCACCCTATAGATGGAGGTTACAGATAGGTACCAGGTAAATTCTCCTAAATATTTGGGCTGTTTTGCAAACACTGTTACCAGCTGGATGTAATTTGTTCCGTTTGTTGTTGTTCCCTTTGGTTTGCTTTTTTTTTGCCTTACTCTGAAGACTCGTCAGTTGTCGTTTTCAGAAACAAACAAAACAATGGTGTTGCAACTCCACTGGCCAGAGCAGTTTTTCCTGCCACTTCCCTTTTTCTGGTCGAGGTTAAAGAACAACTGTGAGAAATACTATTGTCTGCAAAACCCCCAGTCTTTTGTCCTCACAGGTTAAGTGAATGCCCTTCTTCCCCATCGCATTTATTATCCAAACAATAGTCTTTGCTGTTTGTATGCACAGATATATGCTTTGTGTTAATATTTACATCCTTGTTTCTACAGGTTTTTATTCACAGTCCTCACGCCCGAGGGCAGAGAACAAGCACAAACCGAATGGTGCAAAGTAACCAAGATTCGGACATTTCTCTTCTCAACATTAATCAAGGAATCACTTGTCTGGCTTCGGGAGTGCTGAACCCTCAGCTGGGTTATGATTGCCTTCTGGTTGGAACACAGACTAATTTGTTGGCTTATGATGTGTATAACAACTCAGATTTGTTCTACAGAGAGGCAAGTTAATTTAACTGTCTGCTTTTTTTAGTAACTCCATTGTTTTCTGTTTCTTTCTGTTCCAGAAATCGCAGTTTCTACATTACGTTGTCAATTAATTGTGCTTCTGTTCTATGTATTAATTCTACTACTGTATTCAGAACACTCTGTCTGTAGAATATCTGCAATATTTCAAAATAAAGATGTGAATGTGATGTATGTCTGTGTGTGTGAGAGCACATTTTCGTAATATGTCACACATCACCTAGCGAGACAAAATTAAAAAAAATTAATAGGCATTCAGAGGCCAGCTACAACGACAGTGATAATGTTGGAAGCTCTCTCCTTGATTTGTGTACTCTGATGTCTTACTGTCTGCTGTTTCTTTTTCCTTTGATGTTTCTCTGTAGGTTTCAGATGGAGCCAATGCAATAGTTCTTGGAAAGCTTGGAGATATTTCACCTCCACTTGCTATTATTGGTGGGAACTGTGCCCTGCAGGGCTTTGATCATGAAGGCAATGACCGTTTCTGGACGGTGAGGCTGTGCAGAGTGGTTTTGATGTTATTAGAAGATGCTTTCAATGGCACTAATTCATCTTGGGTGTTTTTATGTGTGAATATTAATTTGGTTGTTGATCTCCCTTAATTTATCTCAGACCTTAGATTGTATTTTGGTTGTGTATTCAGTGCACTCAGATGTTGCTTGAGCACTGGCTGTCACCTGCTCTGTTGCAGCTGAGATAATGAAAACAATTCAGCTTCTGACAGCTGTCAGCAGCACTGAGGACTGTCTTTCTGTTTTTAGGTTACTGGAGACAACGTTCGTTCGTTAGCACTGTTTGACTTTGATGGTGATGGCAAAACTGAGGTTTGTAACTGTTTACACATGAATTCAGCTGGCCTTGTAGTGAAATGACAGTAATAAAGAAACTTGGGTTATCAAGTATTTCTGACTTATATTAGCAGTTGAAGTGATCTTTGTGTGGGGGTTGGGCCTTTTCCACACCCTGGTCAGGCAATGACATGCAAAATGCTGAGTTAGTGTATAAGGAGCAGCAAGTGCTCTGGCACTCCTTGGATGGCTAAACTACTCACATGTGGAGTCTTTACAGCATTGCTGCCTGCCCTTGGTGCACTGATTGCTAACTGGAGCAGAAAACTCCTCTCTTTTTAGTTCCCTACCCCAGGAGCAACACAGTGAAATACCTGTGATCATCAGTTGCGAGGCTGAAATACCATCAGTGTTATTTCTTGAATATGGTTAATAAATTCTTTTCTGAATTTCGGAGAAACAACTCGCAAGCATCTTAGATGTACAAGTGAGCTCTTAAGAAGCTGTCCTGTGAAAAGCTTTGCTTATACTTGGTAAAGTGAAGAAATCTGCCCTCAGATCCAGCCCTCCTGTTTCTCTATAGTGACATGGGGAAATGAAATAGTGTTTGCTCTGCTGATTTGAAATGACAATAACTTGTAACACACATCTTGCTGATATGATGTGAGACAAACAATAGGAATATATATATTTATATAATTGCAGTTATGAATTGTAACACTGAATCTTCTACAGTAAGAAAACAGCAGAGCCTTGATGTTCCAAAGTATCTTTTCTCATTCCTACCCCAGATATTTCACTATGCTTTTGTAGAGACTGACTTGACCAAAAAAATGAGTAGGTAATACTTGATCAACATGAGACTTCTGAAATCTTGTCTCTTCAGAGGGTAACTTTTGCTCCTCTGGCAACTCTTCAAACAGCTGTTAAAACCTCTTCATTGTTGGACTTGGAATATTTGTTTGTCCTCTGGATCCTGGTGTATATTCTTTTGATTTCCTTAGCTTGAATAACTATTTTTAAGATACACTGTTTTTTTTGTTTTCAGCTTCTTGTCGGCTCTGAAGATTTTGATATCCGGGTGTTTAAAGAAGATGAGATCGTGGCAGAGATGTCAGAGACGGAGGTAAATTACTTCTGGCTGATGTTTATTATAGTGCTGATGGAGCTGAAACTGTTGTGTACTCTAAAGCTTCTCTGGTTCAGATTTATCATGTAGTTAAATAGTTACTTAACTATTTGGCACAGTATCTGTTCTGCTAGAACTGCAGAAGTTAGAGTTTATTAATGTCTTTCATTACCCAGAGGTTTTTTTTCCTCTGTTTATTTACAGACCTTCAGCTGGGTGAGAAAAGTGACTATTGCTTGGCTGAAAGTCAGGGCCGTGTCCCAGGGTGATTAAGGTTACTGGGTTGTGATTGAAGCTCTGAGTGCCCTCTGAGCAAAAGAATGTCTTCTACAGATTTCCTCAAATGCGTTGACTCAGTCACGATGATGTAACTTGCCCCTGTGTGTTTCCAGGCAGTGCATGGCAGGGCAGAACGGGGATGCCCAGGCAAAACTGGAAGTTTATATTGCAATTGGAGTTATGCACTGGCTGTCTAAGAAGGGCTATGATGACTAAAGTAAGGCATGGGGCAAAAAGGTTTACAGACGGATAGATGAAAGGTGTAGGAGATGCTCTTTAGCTTAAGAAATGAGAGAAGACCTCCACTGTTAGATTTTGGAAGGGAGTAAAATAGCCTTTCCAAAGCATTTAGGAGTGTTCTCAGGCTTCTCACAGCCCTTCTGGAGCCGAGGTAGAGTAAGGGCATGTTACAGGCCTTTATGCTTAAAGACCTGAGGGCTCCCCACTGCCCAAAGTGGGACTAAAAGGCTTAGCTATTAAACCACTTAGGAAGAGCTATAAAGGACAAATCCACTGTTCTAGGAAGGGAGGCTCTTGCTGTGGCTAGAATTAGAACTAGGCCTGTAATCCATCCTGCTGTGTGTGCAGTGGCTGGTCTAGTCATGTAGTGTTTTCTAGTTAGAGGGCAGCTACAGGTCCATCACTCTCATGTGTGATTTATTTCCAGGTCCGTGGTAGAACTGTTTTAAATTCACACCTGCAGAGCCTTAGGAGGCCTGTTACAATCCTCCTGTTCTAATTTAGAAAGACACAGCTACACCTAAACCTTTCTTTTTGGGAGTGTAAATTCAGGGGACAGTGGCTTGGTTTGGAAGTCTTGAACAGTTTGCATTTTGCCTGTTTAATCACTTACTCCAGTGAAACTGAAGCTGTAGACAGTTGTGACTCTTATAAATGGACAATCAGATGTAGATTTAGGGAGTGTTACCTTTGAGTTCCTGACTGTTGCGGGGTCTTTTGTCCTTACGGGGTGCCTGTAATTTAGAGGGGTTTGATACTTGGAGAAGATTGTGTGAGGCAAGGATAAAGGGTTTGCATGTTTTATGCTAAAAAATCCCAAGGAGCACAGTCAGCTGAGTTTAAATAAGAAGTTGGTGAAGAATTTAATTGAAGGAATTCTCTTGTGCTGCATTTTACAGAAGACCAGACAGATGATTGCAGTTGTTCCTTCTGACATTAAAATCTCCTGTGTGTGGAAAAACCCGCATTTCCAAGCACTGAGAACCTTAGCTCAATGAAGAATGGGTCTTAGAAGGAGTGAGAAAGAGGCTGAGTTATGGCTCTCAGGTGTTTTTCCAGAGCTGTTATTTATTCAGGTACTACTTAGCCTGGTGTTCCAGTTGTGTTCCAAAGAAGTCCAAGCTGTGGATGCTAATGATGTTAATTTTTATCTCATTAATCTTGGGCAAAGATTTTCTACCAATAATATCTGTAGGGCTTTCCTAACCCAGATGAAGTTGAACCTTTGACGTCCTCAGCTCCTGAAGCTTAGGGAATATTGTGTGTTTGGACTAGTTTTTCACTGACAGTGTGTTAGCACTAATGACCACAGGAATCCTATGAGCAGTTGTGTTGCTGTCTGTGGTAGGAAATACTTGGGCAAAGTACACAGTTTGAGGGCAATTCTGCAATCCATGCTAAAGTGTGTCCTAACACTGGGAATGCAGCTTGTGTGAGGAAATCCTGCAAGGCCTTCGGTGATTTCAAACTGATTTTTAAAAGTAGTTTCTTCAGTAGTCGGTGCTTCCTACAGACTGATTTGCCATGTAAGTGCTGTAGAGATTATATGATAGATCGTGTAGCCTGTTCCCTGTTACTTAAATTGGAGAAGTTTTCACTGCTGTGTGCTCTCTCTGCCCCCTTTGCCCACCAGACTATTACTGCCCTCAGCCCCATGTATGGCAGTCGCTTTGGTTATGCTCTTGCTAATGGGACCGTTGGAGTTTACGACAAGACAGCCCGCTACTGGAGGATTAAGGTTAGTCCAGTTCTGGAATATCATCACTGAAAGCTTGAAGGCTGCTAGGAGACTTGGTACCTGATCTCAGGTCATCCTGATGTTATCCTGCCTCATTAGATGAACTTGGAGCAGAGAACTCGGTGTACCTTTGTTCTTACAAAATCTACCTCTTTTTGGAGGTACATGCAAAATGAATACTGTGTCAGTTCCTTTTGGGCTGTTGGTGATGGCATGAATACAACCATACACTTAGGGATTCTTTAGCTTCACGGGGTTGTTTAAGTAAGAGAGAAATGTGAATTCATGTTAGAAAATGCAGCTGAATCAGTAAACTGTTTTTCAGAGACTGAAATCTCATGTTGTCTGTGTTCAAAGTTAATTTTTCTCATCAGTAGCAATTTGCTGCTCCAGCACATCAATTTGGCAAGATCCTTTCCTGATGGCCATTTAATATTCTTAACATGACACAGATTAGAACAGTATATTTAATAGTAATAAGAAAAGAAGATTCCATAGAAGGTGGTAGGAAGAGGCTCATGGTTGTCCTTGGTGGTCTCATTGTATGACAGTGTTGAAGACCTGATTTTTTTTTTTCCCTAGAGGATTTGCCTTTTTACGCTTTGTTTTTTTGAGTTTAATCATCTGCTTGGATGGAAATGTATTTGAAGGAACAGTCAGGTCCTTTGAAAGCAGTGGACTAGATTTGTAGTGCAAGGGCTGAGATTTCACACGTGTGTGTGACCTGAGGGATAGCGATGCTCAAACTTCCTGTTAGGAGACAGTGCTGTATTTCTTTCTCTGATCTCTGCAGCCTCATAGTCCAGTGTCTTGCATGTGTCAAGCATGTGCAATTCAGAAAACATACCCAAGGTTAATTTGTTCTTTCTTTTCTGTCCTCAGTCGAAAAACCAGGCAATGAGCATACATTCATTTGACCTGAACTCTGATGGAGTGCCTGAGTTGATCACTGGCTGGTCCAATGGGAAGGTGAGGTTATACTGGGGGGAAATGAGGAGCTGTAGATATGGAAACTGTGTTTGATCAAGGCTGTTAAGTTGTCTGAGGAACAGCAATCCAAAAAATTAAAGAGAAAGCTGAGCACTGAAGATCTATTGCAATAAACCTAGTTTGGTTGGTGAGTCCTGTGCCAAGTGCAAGATCAGAGAAAAGCTGCTTCCTCTGCTTAGCTCTGAGTCAACGGCAAAGGTGTGGCAAGTTGTTTCTATGGCAGCAGAGATCATATGCCACATCCTAAAGCTCCTGAGTGCCTGTTTTCAGGTGTGTCTGGAGGACACGCTAATAATCCTCTGCAGTGTTTCCTGAATTTCCAAACTGCAGGGGAGACAAAGCAGTTATGTAACAGGAGAGCAGCGTCAGTCTCGGCTGTGGAAGGATTAACCAAGCATTATTTAACTTTATGTAAAGGCATTCTATGCAGCTCAGCCTTAGTCTTTTAAACCTGTTCCTTGGTATTCCCCTTTGCCAGAAATGACTGTTTTAACTGCCACATCTCTCCTGGATGCAGCTTGCCAGTTTTTTTTGTAAAGCTGTGCTTTTTTCTTCAACACCTCTCATTACTCTCATTAGCCTGGGGGAATTTAATAACTTCATATCAAGCTGGCAGTCTGGAGCCCAGATATGTTGTAATTTATGTTGGATTAGGTGATTGTTAAAGAGAGAACCTCTCCTTGCTTTACTCCTGTTCTTTTCCACTGGCAGTCTTGACCCAGCTTGTTGATCTGAAACAGTTCATAGCTCCTAGAAGGAGTAATGCTGGGAACTGTGCTTTGGAAAATACACAGTGCACAGAACTGAGCCCCCCTCACCCTTCTTCTCCAATGGAAGATAATTGAAGGTTGTGGTATTTGTGTATAAAAATAATTCACAAGGGCTGCAGCAAGGAGGAAAGGTTGTAAGTACTGCCTCATTTCTGGTTTAGTCCCATCGTTGCTGCATTCATATGTGCATAACCTTCTCTGTGCAGACTTGCAGTGCCTTTGTTTCCTTCCTTGTGTGTAACTTGGGGAAGCATCTCTGAAGAGCAGTTTCCTCTAGCTGAGTCCGCCTGCAGGTTGTTTCTTGATGGTACTTTTTTCATGCGTGGTGTTGGGATCAGCAGAGCTGCAACTTCACCTGCAGTTGTGTGAGTGGAGCTGACTTTCAGTTAACAGCTCAGAGTGTGGCATGACACCTGTTTTGGAGCTGGCTTTTCTGTTCTGCTGAGGCTTGGAACTCTTTGTTGTTGCAGGTGGATGCGCGCAGTGACCGCACTGGGGAGGTCATCTTTAAGGACAACTTTGCTTCCTCAATTGCAGGAGTGGTGGAGGGGGATTACAGAATGGATGGGAGCACCCAGTTAATCTGCTGTTCAGTTGATGGGGAAGGTAAGGGCATTGTTCAGGATATTAATTTAATACACAGTAATATCAGGCACATCACATCATCTCAGATTAGCTAAACATTGTTTTGCTTCCAACATTTTGTGTGCCAAATTCCCTTGGCTTTATGTGAAGTTAAGGGAATTTGGAGTTATGCTATCTGGAAGCAGGGTTTTGAACATTGCCTTCTCTGTGAGAATCAGCATGTATTTCATTATGATTCAAGAAGCCATCAAAATTCATTTGTCTAATGGAAGAAGCCCCATCCTAATGCAAAGATAATGATATTCAGGACAGACTCTGGTTCTTCAGGCTACATTATAATAGATGAATGTATAGGAAATATTTTTTTTTTCTATTGGCTGCTTTACAGTGGGTAAGGTTTAGAGAGCTAAAAGTGTGTGTGTTTTGGTTTTCTTCTGCAGGTGATTTTTATATTAGAAATTTTAGATGTTAACAGCGCTTTGTTTCCTGGAAAATGCTCTCCAGTCTCTCCTGGATTTATCCCACCATGCATTCAAAAAGTCAGACCTAGTTACTGTGAGTGGAAACAAATATGATCACAGATTATTTAAATAAGCTCAGCATGAATTTACAGGGATGGCTCCAGGAAAGACACTGGTGTGATTATCCGACTGCTTGGCGTCAGTGGCCTGAGACAAGCAGGTCTGGCACAACCCATTTGAAACAAAAGCCTGTCCTTGTTAAATAGCATAGTATTTTGGTCTCTGTCTTAATCACAGGCTGTGGGGATTTGCTGCACTTGGGCCTCAGCATATAAACCTTTTTCCCAAGCTGGCAGAAGGGGTGCATTGCAGGCAGTTCTGCAGAACCTTGTCCTTACAGAGCTGTGTGGGTTTCTATCACTGAACATGATCATCCTTTTCTGATGGGTCCATCGTAAACAAGCCTTGGCACAGTGGGGATCCCTTTAGGCCTTGCTGGTTAGTGTGGCTGGGGTTATATAGGCAGTGTCATTAGAGTTCTGTTTGGGACCAGCATCCTTTCACATGAGGTGTGCTGTGTTGCACTGTGTTTTCTCTCTCGCTCTCATTTTGAATGGGTGATTCACCTGGAAATAATAAAGTGGGTCCTTTCATCAGTGGGCAAGCCGAGTGCTTTTCAAGTTCCATGCAGTTTATGGGGCAGCAGTTACACACAGGCAGGCAGCATGCTCTTTGCAGGTATAAGACTTCTGTCCCTGGCTTTCATTGTCAGCTGCAATCAGAGCACACAGCCCTAGAGCAAAATGGAAGTTCAGAGCAAGTGTCTTTGTCTCATCATCTGTTCAGGTCCTCTGTCTCCACAGACACTTAGAGATATGTCCAGAACTCTGTGCTCCACTGGACTGCTGGGAAACAGGTTGTACCCCTTGAAGTGAAGTATCCTTTGATTTGGGGAAAAACTGCTGTGGGTAAATCTTGTTTCCTGGCTGATTGACAGTGACTTACAGTCACTTCCAGACAGCAACAACTCCTCTGACCAGCTCTAGAAATCCAGGTTACACATTTTACTAATTTTGCATAATTGCAAACTTGCCTAAGCACCTGAAAGAATGATTGTAGTGGGAATCCTCTTGCAAAAGGACTGGGTGCTGCACTTGTCTGGCCAGGTGAGTACAGCTTAAAGGCAGGTTGGAAATTCACTTTTTTTTTTATGTGCATTTCTCTTGTCCTGATCACCAAGAAAGGCAGAGCCTCTGTGGGTCTAAATCAATGCTCAGGTCTTCAGCTGAAAACCAGATTTAGTGTCTCCTGCAGAGGTGATGGAAGAGAATCTTGTTACAGAAAGTTTTGGGGACGATGGGAAAGGCTTTGCTGAAATGGGCTATGTTTTGTTTCTGTACAGTCCGAGGTTATCTGCCAGGAGGTGAGGAGATGAAAGGAAACCTAATGGATACGAATGCTGAGCAGGATCTGATCCGAGAGCTTAGTCAGAAGAAACAAAATCTGCTACTGGAATTAAGAAATTATGAGGAAAATGCAAAGGTACTACTTAAATAATGCATAGGACCAAAACACACCTCCTGTTGGTATAAATCTGGAGTAACCTGGGAAGTGGCTGTGGGACAGTCCAGACAAGTCAGAGCTGTAACCTGTCAGGGTGCAGCGAGATTGTCTGCTGGGGGTTCCTGCTTCTGCATTTGGCTTGTTCCTTGTGCAAGTTCAGAACTTGCTTTTTGTATTTTAATAAACAACACTTTCCTTGCTCCTTCCTGTTGCCAGAGCACTTGTGTTTGGAGCTGGATTCCCTTCAGCCCTGCTCTTTGGCTTATGACTGCAGATTGTAATTTTCAGTGCAAAAGCCAACTTGGGAGTCAGAGGGGATCGTGTGAGAGGATCAGGTCTCTGGGTGAGGGCTGGGAGCACTGCCATGGTGCAGGAAGAGCACTTGTGGCGTGATGGTGAACGTGCAGAAATAAAGAGTTTCAAAAATAGCCTGAGGAAAGAGCAAACTCGTCTTTGAACAGCAAACAAGCACCGTAGCAAAAGCTTGGAATTCTATAAGCTTGTGCTTAAAACGGATATATTGTGAGTGCTTTTCTGAGTAAAGGTTTGGGTACAGACCCAAGCTCCATCAATGGTAAAGCACCCAAAAAAATTGCATCCAAGCATCCCTGGCTCTGTGCCTAATCCAGCTGCCACTCAGAGCTGTGTGAAGTGTCTGGGAATTGCTGTAATGTGACCTTCTTCTGCAGGAAAAGAGAACTTACTTATCTGTGTGTGTGACCAAAAATCTTGAAATTCTGATACTGAAGGGTATGTGTTTTGTAACAGGCTGAGCTGAATGCTGAGTTGAAGGAAGCTGATGGGCAGAGAGGTGTGATTCCAGCAAACACCCAACTCCAGACAGCCCTGTCAGTTAATCTGGGCTCTGACAGCCAGTCTGCCCATGTGGAGCTGTGTATTTCCACCACAAATGGTGAGTGCTAACCTGCAACCTTTGACATTCATTTCATGTAAATTCATGCAAATTTTTAGTTATATTTAGCTTATGGTTTGCATGTCTCCCCTTTGTTGTCTGTAATGTCCCCTTTGTGGTTTGTTTCCTTTCACAGAGTTTTGAATCAAGCTGTGTTCCTTTGTTGGGTCTCAGGGGAAGGGAGTTTGATGGAATTTGCTTCTTGTTATGTGTTATTTTCCAAGGCAATTAACATTTATCTCGGATGAAACCAGTGTTGGTGATCCCTGCAGCACTCCTTGTGTTGACTGTAAACGTTAACCTACAGCTACATTAGTGAGAGTGTTGTGTGAATGCAACTGGACTTCAGTTGGCTTTATATGCAGAACTGGAACTACCCCAAGACAGCAAATTCACCTAACACCAGGCATGCAGTCAGGCCCAGGTGTGGTAGTCCTGGTCACCTGGCATGTTTTCCCAATTCAGAGGAGGGGGTATAAAGACTTTACCATGCTTAATTCTGAAAACAGTGGTGGTTTGTTGCCAGAGGACAACTTTTAATTTAGGAACCGCCTCTTTTTCCCTGTTGCTAAGACACAATCATCCGTGCTGTGCTGATCTTTGCCGAGGGCATATTCGAAGGAGAGAGCCATGTGGTGCACCCCAGTGTGCAGAACCTCTCGAGCTGTGTTTGTGTTCCCCTTACTCCACCCAGAGATGTGCCCGTGGATTTGCACATCAAAGCCTTCGTGGGTTACCGGAACAGGTGAGTTGTGATCTCTGCTGCTCTCCAGGGCTGACTGTGTGACCAGGACACGGCAGTGACGTGGCTTCAGGCTTGTCCCTTGTCAAGTGCACCGTTAGTTCCTGGCTGTCCCACTTCTCTGTGCTACTGGAAGGAGAGCTGGAATGCTTTCTTAAAAACACTGTTGCCCCTGTGATGCTGAGCTCTTCACCAGATAAAGTCTGAATGCCCTCACATCACTGGGTAGGGAGGTGTATTTTGAGAGCGAGCCATCTACTGCAGAAAGAATGTGTGGGACTGAATTCCCTTTTTGTTTTCTTTGTTTGTCTTTATTCTGCTTTTAGTAAGACTTCAGTGAACTTGCAAAGGAATACCTAATCACATAGTAAAATTGTAAATGTGTTAGCTTAGAGAGTATGTTTCAGAGGAAGGATTATCAAAAATCCTTGCAGTGGGGAGGAATTGTTCAACCTCACGATGTGATAAGCCTGGAATTTCCAAGTTCCAGTCTTTCTTCCTGGGAAGCAGTAAGCAGCTGATTATGTAACTGGAAGCTGCTGATACCAGTACCCAGCTAGAAAGGAAGCAGGAGCCGTTGCAATAGGTGGATGGTGAATGGCTGCTGTGTCAGTAACTGTCTGTTTTGCAGCACACAGTTCCATGTGTTCGAGCTGACGAGACAGCTTCCCCGCTTTTCAATGTACGCGCTCAGCAGCCCGGACTCGGCCACGGAGCCCCTGAGCTTTGTTAACTGTGCCACCAGCGAGAGGCCACAGAGGGTGAGTTTCTGCTTCCTGTTTTGCAGTCCTTCATAGGTGGAGGGTTTGCAGTCAGCTTGACGTTTGCAATAGCAAAGGACAGGTTATTCAGGGAACTGCACTGCTGGCCTTTGGAGCCTGCGCGTTGCCGCTTTTTTTCTGTCTCTGAAAGATGCCTCTGTTGAGGCACTCCCAGCCTCAGGAATTTCTGCAGGAACTAAAGGCCTCAGATCACAAGGTGTTTTAAGAGGTTCTCTTGTTTGCTGTGTGCTGGCTGATGGAATGCCAAGGGCAGGAGCCCAGTAGTGAGTGTTGAATTTGTAAATGAGCAGGGAACAGGAAAAAGGCAGCTCAATGCCCAGGCTTGGTTTCCAAACAGATAAGCAGCAGTGTTGCAGCTTTGGTTCCAGAAGATCTGAACTGTAGGATGGCAGTAGTTAGAGCTGGTGATTTTCCTCACTCTACCATATTTCCATGACCTTTACTGCATTAAATGGCCAGGACAATAACCAAGTTTTAACTTCTTGCAGTAGAACCAAGCCTTGATTCCCAGCTTTCTCTAGTCTCCAGACCTGGGCTTATGTTTTGACCTTAGACTGTGGTCTCTGGTTGTTGGATTTTATTCTTTTGGTAATATTCAGCTTTGGTGCAAGGATTCAACTGTCCTCATTCTAAAAAGTTCATGGCATGGGGATGGTTAGGGGATGAAATTCAGTAAATGAATTTTCTGGGTGCACATCACGTGCAGGGTCATTGTGTGGTTCCCCAGGCTTTACACACAGGGGATGGCTGATGCTCTTAATTTTATTTTGGTAGATCGTTATGTGGCTGAATCAGAGCTTCTTGCTGCCAGAGGATGCAGAGTTTCAGAGTGCTCCCTTTCAGGTTTGCTTCACTTCCCTTCGTAACGCAGGTCAGCTTTGCATCAAAATCAAGCCTGGTGGAGAGGTGAGTACCTTCATGGACAAGGGGAAACACCATCCTAATTATAATCCAGTGAAACTTAAGGGTGAGGCAGTAAAAGTGAAGGACAACTGAACAGGCACAGAAAGTACTCATGTTCTAGGGATGCTTTTGGAAACTTCAGAGTCTGTTTACTGTTAGTGGGTAAAATCCCAGGGCCTGATAGCAAAGTAAACTTCTTAGCCTGCGGGTCTGTAGGAAGGAGGGTATTTGTTTCCTCACAGGATGGTTTCAGGGAGCCATAAGGTGAGGCACAAAGGTTGCCTGTAACTTCTGCACTGGTCCTGTGTGCACAGATGCCTCTCTATCCCAAGCCTGAATAAAAGCCCCTTTGAGATCAGTGTCTCCTTGTCTACTGCAAGCTGCAGAGCTTGCCCGTGCAGCAGTTTTGCCTCTTGGTGAAAGGACGTGCTTTGAGATGCTGGGAGGTGTTCTGGCATGGAAGAGTGCTGAAGTGCTTTCTCTCCTTTCTGGCAGATTTCCATCAACACAGATGATATTGATCTAGCTGGTGACATTGTGCAGTCCCTGGCCTCCTTCCTGGCCATTGAAGATTTGCAGGTGGAAGCAGACTTTCCTGCGTACTTTGAGGAGCTGCGGAAGGTGCTGGTGAAGGTGAGGAGGCATTGGGCATTTCTAAGCTGGCAGATGAGCAGTCACTGGGAGCATGTTATGAGAGGATCTCTAAACTGCTTTGTCTTTGTGGAAACCAGCCCAGCGATGGCTTGCTGCGTGTTCTGTGGAACACCCTCAACTTTCTGTCTACTGTTTGTTCTGTAGAACAGGCCCGTGGACCCAGCTGTCAGTTGTTTAGGATAATCTCAGTGTGTTGTCTGGGAGACTGAGCTGAGGGTTTGGCTCAGGGCATGAGATGTGTATCTCAGCCTGCTCACCCCCTTCCAGGGCCCCAGGTGCTGCTCTGGCAGCCGGGGTGAGGGGAAGGAAATGATCTCAGGGATGCTGGTAGGTTCAGTTGTGATGGGATTTCCTGTTTCACTGGGCCAGGGTTTAGCCTGGGTGCCCAGGAGCCTTGCTCAGGAGCTGCTTGCCTTGGACAGGTGGATGAATACCACGCAGTGAATCAGAAGCTCACAGCTGACATGGCTGAACACTCCAACCTCATCCGCAGCATGCTGGTCCAGGCGGAGGATGCACGGCTCCTGGGAGACATGTGAGCTACTGCTGCCTAGCTTGTGTGGTTTGGGTTTGGAACAGCTAGTGTTTGCTTTTCAGGCAGAAAAGAGCACCAAAAACTATTGGTGTGATACAGGAGTTGCCTAGTTACAGCTTTTGATGTAGAATTGTACCTTTGGTGGTCCCACCATGAGCTGTCTTTGAATCTTGTCTTGTTCTTTGGGAGGAAGACCAGTCAGGGGGAAGTGTAGAGCATTTACTTAGTGTAGAGCAGGTGAGGTGGATCTACTTCAAGACGGTGAGATATGTTAGAAAAGATACATTAAGGGAAGAAGGCAGGAAAAGCTGTCTGTGGTGTGTGAACTTTCTAGAACAGCAAGAAATGTTGGGTGTCTTTTCACTCCAATTTTCTGTGTTCTGCTAATGTCTAAGCTTTACTGTGAAGAGCAGCAGTGTCTGAGCTACTGCAAGGCAGTACTGAGGAAAGGCATCTCCTCTTTGGCTTGCTGGGTAAAATAACTGCAATAGAGCACTTTTTTTTAGAAGTAGAATGAGTATAACCGACATGTTTAGGCAAGTGAGTTGTCTCGTAGCTGGCAGGCTGTGGTAGCCATCACAGCCATGTATTGCCACACCTTTATACTGACAAACCAGGAATGACTTTCTTGTCCCCAGAGATGCAAATAACTAGACTGATTGTTCCCCCAGGAAAAACATGAAGACACGGTACACTGAGCTGTATGATCTGAACAGAGACTTAATAAATCAATACAAGATCCGTTGCAGCAACCACACAGAGCTGCTGAACAACCTGAAAGCCGTGAACCAGGCCATCCAGAGGGCTGGGCGCTTGCGTGGTACGTCTGGTTTCTGGAGGGACTGGGGAGTCTCAGACCCTGGTGAGGCAGATGAGATGTGTCCCAGCGGCCACCTGGGTTAGTTAAGTGACCTCAGGCTTTTTGGCCGGAAACTCAATTAATAGAAATAATCTTTCTTTTTTCAGTCATAGGCAGTTGCCTGTGCCAGTCAGCTGTGGGTGTCCAGTATGGTCTGGGATCACAGTTTTAGAAAGAACAGTTTAAAGTAGTTTCTAGCTTTCTGAATGACACAGAAATTCCTAGTTTTGTTGAACATAACTCTAAAAGCATTTTAAAAGTAGTATTTCAGTTCTTAGTGTATAATTCTGCTTTAAAAAAGCAACAACCAACTTAAGCAGGGCTGTTTTATCTGACTTATCAGTCCTGTAGGCCTTTGGGGAGGGGTGTTCTTTTTTTGTCTATAGCATTCCCCTTCCAGTGAGTCCTTTAAGGTCTCCTAAAACAGAGCTATGGTTGATTCTTCTTTAAAGAAAGGTTTTTATTTATATATTAGAAAAAAGGAGGTGTTTCACCATGTGTTTAAAAAATATCTGGCAGAAACCCTTAAATTTTGAGACTGGATCAAATAAGCATTTTTACCAGTTTCTTGCTCGGTAAGTGAAGTGTTTTTCTTTTCTGTCCTGTCTCTCTGCAGTTGGCAAACCCAAAACACAGGTGATAAATGCTTGTCGGGATGCAATAAGGAGCAACAACTTCAACACGCTGTTCAGGATAATGCGTGTGGGAACAGCCTCTTCCTGAGGAGCCGAGCAGCAGCTGCACACAGGCAGATAAGGGCTGACAAGCAGTTAATTCAGTCTCCTGCTCCACCGTAGGGTGAAGGAATTGCGAAGGTAGCGCTGTAGTTAAGCTGTCAGCTGAGAAATACGCAGGCCAAAGCTTCCTGGAGAGAGCATCAGAGCTTGAGTGCAGATGTGGTATTTATGCAAGGCAGAGGTATAATGTTCAAGCAGTTATTTTTCTTATAGTAACTTATTTATGTATTTAAATATATTTTGTGGTTAAGGGATTGACTTTTTCCATTAAATCATAGACTGACTTGACTGCTTTTGTTCTGATTTAGTTGGGGAGATGTGTAGTGTTAAGTTTATTTGTTGAGAAATGCAACCCAAACCACTTCTCTGGCTTTTGCTGCATAGTCTTTGTGCTTGAACTCCCCATGCTGGAGAATCCTGGATTTCTTTGCAGGGATGTGGTGGCTCTTCAGGCAAACTGCAGTGCGCTGGAGGCACAGGAGGGATAACACCTCCTTGCTGGCTTTAAGCCAGATCTGGGACAACCATGCAGTTCCATGGTCTGTGCAGGTAGGAAGTGCTCTGTTTCATATCTGACACTTCCCCACACCTGGATTGCAGGAAGTTTTGCTTCCAGGTGCTGGTTCTGTGCTATGGCTGGAAAAACTGCAGCTACTGAGGTGGGCAAGGGTGCATTTCAGGAACAACAAAACCAAACTACACACCCAAGCTTGGTGCATACTCATGAAGAGCTGGCAGCACCTAATGGGATCAAAAGAAGAAGGTACTGAAAAATCATTTGGTTCTTGGCTGTTTAATTGTGGAATCTCTTTGAATTGGATTAAAATATCACAGTAAGGCTCTCTATCTCAGATCTAAAGATATTTTTGAATCTTTGCCAAAGCAGATTTCTTTTAGAAGCTAAAAATACCCTGCCCAGGGTGGAGGTTGAGCCCTGGTGCTCCTCGTTCTGTGCTGTGCATCACACCTGCTGCTGTGCAGGTTGGGCTTCATGGCACAGGTGGGGAGGAGTCGGCCCATCCCTGTGAAATGGAGTTCCTGGGTCCCTTCTTGGGGCTGTCAGGAGGGGTTTGTGTCCTGTAACTGGTCTGGCTCTTACGAGCCACTACTGAATTAAAACCATCAACCCACCGTTTGTTCGAGAGCAGTTGGTGAGCACGTGACCAGGTGAATGGGGAATGTGATTCTTACAGTGTTTTGATCCCCCAAACTGCCCCTTGCCACTGATTCAATCCCTTCCATACAGAGAACTGCGCTGTGGAAGTACAGACCTCTGTCACTTCAGATGTGCAGCAGGAGCTCATTTGAATTCTTTTAAGAGCCTGTTAGTCAAATCCAGCTCCTTGGTAAAAGGGTGTTGAGCCACCCGTGCTGTTCTAAGCAAGTGAGCTCAGACTTTATTATGGAACAGTCTCCTGGCATAAGTGCTGGGCTTTCTGCCACCTGCTGTACCTGTTCCCACTGTTTCAACCTCCTGCTCTTAATGTTCAAAATCCTAATGCTTGCTTGCTTATATTTATGTACTCCATTTAATGAGAGTGGCTGTGACCAGAAAGCAGCTTTCCCATCAGTCTGATTTTCAGGTCTACACACCAGGCACTGCCAGTCCCAGCTCTGTTTTGCTCCTGCCAAGGTCAGTCCTTTGCTCACTGTCCAGTCCTCTGACAAGACTGATTTCCCCCATCTAAGTTTCTGACAACAAAGTTGTACTTTATTTTCCTGTAAAGCCAACTTCTGTCTGCCAAATGAAAAATGCACATCCTGTAAGCTGAGGTGATAGCAGGCTTGCAGCTGCCTGTTGTAATAAAGCTGGTGTGCAGTATTAAGCTGGCATAAGCTGAGCCTGCACCAGGAGACCAGTGGCAAACAGTCCCCACTGGTACAGTTTAGCCCAGAACCAATGCCCAGGGACCCCATTTTTGGTCAAGCTGCTGGTCAGGTACAGAATAAGCTCTGAAACCATGCTAATAGAGCTGTGTGTTGCTAAGAATTCATGGGCAAGGCTGCTTAGATGGCACCACACCTTGGTATGTGTGCTGGGGATAGGGTCTAGACCCCTGTCCTGCCCTGCTGGGACTTGGCAGTGTGGTCTGGAACCTTCCTCATTTGGCCCCTTCCCTACCTGGGCAATGCACTGCAGCAGTACTGTGCTGGCTCAGCACCTGAAGAGGGATCTACACAACAGTGATTCCATGTCCTAATTCAAGTTCCAGTCTGGAGCTGAAAAAGCAATTGGAACTGACAGGTTATCTGACTTCAGCCCCTGTTTCTCCAAGCCCTGTGCGTTGCTGCTCATCTCAATACTAATTCACTGAATACCCAATGGCAGAGCTTTGCTGCACGTTTATGAGTGCTGGAACCGTTCCCTCAGTCTGCTCTACAGCTGAACTCTTTTATCTCACTCCACATTGAGTTGTTCCTGTTTTCAGCTCCTTGCCAAACCGATGACCCCCAAATCCCAGAACATTTGTTGTGCAGTCCGTGAACAGCTCGACGCTTAAACAGCTGAAAGCTGCTGGTGCCCTGCCTCGAGTGCCACACTAGGAGGTGCAATCAGCTGGTGGGAGCTCATCAGTGGCCTGCACCAGCCCATCTTGCCTGGTATGAAGTTCCTGCTCTCTGTTGCTTCCCGTCACTCTGTTCACTTGCTGTTCTCGGGGCTGTTTTTCTGTATTGTCCTGCTTATTAATTTTGTGGGTATGGATATGTCTCATATTCACATTCCTTTCCATAATTATGTGAGTACTTTGCAAGCAGCTACACCTAATGGTAAATACGGATTTGTACCCAGCAAGAGCAGCTACAGAGATGGCTCCCAGTACTGGTGCTGGGTAAATTAAGACCCCTCTTCCCCCGTAGCTCACGTCATTTGGAATGTCAGCGTGTGGATCTTTCCTCTGTATGTGCAGTGCCAGCCCCTGGCTTTTGGGACAGGAAGGGTGGGAGAGTAGAGATGTTCATTTTTAAATCTTTGAAAGCCAACTGCAGATCTGGCTTCTTAAATGACTTCATCTGAGTCACCGCAGGCAGAAGGGTGGTTCCTTGTGTGATCAGGCAGATAGGCCTCCCTCAAGCTGAGGCTGGTATGCCCTCTAGTGTAGAATTTATTACTAAAAAGCAGCAAACCAGAGAGCCCAGCTTCTTCCCAGGCTCCTGGCAGGCTGTTCCAAGACATGCCAGGTATATTCATAGGCTCACAGTGCAAAGAAACTTCATTTTGTTAATAATTTACTCCCAACTTTGTCCAGCAGGCTATGCTATCAATAGCTGTGGTAACTGTCCCTTTTGTTCAAAACTACACAAATAATTTTGGGGTTTTGTTCTTTGAAACCTCCATTACTTGCCCATTTCAACTGGAGCAGCTCAGAACAAGAACTGCTTTCCCCTCAAGGAGAGCTGCAGCCCCAACAGGCAGCAGAGTGCCTCAGAAACCTGTGATTCAGAGTCCTGTCCTCACTTCAGGATTCATTTCTAGCTTCATCCCCTTGTCTTTGTCAGTAGCGAAGGAAGACTGAAACGAAGCAAGAAAGTCTCGGTAGTGCACAGAGAAGCCAGCTTAGGGAGGCGAGTCAGAATGGGAACAGGATGGTGTAGGTCTTGCAACTGCAGCTCAGCACAGCCACCTGGAAAAAGGGCTGCATCTGGGTCTGTCTGCACAGCATTTAGCACAATATAGTCCTGCTCCTTGTTACAGTGCCAGGGCCTTCCCCATGCCAGCAGCTTTACAGCCTCACTGTTTTCCTTCCCACCTCCCCAGAGCTGTGCAGCTGGAAAAACCTCATATTTCCCAGGGCAGCTCCTTTACTTTTGCCTCTGCAAACAGGGAACACAGTTAAGCCCCAGAAAATGTCTTGGGCATTCTGTAACAAAACTTGCTCGACCAGTGTTTGAAGCACTTAACTGACCCATTTCCTTTTTTTTTTTTTTTAATAAAAACAGTCATCAGCTCGGGGCAATGTACAGTTGTAATTCTCACCCTGGCAGGTCAGAGACACCACTGTGCTGCTCCCACGAGAGCACAGCTGGAAAGCTGACAGGTGTGGGACAACCTTCTCCACACAGCATTAAAAGCAGTTTGGAGTGCCAGTTTAGAGTGTGTGTTACAATGGACTTGGGAGGAGACTGAATTTCGTTTGTACAGTTCAAAAGCCACCTGGGCCCCACCGTATGCTGTGTGATGAAGTTGCATCAGCAACATTTGTCTGCACTGAGGTCCCAGCTGAATGCCTGGATAGGAACCTGCCCACCACCCACCACCATTTCCTATGGCAGTGCTCACACTCTGCACCATCACTCATAATAGACAAAGGAAAAATCCCAAAATCCTGTTCTGTTTGGATGCTTGTTCAGGCGTGCCAAGCTACGATGGTTGATGTATTTCACAAACTTCAGAGTTTCTTTGTCTCTGTAAACTAAGGCCAAGCAGTTGTCCTCTGGATTCACTGTCAACAGCTAGAAGACACAAAAGGAAGGGAGGATATCAGTGTCATAAGAACAGCTTTGATAGAATTCTGAAGAAGAAACAAAAGTTTCAAAAGTTAGAGCAAAAGTCTGGTGTTAGAAAATTAACTGTGACACCATTTTCATTTTAATACCTGAAGCATTATTATAGAGTAATAATATATATTTAATAATATATTATACAGTTCTGGACTAGTATGGCTTCTCAGCACTGTCATTAGTACTGATGCTGGAGGTAACAGTACTGATGCTCCAGGAACAGCACCCCCCTGGAAAAGTGTCATCTCTGCCACAGACTTGTGTCCCTCCAAGGCAGGCTTCCCCCGTGGCCCCAGGATCAGGTGCTGTGAGGCACTGTCAGGGCTCTCACGCTTCAGGGGAACACCAGCCTCTTGGAGCACGAGCAGGGAGCGGGGCAGGAAGGCTCCAGAGCAATCCTGAGCACCCTCAGGATTGTGTTAGTGTATGACAAAGTGTAATTATATCACTCCACCCTAAACAATTTTATCTCATTTGCAGCTAGTAACTGAGGTCCTTACCTCTTCATCTTCACCTTTAGCAATGTAGGAGGTAAAGCCACCATATTCAGGATCCCAGTCTTAAAACAGAAAAGAAAGACCCTTAGAAAGTTCAGTGCTGCCCAGGCTTCTTAAAGCCCTCCTGGAGATGCCTTGTCACCCCACTGCCCACAGTTACTGGATACAGGATGATCCCCAGTTTGCCTCCTCACATGTAGAACAGTTCTGCCTTAGCAGACAGCAAAGGGATTTCAGGATAATTACCAGCATGTGCCCGATGGTTTCAGTTGTGTGTTGTGGGCTCAGCTGGTCTAAAAGGCTCGTGTTTAGATTTTTGTTTTCATCACTATCTAACCAGCAATCTAAAATGTAACTGTTGGAAACCCTGGGCTTTGTGAATCGGAGGTGCAGTGACAATTCTGATGAGAAAAGGGGTGAAACAGAACACTTTCAGCGGGTGTTCTGGCCACCTGACCCTGCACCGTGCCCAGAGCCGCTGCTTAGGAGAGGAAAGGTCCGGGAGACTCAGCCTTTCCCTCTGCCCAAGCGCCACCTCCTGGCTCCAGCAGGAAAGGCCACAGCTGACTCCAAGGCCACAATCCCAACAAATCTTTGTACACAAAGACTACTGAAACAAGGGTTTATACCGAAGTGAGGACTAGGACAAAATCTAGAGAGACCTTCCATGTAGGAAAAAGCAGAGAAATTTTGGTGGTTTTAGCACTGCTGAGAATTCAGAAGGAACTCCTTTGTGCAAAGCTTGTAAGGAGAGTGACATCTCTCTCCTGTCCACTTACCCTCACAGCCACAGAAGAAGAGCAGGTCGAGAGCAAATTCTGTTGCCTGAGTGTCGTGGACTAGAGTGTAGTGGCCGTGGGTCCAGCGCCTCAGCTCCCCCGCACACACAGGGCCCCCCGGGCCTAGGAGAGGGCACAAACACGCCAGGCGGAGCCAGGAGGCCATGCAGCAGCACGTGAGGAGCAGGGCCAGCTGCTGTCACACCACTGAGATCGTCTGCTGGCCCCAGCACAGCGAAGGTAAACCCACAGACTGCATGGGAACGCCCGGCTCCAGGTTATGTACTTGAACATGTAGGAATGGGACCAACATTTGCTCCAAGCTCTGATGTGCTTTAGTCTAACCAGTTCTTCCATTTTTATTATGTTTCCCCTGGATTTACAGTGGAGCTCCAAACCCCAAGAGCCAGCATCCTTTCTGCTCTGGAAGTACCCAGGAACTACCAGAAACCCCAGTGAAGGATATTGCCCTGAACTCACCCTGTGTGTGCCATCCAAGGAGGTATGTCAGAATTTGGGGAAGCCTTTCTTTTCTCATG
This sequence comes from Myiotriccus ornatus, assembly GCA_036023395.1. Classification (NCBI taxonomy): domain Eukaryota; kingdom Metazoa; phylum Chordata; class Aves; order Passeriformes; family Tyrannidae; genus Myiotriccus; species Myiotriccus ornatus. Next base: position 12,376,880 of record JAYRBT010000021.1, on the reverse strand, counting down.
GGTCTAGCTCAGTTTTCAATCCATCTAGACTCAACCTATGCCCTCCTCATACATGAATTAAAAAATCACACGGTGGGAACAGGGCAGACAGAAGAGCCAAATGACTGTGGAAATCAGAGAAGCAAAGCCTTGCTCCTACTAAGTGTTCTGATGGGATTTTTCACTAGGACTTCTTTGGCAATGGTCACTGATTTTGGTACCTAATCTGATGTGCTTCTAGTCCTACACTTGTGCTGGTGCCTTATGCTGGCTGCAGTACAAGATGGGTTCCATGGAAGTCAGTGGGAACTCTGCTGCCAGCACTGTTAGGACCAGGACTGTGCTCGAGTCCTCTCACCCTGCTGCTGTACTTACTGTTCCGTGTCTCGCCGTCCTGTGCCTCACCAGCATTGTCAGCCTGGTCTGGCTCACAGGGATTGCTGTCAGCCTCTTCCTGCTCAGGTTTGGGACTTCTGTGCCCAGCAGTGTCTGCTGCTCGTCCTTCCCCAGCATCTTCATCCTCATCAGAGGGAGCCAGGAAGTGCAGCTTTAAGCCAGTGAAGTTGGAAAGCAGCAAAAACAAGGCCTCGGAGCGTAACAGCTGCAGGAATGTCTTCAGGGTGTCAGGGAGGGTGCCTTCCTCTGCTGCCTCGTAGAGTCTGAAAGACAGCAGGGGCACCTCCTTGCTGGAGAGCCAACGAGGACCACACCCCTGGGGCAGCAGGAACCAGGGCAGCCTCATGGCAGCTCCTGCTTGGCCTGACAACAGGTGCAGTGTGCTGCCCTTCCCCACCTTTTGTTGGCAGGCCCCCGACTACTCCACTGGATCCCTTTGTTCTCCAACGCTTCACAGAGTAGTTGGTATTTCTCTTTCTAGGCAAAAAAGATAGTGCAGAGGCATTAACATTTAGCTCCCAGGTGTGCCAGAAGCAGTGCCTCCAAATAAGGCATTCTTAACTTTCTCTCCAGCTTGTTTGAGGATCCCAAGACTGCTGAATTTAGAGGCCCTGCCTGGGAGGGCATTGTGTCTGTTCAGAGTCAGTGACCAGGAGGTATCAGATGCTACGTGGTTGTCTGCTGGGTGAGAATGCGGTTTGACTGAGATACAGGTGCCCTGTAAACCAGAGGTCAGTCAGCCTTGAGAGGCAAAGCCCTTCAGGTGAGGCAAACCTCTCATGGGTCACACACCTGTGGGGTTCCCCAAGTGCTAGACTGCAAGAGCTGGGGGAAAGGCTGGGAAGCAGGAAGGAGGACGTGGGTTTCCAGCCTTCTGCTTTGCTTCTTGCAGGAAATAGGGTTGAGTACAAGTGTTTGATTTTTGGTGAGTCCCTATGCAGCAGTGTACAGTCAGAGGGGATCCATCCCCAGAATCACAGAGTGGGTGAGGTTGGAAAGGACCTCTGGAAGTACATTCCCCTTTAGGACATGGAACTAGGTGTTTCAGTTAACAGATGTGCAAGCAAGCCCTTTCCCAGCCTGCATGCCAGGTGGTACCTGTCAGCCCTGCTACCCATTCTGGCAGATGAGATCAAATCAAACCACCAGGCTCACCTTCAGGAAGTCTTTCAGGAGAATTTCTGATCGCTCCTCAAATTCCTCCTGGATCTGAGCTTGGGAGTCCATGTCCAAATAAACTGGATTGATCCACTCATATAGTATTTCATGCTGGAAGGGAAATGGATTGCAATGCTGAATTTGCAAAAGTGAAGAAATTCCTCCGTTCCCCCTACAGAGCTGGCCACAGGGCTGGATTCCTACACACACACTACTGTAGGTATGCAAAACATCCAGAGTCAAGAAAGATGCACGAGAAAGAAACTGGATACAAATTTATGGACAGGGAACAAAAAGGAGAATGCGACAGGATTAAAGCATCCCCAGAGCATCGCGGCCTCCTGTAGCAGGTATTACAGGAACAAGAAAGACAGACACATGCAGATAAGCAAATGCAGGCTTGTTACTCACATCACAGGGGATGTGGGGGCTCCTGGGCAAGGGAGCTTCAGCGTGGCAGGCGGGTCTGAGCTCTGCCGGGCCGTGGAACCAGCCGCTCACGGACAGGCGGCACTTATGCGACACGACTTCTGACACCTGCAACAGCACCGAGCGGCACGTCACTGCCTGGGTGACAGCACAGTCAAGGACAGGGGTGACAGGCACCGTGCCAGCTCATGACAGGAGATGGACCTGACTCCAGAGAGCCCACTTGCACACATGGAAAAGTCAGGGCTAGACCAGGTCGGATTATCAGAGAGGCCGAGAGCAACCTTTGATGCTCAAGTCCATTGTATGTTCCAGAATTCCAGTCTAGGCTTTTACTCCAAGCTCACAGCAGAGCTCTTTCTGAGAGCTTTGTCATTCTGATGTAAAGTAATTGCATTTCATTTTTCTACCATTTATTCTGTTGAAGGACCAGCCATGACCTGCAAGAATCAGCTGTCACAGCTCAGTCTGGAAGGTCAGACAACATGGAGCACCCGTGGGCCTTGGCAGACTATACTGCTCTGCTTTTTTGTCCTTTACTTTTTAAAAAATGCTGTAACACAAGACATCATGAAGGACATTTGGCTGGTACCTTTGGCTCTTTGTCTGCTTATTTGTCAGACTAAGAGCAGACCTTCTATCCTGGCATTTACCCTGTTCTCTGGAAACCCTTAGTTTTCCCACAGTGATGGTCACTGTTAAATCTTGATTTAATGAAACTGTGCAGAGGTTGGGATAAATGGAACAATTTCACACTCTAAGGTGCTGTAACAGTAGTGTGAAGAGAAAGCACAAATTATAGCCCTGTTGGCAAGGTGGTGGGCTCAGGAGCTCTTCTGGAGCAAAGTGATGACATGAAAGATGTGAGCTAGTTTAAAACAAGCCAACAGACAAAACCAAACCCTAGCCAAATTTACAGCAGGGGCTTGCCAGGATAGCAACACAAACCAGAAATTTTTCTTTCCCCAGATGATGAAGCTAGACTGATAGTTTAGTGTTGGCTTTCTCAGTCCTTGAAGCCCTGCCTTCAGCACAGAGCACTTAGCACGAGTGTCTGCTCTAGCCACAGTTCTTCTCCCTCCCCATCAGGATTGTAATAACACACAGAGGGAACAACCACAACAATGAGAATCAAAAAAGGAACAAGAGACAGCTCCTTGCCTGGTGGAAAGAGACTGGAGACACTTCAAAGAAAACCAGCGTGTTCCACGAAGGCACTAATGACTTGGTGATTTGCTGGGGCTGAAAGTGTTCTGAGGAGGAAGAAAACATGCTCTGGTTAAGATATTGAACTGGAACTTGCTAGAGACTGCTACTTCTCTCTCACTTCCTGACAGTGACTGGTAGGACACCTGGGTACAAGGGATGGAGGACAGAGCAAGGGCATGGTGAGGAATCAGTGCACTGCCATGGAGACAGGCAGAGAAAGCTGGAGCTGTTCAGCCTGGAGATGAGAAGGCTCCAGGGAGACCTTTGAGCCCCTTTCAGGGCCTAAAGGGACTGCAACAGAGCTGGAGAGGGACTTTGGACAAGGGCCTGGAGGGACAGGACAAGGGGGAATGGCTTCAAACTGACAGAGGGTGAGTTTAGATTAGACGTTGGGAAGACATTCTTTACTATGAGAGCGGTGAGGCCCTGGCACAGGTTGCCCAGAGAAGCTGTGGCTGCCCCATCCCTGGAACTGTTCAAGGCCAGGCTGCACAGGACTTGGAGCAAGCTGGTTTAGTGGAAGGTGTCCCTGCCCATGGCAGGAGGCTGGAACGAGATGATCTTTAAGATTCCTTCTAACCCAAACCATTCTGTGGCTCTGTGCTGGAAAGGGATGTCACTGTCATCAATCTGGAGTTCCAAGCACAGTTACTGGCATCGCTTCCAACTTGCCTCCACTCTCAGCCCTTCCAAAAGAACACAATAAAAGGCTGTTTCTTTGCCTGCTGTTGCTCATGGTCTGTAAAGCCCACTACAGCCCATCACTAAGGTGCAAATTTGACCTTTACATCTGCTTTTGAGGCCAAAGGAGAAACTCCTTATCTCCCTTCTACTGCTTGAGAGTTGCTGCCAGATGCACACGAGCCCCCTGTTTGTGATCCCCTGCCCCAAGCCCGGGCTCTCACCGTCTGTGCTGTACAGGTCCAGCGTTCCCCCGTCACTGCCCTCCCAGGGTGGCACGAGGTACAGGATGAAGGCGATTCTCCGACCTTCCAGCTCGTCATCGTGGCACAGCAAGACATCTGCAATTACACACGCTTTGCTGCTGCAGCATCTTCCCACTGTTCCAACAGCTGCTTCCCAGCTCTGGCCCCGCCAGGGTACAAGAAGAAGAGACAAGTTCCTCACAGGAACTGCATTTTCAACTCATCAGCATCACCAGCCCAAGATCTGCAAGATTAACTTGTGTGGGATTGCACTGCAACCGGCAGATTAGCCCCCACAAACTCAGCTGCAGCATTTGGAAGATGAACATTCACCCTTTTGCATGGAAGCAGCCACATAAACTCTGAAAAGGTGGGGACTTGCAACAGCACCAGGCCCAGTGAAAGCCACCAGCAACAGAACTACAGCAACAGTTTTTCCATCATCTGTACTTTGTTTTCTGAGACTTTTATTTGCTGCTTCTAGGACCCTCTGGAACTAGAAAAGGGTCAGGACGGGTTATAAAACTAGGTATTCCATTGACATTTTATTTCCAACGCATGCACGGAAGCTTTAGGGAAAGGATCCCTCATATACTGACCAGTATACTCATATTTAGCACAGGAGATGTCAATAGTTGGCTCCAGCTCTATCTGGGTCACAGCAGAAAGCCATGGTCGGAATTCTTCACACAGAGCATTCCTGAGAAGACAAGTACAAGGTACTTGTTATAAAGCATCCATATTACCATAGGCTAACCTAATTTATTGTCTCCCAACTCTTTAAAGAGTTACAGGTGACAGTGTATCCTTTACCTCAGCGCGGCGATGTGGGGCCCGGGGTTTGCCCCCAGCTCCTCGGACTGCGGCGGCCCATGGAAGAGAAGAAGGGACGGGGTTAGGGCGGCTCAGCACGGCCCGGCGCGGCGCGGCGCGGCGCGGGTCCCACCTGGCGCAGCGAGAGGAGGTCGTTGTGCCGCCCGCGGAAGGCGAGGCCCAGCAGCTCGTCCCGCAGCGCCTCCGCGAAGGCCGCGCCCGCCAGGAACCCGGGGATGACGGCGTGCCGGAACGGGGCCGGCTCCAGCGCCGCCGCCTCTGCCAGGGAAAGGCCGCCGGTGAGGGCCGGGGAACGGGGCCGGGCCGTGCCGAGCCGCACCGCGCCGCACCATACCGCACCATACCGCACCGCACCATACCGCGCCGTACCATACCATGCCGTACCGCACCGCACCATACCGCGCCGCACCGCACCATACCGTACCGTACCATACTGTACCGTACCGTGCCGTACCGCACCGCACCATACCGTGCTGTACCATACTGTACCGTACCGTGCCGCAGCCGCTCCCCGCGGGCCCAGGCCGCCCCCGCGCGCTCCCGCAGCGCCGCGTCCCCGAGGGCCGCGCACAGCTCGGCGCGCGCCTCCCGCTTCCCGCGCTTCGCCCCCGGCGGCGCGGCCGCTCCGCGGCGCTTGGCGGCCATAGCGGCCCCCCGGCCGGACTGCAACTCCCGGCGGCCCCCGCGCCGCGCCCCATCCCGGCGGCCCAATCGGGTGGCGCGGGAGGCGGGGCGGAGTGCAGCTGGCCAATGGGCGAGGAGGGGAGGGCGGTCCCGGCAGGCGGCGCGCGGCGCTCGGGGCCGGGCGGGCGTTAATGGCGGACGCGGCTCCCGCCGCCCAGCACTGAGCGCCGCTCCCGCCGCTCCCGCCATGTCCGTGGTGCCGCCCAACCGCTCGCAGACCGGCTGGCCCCGCGGGGTCAACCAGTTCGGCAACAAGTACATCCAGCAGACGAAGCCGCTCACGCTGGAGAGAACCATCAACCTGTGAGCGCCGCCTCGGGCCTGCCCGCCCCTGCCCCGTCCCGCTCCCTCAGCGGCCCCGGCCCCGCTCCCTCAGCGGCCCCGGCCCCGCTCCCTCAGCGGCC
>JAYRBT010000021.1:12333712-12362957 GCA_036023395.1 Myiotriccus ornatus | reverse complement strand
GGAGCGGGGCAGCGCGGCGGGCCGGGAGCGGGGCCGGCGCGGCGGCGAGGGCGCCGCGATGCCGCTGCTGTTCCTGGAGCGCTTCCCCTGGCCCAGCCTCCGCACCTACACGGCGCTCAGCGCCCTGGCGCTGCTGGGCGCCGGCCTCAGCGCCTACCGCGCCCTCAGCCAGGCGCCCCCCGGCCCGGCGGCCACCGAGCCGGCCGAGCCTCAGCCCTGCGCCGGCCCGCGGGCCCTGGACGTCGCCTACTACCTGCTGTCCGACAGCCTCTGCGTCTGGGTGAGCCCGGGGCGGCGGCGGGGCCTCCGCGGCCTGCGGCGGGGCCGGGCCGGGGTCGCACCGGCCTGTGCGGGCGGGGCGGGCGCGGGGCGGGCTCGGGGCTCTCCGCTGTCGTTCGGAGCTGCCCGCGGCACCGGGGGGGGCTCGGCGGGGCCCCCGCGCCGCCTCCTGCCCCGCGGGCCGGGCCAGCGGCGGGCCGAGCGCTCCGCGCGGGTCTGTGCCCGGCCCCGGGCGGCCCCCTCGGCCCCGGGCGGCCCCCTCGGCCCCCTCGGCCCGGCCGCGCTTCGGGCGAAGCTGTCGGGGCGTTCGCGGGGGTCCCGGGCGGGGGCTGCGCTTGGGCTTCGCCGAGCACCGCCCGAGCTGCTCTGCCAGGAGCCTGAGGAAGGGACCGCCAGGGAGTCGAGCCCAAGCCTTTTGCTGCTTTTGCCTTGTTGTTTTTTTTTAATAACATTTAAGTCATGTAGGTAGGAGGAAACATTCTCGTCATTTAAGAAAAAAAAAATAATTCTGTATCTCTTTAAACCCAAACCTGGCAATAGCATATGAATCTTGGCTCGCTGATTGGTAGTTGAAATAAGGACTGAACAAGGGGATATCAGAAACCTTGCTGAGCTGTTGCCAATGAACTTTCCATATGTCTGTCAGTCAAAGGTGGCAGTAGCTGGACGTTTGCTTCACAACGTGCTTGCTTGACTGAAGTGCTGATTTTTTAATACAACAAATGCATTCATCTTTGCTGAAACCTGGTCTCAGGACCTTAAATTAAGAGTCCTGGAAAAGTTAATTGTATGTCCTGTAGAAATGACAGGTTGAGGCTGCTTCATGATCCCCCTTCTCACCTTTTTAGTGTCCTGCACAGGTCAGAAGTTCATTACACGTGTCTTTGTCAAATGTGAGAAGCAGTTTTCCCAGGCCCATGTGTTCTCCTCCTTGCTGCTTTGCTTTAAAGCAGTTTCCCAAGAAGGCTTTAAGCAGTGTCTTACTGAAGGGGTGTGTGCTACTCAGCATGTTTTGAGGCAGCCTCTGAGTCTTGCTACTGTCACAACAGATTCAAAGTGGAGTTTTCTCACCTGCCATATGTTAAACAAAATGAGCATCTTGGTGATCTCTAAGTTCTGTCCCCATGTTCCTTCACGCTGAAATTTGCTGCTCTGTATAAAATAATTTATTGTGAAGAGGTAGCTCAGTTTGTTGGCTGTGCTGCTGAGTCAAACTGACTGTGTTAGTATTCCTAGATAAAAAATAAGTGACTTATCAGTTACTACATGGGTCTTGGAAGAGGCTGGGCTTAAATTTCACCAAAAAGAAAGGGCAACTTATACTGTTCTGTGAACAATGGCAGGTTTGTTAGACTTGTTCATTCCCCTTCTCTCTCTCCCTCCTTCTAAATAGGGCAAAAGTATTAGTCACTGACTGCATTATTTCTTTCCAGGTGCTAGTGAACACTGCCTGCTGTTTTCTGATGCTGGTTGCTAAGGTGATCCAGTGTATAGTGTTTGGTCCTCTTCGTGTCAGCGAGAGGCAGGTGAGACAGCAGCATGGTGTCTTGGATGTTGTACACGAGGAAACTGTGAAACATGACAGCTGGTGTGGTTTTCTCTATGGAATTGCTGAAAGTGCACAAGAAAAGGAAATTTTAGAACAACATAAATCTAACCATTTGGTTTGCTAGTGTGTCCACAGCCACAAGCTTCCAGTTTATTTCTAAGGGAACTTGTCCTGTTGTATTTTATAAACCCGTGGTCAGCTTGAACATCCTGTTTCCTTAATGAGCTTTGTCACATTTCTTACCTCACTTCAGAACACTTGTAACAGGTTCTCCTCTACCCAGGCTGCACCTGGCAGCATGTCTCCATTGCGTTTTGTCAGCACTGGCAGTCTGAGTTCCCTCCTCTTGGTGCCTTGACTGCTGGAGAAGTGCTGCCCACCCTCATACACTGAGAGGATGGTTTATCAGCCCTCAGATTGAGGGGGGAGTAGGGAGAAAACCGAGAAGTGAAACTTTCCAGAGAAAGGGGGTGAGCAGGGCTGAAAACCAAGGCTGTTTAATCCTGCTCTTGGGCTAAGTGCGAATGTTTTTAAAAATGCAGCAAGGGAACCATGAAAGCCCAGGGCTTTTAAAGGCAGGATCCTGCAGAAGCTAAAAGCAGCAGGAGGAGTTTGAATAGTATCCATATATTTAAAAAAAAAGGCAGATATGTAAGTTGCTCTGTGTAAATGCAGCAGCAGTGGTTTGAAGTGTGGTCACATGTTAAAAAGAAGTCTATAAATGCAGTTCTTTAGGAGGAATCAGGCCATGATGATTTTTGACATGCAGAACTGAGGCACATCAGGCCTCATTAATAACCGTGGATCTCTCAAAGCCTATTGTGTTTGTAATTCACACCCTTAGAGTCTCTGAGTGGTGTGTTAAAGCCAAAGCGCTATCAGACTGCACTGAGTCACATTTTCTTTCTAGCCCATGCGAACTGTAAGGATGTGGAATTTTAACCAGAGGTAGCTCCCAGGATATTCTCTACCCTGTTAAAAACTGAAGTGAAAAGCAGTGGCAGTGTGGATCCCCTTGTGTTTGGATGGTGGGAGTACGTTTCAGTTCCCATGTAAAGGAAAGATGGTTGTTAATATTGGCGAGCCCAAAACAGCAGCAGCACGAAGGAATTCTGGGCCTGTCAACTAAACTCCTGGTGATTTCATTGTGTTCTTTAACAAAACATTTTGTTTCGTAAATTTTTTTAATCCCTACCAAGATGACTTGCTGTCTGCTGCTTGAGAGCATCATATTGTTCCTTTCATGCTGCATATGCGTGGGAATAATTTTTTTTCATTGCTCATGCATCTCATTCTCCACTGTAGGCATTGTGATTCTTGAGGACAAACTCTGTCATTTCTTAACCATCTGTACTTTTAGGCAGATTTCTGGAAGCAAGGTGCTAGGTGGTTTGGGCATCTTGAATAACTGTGGCACTTCTTGTAGCAGAGAGGACTTTGTGCTTGCAGACTGGCAGCTGTGTTGCTTGGGTGTGGAGAGTCAAACTGAGAGGAGACCTGGTTCGTGCTGAGCACTGTTTTAGAAGTATGGCTGGAAACAGTGTAGCACAGTTATGGTGCCATGGTACAAAAGACTATCCAAATACTAAGGACTGCTAGTATTTTTTTAATTCAGTAAAGGTAACAAATACTATTCAAGGTGTGTATGCTAATGTATTGTCACATTTCTACTTTCATCTCTTTTTTCTTTTCCCTTTCTCTTTTCCCCTCCTTCTTCCCATTGTGTGTGGATTGTCAGTGCTTTCACTGCAGTAACCAAGTGTATTCCATTACAGCACCTCAAGGATAAGTTCTGGAATTTCATTTTCTACAAGTTCATCTTCATTTTTGGCGTGCTGAACGTTCAGACAGTGGAAGAAGTGGTGATGTGGTGCCTCTGGTTCTCTGGACTCGTGTTTCTCCATCTGATGGTTCAGCTCTGCAAGGATCGCTTTGAATATGTAAGGTTTGATTCAGGGCTGTCTTTTGGGACATGCAGATTGTGTTTCTGGTTTGGCCACTGGCTCAGGAGCGCTTACAAACAGATCATTTAGACCTTCTCCCCGCCGTGGCACTGAGCACGTGCACCTCCCAGTAACTTCAAACGCTTGCTTTCAAGTGCAGTGTCAATCTTACTCCTTCAGTTTTCCCAGGAGACAAATGGAGCTGAAGATACTCATTTTCTTTGATAAATTGCTCCTTATACGTGCCCTGTAATTACTATTACATAACTGCACGAGGTGTCTTTATAGCTCTCCTAAGTGAAGACATCTTGACAACGGAACATCCCTTGGGTTGGTTCCCTTTAGGATGGGCCTGAGGACCCTGTTTCTGCAGTTCTGGGCTCAGGTTTCACACTCAAACCTACCGAATTTTGACTGCTGGTGTCTTTACAATATACAGTGCAACTTTCTCCTTAATCTGCCTTCCACCTTCTGTTGATAATACCAAGAATAAATTTAGTAGTCATGCAGAAATTGAAGGCTGGGCAAGGAAGAAGGAACTGAAATTTAAACAGTAAATCTTGGCCTTTAAGCATCTATAACGGGCATGCATTTTCCTAGGCTGCTCTCTCCTGGAATAGAAGTTTGACCTAAATGGAATCTGCGAATTTTTTTGTTAGCTCTGTGCTTTGCAGGTTTCTTTAAATTAATGTCCAGCAAGGCCTGTTAATTTATAGGTAGCCAAGCACTAAACCTGCAACAAGATTGGCTGGGGTTAGGAAAATTGAGATAGCAGTGAACAAGGCAGTCATCTGGTATTTTTAGTGTTGTTCAGAAAGCTGTGAAAGAATAAAGAAATCCTGTTGCATTGAAAGCATGTATCATAATTTTTTACTTGAACAAATGACACTTGTGTGATCTGCCTTGCAAAGGCAGGGGTATGTGGACCTGAACCAGATAGATACAAAGAAGTGAGAAAGAGCCCATTTAAAAGCAAACCATGGGAGTCAACTCTGTAAGTCAGAGCAGGGTGAAGCTTTGGACAGCTGCTTCTTTCCTTGTCCTCTTCTGCCCTATCCTGCCCTGGAGGTAAAGGGGTGGACCAGCTAAAGACTTGGCCCCTTGGCTTGCCTTTGATTTAGACAGCCTAGGTGTAGCCTACTGTTAGGGTGGTTTAGAGGTTTAATGTGCCTTGCATGCTATTGAATGAAACAACAATTTTTCATTAGGGTCTGCCCGGCAGTCTCTAGCAGCAATTTAAATTTTTTGTGGGGAGATGTCCCTTTCTTCCAGGGGAGAATGACATTGGAAGAACTAGGGCATGGAAGATCAAGCTGGGCAAATTCAGATCAGCTGTTGGGTGAAAAATTGGCAGAACGTTGCTCAAAGACTATATATTAGGTTAGTTGTCTGTCTAAAAATACGTGTTCATCCTAAGCGGATGCTGTGGATTTGATGCAGAACCTACTGTGTCTGTGGTTTTCTTGCACAGGTGATTCAAACATTAAATCAAATAATCATAATAACTGTAAATAAAATTGGAAATGACTGTTTAAAATTCTGGTGAATGTAAATGACAGGTGACTGAGACTTTGGGTTGGTTTGTGGGTTTAGCTTTATTCTGCATCATTTGTTACTGAATTGCACGGTCGAGGTTGTGAAATTGGTTTTATTCTAGAAAGCAAAATATTTTCCTAAATGAGGACTTGTTTGGTGAGGTGACTACAGAAGGCAGGGTGAAAGAAATACTCCTTTAAACCTGTCATGTGTTTGTTTGTGTTGCAGCTTTCCTTTTCTCCTACCACACCCATGAGCAGCCACATCAGAGTGCTGGCCCTGCTCATAGCCATGCTCCTGTCCTGCTGTGGATTAGCAGTTGTCTGTGGAGTTGTTGGCTACACCCATGGCATGCACACATTGGCTTTCATGGCAGCAGAGGTGAGACTTCCTGCATACCTGTTGTGGTTTGTGCTTTGCCTTTCACCCCTCACTCAGGGCTATCCTGGGACACCTTTTAGTTCCTGTAAGGAAGAAACTTTGAAGACACAAACAAGCCCTCCCCTGTTTTGCAGTAGATGCCAGATGGGTGTACTTTCTCTCTTTAGCCTTTAAGCCTGAAAAAAAATCCTTGTCTGGAAAAGAGAATGAGAGGATAAACCTGCAAGATGATGCTGAAATCAAATGACAGCCTATGAAAAAATAATGGTTGTGCTTCGTGAGCACTGCAAGAACCGTTCATTGAAACGGCACCAGAGAGAGGCAGAGAGCGTGCAGGAAAGTGTGATGTGCACTTCAGCCTCTTTCTCTGAGGCTCTATTTTCTATTTCATTTCTCCCCAAAAAAGGAATGAGAATCTTTAAGGCATACACTTGGGCTTTGCTTCTGTTTGTGTAACGAGTTGTGTCTCAGCTGAGATGAACGAGCACGTTTGAGCACTCCTGAACCCTCCGCACTGCGGAGTAAACATCAATATGTTTGTGGATTGAACATTAGTCTGGGTTTGATGTTGTGGTGAGTTGTTGCCCCCTGCCTGAGGAAGTGATAATCTTAAACAAAGGAGATGAATCCAGTATAATTGCAAGTATGTTGTGCTAGCACGTCCTTAGTTCAGGTAACGAGTAGAATGTACGATTTATTTTTCTTCTCCTATTTTGAATTCATACTTGGAGTTAGGGAGGAGGAAAGAAAACAGTTTGCTGACAGTAGGAGAATATGATGCTGATCACAGCACAGTTCAGTTATTTAATATGTCACTGTATTTTTCCCTGAATATGAGAGTGTGCAAGACCAGATTTGTAACTACACAGAGGAAGGGTGCTGAAGATTTGCCACTGTCTGTCATAGGTGGGGTCTTGTTGGTGTAGTGTCTCTTATCTTGGTTTGGCAGGAGGATGTATCAGCCTTGCCCCAGCACGGGCTGGGTTTATCAGGGAGTGTTCTGGTGCCTGAGTGTTGCCTCCTTAGCGCTGCACCCCGTGCTAGTGAAGTGTTTGGGGTAGCAGGATGGGGCCCAGCTGTTCTGGCAGTGGGAGCTGTTCTGTCTGCTGCCGAGGGAAGGAGTGGCTCAGGCAGTGTCAGTGCAGGGGACCAGCCAAGCCATGAATCCCTGCAGTGCTGCCAGTGGGCAGTGATGTGGAGGAATGGGTCTGCTAGCCTTGATGGCAACCGCTGGTGTTTGAGCACATTCCTGAGCTGAGAGCTGCACAAGCCCACTGAGTGTGATAGTCCCAGACACGCTCTGAAAAGTTGTCTGATCGTTTTTTGCACTCCTTTATACTTCACCCTCTGTAATATCCAAAGGCACCAAGTTCCACGTTTACTTGGCTTTGTGTACACAAAAGAACTCTTTTAGTTCTGAATCTTCTGTCTGATAATCACAGAATGGTTTGGGTTGGAAGGGACCCTCAAGATCATCTACTTCCAAGCCTCGTGCCATGGGCAGGGAATAATGTCCCCTAATCTAATACATTTGTGGTGCAAATCTGCAAAGAACTGTTCCCTGTTTACTCTTCTTAATACTATTTGTGATTTTATTGTCCTTTCTCCTGTTCCCCTCCTGACTTTCTAAGCAAAAGAATTCTAGTCTGTTTAATCTTTCCTCATAAGAAATTATCTAATATCTTGCCCTTTTTTGAACATTTTAAATATTCCCTATATGAATTTGGTGACCATGAGCGGTTTCCTTGATTTTAATACCCAGCACTCATGTGAGTGGAATAATACATTTTAGGTTTCTTTCTGTACAGGGACTGGCAGTGACACTCATGGCAGCCCTCAAGCTCTCAGCAAAAGGCATTAAGTCTTGCACACTGAAATGTTTTCCTGGTGGTGGCTTGTGTGATGCTGCTCCAGAGGGACCCTGCCAAGTGTATTCCATTAGTGTGAATGAATTACATTAACTTACATTAAGCTATTAATCTCTTTTCTGACTCTGCAAACATCAATTTAGCTTTTTGCCTCAGGGTTTTCAATAAAGCAGTATAGATGTTTTTCTTGTGTTTCAGGTAGACTTCCCCTTGTTCTCTGTTGCTTGTCAGCATTTTCTTTACTGCAAAGGGTGGATGTGGAATGTGCAAATGCCCAGAGAAAGTTGAATAAGGACTGTCTGTATTTTTGAGTAAACATTTATATCTTTTTGCCTTAATATACAGTGATTGAGAATTACAGGATAGCAAGTAATGTCCAGTCAGTCTATCTTTGCACCTCATTTGTTGTAAGAAAGAATTACTCCGTTCCTATAGCAGCCATCCTGTGCTCCTGTTTGATACATCTCAGTTAAGGCTGTCTAATGACAGTGATATTCAAGTCTTGGGGCTGTACCTTATGGATAATAGTGTATTTTCCTGAATAACTTCTCACTCCACATCCATTCTCGCTGGGTTTGAGCATCTGCAGCCTGATGTGCATGATTAGCATCTGCCAGTGTCACGGAGTCCCCGGGGGATAAGCTGTTCGTTTTGGGCAGAGCAAGAGCTCTGAAGGTGTTGGAACTGAAAATGGCCTGCTATACACTTGGAACCTCAGATCACAGAGCTGTGTGACTTGTGATGCAGGGTTGTACTTTCTGCAAAGTACTTGTCGTGTCGGAATGCTGGAATGCATTTCTGGAAACAGCAGAGGAACCGAAGGCCAGTGCCTTCACCAAATCTGCCCTGGCTTGTCTTTTCAATTCTGATGCTTCTGCTGCCTCAGCACTGAACACCACCAGTCATGTCTTGGCAACATTAACATCTTAAAAATTACAAAGACTAGACCCTGTACTGGCTTTGACACAAGTTTGTGCTCAATGGCATATCCATCCAGCAGCTCAGGTAGTCACTGGGTTTCGCCACTTCCAGGGTTAGGATGGGGACGTGTTTACTTCTCCTCTGTGGTCTGCCCAGAGTTCCTCTGTAGTGACAAAACGTCGTGCCAACCCCACGTCGTCTCTTCCTGGTACCCTCATGCAGGATAACAGGAGACAGAAGAGGGTCTTGTAACATGCCTTGCAGGAGCAGCTGGTGTGCTGATTAAACTTTGCTGTGAAAGGTGCTAGTGGTGAGAACAGCACGCTGGGCTAGGTGACTTGCAGTTACCTTCTTGCCTTCTTTTGTGGTGTTTGAATGATGTGTGTATCTTATCCCAGTGTTCATTTCACTGAAAGATTGCACTGGTGTTTAAGTAGTTGCAGGAACATTTATTTTAAAGCCAGCTAGTAAACAGTTGGCAGACATGTTGGGTTTTACAAAGGGTTAAATATGCATAGTAGGATTTAAAGAATGCTTTTTACAGATGGAAAAAATTATTCAAACCAACTGGTTTATTGCTATGTTGGGAAGTTAGTGGGTTTAATAATTCTTCTGCACTGTTTGTAGTACTTATGCTGAAGGCATGCCATCAGACCAGTTCTGCAGAAGTGGTTTCAGTTGCTCATTTTAAATCCCCTGCATCTCAGTGCCACTTGGCCCCTGTGAACTACAAGGTGGTGTGGGCACTGAGGATAGAATGAAGGGACAGAGCACTGTGGGTTTGATGGGTTAGAGAGAGGTGATGGGGCCGTGTTTCTTGGGTGGTAAGAGCCCAGGGAAACGTGGTTAGGTATTCTGGAAACAGTTCTTTCTGGTGACTTGGCTTTACACCCCTGATCTTACCCTTTCTGATATACTCAGGGTTTTTCCTCTGTACTGAGCCTAGAGGGGTAAGTATGATTAAGGAGAGAAGTTACTTTAGCAGCATTTACATCTCAGCAAAGGAGGGAAATTATTTGAAAGTTCCTCCATGGTCTTCCTCAAATTCCTGGTACTATTCAGTCTCAGGGGTTTTTTTTTTAGAAGTGGAGTGAGTAGAGGTAGTTGGTGGAATTGTGGTCTCAGCACTTCCTGTGTGATAATAATTGAAAAAGGTAGTGTGTCCTGTGGAGTGGGGGAAAAGTGACCCTTAACAGCAGTAACACTAGTGTTACTGCTCTAACAGCATTGTGTGATTGGGAACATTGTCTTCCATATTTATTTATAAGCTTCATGTTTGTCACAGGTATACTGTGCACACAGTCACCTGTGGGGACCACTGGTTCACAGGAACTTGTTCAGCTGCAATAAATGCATTTTATGTTTTAGCCCTCGAGCTCCTGCATCTGAACCACTGTCCCTGCCAGGACATTGTTAACATGTGTGGTTTTTTTCTTCCCATTTTGCAGTCTCTGCTTGTGACAGTCAGAACTGCTCACGTGATTTTACGGTGAGTAGCTTACGTTTTACAGGATGGCTGTGTGTGTGGCCTGTTGATGTAAGAGCTGTATGTAACGACCCTGTTGAATTGTGAACGCATGTTTGGAGATTGAGAGTAGCCCTGAGAAGAAAGACTTGAGGGTGCTGGTGGATGAGAAGCTTGTGGTGACCCAGGGATGTGTGTTTGCAGCCCAGAAAGCTCACCGGTGTCCTGGGGTGCATCCCCAGCTGCGTGGGCAGCAGGGCAAGGGAAAGGATTCTGCCCCCCTGCTCTCCCTGTGACACCCCACCTGCAGTGCTGCCTCCAGCTCTGGGGTCCCCAGCGTGAGAAGGGTGTGGAGCTCTGGGAACGAGTCCAGGGGAGGCCATAAAGGTTCTCAGAGGGCTGGAGCACCTCTGCCGTGGAGACGGGCTGGGAGAGTTGGCCTTGTTTAGCCTGGGGAAGAGAAGGCTCTGGGGAGACTTTAGAGCCCCCTCCAGTACCCAAAGGTGCTCCAAGAGAGCTGGAGAGGGACTTTGGACAAGGGCACGGAGCAACAGGACAAGGGGGAATGGCTTCAAGCTGACAGAGGGCAGGGTTAGATTAGCGATCAGGAGTTTGGTGAGTCACTGGCACGGGTTGCCCAGGGAAGCTGTGACTGTCCCATCCCTGGAGGTGCTCAAGTCCAGGCTACTTGGGGCTTTGAGCAGCCTGGTCTAGTGGAAGGTGTCCCTGCCTGTGGCAGGGGATTGGGAACAAGATGAGTTTCAAGATCCCTTCCAACCCAAATCAGTGTGGAATTCTATGAGATGGGCAAAGAATCTGCATCCAGAACTTGTTTGAAAAGTGAGTAAAATAGTTTAAATTACAGAGATGCTATTTAACAAAAGAGATAATGTTCATTTTCCCACTCTTGCAGATATGTGGTTCATCTCTGGGATCTCAACCATGAAGGAACATGGGAGGGCAAAGGCACTTACGTCTACTACACAGATTTTGTCATGGAGCTAACCTTACTTTCCCTGGACTTGATGCATCATATTCATATGCTGGTATGAAATACTTCAAATAAAGGGTATTTGTTATACTTATTTTGCTTATTTTTTTGCTTAGCTTATTTTAGAAACCAGATATTACAGAAAAGTTACTTAAATAGAAATGCAAATATAGTGGGGGGAATTCTGGCATTCTTTCCTCCTGTGTAATTGGAGTCATCACAAATAACTTTGTTATGGAGTATTAACTACTGTGTAATTATTTGTTTAACAGGTGTTTAATTAGATTTTTTATTGAGTAATATCAGACTGAATTTACCTTCATTGGCAGCAGGGGGTGCTAAGCTGGACAGGACTGAATACGGTTTATCCTCATTATAAATGCTGTGCTGCCAAAGTTGTATCTGAAGAGGTGATGAGCAGTAATACCTGGGAGCACGTGGGTTAGTCTAACTGGAGTCAAAGATGATGAATCCTTCAGTGCTGGTTTTAACAGTAAGAGCGGATGCAGCCTGGTGTTTGTTCCTCACCACTGCTGTTTTCCCCCCAAGCTGTTTGGCAATATCTGGTTGTCAATGGCGAGCCTGGTGATCTTCATGCAGCTGCGCTACCTGTTCCATGAGGTTCAGCGGAGGATCCGGCGCCACAAGAACTACCTGCGGGTGGTTGGAAACATGGAAGCGAGGTGAGCCTCTGGCTTGCTCTCAAGTCCTCATGTAGATGTAGGAGAGAGGATCCTGACAAAGAAGTTGGGATTATTTCACTTTCCTTTGCCACACAATGGCGTGGTGTGAGCTGGAGAGGGGAAGTCTTGAGTCTTTACACTTGGAGTGTGTTTTTACCCATTTTATTTGTTACAGGGGCCCTCTTTCCAGTTTTAGCAGATACGTAGAATTGACTTTTATAATGGCAGCGTTACTGGTAGTGTGTTAACTGGCAGCAGGCATCCACAATGCATTGGTTCTTTTCAGCTAGATGCAGCCACTAAACTCCTTTGAGCTGCTCACAAAGCTGTTTAAGTTGCTCGTGTCCCAGACTTCTTGTCTGAGCGACTTGATGTGTTTTGGTCATTCTGACTGTGCTGGAAGAACCACATTCCAGCTTCCTTCTGAAGCTGCCAATGGCAGTGAGCTCCCTGCCTTTGTGTGTATTCCACACCAGCAGTACTGTGAAATGTTGTTACACACTCATTTCTATATTGTCTGTATTTGGCTACTGTGTAGTAACTGCTTACATGGCACTGTAGCTTAAAGAAAAGGAAGAAAAACCAAGACAAATGGGGGTGGCAAAATCTGAGGCCAAAATTAGTCAGACCGTAAATGCTTATGATCCCAAGGAGACATCTTAATGGGTACAGCTATTAAAACTCATTTAGAAAAATGACATAAGCCAAATCTATACAGATTATAACTTGAGGATCTCAACCTAATGATCATGTAATTATCTCATGGAAGGTACTAAGTCAAAGCTTTTTGCACTTAGGATGTATGAGGAGATGTGCAAAAAAATGTGCTTGCAAAAGGCATGGGAGGGACGCGTGTTTGTGTGTGTCCCTTTGCAGTGTGCCCCTGGGTTACCAAAAAACCAGCAAACCTGCTGGCACAGCTCTTCCAGGGAAGAGTTAACACGGAGGATAAGGTTTTCTCAGGGCTGGATTCTCCAGAGGGGAGGCCATGCTGAGCTGGTGTAGCCATTACTTAGGTCTCTTCCTTTCTCCTCCGTGCAGGTTTGCAGTTGCCACCCCGGAGGAGCTGGCGGTGAACAACGACGACTGTGCCATTTGCTGGGACTCCATGCAGTCCGCTCGTAAACTGCCGTGCGGACACCTCTTCCACAAGTACGTGTCTGGGGCTGGAGAGGAGGGCATGGCTGGAATGTACAGGGGGACACCAGCACAGCTGGGGTGTTTGCTGCCTGGGCCCTCTTGCTCCGCTGCTAATGACAAAATGCAAGTCCTGCTCGCGCCAGTCATGCTCGTGTTTGAGTTGCTTCACCTGCTGCGTTTTTTCCACCAAAACTGAGTGTGCCCCTTGCCAGCTGACAAGTGGGTAGTGGGGAGTTTCTCGATGGCAAGTCAGTAGGTTTGTCATCCATGAGGGTGTAGAAGAAAACGTTGAGTTAAATCCTTAAGTACCTTTCAGATATCAGCTTTAAAGAGAAAATGGGGAATATTTTTATACAGTGCCTCCTTGCACGGTGGTGAGTCCCCGGGGACAGCTGTGGAGGCCAGGCCTGGTTCTGTGGTTTCATGGGGAATGAGTCCATCAGGGCTGTAAATGAGGTTAACCAGATCAGCTGAAGTGGTCCCTGAGCACCTGGTGGTCGGAGCTGGGGAGCTCTTGGCCAAAGGATCTCTCTGTATACTGCTTCTTACACTCATTCAGTAGTGAATTGTAGCAGATGCTTGTGGAGACAGTGTGCTGAGCTAAATGGGACGTTTCTTGGATCCTTTGTAGCAGTGCTTACACTTTCATGCTTGTGCTTAAAAATGAAAGGAGATGCAGGGATTGAATCTGACGTTTCTGAAGTGCCATGTGATGAACGTGCACGGTCAGTTAAATTGTCCCTGTGGTGTTACTTTCTGCAAACAGCTTTTTTACTCTTCTGGTAACTGTCAAACCAGAGGTTGTAATCTTCATGCTAATTTGTTGTCATTTATGACAAACCTTGCCATAAATATTTATCTGTGTTCCAAGAAGTCTCTAATGAGATAATGTGCTGCCGTAGCAGAAACTCCTCTTCCAGTGCTACTGAATCATGTGAATATTTAATCACCTGCTGAGCACTTGAGAAGCCCAGGGTCTTCTCTTCAGAAAGTGATTTTTTCTGTATTTAAAAGGATCCTTTTGTATCTTTTTCTGAAGCAGTTACAGCTCTGAAGCAGTTTTTTCTGAAGCAAGTTACACTCCTTGGTGCTTTTAGGGAGGGAACCCATTACAGTGGATGACTTATGCTTGCATATAAAACCAGATGTAACTAATAACCCTATTTACAACCTGAGAGTGGTTTCTCTTGTCATAAAAGCCTGATGATTTTGCAAACAGGCTGAACATCATGTCCATTCTCAGTCATGTGGGATTTTTTTTTTCATCATTTATTTGGAGTGGAAGAGAAGGTGGCAGGGGAGATTCACATTGCTGAGATCAACCCTCTGCCTAAATATAAAAGAAATTTAATGGGAGCAGGTGTCTGAATCTTTTAGTTTCTGTAGAAGCTCTCTCCTTTTTCTTTCTTTTAGGAACAGTCACTTTCAAAAGATAAATGCTTTGTTTTCCCTTCCAGACTAAACTTGCTTGTTCTGAGCTAGAGGGACAACAAACTTGGAGAGTGTTTTAAGTTTGTGATAAATCTGCATGCATTTTTATAAAAAGTGAACATTTGAGCATTTTCAGCTGAAAGAAATAAGAAACCTATGCCAGAGTCATCAAGGGTATCTCTGAGCAGTCCATGTGTGGATGTTGTGTACAGAATATGCCACAGCTGCTTGATGTACTCGTGATAGTGGTGTCTTGGAAAAACGCTGCAAGCTCACCCTAATATTCCTGTTTTCCTGTCAGCTCGTGCCTGCGGTCCTGGCTGGAACAAGATACATCTTGCCCCACCTGCAGAATGTCTCTTAACATCACTGACAGCCATCACGTGAGGGAGGATCACCAAAGGGAAAATCTGGATGAGAACCTGGTCCCCGTGGCAGCAGCGGAAGGCAGACCACGCCTGAACCAGCACAATCACTTCTTCCACTTTGATGGTGAGCTAAGCACCTCTGACATCCTCTGCTTTTCCCAGATAAACAAAGGGAGCAGCCTTCTGTGGATGGCAATTCTCCAGAGCTATGGAGATTTCTTGAAAGATTTAGTACAAGTACTCCCCTTTACAGGATTTGTTGTGGTTAACATCTTCGATACTGGCATTTATTCCTTGTGTGACATGTTGACAAGCAGAATGGGAAATTCACGTGTCTTTTTTTGTTACCATGTGGTGGTTAATCAGTGGCAGTCAAAGAGGGGAAAAAACCCTTCTGGGGTACAGTCTAAAAGCTGGTCTTTCCCCTGTCCCCTAGCTAATGTGTGGTTGTCAGAAATCCATTTGCCACGTGATTAACAAGACACTTGCAGTGCTTGGTTAGGTGCAGAAGGTTAGTCTTGGAAGCAGTCTTGTAACTACAACAGTTTTACGTGTTTGTTTTTTTAGTGGTCTGTTTTAAGTACTCACAAAGCAGATGTGATTTCAGACCATGATCAGTTCTGTGTATGCAGACAACTTGTCTCAAAGAAGACAGTTTCCCTTGCTTGTGTTCCAGGTTTGTTGCAGTGTTGGCGTCAGTGTGTGCTTGTGTTCCACCGTTCCCCAGGTTTTGATGGCAGGCTCGTTTCTCAGTAGGTTGCAGTACTGCAAATATCCAGTTTTGGGCTCTGCCCTGCCGGAGCTCCCGTGAGGTAGCTGAGATGCTGCAAACTCACACAGTGACCTGTTCTTAGTCTCTGCTTATTTTGCAAGCTTTGGAGATTGTGGGAGGAGAAGAATGGGCAGAGAAGGGTCAGACATTTCTAGGTACACTGAAACTGGCTGATAGTTTCTGCATGGCTTCCGCTTTTTTTGGGGGTGCCTTAGGTCTGCAAAGGACATTTATATTTAGAATAACACCGTATTTTTGATGGCTGTCCTCCCCAGTGCTCTCCTGTGGCTTGGAGACCCGCAGAATTACCATGGAGATAGAAGGAGAAGTGGCATAGAGCAAAGGCTGTGTTTATGTAAATGGCAGTGCAGAAGGAGGAGGGAGCCAGCCATGTGCCCTGCTCTGTTGAGCTGAAGCACACAGTTGCAGCAGTCACTTTGTTCAGTTCCTCTGGGTCCCTTTGAAGTAATATTTGCTCAGTGATGACCCATTTTGGGACCAGATTCAGATTGTTTAGAAGGTGTCCTGTTTTAAGTAAATTTGCTGGAGTTATTCATGTATTCCAGAACTGAATTTGACTCTGGATTATTTTAATTTTCACCATAATGGGAACATTAAAAGAAGAAAACAAGGATGTGTTTTCTTGGTACTCTTCCAGCCCTCAGATTGTTAAACCACTCTGACAGTTGTTTGAGGAGAGTATTGGCAGTCACTGATTTATTCCAGCCGTCTCCCATGTTTGGAGACCTTAGGGATGGGCTGTACTGCAGAACTCCCTGTGTGTACCTTGTAGAATATGAAGAGTTCTGTTAAATACATGTAGAAGGACTTCACCTTCTGAGAGTCTCATGTTCTTTTTTGACTTTCTTGGTGGTTTTTTTCACCCTCAGGCTCCCGAATTGCCAGCTGGCTGCCCAGTTTTTCCGTAGAAGTGATGCACACCACAAACATCCTTGGAATTGCACAGGCCAGCAACTCCCAGCTCAATGTTATGGTAAGACTGCTTTAATAGCTTGCACCTCAGCCTTCCTGTTTGTGTTGTTTTGGGGACAGGGTCACATGGAGATAGAGAACAAAGCGGAAGGAAGTCAAAACAGAGGTTAGACACTACATGAAAGGTGTTGTTCTGAGAGAAGCTTTATTTTAGTGAAGTTAGAGCTAGATTGGGGTTCAAATGTGGCAGCATAAAAGAACAGGTCTGGAGGTGGGTGAATGAGGGAGAAAAGTGACATGTACTTCCTGTGTAGTTAGGCAGACTTTTTTAGCTTGCTTAGTGCAACTTCTTTAACTCCTTCTCAGTACTTCACTCATAACTTGCAGTGCCCAAATGTGTGAGTCTGTAACCAGAGAATTTAGCTGTTGGTCATGTAGTAACTGACCCAACTCATTCTATAGCTTTGGGTTTTTTTTTTCCTAATCTTTAATAGCACTGAGCTCCCAGACAGCTGTTTCTCTGAGTGTCTTGTCAGCAGTGTGAGGTGGGCTCTCCAGCACCCTCAGCCCTCGCTGATTCACGGTGATGATAGAAGTGTAGAGAATGAAATCCCATGTCTGTTAAATCCACCCATGAGCACTGATGTAGTACAGAAAGAGGAGGATGTGGCCTCATGAAACAGTTACTTCATTTCCTTTGAGCAGTGCTGTTTCCTTTGAGCAGTTCAAGCTGTAGCTGTGTGCTGTCACATGCTAATAAATGTTCAGTGAGGTGCCTCGTGACAGGGGTGGAATTGTCTGAACACGAGGTCTCTCCCACAGCCTTCACTACTGTTTAAGCCTCAGCAGGGTAAGGCCATGATTGTTAGGGGGTTTGAGGCAGGGCAGGCAGGGATCATTAAGGTGTTGACAGATGACTTATTAGTTAAATATGCAGGAACTCTCCATCTGAGGTCAGTTTGGTTTTTCTGAATACAGTGACATAAATGGGCTTTTGTTAAGGATGAGTAATGACTTCTTGGGATTGTGTATTATGAGAAGTACAGTAACAACTTATATTAAAATAGCTGCTTTAATGGAAAGGCTCAGGTTAGCAAATTATTAAACTGTTCTACATTTTTAATAGAAAATAAGGGAAATTCTCCTTTGTGTTTCTGAACAGAAAACTAGGGAAGTATTTTGAGGGGAAGGCCAGAGGCTGAAATGCTAAATCAACTGTTTTGGTCACAAGTTAGTACAATGGAGAGTTAGGTTTGCAGTAGTTGCTCATGTTGGAACTCGCTGTCAACTGATGCATAGGTTTTGCTTTGCTCTTGAAACTCCTTCCACCCTTCTTTTCTTATTGTTGTTCTCATTTCTCCCTGTCTCATGTGAAAATAGAGATTTTAATATTTAATGAAATCTAGCCGTTGGACTCTAAAAACATTTTGTTTGTCTGCCCTCTTACTTTTACCTATTTAATTTGGATATTATTTAACTAACTTGAAATTCAATAATAACAGTTTCCTGACAACTTGGTTTAATTTACTTGAGCTTCAGATACTGTTAAACTGGTTCGTAGGCAGGGTGGCTGGAGAGAGTGGGTTATTAAAACTTATTCCCCTTCTCCTTACCAGTACCATTTTGGAACCTGTCTGGCACAAAGGAAAAATGCTTCCCAGTGTTGTTTTAGCTTTCAGTCACTTGTGACTCTTATACAGATCTTTATTAGAAAGGCTGTCATAAAAAAAAGGGTTGGGAGGCTTTTGAAGCCTTTGTGCATCTACAAACACTGCTCAGGAACTTAAATTTTCAGGGCCATGTGGTGCCTCCATCGGAGTTGCATTTTGCTGTTGACTGCAGTGAAGTCACTGCCACATGGGTTTTCTTCCTCTTTCCTTCCTGTGTGTGGGTTAGCACATCATGAGCTGCATCTTTGAGATGATAACATTTTTAATCTCTTTCTTTTGACATATTTACCAACTTTTATTTACTGTTGATGTTGACTGTGTAAACCTTGCTTTCTCCAGGCCCATCAGATCCAGGAGATGTTCCCTCAGGTTCCTTATCACTTGGTTCTGCAGGACCTGCAGTTAACTCGGTCTGTAGAGATCACCACTGACAACATCCTCGAGGGGCGCATCCAGGTGCCTTTCCCTACACAGGTAACTCAGGAGACTGTGCACTTAAAATACTGACTTTCTTACTTTCCACTGCACTGAGCCTGTTAGTGATGAGTGAGGGGAATGATGTAAGGTGAAGCACTGGTGAATCCAGGATTTCTTTTTCCCTCTGTTTAAATCTCTGTAAATGCAGTATATTCAGTCATGTGCCAAAAATATATTGAAAATGTCCTAGCTGGACTAGAGACAAATATTTGCTCAGTTAAAGCAGCTCTTCCTGGTCTCTCCTGTGCAGAGCCTTTAGAACATTTCCAGTTGATTTCTCTGCTGACAGATAATTGAATTGTACCACTTAGGAAGGTTTTCTGCAAAGAAAGTAGTCAGCAAAATGATGCCTTGTTCTTAATTAGTGCTAGCAGATTTCAGTAAAGCATTCTGGGAACAATGTTTCTGTTAATAAGAATATTGAATTCTGGTTCTGGGCACATCAGATAGTACTGTTATCTGGAGTCTGCCTGTGAGGAAGCAGAGAGAATTCTCTTTCAACACAGAGCATTCTGTTTACTGCTAACTTCTCTGTTTCTAAATTGAACACAGTGCCTGGCGCTGCAGAGGGCAAAGTTTGAATGTGTTCAAAGGACTGGGTTTTGTTTGCCATTTCACACACTGTATTAAAGCCACGATGTTTGCATTTCAGCGTGCAGATAGCATTAGGCCTGCCTTGAACAACCCTGTGGAGCGGCACAGTACTGATCAGGAGGATGCTGGAGCTGCCACACAGGTAATTTGGCAGCAAAATGGGCAAAAAGCACCATTAGAAGCTGCATGGACTAGGAGGTGCCTTTGGCTCCGTACGAGGTCGGGTTGGTGGCAGCCCTTCCTTGCGTTTCACCCCAAATAATCTGGGTGTTCTGTGTCACAGCACTGAGCACCTGCTCTCCAGTGAGAGACACCTCTTTGCATTAGTGCTGAGCACTCTGCTCAGGGGATGTGTTCAAGCTGGAGCCAGTGGTGGTTTGGATGGAGTTCTGTTTTGTGGAATTGCACAGAGGTGGCTTGGAGCAGGGGAACAGCTGGGAGTGTCCCACAGCTGAGTGGGGCTGCTGCTGGCTGCCTGTGTGGGATGAACTGGTGGGCTCTGCACAGGTTTTCCTGGATGGATGTTTACTGTGCCAAATGGGAATCACAGACACAGGCTGAAGTGGGGGGCTGAGACTGCCATGCCCAGAGAGGAACGTGCTGCTGGGTGGTGCTGAGGAAGCTGGAAGGTGCTGCTGTCCTCCTGCTTTGTGCATTTACTGGTAGCTTGGGCTGCCTGCAGACGAGTGCTCACCCTTGTTACAGAGCTCAGAGCTGTACCAGGGAGTCAGGCTTGCAGCCTTGCTGTTGATGCTATTTCTGTTGTGGAGAGGAGACTTAGGAGCCCAGGGGCATCCTTCCTCTGGGAAACTCCTGTCACTTTGGTGGCCCTTTGATTTGGATTTCAATTTGTCACCGAGTACCTGGTGTATCAGAGATGTTCTCTTTCTGCTTGCCAGAAGAATCTGTAGCTGTAATCCGTGAAACACTTGTCTGTGAGGAAAGGGCTGCCAGCAAACAGGATACTGGGTGCACTGGCATTTTGAGCAGCTTTTTAAAGGCAAGTGGGAAGGGACATAAGAAGCCACTACCACCTCCTCTGGGAGAGACTTCAATTTCAAAATTGTGGGTAGATATGCTTCACACCTTATGACACAGTCTCCAGGAGAGACCATGGAAACCCCAGGTGCTTTGTGCTGCAGCCTTAGGGTAAGTTTTACAACCATTCTACCTCTTCCCTGGTTTTTTTGGTTTGTTTTTTTTTTTTTAAATAGCATGCCCAGCAAGAACCTTTGTAGTACAGCAAGTGCCAGACCCACTGGAGTTCTACTTCTTGGAAATAACACTTCTTCAGGCAGCTGAGGTGCTCAAATAAAAACACTCTTCTTCATGAGCAGTGTTTGTTTTCCTAGTGTCATATGTCATATGATGACTTAATTCTACCTAAAGTTCAAAGGTCTTAAGATAGGGATAATGACTGTCTTAAGATAATGACTCTTTTTTTTCCCCCCACTTGTAGCCTGTGGTTTTGAGGAGTCAGTGCTGATATAATGTAATGGTAATTGAGAGGCATCTCTGAGCACCATTGTGGTATAAACTTTAGAGGTTTGTGAGATGATGCTCTAAGCACTGACAGCCTCTATCAGTCCTGGCCTGAAATGTTCTTCTCTCCATCAGCACTGGAATGCTGATGGTTCCAGCAATGTGCATAATGCTCTGCACCTCCTCTCCATCCCTGTCCCATTTGCCCCCTCCCTTCTTTTCTGACTCTGCTGTCACTCCCACAAGAACAGACTGTGGAGCAGCTCGAGCTACTTTCTCCAAGCTTCTATTCTGATGTACTAAAGTGTATTTAAAGGTTATCCTTTGATTATTTTTTTGTGTTGTGTTTGTTTATCTGTTTCTCTGATCCTGGGCAGAGGTTGGGTAGGACTGCTCAGACCTGACTAGCAAGGCTGTTGTTGCAAACCTGAAGCTTGCCTGGTGCAGCTCTTGCCCCCCTCCTTGGGAGTCCAGTTTATTGTCATTGCTTAAGTACTTGGTGACTGTTGAGAGTCTTCCAAGGCATCCCATGGCTTTCATGAAACAAACTTGTTTTCTTGGAGCCTGAAGGAGGAGTGGTTTCTGTAGCATACAGGCTTTTGCATCTGTGATCTGCTGCCTTACTGAGGCTTGTTACAACCTTTACTGCAATGAGTTGTGATGGCTTTGTCTCTAAAACCTCCTCAGTAACTGTTCTTGTGCTCAGAGGACTCTGGGTATTGATTTTTAATTCTTTGTAAATTTACAAACCCCCCCCCAAATCTCAGATGAGCCAGTTTGCATCTTCTGATACCAAGTGGCCCAGGGGGAAGAACAGGAGATCTTATCTGAACACCAGCCACAATGAGTGGCCTCCTCACTGCTTCCCCTCCTGCTTCCCTGTTCCCAGTCTGCCTGTGTGCTCCTCAGGTTGCTCTGTTCCCGTTCCACTGGGTCTGCCGAGGTCGTCTTGGCCCCGAGTACAATCCATGACTGTTCTGTGGGGCTCTCCCTTCATCCTCAGGGATGTGGCACTGCTTTGAGGCAGTCCATGGTGCTCCCAGGTTATCCCAGCGCGTGGTACAGGATCCCTTCCCTAAATTCCAGCGTGCTGGGGTTTGTGCTGAGAGGGGCTGAGCACACGTAGTGGTGTTTGAGGCTGCAGTGTCCATACACACTGCCTTGGGCTCTGGCACTCCTGCTTGGCTCACCAACCTCATGGGAAGTGACATTTGTCTTGGTGTCTGCTCTCTGAAGGCGTTGCTCTGGGGAGATGGCGTTCCTGGCCTGTCTCTGGGGCTTTGCAATGACTCAGCTTGTTGTGCCCATCAGCTGCCTAAACCTGTGTGGCCGCTGTGCTGCCGGGTCGGGACTCGAGCACTGGCCACGGGACCGGACAACCAGGGTGCCCCAAGTGAGCTGACTGGGCTGACGTCTCCCTGCACCATCCCACTTGCCTGAGTAGCCCTGTGGATACCAAATGGTCACCTCCAGCCCTTCACTGATGTGTTTGCTGGCGCCACCGCGCTTGGTGCCACGCGCGTCCCTCGCAGGCCGCTCTGATGGCCGTGACAGGGATCAGGACGTGCTGTGTCACCTGTGCTGCTGCACCCACCGTCCTCGTGGCAGGTCAGCCCTCGTGTTGGTGCTGCCAGCCACGTGTCAGGGGGCAGAGCTGCCACGGGTGGGGCTGCCAGCTCCTCTTATTGGCACACTGTGCTTGGCACAGTTGCCAGCCGTGCTCTGCCAGTCCCAAACATTTGGGTGCTGCAGAACCCAGTGAAGCAAAGCCTCTTAAATTCCCTTCTCGAGCACAAATCATCTCTGCAAATTCATTCGCTGCTCTTTCCTTAGTATGTGGATTTCTGCTTTTTCCTCTCTTTACTGTTGCATCACTTGTCAAGTCAGCTGCAGAATCTGACTTTCAAATGCCCCATTTTCAGAGAGCATTAATTATGAGTAATTAATGTTTGTCTTTGACATTACTTTCAAACATGGCATAAAAGATACAGCATTATAGGATACAGGCTCTTTGAACGTGGTTTGAAATAGCTTTGTTCTGTTTTTTGGCTGGGCTTTTCAAAGGAGCCCAAGGGAACTGGGTACAGCAGGTGAGAGTCTGGTTTCTTCCAATGCCTCAGAAAATGACAGCGCTTTGTAGCTCGTTGTTTTGATGCAAAGAAGCCTAAATTTTGCGAAGACTTACGCCTTATTTCCTTTCCTCTTAGACGGAGAGAGTGCCACTTGAGCTCAACTCCAGGCTGGAAGAGATGGTGGAATTCAGCGAAATGGAAGCAGAGCCCAGTGAAGCAGAAGATTTTGAGGCCAGGGGAAGTCGCTTTTCAAAGTCAGCTGACGAAAGGCAGCGTATGTTGGTTCAGCGGAAGGAGGACTTGTTGCAACAAGCTCGAAAGTACGTTCCTTCCGAAAACTCCAGCCTGGCCACTCAGTTAAGAGTCCCCCAGAAGGGCTTTCAAATGGATTATGACCACTGAGAGCCTGGGTTGGATGCAAAAAGCAGTAAGAGGAATGACTACATCTCCCATGGCAGGCTCAGGGTGCTGTTTAACACAACTGTTTCTGCCAAACCCAGCGCTGAAATAGCGTCGTGTGTCCCAGCATGGACACGGCTTTCACATGCTTGATCCAAAGCTCTTTGAAGTCAGAGGCTGATTTTTCCAGCTTCAATGGACTTTAGTCTGAGCCTGTAATAAGTGAAAATGGGTTATGTGTGCCAAGTGCTCTCCTATCTTTAGGCTGGCTCCTGGCACAGGTGTCAGCCCTCAGTGCCTGTGCTGTTACAGCTGAAGTTCCTGTCAGGCACCACTCCCCAAATACAGAGCTGTACAGAGCAGCACAGGGCTGAGAGATGACCCTCACTAGAGCTCTCCAGAGGAGCTCAGGACCAGCCAGTCAGCACCACTGGAGACAGAGGGGCCGACCTGAACTGTTTCTTTTAGCCCAACCAGTAAGAGGTGTTACAGGTAGAATTCATCTTTTTTACATGCATCCCAGTCATTTTGGTGAACTTTACTAGCATCCAGTTGGTGATTAAAGAGAGAAGGAAAAGCATTTCAGTGATGCAGAAAAAACTTCTTAGTGTTTCTAACAAGTGTTGTCCCTTCCCTTGTGTCTCAGGGACATGCTGAGAGGGTCTACAGCAACCCAGAGTTCTGGGTGCTTTGGTGGTCTCAGGGTACTGCTGCTCTTTTTGTTTTCCACACTGACATGCCTTATAAGTACCTGTGGGTGTGACACATTTTACAAATAGACTTGCTCCTAGACCTTACTTTTCCTTGATCTTTGAAAAAAATGTCTTTTAGGAAGATTAAGTATTTTTGACTTCCTGGTTTACTGGTTTGAAGAGCTGTTGAATTTCAAACTATTGTATTTTGCTGCTAAATGTAAAAATTCATGGGGATGTTAACTCTGGCAGCAGCTTCCTTGTCCTCTGGCCTCACCTGACGCTTTGCAGCCCAAGTGGCCCTTTGCCACAGACCTCCTCGCCGTCACCAGGCAGTGCCACGTTGTGGCAGACACTGCCAGCGGTTTGGGAGTGACGGGAGCAGGGGGAGTCAGGGACTCACCTGCAGTCTCAGTGCATTGCTCTGAGTGGAGAGTAGAGCCCTGACCTTTAGAACTGGCTCCTTCCCACAGGCACAGGGATCTTGCACAAAACCCAAGAGCTCCTGCCAGCTCTGCGGAGTCCTTCGTAGGTGACGTGGAGTCCATATCTCCTGTGTGCTCTTACTGAGGCGTTTTCCTGCTTCCCAGCCCTCCCTGACTCTGCGAGGGGATTTTCCAGAGCCAGAACGAGGTGGGCTCTGCTCACCCACCTTCTCCTTTTCTTTTCCCAGGCGATACTTAAACAAAACCTCCGAGGAGGAGCTGCCCCCCGAGAAGCCTTGTCCCGAGGGAGCGGCCGACGCGGCGACGCTGCGCCGCAGGACCCTCGCCGCCGCCGCCGAGCGCAGACTTCAGATGCAGCAGAACTCTTAGCGTGGCCGCCCCTGCTCCCTCCTCCTCGTGAGCCACCTTCAATAAATGAATCGAATACGAACCCCGTGCGCTTTCTGGGCCAGCAGGAAAGCGTCTCTTCAGAGCTCAGCTGGCTGTGCTGCCGAGTGAGCTGGCTGCCTCTCTGCTGTACAAAGCATGTGGTCTAATAATGTTCGGACAGCTGACAAATTAACCTTTTTTGTAATATTTTCTATGTGACGTTGATTCCCCTTCACACAAAAGGCAATTTCTTAACCATGGGCATGATTTCTGCAGCTGGCATGAGCTGTGGGGCTGACTGCACTGCAGAGGCTGGGGAAAGTGTGTTCTGAGTTAGCTGTGGGTGCAGGTCACAGAGCACATGGGCATGTTCTGCTCAAGATCAGGGAGAGTTACTCCGAGGGTAAGGAGCCTTAGAAGCTTGCAGCAATCCTGTGCTAGGTAAGCAGGCACCCGCTCCTCAGTCCCTGTTCCTGCCGGCAGCCAAGGTGCCACCTAGGGTGGCTTGAAGGGCTGGGGGAGCGTCGCTGGGAGGTTGTTACACTGGATGACACTGTCTGGTGTGCAAGGCAGAACCCCCCAGTCCTTGAGCTGTGCAGCCAAGCGCCGGCTCACGCCGATTCCAGCGTCAGACAGGCAGTTTACTTTGCTGGGCTCTCCTGCTCTGGCAGAGGTCTGGCTCTATTCACCCCCAGGGCTGCACCTTTCCTTCGTGTCCAGAGACAAGCAAAGGACAGAGGGGGATGGAGTGAAGAGGTTACAGCCCTTGCAGTTCAGTGTTACCGTGAGCCAAGGGAGCCGAAGGTAAACCCCGCCGGTCCCGCCTCGGGCGCAGCACGGGGGGGACGGCGCGGAGGTCGCTCCAAGGTCTTGCTTTTTACTTTGTTTTTAACCCCCCAAGCTCACTGTGAGTTTATTCAGGAAGACTGGAGGAATGGGGACAGCTGGACCTTCGCTGGCTGCACCCAACCTGCTAACCTGGATTTTTCTTAAGAACTTTGGAGATCCCCTTGGCGCCGCCACCGCTCGCTTACATAGTTGAATTTTACATGGCAATGACTTAATTTTTAAACTTCTGAAGAGTGAGTTCTAGTTTCACCGTCCTTTAGAAGGAGCCCAGTATTACCTAGAAGTGTTGGTAACTTTTTTTACTGTTGGTTTTTAGGTGAAGGTGAATTTAATGAGAGGAATTGCATCGATGTTTAGGTGAAAATAATTTATTTCAATAAAACTCTTTGGGAAGCCTTACCTTGCAATGCTATTAGTAAACCTCAAAAAATTTTTTGAGATCTTTGGTTTTGCCTAGAACACAGCTGTTTGTTTTTATTGTTAAAAAAAACAACCAACCAAAAATAAAACCTTGATCAGTGTTGGAAATTGTTTGGAAATTTCTGTAGTGTTCCTGGTGTGTGTTCGGTCTCTAAATGGGGCATCTGCACTTTGGTCCCCTTTGGTTCCCCCTTTCCATGTGATGAGAGGGAGCCTCCTAACACTGGGCTTGGGGACATTCTCCCAAGCCTTGGGCTGCAGGGCAGCAATTGCTACTGGAGCTTGGCTGTGCTGTGAACATGGAAATGGAAAACAGCGTCTCAAGGGACTGAAAATCGAGTGGGGCTTTGAGCTGTCTGGCAGCGTATGGAAGGGAGGAGAGCTGCTGTCTGTGTGAGCAGGGCAGGGTTTGGGTCTTGATCCAAGCAGCAGAGTTGACATTCCTCTGGCACTGCAGAAGGGAGGGGAGAACACAGCACAGAAACCCTTCTCGTGGGCTCTGTGTCTCCAGTTCCCCTTGCTGCATTTCTGGGAGATGTACCTGGTGATGCATTTTGAACACGATGGTGCAAAAGGCCCCAGCTGCAGAGGGGCTGCCCGCAGCCAGGACAGGCTCTGGGCTCGCTGGGGCTGTGGATCCCCCACCTTGGCCTGTCCTCTCCCAGCCCTCTCTGCCCGCTGCAGGACCCTGCTGTGGAATCCAGTCCTGCCAGCAGCAGATCCACGGGGAAGGGGAGGATGTCAGGAGCCTGTCCTGGATAAACCTCTCCTGCCCCAGGTGCTTGGGCTGCAGCAGAGAGGAGTGAAGGGGCTGCTGGTGTGTGTGGGAAGGTTTGTGGAGCTACACCAGGGCGGGTGGGGGTGTCTCAGAAACTCAGGCTATTCTTTCTGGACTTCTGTTGGGCTCCTGACCTTTTCCTGGTGGCTCTTCCCTTTGCTCCCTGAGGAGCAGGCCCTGGCAGCCACTGGATGGCATCTTTGCCCGTGGCACCGCTGCAAATGACCGACTTCAGCCATTAAAGGCTGGCTTGTCAGAAGAGCACAGGGACCAGTGGTGGCCTCTTGGCCAGCTCTGCCTCGCTGGAAAGGGAGGTCACCTGAGGAGAAGCCTGATGGACTTTCCCAGTGCTCCTGGTGGCTGTAAACAGCAGGACCCTTGGCGAGGCCGCGTGGGTCGGGAGCTGCTGCGTGACGGGGGCTCTGCCAACCAGCCTTCCCGACCCCGGGCTCGGGGGCCCCGGGTCACCCCCCGTGGCTCTGTCACCCAGCGGCCCTGGGGGTTTGGAAGCGTTCCCGAGGCACGGGAGGGGATGGCGAGTGTGGTGATCCCTCCCTGTGCCGGGCAGTGCTGGTGCCAGCGGCTCTCCAGCGTCCCACCTGCGGTCACGGTGCCCAGCGCTGGCATGTGAGAGCTGGACACCCAGGATGGGGAATGCAGGAAAAAACCCAAACGGTGAAAAAAACCCTCAAACCCCAAACCCCCAAACAAACCTCGAATCGCTCGTGCAGCAGGGACAAAACCTCGGCCTGCTTTGAGAACCTTCCTCTGTTCCTTAGGGGGGAAAACTCAGATATTGTGGGATTTCTGATGTTGCCACAAACAAAGGACTTGCCCTCATGATTTGCTTTGCTTTCCTCAAAGAAATAAAAATATTTGCTTGCTTGGAGATTTTTTTTTGGGGGGGGGAATTTTTGCTGGTGATGTTCTGAAGCACCAAGGGCTTTCCACACACCGCTATCCCAGGATTTACACCCAATCCGTAGCTCATCCCCTTCTCCCTGTGCTATCCCCCCCAAAATGTGATTTTTAGCATCTTTTCTTTCTCCTTTTGGAAGGAGATAGGCAGGCAGTGGAAAGAAGGAGGCAGAGGCACAGGAGGGGAGAGCCCAGGGTACAGACAAACATTCTCTTTATTGAGCTACACATGAATTTTTCCATTAGTCAGAGAAAGAGATTGGCAGTGTGTAATATATCACAGAAACCTCACTGATTGGTAATAGAAAGGCTTAGAAAGACCTGGCGCTTTTTATATATATATATATATAATATTTTTTTTAAGTTTCCTCTTTATTTACTCATTTTCTTTTGAACAGGTGTGACTGCTCTTCTTCAGCAAAGGTAACTCGTAAAAGTGAAACTGTGAAGACGTCTGGTTACTAATCAAAGTAGAAATGACGAGGGATTGGTCATGAAAACGGTGGCTTCAATGTAAACACTACATTCGATTTTTGTTGTTGTTTTTTATTCTTTTTTAAATTATTTTTTGTGGTTTTGTGTGTGTTTTTTAAAATGTTTAAATTATTTTCATTCTTTCTTTTT
This sequence comes from Myiotriccus ornatus, assembly GCA_036023395.1. Classification (NCBI taxonomy): domain Eukaryota; kingdom Metazoa; phylum Chordata; class Aves; order Passeriformes; family Tyrannidae; genus Myiotriccus; species Myiotriccus ornatus. The sequence continues at coordinate 12,334,907 of JAYRBT010000021.1, read as the reverse complement.
TTTTTTTTTTAAGTTTGGTTTTTTAAAGTTTTTTTTTTCTTTTTTTTTCCTTTTTTCTTATTTTGCAGCACAAACATCCCCACATGAGAGAGAAAAAACACCATTCACTAAAAGGGAGAGAGGACCGGGGTGGGATGGGGGGGAGAGAAAAGCAGCACAAAAAAGCATTCACTGGAAAGAATTAAAAATGAATAAAAACCAAACGAAAACAAAAAAAAATACTCTAAACGAAAAATAAAATAAAAGATATATATATCTGTATAGCCCTCCCTGATGGCCCTGGTCGGCCCCGCAGGAGGGTGAGGGGAGCCTGGCTGGGGGGCCGAGCTGTGCTTTTGGATCCGGACCTGGACAGTGAGCGGGATTTCAACCGGCACGGAGGGAAAGGGAAAACCCGCCGGCTCCGGCTGGCGGAGACTTTGGCCTGAAACGGGGTGAGGGTTCAAAAACTGACCTAAAAACCCCCGACCCCTGGCACGGGAGCAGGAGGAGGATGCTCCCACTGCAGCTTCCCCCCGAACAGCCAGGGTGGGAAAGGGGAGAAGATCTTGCTGCTGCTGTTTCCTTTCTAGCTGTGACACGGAGCCAGGGGCAGTTTTCAGTTTTCCCCCCCTCCTTCTCAAAAATAATAAATCTCTTTGTTTCTGGAGGCAGCAGCTCACCCGGGCTGGGCAGCAGGATCAGGGGCAGGCAGGGGCAGCCCAGCCTTGCCCACACTGGGAATAAAAATAATTCTTCATCATCATCAACAACATCATCATCAACATCATCATCACTAAAAAGCCAACCCACAACGATCAATTTTAAGAGTAATAATTAAAAAAATAAGATCCCGTGGTCAAGTAAGTGCTGGGAGAAGCCCCTGCCCAGGGTGACCCCTTTGCCCCCTCTCCCTGCCTGCCACCAGCGGGGGCAGCCCCGGGAGCTGTTGGGGTGCTGGGTCTGGGCAGAGCCCCCCCAGCCCCCGGGGTGCCCCCAGGCTGGGACATTGGGGGCCGGAGCCTGACGGGGGGGAGAGATTTAAAAAAAACGAACTAAAAAGGTGGGTGTGGAGATTTTTATATATATATATACGTATATATATAATTTTTCCTTATGCCTTTTTATTTACCAACTTGCATGATTATGATGACTATTTTTTTCTCTCCTTCCCTCTGTTTTTTTCCTTTTTTTTTTTTTTTTTTTTTTTTTTCCC
>JAYRBT010000021.1:12264684-12333612 GCA_036023395.1 Myiotriccus ornatus | reverse complement strand
CCGATCTTCACCAGGAGCTGGGTGCTGGCAGGGCTCACCATGAGCTGGGTACTGACAGGGCTCACCATGAGCTGGGTGCTGACAGGGCTCACCATGAGCTGGGTGCTGGCAGGGCTCACAAGGAGCTGGGTGCTGACAGGGCTCACCATGAGCTGGGTGCTGGCACAAAGCAGCACTCACCCACACAGGGGGACAGACGCCTTGCCAGAGCGACCCAATCCCCCAGGGAGCTTCTAAGAGCAACAGGATGCCCCGAGAGCCAACCTGCACAGCTCTCAGAGGGCACCTGCCCTCACCCCTGGGAGGGATGCCGTTTGTCTTGCAGGGCAGGCTGTGACAGCAGGGCTGGGGCTGCAGGGTACGACACACTGCAGGGTGCAGAAAGCGAGAGGGAGGCTTGGATTCCTTGGCTCTGCAGGAGAGGAGGAGCGGGGGCTGCAGGTTCCCAGGAGAGCCTGGACTCCCTGGCTGTGAAGCTGCATCCCAGCACCGCCATCGCCCCGCGTGGGAGGGATGGGGTGAGAGGGGGGAGGCAGCAGGGGTGGGCTCAGTGCAGGGTGTGAGTGCTGCCTGGAAGGGCAGAGCCGGGGGGAGAGGGGGGCTGCAGCCAGCACTAGGGGCAGCAGTGAAAAAACAAACCAAACCGAGCAGAAAAACCCAACCCCAACCCTTGGTGGCAGCCTGCCAGCTCCAGCTGGTTTCGTAAGGACATTTCAGCCTAAAAATACACAAATACTCAGCCAAAAAAAGTCCAATCTTTCTGTGCCGAATCTGTCACCCACAGCCCTTCGCCAGGCAGGAAGAAATTCCTGTTGGGTCTGTCAGTCGGAGACGAGAACAGATTATCCGGGGTTCAGGACTACGGTTCAGCAGGTTTCCTGGGGGGAGGATGCCCTGTGCTGTGTTTATAGGTGCTGCTGGCTGCTCCTCTCACTTCGCAAAATGTGAGAAGAGAAGAGATTGCTCCCAAATTCTTGCAGTGCTCCCTCCTCCAGGCAGAGTGAACTACCCCGGCTCCCTTCCTTTCCTGTGGGAGCTTTGCCATAATGGGGACAGCCCTGATTGGTGTCGTGGGTCATTAAATAGCAATTTATTTAGTCAAGATGTCAAGATTTTACTAATCCCCAGGCCAAAGACAACACTATTATGATGCAGCACAGCAATGAAAAATGTTGGGGAGGTGACAGGTACTGCTACATCTTTGTCTCCAAGGAATGAACTACCCATGTAGCTTCTCTGCTCCTCCTTGCAGTGCAGCCTGTATCTCCTAGGTCTCTTCAGACAGATTTCAGAGACATTTTGGAGTGTAAAGGAGGATTAGAAGAGGGGAAGTGATGACACTGTACCACCAGGTTTTGCCTGCAGGATCCATATCCACAGCAGTGCTGAGTTTTTAGCAGAGCTGGCTGCTGAATTTGGCATTTCACGTGGAAAGGCAGTGAGCAAAGCTCTGGTTCAGCTGCTGAATGCTTTCCTGCTGTTCCAGGTGGGGGCTGATGGCATCCCAGATACTCTCCCGTGGGCCAAGAGGGATACAGTCCTTCTGAAACCAGGTGTTCACATGGGATGGAAGGTCCTGATTTCCCTTCTCCTTCATCTTTATTAGAAGTTGCATGAACTTCAGGCAGGAAATGTCTTTTGAGACCGTTCCCCCTTTCCCTGATGATCTGCATGTGTGGCTTGGAAAGGGAAGAGCCTGGCCCTGGGACTAAGCATCTCTGCCCGGGAGAGAGCTTTCTGCCGGGGAAGCTCAATCCTCCTGCTCTCCTGGCAGTGTCTGGTGGGATGGGAAGGTGAGCATTGCTTAGCACCCACCCTCAAGATGCTGTGATGTGGTCTTCATCCACCCTGCTTTGGGCCAAAAAAGGCACCCTCTGGAGAGACTGCATCCAATTTTGGTGAAATCAGGTGTTCCAGGCGGGTGAAGACTGAGGGTGAGGTGCTAGAAAACATCCAGCTGATGTAAAAGACAATGTCCTTCCTGTTGTGCCCTTCCTCCACCACACTCAGCCCTAGGTGAAGCCATATCACAATAGCAATTCCTTAATTTATGAGGATAATAACGAAATCTGAGCCCTCTACCAAGCCCTGCTGGACCATAACAAGCTGCAGCTCAGACTGCCCACGTCTCCCCCACCTCGCGCTGACAAGAAACAGCCCCACTCCAGCCCCAACACCAGCAGACACTGCAGAGCTGCTCCTCCCTGGAAATCCATTTGCATCTCATTTGTGGGAATGGAGCAAAGCTGGTGATTCCAGTCAACCAGCTCTGGCCTTTATGGACTGTTTTGTTTGCTTATTGTAGGGGCAACTTAATTATTCAGAGCTGGTGGGCATATTTACTTACTGGGGTAAATTAAACCATAAATTCAGACAAATGTACCTACCTCTACACTTGTGATGTGTTTTCCCTTTCTGCTTTATTGGGTTCCAAGACACAAAGGTGGGTTGTTCAATAAACAGCGCAACGCAAGTCATCCCAATTAATTGGATTGTTCCATTTCTGCTGCTGCTGCCTCCAATTAAATGCAAGGGAGCACAAGTGACGGGCACGAGTAAGACGGGTGTGCAGAAACCCATATTCTAATGCCAAAGCCGTGATGAGAAAATGGAATCTACGCACCTGACGGGAATATTAATGCAAAACCTTGACCTATAATTTTTCTTTCTTCAGTCTGAGCGTGCCAGCAACGATTGCAGCTCATTAAAATGGATCATGTCCTGACAGTCGTGCATAATGTCCCTGTCCCACAAGTCCAACGGTCTAAACATTTACCTTGCTGGCTTCACCAGCAAGGCAAACATTTAGACCGTGGGACTTGAGGGATGTGGACATTATCACAGGGCTGCATGGGCCTGCATGGCTGGAACAGGAGACTGCAGCACGCCCCAGGACCCCTCCTCTCCTTTGAACACCGCATGATCAGAGAAGGAGGGATGGGAACAGAACAACCCCAAAAGCGCCAGTGTGGGTTGGACCTCTGGAGTTCATCTGGCCCATCCCCCTGTTCAAAGCAGGGCCAACTTAAAAGTTAAATTCAGTTTGAAAGTTAGTTCAGGTGGCTCAGTGTTGAGCATTTCCAAGGACAGACATTTTGCAGCCTCTCTGGGCAGCTTTTTCAGTGCTGCCTTGTCAGGGCTCAATCTGGAAGCTGTTCACCACATCACAACAACATCTGGCTCTACTTTCTTAACTGCTTTTTTGATGCAAAGTGTGTGTAGGCACGTGGGATGCAGTAAGTATCAGTAGGGAAGGTGATAGCATCATGCACAGACAATTCTTTTGCAAGGAAAATAGATCAGAGAACAGTCCCACACAAGATGGGGTGAGAAGGAAGGCACTGCAGTATTTTATTCTGAGTTTGGTGCTGCTTTTCTATAAGCTCTGCCAGAGCAGTTCTTGAAGATGGAATAAGCAAAATGCTGTCCAGTTTGGGTTTGGTATTTGGCACAGGCTTGAGATGTCAGGGCTGAGGACAGCTGTGGCAGAGCAGCAGACACAACTGCATCTCTCTTTCTCCACTGAGCAGTGAGGTCTGTATCCCTCTCTGGAGGCATCTCTCCCTCCCTTTGCTCCTGACTGAGAGAGCCAAAGGCAACAAGCTTCCTTCCACACCTCTGATATGTGTGAAGATGGATGGGTTGAATGCAGGCCTAAAATATTTTACATTTTCACGGTAGTTTCACAGCCCTGGCATTATCAAACGATCTTTCAAAGTACTTGGAAGCAGGAGGAGAAGAATAACTTGGGATGGATCCTGGCTTTTTTGTGTCTGTGTACTTGCAAACTGTCTCTGCCTACACATCTTGCAGGGCCTGTGCCTGTTTGGAGGCGCACATGGAAAATCGGAGCTCGTGTGGATGCTCCGTCTGCTCCATTTCCCCCCTGAAGTTTGGAGGCTGTTCAAAGCAGGTCCCCGTCCCTGGGTGTTCAAGATCAGACTTGCCCTGTGTGCTGCACTCCACTGACCAGGCTAGTTAGGAACTCGAGGCTAGGAAACACAAGACAATTTTAAAATCTGAACAAAAGTAGGAGATTAAGGAAACCAGCTGGAAACCTCTATTTTGCTGATTTTGAAAGCAAAATGTGGGTCACAGATGTGCTTCCACAGACAGAAACTGGCTGGAGAAGAAAAAGACATCAGCAGTGCCCAGACTCTTTGATGATCAGAGGTAGATTTAGCTCTTAGGCACGGAGACAAGAAAGGAAGAGGAGACAAAATAGGAATAAAACCATAATCAAGATATTAGGAATGTGGAACGCAACCCACCCGTAAATTTGCCTCAGGGAACTATGAAAAAATGCAGTAACAAAAGAGATGAAACCAACTGCTACATCTTACTCCCTTCCCTTCTCTTGCCATCCCTATGGTTTTACTGTTTGCAGTCCAAGGCACAGGAGGCCCATTACAGAACCTCCCCTCTTCCTCAGCCATGTCTTTTCTTTGCTGTTTTCTACTGTTCCTTTGCAGTAGATATAAAATCCTTGCTAAGGACAGGCAGACTTTAGAGCCTAAAATAAACCAAGCCTTGCAGGAAGGTGTTAAGGGAGTGTGTATCTGAGACTAGAAAGCAATGTGCTCCTGCCCATCTCTGACGGGAGAGAAGAGCTACAGCTCACTTCTGCTTCAGTCCAATGCAGAATATTAAATCTCCTTTCGGTGAAATCGATGACAGACTAGTAAGAGCTACGCTGCTGATCCTGCAGGCTGCTGATTAGCCTGTGACTGGGTCTCCCAGGGGCCCTGACAGAAGGCCCATTGTCCCAGGCATTCAGAAAGCTCAAGGTAAAGCACTGGAAGAGCAATTAAGAACAGCAGCAGCACTGGCTCAGAGCAGCCCAGGCGGCGTCTCCCCAGACACAGCCGGGCAGTGGGGGAGGTTGGGAAAGCTCGGGGGGCACGTGGAGGGGGCTCTGGGGTGCAGGGAAGTGTCCCTGCCGAAGGTCCCACCTGTGCTGGCCACGGTCACTCGGTGCCTCGGGGCTTTGTGCCAGCCGTGGACACCATCCCCAGGTCCTGCAGCACACCTCCCTCCTGCCAGCAAAGCACCATCCCTGGGGCTGGGCACCAAGAGGGGCCTGAAACAAAGCCGTGCTCGTCCAGCTCACTGCCTGGCAGTGTTTTACAAACTTTGGGGAACTTCAGATTCAGTTCTCGTCTGGAATTTATTTTCCTTAGCCCTGATGAAAACACATTTTGTAGTTGTTAGTGTTTTCAATCCAGTATCAGTGTCAACAAAGATAAGCCTTTTCCCAGGGTGGGGGAAAAACCCCATAAAACTGCCTGAGATCTTTCAGTCATGCAAAAGAAAACAACCTCAAAGCATGGAAGGATTAAATGAAAAATATGCCTCTTTTCGCTGGGAGTCCACTGGGTGTGAGTAAGTGCCAACTGAGCTCTCCCTTGCACCACCACCCAGTGTGATGGCAGCAGGACGGGCTGTGGAGCCCTGCCCTGGGACAGCATCTCTGCTCCCAGTGATGGAACACCAGTGGCTCCCGAACACCAGCAGGGCTGTAAATGACCAGGACTTTGCCATCTTCAGCTTCACTGCCCAACCCAGCCCAGGGAAAACAAGTGTCCAGCCATAGCCCGCTGCCCCCCTGGCAAGGGGGATCGTGCATCCTCCTCTGGACGCCAGTGATCGTGTCAGAGACATCAAAACTCATTCAGCTGGGCCACAACCCCGCACTGAAACTGCTGTGAATGCCACGGCACAGAGCCTCTTCAGCTGATATGCAGAAACTGCTTGTGGTTTCAGAGCTCTTGCTGATGAATTGCCCAGCAGCTGGTCACACTGGGAGGGCTCTGCTTATTATTTTCAACTGCTATCTCGCATGGAAGGAAAATCAAAATACTTTCCTCAAGGTAATTGGCTCTAAAACAATTGAAGAATTTTCCACAAGGCTGTAATGCAATTAGGACTGGCATTTTAGATAATTTATATCTCTAAAGGTATGTTTATACCATCATACCCTTCTTTTGTGGGGAAAAAAAAGAAAAAAGAAAAGGTTCTGGCAACAGAAGGCTGATTTTGATTTTACAGGCAATGAAATATAGATTAAACATGGACATCCACCTCGTACTGATTAAAAGGTGGCATAATGCCAGGATCATCTCTGAGGTGTGAGGGTGGTTGGGTTGGGTGCTGTGTCACCAGCCACACATCTGCAGGTTTCCCCATTCGTTTTTCCATCAGTGCCAAGTGATGTGTCATCACTCACCTCCTGCTGCAGCACGGCAAGAGCTGCACTCCCCAACTGCCCTGCCAGCTGGGTGGGAGGAGCTGGGACAGGCTGGGAACACCAGGCCCTCCACACAGCACAAACCCAGCAGCCATCCCACTGCCTGGGCTCATGCTTTGATAGATATCCAGGAAAACCCTAAGCAGAGTTGCCAAACAACCCAGACACACAGCAAAAACTGCAGAAGTGCATGAAACAGCTGGTGAACTTGTCGATGTGGGATATTGTGAGAGCCAAAAGCCTGGACGTAGCGTTGCCCTGACACCACTGGGAAGCCTCTATTCCCCTGACTACCCAAGGTCTAAGGGTACCAGGGGAGAAATGATTGCTCTGTGCTTGCCTGCTTCTTAATCACCTTTTACTGCCCAAGACTCAGGACAGGGCCAGGGGACATTCTGCCTGACTGCAACAACTGCTGCAATTGAAATTATGGGATGACAACCTGGCCTAGGTGGAGGCAAACAGGTCCACTGAATTATCATTACAGATGGATATGAACTGAAACTGGGGAGACAATCAGTGGCTCGTCAGAGGCAGAGCAGCCACTTAGGGCAGATGTCCTCGCCCATGACAGGGTGAACCAAAGCCATGGATCCAGACAATTGCCACTAAAAACCACCTGTATGTGGTCCCTAACAGCAAAGATGCCTCTGACTGTATTACAGGAGTAACACAATGCCACTGGAAAAGCAAAGAGGTCCCTCACCCTTGGTTGTAACCCAGCTGATCTATCTGTACAACCATCAGAAAAGCAAACCCAGAAGTTGTACAAAGCAGGTGATCACACTCTTCTGTTCACAGTCAGACAGACAGGGAAGCCATCAGCCATGCCCATGGGTTGATCTGCCTCTGTCCACTAGATCCATGTCTGCAGAAACCTACCTGGAGCTGTATGGGAACAATCTGGGAACCTGGCCTTGGGGTCACGGACCTGACCCCCAAGTGGCCAGAAAGGGACACGAATGTCCTGCCTGACCCTTTCTGCCATGCAGCAACCTGTGACACAACACACATCCCAGTCTGTAAGCAGAGACACGTTCACTTCCACTGCTCCAAGGTCACTGACTTCAGTCAAACCTTCAGCAAGCCCAAATGCACCTTCCCAGCGTGACAGACCGTGGACAGGGATACTCACTACTGAGCTGAGTCGTTGAGCTGATATTCCCGGGACCGGTTGAAGCACTCCTGGATCCCAGAGTCTGCCCAGAGTCTCATCATAGCCGACAGCAGCTCTGGAGAGAAGGGCTCTGTGTCCTCCATCCGACTTACGACATCGCAGACCATCTTGGCATCAGCCTGCAGTGGAAGGAAACGAGAGGTCACAGGGATGCTCGAGGCAGAATTTGGAGCCAGAGATTTCAGAAACAGTTCACTAAACCATCAGGAGTGAAGAGGCTGTGTCTCCTGGGATGGGGCTTTAGCATCTGCACCGTGTGATCCAGCAGAACGGGCAAAGGAGGAAGGAGCAAGGAAGTCACCAGGAAAAAGGTTGTTTGTGCAACCCACCTCACGTCAACAAATATTTCTGTCCAGCAGACAAAGCAGTCCGCAGTGCACACGTGTGGAGCTTCTCGGGAACAGAAAGAAATGCGTAGATGTACAAAGTTTTTATTAGAATGGTTGGCAAAGTGAGGCACACCCTGCAATGACTCCTGCTGCAACCAAGTGGGGGACCTTGCTGAAGGAGGGGGTTTGTATCAGAAGGGACGGCAGCAAGATTCCAGGAACAATTTTTTCCAGATGCTGGTTTATTGCTTTTCCTGAATTCTTTGCTATGAGCCCCTGCTACGAGGGCTAATTCACGTTAATGCAGACCACCTTGGCTGGCTGTGGGGCTCTGTGACTCAGAGGGAGAGCAATCTCCCAGGGTTAAGGAGCACGGCAGTGAGGGAAGGGCCAGCTGGCCATTTTCAGATGGAATCTTCTTTGGTGAGAAAAATGAGATTCACTGGAACAGCAACTTTTCCTGGAGGACAGTGCTCTGACACAACTTGGGTCCGGAAGATGTCTCAGAGTTAGGATGGGAATGTCTAGACAGCCATGGAATAGCTGAGTTCAGCCCACTGTAATAGTCCACAGTGGCTGATGCTTGACTCATTTGAGAAGCAGGACACCCAAATTCACGACCCCTCTGCTTGCTTTGCAAGAAGTGGATCTCCCACACCCCCCACAGACTCAGGAAACCCTTGGGGTGCTGGAGCATCTGCAGAGTTTTTCTTTCATTCCTTCAAAAATGTCTCCTATTTCTACAAGCCGAAAGAAACCCAATTATTATTTCTATAACTACTGGAAAAGAGGAGTTCTTATTCCTTATGTGTGTACAGCAAATGTGTGAAGACAACCTCCTTGTTTTATTACCTGTGCCTTGTCAGCCAGGAATGGAGCCCATTCTGGCCAAGGACAGGTGAAGTCCTCCCCTTCCGGGGTGTTTGACCCAAACTGACAGAGGCAGCCCAGAAAATCAGGTCTCGTGGAGGGGAGTGCAGGCAGTGCTCTGCTTTGCTGGCACAGTCAGGAGTGCAGGAGTGCCAGTGCTGAAGAGCACCACTACACACTAATTGCATGGGTGGATACGACAAGGTATGACAGGGGCTGCACAGCCAGGATCAAAACTCCTCTTTACTGAGCACTGAAATCGCTGAAAAACTGCAGGGCACCAAACTGCTGCCACTGGAGACTGAAGCTGCTGGAGACTTCAGTGCTCAGGGAAAGAGCCTCAAGTCTCCTGAACATCCAGCCTTTATGGGCTGAAGAAGTCTCAGTACTGTATGTAGCAGTACTGTATCCCATAAAACTTAATGGGGTGGACTCCACTTTAAAGGCTTTATGAACATAAAGTCTCACAGAGTACTTAACTTCATATTTTAGTGCCCAGAAATCTTCCCAGCCCTCTGCACAGACTCTGCTCATTTCAGAGAAACAGTACTGGTGACTCACACCTCAAAGCCAAGACAAACAAAGAACCTTGAGGAGTTCAGTTAATTTCAAAAGCTTGTTTTCTGCCCCGGAGTGCTTCGTGAGCTCAGTGAATATTCATAAATCATCTGTATGGTTCGCCTGCCCCGCTGGAGCTGCAGTTCTGCTCTTTTCACAGACTCTAAACACATAAAACCTGCTAATGGCTGTGGTCTGGCGTGGCCCCGTTATTTGTGCATGGGTGGTGCAGGAAAAGCATCCAAGCTTTCAGTCAGGTAGAAGGAGGTCTTTCTATGCTATCCTGACTACTGGGGGGGGGTTATAGGTGTAAGTCACACATCTGTCCATCTGTCTGTAATGGCAAAGCACATCTGAAGCTCTCCAGCTGTTATGGGCAGGGTCTGGGCTTCTTCTGAGCTTTGTGGATTTAACTACAGGCTGCTTTCTGCAAGGCATCAGAGGGAATGGCACGGTGTCATGTTTTCTGTGCTGGGAAGTAGCTACCTCACCTTTTCAGTTAGTGAGGCTTGTGGCAGTTCCCCAGGAGTAAGACCCAGCACAGGGGAGTCTGAGCAGAAGATACAGATGAGCAGGGAACGACAGGGCAGAATGGGAGCGACTGGGACAGGCATCTCTGGCTGTGGTCCTCAGGTCTGCCTGGGCCACAGGCAGGGCTCAGCATGGAGGGCAGGGGGTTATTGTGGTACATGCTCCTCTGTGGTCACCGGAGGTCCCTTCTGGGGACAGGTGAGGCTGCCCTCCTGCAGCATGGACACCTGGCTGCAGAGCAGACTCAGAGCCAGCAGACTGGAGCAGGGCAGTGGCTTGGAGGAAAGTCTATTGCTCCTGCTGAAAGGTAATAAAAACATTCCAGACTTCGTTTTATTTTGCAGAGTGAACTGTTGAACTCCTAGTTTTACAGACCCAGAAAAAGCAGGTGAAATGAGTGTTTTTACAAATACTCCTCTCCCCTGCCAAGGATGAAGCCCCTCTGTCAAGAAGCATGGGGCCATCCAGGAGTTGAGGCATTTGTTAGATGATTTAACGAGCAATTACGGATCCAAGAAGAGAAGATATCCCTTTCTTTTCTCACTCTCCAGGCTGCATCTCAAGCTGGGAATGACATTAAAACCTCCAGCCCCCCCTCCTGGGCCCAGCAGGTAGATTTTTAAATACTGCCTGATTGACTTTTCCCCATCTGCCTCCCCCGGGTCTGGCGCTCCGCTGGTGCTGAGGTGAGAGCAGCCGAACCTCCCGCCACGCTCGGCCTCTGCACTGCAGCCAGCAATTACAGAGAGCAGACCAAACCGGGCCATCCAGCCCCCCACCCCGGCCTCGCAGCTCCCACTCCGCAGCCTTTCCGGTAATGAATAGCACGGGGGTATTTCAGCTACCGCAGGAGCTAAAAACAGGCAGCCCTCGGCTCCTGGGATCGCTGGAAGAAGCTACAAAACGGTGCAGGGCTGCTCCCAGCACTGCTGCCCCTGCCCGTCCCCGCTGCTCTGCCTCCCGTCCCCTCGGAGCAAGCCGGCTGGGAGGAGGGTAAGAGCTCAGGCTGCTCTCCTTCCTGCGGGTTCTCATCCAGCAGGAGCATCCTGGCCCATCACTGCAGCATTCCCACGTGTCCTGCTGCCACTCCCCAAGGGCTTGCATTTTCCACGGCAGGCGAAACCCTGACCTCCGAGCGGATTGCCTTCAGCTGGTTCCTTACGGAGACAGGGATTTGTCCCTTTGTGTCACTCCTGAATGCTGAATCCGTCCACCTGCAGAGGGAGAATTACAGCTGGCTGGGCTCGGCCTGAGGAGACAGCTGAGCTCAGAGACCCTGGGAGGGTGAAATACATGTCCAGGCTTCGGCCACCAAGCCAAAAGACCAGATAAGCCTTTGCTAAGGAACAAATCTCTGCCCTGGCTGAGGAATGGAGAGGGCTCTGTAGTTCCAGGGCAGGGTCTGAGATGCACAGGCAGATGTGAACAAGAAGCTTGTAACAAGCAGGAAGCCAGCGTGCCTCATTCCTCACCCCGGGCTGGGCAGCTACCTGCGCACCAGTCACGGCACAAATCCAGCTCGTAAGGGCACTGTTCTCTCCCTAACCTGGCCATAAATGCAGTTATTTAATTGTCTCCCATATGTCACTGTCACCAAGCACACAGCCTGTGCCCAGCATGCAGACTTGTGACTTCGCTTGGCCACACAGCCCAATTAAAGTGTTACCTTGCTGGAAGGGAGAGGGGCCCCTCCTGTCAGTCGTGTTTGTCTCTGCAAGCAAGTTATTTTCCATCACACCAATGCAGACCACCCTTGATGATTATCGGTTCCTCCCCACCAGCCACGGACAGTGCCCATGAAGGTTCCAGCAGAGCTGCTCCTGCCCTGGCTGCTGTAGGGTTGAACTGGAGTGGGACCCAGGTCCTTATCTCTGACTATCCCAGGGTAAATCCTGGCTCTGGTCCCTTGAAGTTGCCTGGACACTCACTAGGGAACTTTTTTTCCCCTTTTTTTCTTCAAAAAGTAAGAGTTTTCTGGAAGGGGGGAAATTTAAGGGAGAGTCAAAGCCTTGTGTGGTACAAACCCTACAGAGCTGCACTGAGTTACACCCACAGGAGAGCTGAGCCAGTGTGTCACATTGTGCTGTCCTTTCCTTCTGGTGAACTAAATCCCAGTAAATATCATTTTTTGCTGTTATTTACTCTGATTAATGATACTTGTCACTCAGCCTGTCTCAAAGGTTAACTCTGGGGCAATTTCCTCTGGTGGCTGGTTGTACTCAGAGCTGCATCTCAGAACATTTCAGAAAACCCATGCAGTGGGGGAAAAGATAAGCACTGAGTTTGGCTGGCGGTGCAAGACAAATCAGCACGGTACTAGTTATCAGCGAGCAATCTTGTGAAAAAAGTAGTGGCCATCATCAGTCACGGACCTGGGGGAAATCACACTGATGTCTTGAGAGCATCCAGCATCCAAAAAGAACGTCCCTGGAAGGAAACCTTCCTGGGGCACCCAGATCCTGACCCCAGGGCACAGCAGTGCATGGCTCTGCTACCACAGAAATGACATCCCATAATTTAGGGGCAGAACATGTCTCATAAACTGAAAATCTCCTCCTCCTCCTTACAGAGAGTCTCAGAAATCTGGACCTGCTTCCCAGCCAAAGTGTGGCTGCATCACAGCGAAAGCCAGTGATTTTCACAACATTTGCAGCCCGAGTAAATCCTGGAAACAAAGCAGGATTGGTGAATATGCCTCTTCCAGAGACAGCCAGGTTCCAGCTCCAAGTCCATAGGAGTTTTTGGAGACACTGAATAGCTCCACGTATGAGTCTCCCCCTCGCTCTCCCTCACACATCTGTGTTTCAGAGCTGACCTCTCCATCTGTGGAAATCTGCCTGGCAAAGAAGCAGCTGCTGTGCATGGCGGGACAGAAAACCTTCTCCCTTCCTCCTCCACCCTTCCATCCGCCTTTGGAACATTTAATCAATGCCTCCCACCTCTGCTTGGCATTTGGCTTGCTGAGAGATCCTGGAAGGCATTGAGCAGGTAAAAATCTATCCAGTAGCTTATTAAATTCTATCCCTTTGGGGAATACCTTGAGGTGGGCACCCAAACTACACGCCCTCTGCACTCTCACGAGTTGGAGGTGGGACTGCAAAGATCCCAGTGCTCTGGGAAATGGATTTATGCTCTCTAGCAATTTGCATCACATAGCAAAGCTAAGCCTACCAAATCAAGTTAGAGATGGTTGGCTTTCCACAGTGTCACAGTAGCCATCTTCTACCCTGCTTGTGTTGAGGGCTCACTAAAAGGTTGGTTGACTGGATACGAGGCTGAAGGGCTGCTGTCTGTCTGTGAGCAAACAGACCACTCTATGGAAAACACAACCTGACAGCCAGGGTGATGTCCAGAGCTCCTCCCGAGGCTGTGCTGTCTGGCCATCAATTAGTACAGCCCTGGTTTTCATATCCTTCTGGAGCCAAGATGGCACCATCACCTCTGGCTGTCTTGGTCAAACAGTTCTGTGTGTCTGGGATGTGGTTTAGGATTTCTAGACTGAAACCTTGTTACAGCTGGTTTTTTTCTGTCTGCTGCTTCCTATTTGGGGAGACACTTAGCAGGACTGATATTATAGATTATTATGGCTCTTGCAGCAGGCCAACTGCTCTGTGTTCAGTACTACCTTTATTCCTACCCATTCTGTATGATACTGCAGCTGATCAAATGAAAATTGCTAGCCCTAATGTGGGTATAACCTCCTCTCCCCCTCCTGCAACACACGTAAAATAATATTCCCCGTTTCCTGGACTAATGACTATTTGGCAGTCCAGGGACTGGATAATGCATGGACTAGACTAAGCTCTTGGGCTGCCAGCTGGCCACCACCATAATAAGAGTTCCTACAGCTCTGTGTCCTGTAGAAAATAGTGCTTCACTCACCAGAGGTGGAAAAACCCACCACCCAACAACACAGAACTCAACCTGCAAGAGGGATGACAAGTCACTTCCCAAGTTTCCTTTATTCTAGGAAATCTCAGGGTCTTCCCCTGTTCTTGAGGAGCTCAGAAGGGCTCCTGAACTGGGCGAGACAACCACGGTGGGTAGCTGACCTGATTTTTCCACGCAAGGATGGGAAAGCCAGAAAGCATATGTTAAATGGTCTCAAAATAGGTCCTGACCCACTAGCTGCAAAGGAAGGTGAGAAAAACCACACTCTGTCCATCCCAGTCCCTTCTAACTCAAGAAGAGGGCATTCCTGAGGGACTGACAGCCACTGCAAACTCCAGCAGCACCCCTGGGAGGGTGGCTTTGATGGGCCCTCTGTCCTACTGGCACCGAGCAAAGGGGCTGAGGGTGGGACCTGCCAGCCCAAACGTCATTCCTCACCGACTTCCAGGCCAGGCAGGCACAGCCAGCACTGCCCACCAGGGAGGGGATGAGAGAGAGAGTCACAGATGGGGACATTAGCCGCATGGCTTCATGCTCCGCAGGGAAGGGCTCTGCCGCAGTGCCGAGGAGCAGGCTGGCAACACGGGCGGAGAGAGAAAATCCTTGCAGCTCACTGCCCTTCTCCTGCTGTAAAATCCTCTGCTGGGTAAGAGTCCACACAATGGAATGGCACTGGAGTGTTTGTGCTGCAGGAAACGGCAGGGAAACGCCTGAGATGCCCCAGTGGGAGAGCAGGCGGGGAGGCTGCCTTGGCTCCTGGCATCTGTAAAACAAGCGGCTGTTTGACATTCCCTGCCCTGCCGGCTGAGCACGAGCTGAGCAGGACTGGTGGCGATGCTCTGGGAACCCGCTCTGGTTTGGGAACTCCTGAGGGCTTTAGCCTGCACATCTTCCACTCTTCAAACGTCTTTAAGGTTTTCCACACCAACATCCCTCCAGGCGACTGCGCAAGGGTGGCAGGCAGGGGGGACGCGCTCTCACTCCAAGCTTTCCCACCACAAAGGGGGAGAACAGGCTTTGTCTTTGGAACAGAAAGGGAAACCAGCCCCTGTGGTGGGGGTGCATTCCCAGGAGAAGGAGAGATTTTTTTAACATCTCTGGCTAAGTGCCCCTTGTGAGTGCTGATTTCTAGGGCAGTGCCTTGCTGCTGGGGAGCCGTGCAGTGCCGGAACCCAGCAAGTAGTTTAATGCCCAGAGCTTGATGCTGACCGGTGGGTGCTAATCTGCACTCCACAACTAATCTCGCAGATTTATCAGTGCCTCCTACGATGCAGGGCTCAGTCTGTGGGCTGCAGTCAGCTGTCCCTGAAGAAAGCAGTGGTGTTTCAGTCAGGAAGAGCCCAGTTTCACTTACGGTCCTATTTCACTTGGTGATCTGTGTTGAAGATATAGACTTAAAGGGGGTATAAGTAGGGGGAGAGGAAGGATCCAGAGCTCCCTTCACCCTAACCCTGTTAAATTTCCGCTCCCTGTTGCCTCTTCCCTGGGATACCCAGGTAGGGGTTTCTTACTGCTCTCCACGGAAACAGCTACAGCAGTCAGTGGTTTGCTGTTCATACCTGAGCCTTCTGCCTGACGAGGGGTCTCAACATTATTTCTTTCACTGCTGCTGTGACATCAGGCACCACAGCAGCCAAAGGATACTGATTCTTCCACTTGGCAGCAGAACCGAAAAATGAGGTGGTGTGAAAAATCAGCTTGGATGAAACATGTTCCCCTGCATTCTCCACTGGACTCAAAGTCCTCTGAAAAATTTCATTTCACATACAGCCAAAGCGCCTGCCTTAAGCCCTATCAAAATATTTTGAATTATTTGTGTGCTCAGCATTATTATTTTAGATTTATGTCAATTTTCAAACAAAAGTTTTGTTTCTGAATGAAAAATTGGAAAAAATGAAAGCAAAATACTTTGCCCTTTTCAGGAATGCAAAATCCTTTTGAAAAATTCTCATGTAATTTCCTGTTGCTCGTGACTACCTGTAGATTTTTGCTGGATGTGTACATTTTGACTGGATTTTATAAATGTTTTCGGTTTCTTTAGCAATTTTATAAAACATTTCTGTCCAGGTCTGTTAATAAGCACAACAAGAATTTTCTCATCAGGAGTCCTTTATTCACAGCTTATTTGCTGTTCTAATTTGAACTCTCACCACCTCAAATTTTCTGGGTTTTGGTGCTCTACTCTTTCACCAAATGTCTTACAAGATGATCACTGGTGAGTGCAGAGGAAGGGGTTTTCCTTAGGTTTTACTTGGACTTTCCAGGAACAAAAGGAGGTGCTTGAAGTCCAACACCTGCCTGCACTGTGGTTTAGGAGCTGTCACAGCAACTGACTAAATAATGAACTAATGGGGCATCACATCTGGCAGGAACAGAGTTTCTTCTGCAAACTTAAGCACTTGTTTCCTTAAAGCAGAAGTACTCTGGGAGGAGAGCTCTCAGAAAAGATGGCAGTGCTTTTTCCTGCCCAGCTTTCCACATTGCACGTGGGTATTTTCTGGGGAACCTCTACAAAAAGAGACAGTGGGAACGTGCAGAGGGACGTGCTCAAAGCTGCAGTATTTCAGGAGTGCCACTGGCAGCAGTTCCCCACGCACACACCCCCCAGAGGTGCCAGTGGTGGCTGTGCTCGCTGCCTTTGCACGCTGGTAACTTCTGTCCGGGCTCCGGCTGCAGCACAGCCAGCGATGGAGATGAGTGTGACCCACAGGGGGCAACGGCCTCACACTCAGTGTGGCAGCTTTAGAGCAGCTTTAGGGCAGGTGTGAAGAAGAAACTCCTCCCTGTGAGGGTGGGCAGGCCCTGGCACAGGTTGCCCAGAGAAGCTGGGGCTGCCCCATCCGGGAAGTGTCCAAGGCCAGGTTGGACGGGGCTTGGAGCAACCTGGGATAGTGGGAGGTGTCCCTGCCCACAGCAGGGGGGTTGGAATTGCATGATCTTCCAGGTCTCTTCCAACCCAAACCATTCCAGGATTCTGTGATATGAACATTGTGAAGGGGATGGGCTGAAACAACACATAATTCACTGAGTGACTGGTTAGCAGAATTTTGCCCATGACTTCCAACTACTTCAATGTTTCTTTAGTTTCTCTCCCTCTTAATTTTCAGGTGACTGTGAACCTTTCTCTGCAAGGAAGACTCAGATTCCCAAGAGATGGGAGTGGAGGAGCATTTGGCTGAGGTTGTGCTGTAAGTGGAAGCTGCATCTGATGGGGCTGAGGCTGAGCAGTGAATGGTCGAGGTGTCTGTGCCTGCCTAGAAAGAGCCCCAGAGTTCAAAGCAGATGAAAGACAATTTTTTAGTTAAATCTCCCTGTGCTGCTGTATTTCCAGCAAAATCAAGACTTGGGTGCTTGTAACAGGCTTGAAGGAGCTCTTCCTTTGATCAGCAGGGATTACAGAGACTAACCCCCAGCAAGTTCCTCCTCACCGGAGCAGAGGCACGTCACACACTAACAGATTTGCTTATATATTGTTTCAGGCTGCTGCAGAGAAAAAATGTTCCATATTTTCCTTAGGAGAGCATCAAGAAAGTTCTCCAACCCTTTGGAGGGTGGGAAGAGGAAGAAGAGGGAAAGGGAGGGAGGAGGGAGGGGAAGGAACCTGTTGGGCCGTGTGTATGAGCATTGTTGTTCCAGGGAAAGCTGTTCTCGGGGATATTAACAGGAACTTTATTTTTATTAAGTGCTCTTTGCAGAGAGAATGGATAAATGGGACCTCAGGTGCATCATTAGATGACAGGATAGTTCATAAAATAAGTGGCTGGCAGAAAAGTATCTTTCTAACAGCTTAACAAGGATAGGCAGAAATAGGCTGGGGGCCTGGAAGAAATCTTTGATGCTGTTGTGTGTATTTATTATTTATTCTTCTGGCACAAATATAGCATCAAAGAATGTCAAAACCAAAAAAGCTCATAACCTGCTGTCACTGGATTAGTCCTACATCTCTGTAACCATGGCATCATCTAGTATTGACAAGGAAAATCAGCAACAATGGGAACAAAGCACCCGGCATTTATAACACTTGTGAGGATGAGGCAGACTTGCTCGCTCTCTGAGGATGCACCAGAAGGGATAAGAAAATCTGTGAGCATCTTGCTAGCCTGGGCATCTGTGAGGCTCAGCTACGATGGAAAATCCAGGAAACAGCGGAGTCGCTCCCTTGTGTGCAATCCTGCGTGACACACAGAGGGAACGGGGGGGATCCCCCCCAGAACGTTTTGCTGCTATTACAAGTCACCTCGAGCCCCACTAAAGAGTGGGGATGGCACCAGTGCCTGCCTGTAGTCAGGGGTGGAAATGGCTGCACCATCCCAAGCACCGTGGCTGACGCTCTGTGCCTGTGGCCTGGGGGTCATCCCGGTGGGTGTCCTTGCCCAGGGGGTGCTGCCAGTCCTCTCCTGCTGCCTCTCAGGCTCAGCCCATTTCAGTGCTCTCCTCCCTTCCCCCTGTGCTGCCCCTCTCTTTGGGCCAGCCTCCCTGGCTCTGCAGCCACCGCAGTGGGAGCCCTGCCTCGAGTTCGTCCAGAGAACAGGACTGTGCTGACATGAGTAGCAAGGCACAGGCTTAATGCTGGACTGATTATTTTTTGGAAAATAATAAATATTCACGTTTTCTGGAATACTTTGGCTGGACTGGAAATATTTCAAGTACCATCAGGGGATTAGGGAGCTTCTTTGTTCCTTTTTTTACATCTCTGCAGAAGAAGGAGTAAAAGCCGACTCCAAAATGTTCTTCATGGAGGGACTGGGATCTGGCAGTGTCCTGCAGTGATGCCTGTGGATAAGGGAGAAGGAGCAGTGTGCTCCAGTGGCCCAAAGGGGGCCAAAGCTCAGGCCTGGGGTGTGTTTGTGCTGCCCCTCACTCGCCCGGTGGCACAGAGCCAATAAAACTCGGAGCAGGGACTTTCACAGTTGCCTCGTGGGTCTGGAGATGGGATTTCCTCTAAAATCAGCAGAGCAGGCCTATAGCCACCGTGTACCTCTTGGCAGCAGGGAGTGAGGGGGTCCCTCTGTGGCACGGCCAGTCGGTGGAACGTGAGCAATCCCAGGAAATCCAAATGGCTGACATTCCTGCCTCCTCTCTGTCTTGGCTACTTCGGCTTTTTCTCTCCCTGGCTCCACTGCAGCTCTGTCTGGCTGCAGCCCTGGCAGCCCCAGGAACAGCCCTGCCTGTGCAGCGCTCTCCGGAGATGCCATTTCTCACGTTCAGCCCGTGGCGCATCGCAAGAAAATGCCCACAGAGGAGTGAGTGATGCCAGGAAGATGCTCGCCTTCCCTCCACCTCCCAGGGCTACTTTCTGCCTTGGCTACGAGCCTGCTGCATCTTTGTGTGGTTAATAAAAATAACCTAAAAGTACTCGGGAGCAGACAGAGCAATCCCAGAGACTCCAGACATCGAAGGGGCTTTGTTTCCAAGGCAACATCTTGTCTCCTAGCTGCGAAAGGCCACGGGAATGAAGGCAGCCTATGGAAAATGAATAGCTAAATGACAACAACAACAAAAAAAATCTGCTGGGGAGCGTTTCAGGGAGGGAGGGGTGCTCGTAGGGGGGCCAGGAAAGAGCAAGCTGAGCAAGCCAGGACTAGCTGCACAGAGCATGCAAAGGGACAGGGTGCAATTTATCTCCTGAGAAGCTCAGTCCTGCCCCCATTGAAATGCAGAGCACCACTTCCACCGACTTAATGGGAGCAGGGGAGCTTGCACAAATCAGCCATTCTTTTCTTTTCCCCCTTTTTTAAGCTGCAGTGTTTGAAGACTGGAGCTAGTTAAAAATAATCCATTGTCCAAGGCACAGCCTTCCCCGGTCCCAGGAGCTCCCCAGCCAGGGCTGCAACTCACTGTCAATTTTGGCCACCCCAGATTCCCACTGCCAGAGCTGCCTCCTCCCTCCACAGCACAGGGCGCTGAGGCAGGAGGTGCCAGAGCAGCAGAGCACCCCTCCAGCTCTTGCCAGTGAGAAAGGAAGGTGTTTTCACCCTTCTGCACCGTTTCCAGAGCACTGTGTGAATGTCTGTGTGCCATCCAACTGCAGAGGAAGGCTTTGCTCTCATGGCCTTTCGAGCTGGCTGCCCAGAGAGTGGACTTGGAGCGCGGGGCAGGGGCACAGCACAGATCCCCCTGCCCTCCAGGTCCCAGGGGGGACACCCACGGCCCTGTGTGACAGCAGCCTCCCTGGGCGAGGGCAGGTGAGCAGGTCTGGGCTCCGCTGTGGTGCATCAGGCGCCCTTACGTGAGTGAGTGCCGCAGTCAGATGCCCCTGGGATCATGCATGGCATTGGTATCAGACAGGGAGGGGAGAGGCTCCAGACGCCTGCCTGCAGACACACTGCTCCTGCCTTCCCTCTCCCTCCTGTCTCACGGGAGTGCCTAAAGCTGGGCATCATGATGCCAAGTGAGCTGCTGCAGCTTTTCCTCCGTGTCCCAGGAGGTGGCATGGATGCCCTGGGAACGTGGCAGGCGTTGGGTCGGCAGCTCCTCATCAGTAGCACAACTGACAGGGAGCTCCAAAACCGTGCCAGGAGTGGGCTCTCCACACGGGAAGGGGAGGAGGAGGGAGCCCTGGCGTTTCCCTGGTGTGGCCAGGAGGGCTGAAGGACGATGGGGTGTGTTGGTGCTGGTCTCTGCCCTGGGCTGGAGCCAGCCTTGAGCTCAAGCTCTCCTTCTGCTTTTCCTCAGACTCTTTGGGATGATGAACAACTCAACCATCGATGTCCCATCTGATGTTAAAACATTTTATTTAACTAATGTCTTTTCTCTGTACTTTCTCTCGATCAATACCATGTAAGCAAGAGGTTTCCAGAGGGAGAGCTGCTGAGTTCCCCTCACACTTTTTTTTTCACACCCTCTGTTGTGGGCAGAGCCAACCTATCCACATGGATGGATGACTGCTATTTATTATTCATCTTGGTATGCCGAGGAGAGCCTCTATCTGAGCAAGTTTTGAGATGATGAGGTTTGCTTCTCACTCCTCCTCCTTGAAACCATTTTAAATTTAGCTTAACTCCAGGGAATTCCTCTGAAATTGCCCTGGAGAAGCAAGGCTGGAATTTGGTCCCTGTAGCCCTGCCCAGAGCTACTTGCAAATACTCTTGGACCATTTTCAGAGTGCTCAGCCCCACTTAACCACGACATACATTGTGTGGTTTGTGTCACCTCTGTATAACTGGCTTTCAAAATAGTTGAGAATATTAATACAGGAGTTGGTATTGACCTAACCTGATTCACACCAGGCTTGGCTGTAAATTGTTAGCAACAGGGAACAATGAATGTTCCTGAAAATCCCATTGCTTGGACATAATGATAGAGAAAATAGACTTTGCAGGATACATTATTATTGGCTTGTTAAAAATTCTCACCTACATGTCTTTAAAAATGTATCTGCTCAGGTCGTTAATGGCATCTGCATGGGCAGTCTTGTCATTATGTCTGAATGAATAAATAGTATTGATTTATACCATAATAAATTTATAGAATAAATTAGAGCTAAAATACAGCCAGCTGGGTGACCAGCTACTTCTACAGAGCGTTTGCTGGCAGATGTCTCATGTTCCAGTTTTTCAAGAGGCCTGAACAGGAGACAATACAGCTGTTACCCATGGTCCTAAAATGACCAGGTGATGATCACCCCTTGAGCAGTCAGGGCACTCCAACCCCTTCCTGAAAACCTGTCTGCCCCTTCATTTTCTCTGCCACCCTTCGGTTTCAGATGGCTCAGCTCCCGGGCTCGGCCTCGACAGACACATACACGCTCAGGCTGGCTTCCAGACCCTCAGCCAGGGATAGACAATACACACATCTCCTTAGCAGATAAAAGCTGTCAAGCTTTCAACTTGCCTTTGAGCTGGTATCTTCAGAGTAACAGGTCAAGCTGGAAATGCATTTCCAGCCCGTGTTTGCCTACCAGAGGCAAGCTCTCCTTCGCTCCTCGCCACTCCTTGTGAGCCACGGCACCGGTAATGAGGCCACTGATGGAGCAGTGGTATGTTCTTTTGTCCCTGCCAAAACCCTGCTCCCTCCTATTCAGCTCAACAAGATGCGAAGCCCTGGTGCTGCCAAGTGTCCTTTCAGCTGCCAAAGGAAAGGGAGCTAATCAAACAAGGAAAAGAGCCCAAGTGCCAGGCTCTGTTCCCAGCTCCAAGCCCGCGGATACAATCCCTGCCGGCCGGAGCGGCTCCGAGCAGCTCCTGCTCCGCCGGCCCGGGGTGGGAGCCGTGGGCATTACTGCTGCCTCAGTTAGCCACCCTGATCCCTCTCCAGGCACACCACAGCCTGTACTCGTTACTCCTTTCTCTTTCTAAAATTCCGTTCTGCAGTGCCAGCTTCCTATCCCTCCCCTCCTTATTTCCCACACAAGCAGAAAAGCCTCCTGCTGTGCTTTTCACGTCCCTCGCTCTGTCAGCGGGCAGCACCTTTGAAATCATCTTTTTGGCCTCTGTTTCGAACTCTGCTTGGTCAGAAACAAGAGGAGACTGTTGTTTTTCGGTATCGGTATTTGAACTGAACATGGGTGGTTCTCCCACAGCGCTGCTCATGTAACTGGCTGGGCAGTGGCTGTCAACCAGCATCGCTGCATCGGTTCTGCTGCTGCTCCACATCCAGTTACACCAGATGAGGATGGGGTTTGGTTTTGGCTGTGTCCTGATCTGCTTCTCCACGACATTCTTCCATCTCTTCATTTTTAGCACTGACATTAGGTATTTAGAGCATAAAATGACTAATTTGCCTCTGCAGCCGCTATGTTTTAAGGCCATTTGGGAATTGCTGAAGTTATCTGCCACCTACAGCCCAGTGAGTTTTATAAAGGTATTGTACGTTTCCAGACTCCTTCTGACCTCCAACTGCCTATTTACCAGGGAGCTGCCACAGTGTCAGTGACTGGGGGGGCAGCCACTGCTGGGGTTAAACGTGTGGTTACGGAACAGCCCGGTTACCACACACGACAGTTTGGGATGGGAGGTGAAAACGCTGCTTTGCCAAATGAATAACACCAAGTTATCTGTTTCAGCTGGAGCTGCTCCAGCGCTTTTGGCATATCTAGAGCTCACGGACACCGCAAAGAACATTTAAGGAGGCAAAAAGTAACGTGCACGCTTTGGAGGTCGGCCACGGCGCCGCTGTAAATGTCTCTCTGCTCTTGTAAAGAAGTGCCACGGGCCCTTCAAAGGTCACGGGCACTCGGCTGCTCGGGGTCACATCTCTCCTGCCAACACGGGGCCCCTCATGTTGCAGGGAGAAGCAGGCCAGCTCCGAGGGGGAGAGTGCTCGAAGCCCTGCATCCCTCCCCTGATGCTCTCCTCCCCTGCTGGAAAGCCTGCCCGAGCCATGTGCCCTGGTGCACGCTGATCGTGGCTTGGCTGAACGTGCTGGAGGAGGGGCAGCCTCGGCACTGCCATTCCAAAAAAGCCCAGGCTGGTGGTGTGGCCAGCGTAGTGCTGCTGACCCAGGGAGTGGGGCCCTGGGGCCCAGCCAGTGAGCAGCACAGTGCTCCCAGCCCAGGCTCAGTGTCACCAAGGGGGCTGCTGCCACAGCACAGAGGGGACACCAAAGCTGCTCCTGAGGGACCTGGGGCTGCTCATGCTGAACCCATCTCACGGTGACCCCAGATGTCCCTCCTCTGCAGCACCGAGGTGCTGGGTCTGGGATGACCACATCCTGCTGTGATATGGAAGTGTCACAGGAGCTTTCCAGCAGCTCTGATCCCAGCCCTGACATGGGAGGTTTCTGTTTACTGTCATGGGCTGGTGAGTCTTGCCTTTAGAATTCACCTGGGACCTCTGCATGTTGCTGGGTTAGGGATAGCAAACTCCTAAGGAGCGGTGTTCTGCAGTGAGCATCCTTCTAGGCTGACACCTGTGGTGTCAGGTGCTGGTGCCCCTCTCTGTCTGACATCTGTGCACTGGACCAAGTTTTGCTTGCTCTGTGAGAGTGCTAATTCCCCTCTCCTCACCTTTAGCCATGCTACTTTCACCTGCCTATCCGTACCCAAAACAGAGTCTGTGTGACCTCTCCCCACTCTCACTGCGTCCCAGCAAGTTTCCATTCCTGTGAGAAGCTGTACAGAGCCCCCACCAACGTTAGGGCCTTGTCAAACAAGTGAGAAACACCCGTGCATGACCTAACCCTCCAAACTCCCCATCCCACCCCTCCAGGCCAGCCAGATGGCCTCACAGTTTAACCAGCTTTTCCATTTTTCCAAGAAGGATCCTCATCCCCCAGCTGTGGTAACGGACACCGGCAGGAACTCTCCGTGTTCGTAAATATTTCCCCACCCCTGCGAAGAGGCTGTTCTGCCTATTCGTCGTATCAGATGGAGATGGCTGCTCTGCCAGCTCACCATGTAAATTTAATAGCATTCCAAAACCTCTGTCCTACATAAATACAAATGTATTTCATCCAAGAAGAACCTGCTGCTGAAGGAGCTGCATTGCTAAATCATTCAGAAGGTTATTGTTTGAAGCACTCGCAGTCAACGGTGTCTTGGCGATTACAGCTCAAAAAGGGAGGGAGGGTGGAGGGAAAAAATGAGTGGGGATCATGGAAACCTCTTTAAAGGAGAGAGCTTATGCACCAAGATCATCAAGGTATAAACAGGGCATTGTCAACCAGCAGGTCTGGCCCCAAGAGGACAGGCCAGCTGCAAGCAGCTCTACAAATTATTCACTGGCAATTGCTTTCTTGCTGCTGCCCTGACTTATTTACACTCCGAAAGATTTCTGGAGTGTGTTTATTTAAGAAAGATGAATCCACAGGCTCTGGAAGGGGAGAGGAGCTTTCCAAAGGAATCAGGCCCTGCCACAACACAATTCGTTTCACTCATTAACCCCTCCTCACGAAGAACACACTAAGTGCTCATGCATTATGCATCATCAGGAAATTCTGATTTGATGGAGACTGAAGGTTAAAAGGCTTTTCTGTGCTTTTCCTTACTCCCCATTGTCATGCTGGGAGATGGAGCGATAATGTGGAGGTGGGGAATGGGAGCCCCTGTACCCAGACACCGAGTGCCACAGCGCAGATGGAAAGAGCCTCGGGCTGCTGAAGGATGTGTTCCCTCACATTAACATCTCTTACCGAATCCAAACCTTTCCACACCCTTTAGTAAATTCCCTACTTTCTCTAAACACTTTTGTGTCATCAGTAGATGAAAACAACCAAATCCTCAACTTAAGAAACATTGTTCTGAGTCCTGCAAGGACTCAGTAACCCCCACTAGCATTCTGGAGACGCTCAGCATGGCCAGCACTGCCCTGGTTCTGCTGCAAGGCATCTACCCCTGGCGCCTGGAGCAGCCCAGCTCTCTCGAGTTACCATGGGATGGTGGTGCCATGTGACTTTCCAGCTCCAGCTCCAGATAAGAAGTGGTTATTTTCCTGTTGCTTTGCTCCTCCACGGGATGCTGTTCAGCACCTCGTAACACCAAAGGTTAGGACTGCATCTTGTTTCTGCTTAGGCTCAGCTGCATGTGTAATTCATATGGAGCACTGACTGCCGGTGCTGCCGCTGCAAAGGCACCTCTGACACCCCTGGCCTGGCCCTGCTCTGGCACTAGAGCACCATGTACTCATTTTTATGATGAGGAAAGATGTCTTTCAGAGTTCTGCTGAGGGTCTCTGAACTGCCCAGAGTTCAGAATTTTGGTTTTTGGCAGTGGGCTTTCACATTCATATACTCCCCAAGCATTGCAACAGGAAGAAGCTATTAAAACCACAATTTAATTTTGGTCTCTCTGCTGATCAGTCCAGTGGGGATTCTCACTTAATCAAACTTTAATATTTTCCTTGTAAATTTCAGAAAAATCGGTAATTGGTCTGATAACTGAATTTTCAGATCACATGTCAAAGGAATAATGGCATGCATGGGATAAGCAGCAGTCTGCCTCTGGACGCCCAAACATCTGAAATGGAAAATTCTGCAGAATTTAGATAAAGATTTGAATATACTGCTGTGGAGCTAAGAATAGAGCCCATTATTTATATCGTCAGGGATCTTCAGGGAGCAGAGATGCTCAGACAGTTGTGCACAGGAGCTGTGCTCACGGAGCTGACGTGGGAAGTTACTGACGTCTCAGCACACGCTGCTCCCAGCGGGCCCCACGACCAGGCGGCCTTGCAGGAGAAGAGAATTGCCAGGCTTTTCCCTCCTGGAAGACATTCCAGGGTACCTTCCAGTGCTCAGGCAGACAGGGGGGAGCAACATGCCCACAGCACAGATGATTTGTGCCCGCCGGGAGTGCCTCCCTGTGCTGGAGTCCCTGTGTGCTGTGCTTGTCCCACGTTTCCAGTGGAGAGCTTCATTTCAGAGGTTCAGTAGTGTTTCCCCACTGAGTTATTCTTCGGGTCCAGAAGCTGATTTCTGACTAGATCGGAGAGTGAAATGAAACAGCTAGTGGGAAAAATTCAAAACATCCTTTTAATTAAAAATAAAATAAAATATAGGCTTCATCTCCATCACAGACGCCTGTGCTTCTCTGAAGCTCACATACTTTAGGAAGTGTGCCCCTCTCTCCTGGGACCATGACAGCAACACTCAGTTCTTCCCGTATTTCAGATGCTTTTTTCCAGAAGTACAGTAGATGCCTCCTCTCAGCCCTTGTTTAATTATTCTTGCTTTCCTCCCAAGCATGTTTCTTGTCTCTTCACCGACACTTTCCACCTTCCCCTCTAGTTCCCCATCTCTCTAGTCGAAGGTAAACATCTCCATCCCAAAAAGGATATAGATGGAGGGCCTGTTTCCTCTCTGCAGTGGCTTTGGTAAAATCACTCCTGCTCACATTTAAAACCCAGGGGAGAAGGATGAGAGCCCACGAGCTCACTCCTCTGGGTGTGTGTGCTACCTCCTTCCCTCCAGTCACGGCAGCAGGAGTGTGTGGGATGGAGGTTGGAGCGTGCCCCTCCGCAGGACCAGGAGACAGATGCTGGGTAGGAAGCAGGGCTGCAGCCGCTCCGAGAGGCTCAGGTGCCAGCTGAAGGATCTGCTTTCCTGGGAGGAACGAGCAGTGCCAAGCACAGTGCACGTCCAGGACTGTGCCCTGCAGAGGAGGGGAGCAGGGGCTGCTCTCACACTGCCCCGTGGGTGCCACCAGCCCCTCCACGGAGCTGCACTCGCACTCCCGAAGAAGGGGATCACTCCTCGCTCTCATCAGCTGAGGTGTGGAGGGAGAGATGATGTTCAGGCTAACCCAGGCTTCTTTTTTTCTTCTTTTTTGACACGAGGTATCTATTTGGCTTTGCCAATCCCATGTCCTCCAGAGCCAGCTGGATGCTGGGGTTTCTCCTCAGTGCCATGACAAGAAGTTACACTGGTTTTTGCAAAACAAATGTGTCAACAGATTTTGGCAGGTGGTTCTCTCCATGCCCTGCTTAGCTAATATTAGGTTCTCTCACTTCAGCAGTACCAAATGTTTGCACTAGAGTAATGACAAAATATTCTCTTTTTTCATTTTAATTTTCCCATCCCTCTCACTTTCACTTCAAGTAAGCACTGCAATGCCTATGTAGCAAAAATTAAGATATTCAAACTGCCCTGCTCAGTTTTTCACTGTCAAAAATTCCAGCAGAACCACTTTTCCTGAAAATTGTGGATTTTGAGAAGGCTGCATCTTTAGACAGAAAATTACTTTCAGGGAAATAAAAAAAATTGGATAGAGTGCATGTGCTGGCATTAGCTCAGCTCCTTCCATCCAGGTGAAGGGGAGTTGTTTTTAAATTCAGTCACTTGGATGTGCAGGAAAAAACGGCTCTGATTTGTTTTGATGATTAAAATGTCCAAAAGTATCAGTTTCCTGTCCATCATTCGGAGCGTGTTCATGTCAGACAGCAAGATGAAGGAAAGTTTATCCTTGAACAGTAACACAAGACCAAGGGACCAGCTGCCTCCAGGAAGCAACACCCGGCTCCATCCTCCAGCACTGCACTGGTGATGCTACCTGCATGTTACTGGGAGGAAAGCATATCCCCTTTGCCTCCTGCTTTCTCCAGCTGCTGCATTTCAAGTGTGAGATGGGCAAAGAGAAGGGGCTCTGCAGTGGGTTAAAACAGCACCCTCAAAGGTTGAGAACAGGAGCAGGGCCAGGGGAGCTCCTGGGCTGCTCAGGTTCCCTGGCCACTACCGGTACTGAGCACTGTGGGAGGGAAAGAAGAGGTGCTGGTGTAGCTCTGAGACACACATGGGGTGACAGTGAGGTTGGCAGCCCCTTCTGCTCTAAGATGCTGATGAAAATCTCGCCTGAGAGGAATTTTGAAAGGTGGGTAAAGTTATAGAGAAGTAGGTGGCTTGGAGGTGATGACGAGGAAGGGGTGGAGGGAAAGGGTGCTGCTTTGCAGAGCGACACGTGTAGCATCACACCCCGGGCAGCAGCAGGGATGTGAGCTGTACCCAGAGCCAGCTCTTCCCCCATGCAGTTCACACAGCAACCATGCTTTTCCAAGGAAATGTCAGGGGAACATACTGCTGTGATGGTCTTGCATCATTCCTCATGCATTCCTGGGGAGCCTGGTAAGGATAAAGCCTCCTCAGTTCCCAGGCAGCACACGCAGGAGAGCACCACTGTGAGCACCTGCCTGAGCCTCCCACAAATACAGGCCTGGCACAAAAACAAAGCACTGAACCCCCTTTCCAGAACCCTGCAGGCTTACTGAGGGAATAGCAATGGCAGATGAACACGCGTTAACAAGCCGACAGATGTTTCCTGCCCCAGCAGAAGCAAGTTGGCCAGCGAGGTGTGGGATCCAGGAATCGTGGCTGTGGGCACATCAGAGTCAGGCAGGCTGGGGAGCAGACCCTGTGCTCACAGCCAGTAACAGCTACAGCAACTCTCAGCCCAAAGATACTCTGATGAATACTTTGGGCCTGGCCTTGTGGGGAAGCTCTTTGTCAGGTGATTACACAGCCAGTACTACTCATCTGCTAAGGATGGTTAGCAGAGCCACATAAATACAGAGAGTGGAGCATCAAGGGGCTTTGGCTCTGGGGGACTGAGGAATGCAGGATGCTGGAGGGCTGAGCAGATGTGAGGGAAAGCTCAGGGTACACCTCTCTGCTGCTGCCTAAAATAACTCACGGGCTCTATGTACTGGAGAGGACACACCATGTTCAGATGCAGCAATTAGAGCTTCTGTTAGAAAATCCATACTCTACTCTGCTTTAAGGGGCTTCTGACAAGCAAGAACAGGAGATTAGCAGAGTACAGAGGGGCTCTGAAGCTCTCCTGACAGCAGAGGTATTCTCTTTAAGATGGAGCTGTTGATAGGCAACCAAGTTACAAGTTGAAGGGATACAGCTGATGCTTTTTCTTTCCCTTCACCACGTCCTTCTCTTCCAACCCTTTTAGCCTCTACCTGCATGCAATAGGTGCTCCAAAACAGTCACCTCTCTAACTCTGGAGAGGACAACAATGCCCATTTTATAAGAGTTACCTGCCCCTGTCAATTCTGTCTGCAACATGACCGCTCCTCTCCAGCCACCTGTTTGTCAGGAGGCAGCTTTGTGTCCCCTCTCAAAGCACAGCCAGGTCATGGCTTTGAGATTAAGGAACTGAGTTTTAGACACTTTTCTTTGGAAGATAAATAAGCTCTATCACCTTCACAATAAAGGCTTTTCTGGGCTCTGGCTCAGCTGCTTGGGTGTTGCAGCAATGTAGGAGGAACTTCTGGTTGTAGGGCTCCTGCAACTGAGAGCAGTCAGGAGCTCAGCCACCGAGGGGAGGGAAACCCACGAAGTGTGAAATCTAAGCCCTTGTACTGCTTTTTGTGAAGTTCCTAAAGAAGTGGAAAATGGCAAACTGCACCATAAACTTGGAGGCTGAAGCCTTGGGAACTTCTCTGACTTTGACTCC
Source organism: Myiotriccus ornatus (assembly GCA_036023395.1). NCBI lineage: Eukaryota > Metazoa > Chordata > Aves > Passeriformes > Tyrannidae > Myiotriccus > Myiotriccus ornatus. The sequence goes on along the minus strand of JAYRBT010000021.1, from coordinate 12,304,177 downwards.
TGAACACCTTTTGTTCCTCTCTCAGCTCGTTTTTGCTCTTACTGGTACTATTCAGACCCTGCTGTGTGGATGTGCCGCTTCCCTGCTCACCTTCTGGAAACACAGAGATGACCTGCCACCCTAAGGCTGTTCAGCAACCCACTGGTCAGATCCAGCCACAAACCCCCTCCATCACACAACCCCTGGGCGTGCCCAGGGTGCCAATGGTAACCACAGTCAGTGCCACCGCGAGTGTGCAAGAAACAGAGAAACAGCAGACTGTGAAATGCTGCGCCCCAACTTCAGGCGTTGCACGAGCTGAAAGGCCCCTATCTCTCCTGAGCTTAACTGCACAAACCACTAAAAGCTTCCACCCTCGCTCAGTGGCAGCTCTGGAACGGACTGATCCAATCCCTGGGTGCTTTCCAGCCCCACCAGTGGTACCGAGGACAGTGGATTTGGATCCAGGTATCAGGAGTGCCCAGCTGGCAAACCATAAAAGCTCGTAACTTTTAAAGCCTACTAGGCTGCTCTCTTCCAGTGCCTGTGTGTGAAGGGTGAAAGGGTTGCTACTTGTTGGTACTGAGTCACTGGGAGGCAGGAATTGCTCTGAAAGACAATGGGAAAGTTCAGAGCTCCAAACTGGCCTGACCCCTGCGACTCAGGGGGTACATGTGTAAGCACTGTATGAAGTTTCACTTCAAGGTCAACTTCAAAACCAGAAGATTCCAGCACTGTGGGAAACTATTTGAAAGAGCTGAAGGACTAATGGGAAGTAGAGATTTAGCTAAAAGACACCCAGCATCTTCAGAGGCAGGAGAATCTCAGGATGTGGCAACTGAATGGGCAAATACTGCAACAGCCTCAAGAGTCAAGAGACTTTCCCACCCAGCACCAGGCAGAGGAGTTTGGAAACGTTAGCAGTGACCCTGTGGACCACTAGCATGGAGTGTTCCATGAGATACCATTTGCACAGACAAATCCTGAGGTGCTTCTGACCTTGTTTCAAGTTCCCAAGCTAGTATAGCAATGGAAAAGGGGAAAGGGGAATCAAGAGATGTGGAGGACAAAAGTCAGAAAGAAGGATGCAAACCCAAGACAAATTCACTTCTGAGTCTTCTACAGTGTACAGAACATACTCTTCTTCTCTCCCTGCCATCCTGGCATAAGTCAAAGGCTATTTTTTGCAATGCAGTTTTTCCCCCTGATCCCATCCCATTACTGGTCCCGGCCATGGGTAGTTAATATAATCAAGAGATTAAGCACTAGAATGAAACTTGGAGTAAAGAGCAGGCATGCAGAGCTTATGGGAGGTGGGAATGGCCCCCAGATACTTGGACAGTCTGACATGAGTGACCTCATGGGGAAGAAAAAGCCTGAAAGACCTAGAAGAGAAGCTATAGGGCATTGAGGGAAAAGAAGCAGCAAAGGAGGCTCATTGTCTGCTTGTGTCCAAGCACAGCATTAGGTGGAAACACTCAGACTGCATACCCCACTATTGGTTACGGGTCAGGCTGTCACCTCACGTTACATCATCTTACTCACCACACAGATCTCTTGCTTGTAACTTTCCCCAAATGCTCAATTTTTCCTTCTATCAATTTGTCCTACAACAGGAGCTTTCTGCTTGAGCGAAAGCTGATGTTTATGATTACAGTTCCCAATGCCAAAGTTCCCCAAGAATCAAAACAGACCCATGGTTACCTGACAAGTATACTATTTTAAAATCTTTTGCAGGAATAAAAATCAATGGTTAGGCAAAAGTATACATAAATAGCAGTCAGCTTGGTGTCATTATCCCAAATACAAAAAAACATTTGGGGACCTCTTTTATGTGCTGAATATTTCATTCAGTCCTGCAGTGCAGTGACTCCCTAAACCTTCCCAAGCTGAGCTCTGCTTTTGAGGCTCTAATTTGCTGTTGCCATGACATTGTTAATGTCTGAACTGCTTTTTTTAACCACTTTTCTCCTTTTTTTTCAATCTCTTGCAGAGGCATTCTGAAATAGTGGGCACGAGCTGATCTTGTGGAACAGCCTGTGTGTCCTCAAAAATAACAGAAGAGTGTTCATTTTTACAAGCTGGATGGCTGATAGAGTCCTGATGGATGCATGATTACAATTCTGAAGGATGATAGCATTTTAATTGGAGAAACCACAATGAACATAACTGACCTAAATTGAGATCATTTTGGCTTTGGTGTGGAGGGGTGAGGAGCAAGGGGCTATTTCATCTGCTATTTTTTTCTTACATAGTGGCATTCAGAAAAAATGTTATTAAATAGGCAAAAAATCCTTGTTCTCTTATGCTTAATTGGGCTTCCAGAGTGAGTAGAGAGTACAGAATAACATTAAGTTTCTCAACAGTGAGTTTATTAACATACTTGCTTCCCAGATCCAAATGAGAATGAAGAAATCTCTGTCAAGGTCAGCCCCAGCAGAACAGCATTACTTGCTCAGGAATGCTTTTTGCAGATGTACTTCCCTTAATGGGGTAATGCCTTCCAATCGTCTGGCTTCTCAGTAATGCAGCAGCAGTGACTGTCCAAGGCCTAAAGAGGATGTTTTCAGTTGTTCTGAAGAACAGGTCAGCTCAGCTCAGCCTCCCTGAGCTTCGATTCTTCCCTCTGATCAGCTGACCTGGATGTGCCCACCTGCAGCACGTCTGCTTTGGCTCTCCCTGGATGTGCCCATCCTGCAGGATCTCTCCTTTGGCTCTCCCTGGATGTGCCCACCTGCAGGATATCTCCTTTGGCTCTCCCTGGATGTGCCCACCTGCAGGATCTCTCCTTTGGCTCTCCCTGGATGTGCCCACCTGCAGGATCTCTCCTTTGGCTCTCCCTGGATGTGCCCACCTGCAGCACGTCTGCTTTGCTCTCCCTGGATGTGCCCACCTGCAGGATGTCTGCTTTGGCTCTCCCTGGATGTGCCCACCTGCAGGATCTCTCCTTTGGCTCTCCCTGGATGTGCCCATCCTGCAGCACATCTGCTTTGGCTCTCCCTGGATGTGCCCATCCTGCAGCACATGGATTCCCATGGCAGCAAACACTCCCATTATCCCCTGGAACAGCAGCTACACCAAATAACCCCCTGCCAGTGAGGGCGAGGAGAAGGAGCCCAGTCTGTCTCTGCTGCTTTCTTGAGGGGCAGATCTCAAGAGCTTGCTGAGCCTAAAGCTGAAGTGACTCATCTGAGGTCACCTGCTGTCAGCTCCTCCTGGCAAATGCATCCAGTACTAGTCCCAGTGCCTGTTCCAGCACGATCCTGAGCCAGACTCCAAAGGTGTTTTGACATCAGTAATTTGCCTTTGGGATGTGTCTCTGATTACCAAGGTAGAGAAGTGGAAGATGTTTAAACTTCAAAAAAAGTACCAAGCTTGACAGAATGAACAGCACATTCTTAGTCATCTGATTTAGGTTGTCCTGAGGAGCAGGGTGTTGGACATGAGGATCCTCACGGGTCTCGTCCAACTCTGTGATTCTCTGATCCCCTAAAGGCACCGTCAGGATCGTAGGTGAACCTTCAGCAGCTGTCACAGCACAGGGGTACCACTGCCTCTCCTGCAGGCAGGAGGGTGGTGACAGTGCTCAGAGAGGTGACACTGGCTGCCAGATGTGGACCCAGCTGGCTCCAGGAAGGGGCTCTCCTGGGACACTGTGGGTCCCAGTGCTCGTGGCTGTGCTGTTCTGTAACACAGTGGGATGTGCACGGCTGCAGTGATGCCTCTTAATGGCACTGCTTTCAACTCTGACATATCAGTTACAGACTGAGACCAGTTGCTCCCAAATGGTCACTCTTACAGGATAGATGGTGTTTCCTTAATGCCCATGGCAGATGTAGTCGATGCCTTTTCAGTTTGATCTCTGCTGGGGTGGCTCTACCCTGGGTGATTTAGTGGGCAGAGAATCCTCTCTCACTAAGGCTTTCTCAAGTCAGTGATAACATTCCCATTCAGTGGGAAGAACAGGTCCACAAATGTTAGGTCTTTTGGGGCCATAGAGAGTGCAAAATGCTAGTCAAAACTTAATAATCCTGTAATGGCTTTGAGTATTTCCGTGCTTCAGTCTCAGTTTTTATGGGTACATCTGAAAATAAATAATGCTCTTAGCACACACTGACAGTGACATCTGAGTATTTCCAGGAACCTATGCTAAAAAAATGTCTGCCCACCACTGAAAGGAACACAGACGGACATTTCAGATAACAAACAAATGCCTCTGATTTTCTCAGTGTGCCAAGGAACACTGATATTGTCTCTGTCTCCTGGGCATTCCTCAACGTGCCTCATTAGAACGTTATGAAATGTTGCTCTGTTTGTTCTGTTGTAAAACAGCGAAACAATCCTTGGGGCCAGATTGACTTCAGGGGAGCTGGATGTGCTCGGGCTGAGGCTCGTCCCTCTGCACAGGGATGCTCGTGCCTGCCATGGCTGGGAGGAGGGAGGGGAAAGGAGAGACAATCCTCCGGCACCTTCTTGCTGTGTTCTTCCAGCAGTTCAGCCAAGAGAGGCCCTAACCCAGAGCTGCTGCTCTCTTGAACATGGAAGCCTGGCAGGACCAGTTCTGCTGCGTTAACACACACCTGCAGGATTTCAAAGACTGGGGTCTTTAAGAGAGAGGCAAAGGCAGGTATAGAGCACTTTTAGAAATTGTTGTTTTTCCCAAGTTGGAACTCTTAAGCTGAACAGATAGCTGAGAACAGCTCCTGAAAGTATCACAGGGACTCTACAGTCTTACCATGTTTTTTCAATCAGTGAATAAGGGGAAAATGTGTTTGGTTATTTATTTTTTCTTAAATAAACACTTGAAAAGAGCAAAACCAAGGTCAAAACGTGCATGGAAAAAAAGTGGCTAATTTTGCCACTGCATTTAACAAATCTTTGGTGTTCACAGCTACCAAGGAGTTTCTTAATGAGCCAAAGTGGTTATCTGATCTGCACAGCCAAGGTGAGCATCTGTACACACACAGTCACAATAAGATGGAGAATCAGCCCACACCCCTTCTGCTCTTGCACATCCCAGTGTGTTAATGGGGAATGTCTAATCCTGCCCTGTGCTAATCCTGTCATGTTTGCTTAACTACATTAGTCCAGTTACTCCCAAGACCTTTCCCTCTACAATGAATAATCTCCAAGCTCAAGTGACAAAGGCCCATTTCCATTTTTAGAGATCTGAATGTCAGCCACAAACTTAGATGTAGATTGCTCTGGAGATCTACCAAATATGGACTCTTCAAAATTCAGTCCTTTCAGAAAGGTCAGAAGTGAGTGGGATTGCAAAATGTCCTCTAGCCTGGCCAGCTTGCTCTGAGTTGCCATGCTTTGCACTAAGTGACTCCTGACTTCGGACAGAGCTTCAACAGTGCCTTTTAATCCTGGTTTTTCAGACGTCACGATGGGATGTTGCCATGTGAACTCACATCAGCTTTATGTACAAATCAGAGTGGCACGTAATTGCTGGCTTCAAACCCTTGAAGAGTTTGCCCTGCATGGTATAGTTAATACAAAACTCTAAAATACGGTGATGGAGCAAATTAGAGTGGCGTGAAATAGGATTGTAGTTACAACATCTAATTAGAAAGCACTGTGAATGATGCACTTTTTATTATATGTAAGCTGGTTATAAATAGGACAGCAGGATAACCTAACAAAAAGTTGCTTCTTGAAACCTGTGATGCCAAAGAATATTATAGGATGAGCTCTTTCACCAGAAACCAGAGCAATTTACGGTCCTCCTGGCTCAAGCCCTGGATAGCCGATTCCCATGATAGCAAAGATTAGTTTCCCTAGTTCCACGAGACTGTATTAAGTCTTTCAGCTTATATTTTCTTCTGGGCAGAGACTAAGGGTTCATTGAAAACATTTTTAAAGTTCTTGGTTGATGATGAGGAATCATCTCCCAGCCTACTGCACCTCTATCAGCCTAGCAGATACGGAGGGTTGTTGGTACAGAGGGTTCCTGGGCCTGATGCTCTGTTCATAACAGGCACAGCTCCATCACCTGTTTGAGAACTTTCCCCCTGGGGCACCTGGAGATGGTGCAGCAGCATCACCTCACTGTGCAGGCTGCTAAGATCTACCATGGCCTGCAGCTATATCTGCCTTCCTCCAGCTACACATTAACACAGAAGGGCTCTGCTGAGACGGGGATCTCAGGGCTGCCTGGCCCCAGCACCCCTGCACTGCCGGGTGAAGAAGGCAGGACAGCTGCTTCGGAGATGATGGCCACGTGCAGACCCAAAGGAACCGTCCCCTCTCCCTCTGGCACAGCTGACTGTTTGCCACAGTCCTGAATGAACACCCAGAGTGTCCCTGCACTCCCGACTCGGTGCCCTGGGATCCCTTCTGTGACACACATCGACTCGCTTCGACATTTCGTAAACTGATCTGGGTTTAGTTTTGTTTCTTAGTTGCCAGTTAAAGTGCCTCATTGACACCACAGCAGCAGGACATCCACAGAAGCACGGGAAGAGCAGGGCTGTGTCACCCCCAGGCTCATCTGTCCGTTTGTGTCAGCAGGGCTGCAGGGCCCTTCTGTTTTGACTTGCTGTGAGAGAGAGAAAACACAGAGGCAGGACTGCCAGAGCTTCTTTCCTGACACCCACCTTAGGGGGTGGAAAAGGAAGCCTGACTCCAGATAAACAGCCTCGGGCAGTGCATACAGAAGGAAAGGCTCCTGGCCTCTGCCTGTGCTCTCGCAGGGATGCTGCCCGGCAGGTCTGTGCCCGGGCTGTGCTGCAGGGAGCACAGCGGCCCCGCTGTCTCTCCGCAGAGGGGCACTGTGGCATTCTGAAGCCCAGGGATGAAGGCCTGGTGGTGAGGGTGGTCCACGTGAGCCATCTGCCCTCTTGGATTGCTCTCTGCCATGTTGTGTGTCGTATCTGCAGAGGCAGAGCCTGCTCCTGGAGCCAAGCCATTCCCGGTGATAATGGATGGGACAGCTTTAGCCCTGTTTATTCCAGCCTGTCCCAGCCAAAAGCTCAACTTGTGGATGAAAGCAATAGCTATTCACAGACCTAGGAGAGTACATGCAGCTCTGACCTTTAGAACAACCTTTTGCAGTTACAGAGATGCTACATTTATCACTCCACTACCTGCTATTCCATTTAGCATTCAATGAGAACCTGCTGCCCCTTTCTTTCCTGTAAGAGCTGGAAACAACCATCTAAGAATCTTTGCCGGTGGTCCTGCACATGACACTGGATCTCCTTTCCTTCCACACATCAAGCCCTTTATTTCTGACCACTCCTAGTATATGTCCACCCAGATTTAGGTGCCAGGCACTGCTCCAGATGCCCTGGATGTACAGCTGTAGTTGTGGGGGTGTGCACCGAGGTGCTGGGGGTCCAGCTAATTGTTTCACACAGCGCTGTCTTCTCTGGTTCAAGCCCAGCACTGTGGTAACCCCCAACAGAGGCTGGGTCTCTGTGCTTTGGAAGAATTCCATCTCTCAGAGCTACCACCTTTACCACAGGTGTAAAGGGCACTTTTCCTGAGCAGCTTCCCCTTCCAGGGCAACTGAAACAGAAATTATGCCCGTGTCTCCCCGTGCCGTGCCCAGAGTCAGGCTGCCATTTGCAGAGGGTACCTGAGCACCAACACTGCCCCCAGCTCCTGCCCCAAAGGAGAGGAGCTGTCTGGTTCAGCCAGGAAGAAGCAGAGTGGAGTCAGCATCGCCTCTGCCCACCTGGGCTGACCCCACTCTGGGGGGGATCACACATGGATGACCACTCCTTTGTTAGAACAGCCAAGAGAAGAACCCAGTTCAGTGCTGGTGGGTGGGATTAAGGACAAATGGTTCACTGGAAACTGTCCTGGCACTATTAAACCTCCTTTGCAGTGTTGAGTGTAGCAAACTGATCATAACTCCTGGTCTGAACCAGGAGCTGCATAATCAGTACGAAGGAAAATCTGATTTTTCTGGCTCGAGGAACTAGCTGGACTAATTCTTCCTGATCCCAGGCAATACCCTCCAGCTTCTTACAGAAAAGGGCTTATAACTGCACAGTGTGCTGGTGCTGCCTGATGCGTATAATAGGGTTTGTAAGGGCTGCTGGGGAGAACATCTGTTTACATCTGGAATTTAGCTCACAGAAAGCTGGTGCTTTGTGATGGACTTGGCTCCTGAGGTCAGTTCTCTTCCTAAAGGGTCACTGAAGACTCTCTAACCTAGCACTGGAACTAATTCCTGGTGATCTCCTGAAGGATTTCGAGGCAAGTCAGATAATGATAGTGCAGATTGATAGGCCTCCCCTCCCCATCAGCCTTCATTGTTTATTTGCTACCCACTCTTTCTTTGCAAAGTTGATGGCAAAGGAGAAAGGGACACGGTGCAATAGCTGGTTCACTTTCTCTATCCTTTGTGCTCTTGGATTGGCCTGGAGATACGGAGCTGAAAATGCATGCTGCCAGGCAGCGTGGCCCCACAACCGGGGCCTCGCCTGCCCAGGATTTTAGGGGACAGATGACTAGTGGTGAAAAGGTAGCTCAGAGCTGCTGCCTGTGTGAATTGCTCTTAGCAGCTCTCTCCCCATCATCTTTCTTGGTTTTACAAACACATGTATGAGCTGATCATGAGTTCTGATGGTCCGAAAGGTGGTGGCCAAGGCTGGCTCCTCGGGTGCCCGGGGAGCACAGGCACAGATGTGTGTGGTGGCACGGCTGGCTCCTGCTAAAAGGCTGCTGGGGGCACTGAGAACACACACTGCCCCAGCAGGGCCAGGCTTTGCACCCTGCATTCCTTCAGGAACAGAAAGAGGGGAGCCAGAAAAGGGCAGGGTCACCCTAAGAGATGGCTTTGAAGCTGATTCAGTGCGGAAAATATCTGTGTGTGCAACCCATGACTGGAATAAGCAAAGCTGTGGTTTGGGTCTGGTGCCTCTTGGTTTCTGAAACCTCATGGCCTGGGAGCCTTGTAGCTGAAACTGCTGAGAGTCCTCACGCTGGGGGACAGGCTCCCTCTTCCTGGTGCAGGGCTTTAGCATTGTTTAGAGTGTGTAAATTTTTTGCTTGGATCACCAACAAGAAATAGAAAATGCTCCTCACTTAGTCCACGATAACGTAAAGATGATCTGAGCCAAAAGCTCAGCCCTGCAGAGTCCTGCATGCTGCTACAAATCGTCCTACAGCCTTCCCGAGGTTTTGTTCTTGGAGGGAAGGCTGAGGAAATAAGGATTTTTGCCTACTCACTGGTCACAAGATGTGCCTGCACTTGGCTCACGAGCCACTGTAATGCTGAATATGGTCTTTTCAGCCTCTTTTGCCTCTGGAGCAAACTGAAGAGGCTGCCCCAGCAGCAGGCACGCCCAGCTGCAGACAGCAGGTTTAACCTCGTGCCGTTTCCTGGTGCAGGATCTCATCAGTGGAAGTCAGCATGGGGAGACACGTGTGCCACAGCAGGTAAGGGATGCAGAACTGAGCTCACTAGCAAAAGGGGTGCACCTTGGTGGGGGCTGCCTGCCATGTGCATCGAGGGCAGCTGCACTGAGACAGAAGCCTGCTGAAAACTGAGGCACTCAAATAAGGACAGCACAAACAGCACCAGTTCGAAACATGCCTCATAGTTATGGCACCCTCACTTGGAAGGAACCAATTCATAACTTTCCAGGGCTAATTGAAACTCACTGGATGGTGGCTACTGGCATCCCCTTCTCAGAAAAAGGTTCTTTTGTTGTCTGCAATGTCATCTACCAGCACTGAAAGCTCTCACAGTGTTAAATACAAACTCAGTAAAAGCCAAACACTCTCCTGGACTCAGACAGCTCCACTCTCTGCCTCTGTCACGGGTGGCAGCTGGGCTGAGCTGTGATCCAAAGGCAGTGATCCAAAGGCATGGGTGTGTCCTGCTGTGCCCTTCCTGAGGAAGGCTGGGGAGGAAGGTTCTTCCTTTGGAGCACAGCAGCTGCTGGCAAGTGGGAGGGAGCAGGATGGGACCCTTTTTCCTTCCCACACCTCTAGAGAATTATTTTGGAGATGTAAGTCTGTTTGTACCTTCTCTCTCATTACTGGATACTCCTTTCCTCTGTGCAATACATTCTCCTCCCATCCCTACTTGTAAAACCTCTTCAAACTGGAAGCCATTTCTCTGGAGGGCAGTCTTGCTCCTGTTTTACTGTCAGGCTAACTAGAGAGTAACTGCTTGTATTCAGCACATGACCCGATGGCCAACAGAACATCTGTGAGGTGTATCCAGCAGGTAAGACTGAATTACTACCCCTCTTCACATAAAGGAGCAAACATCTGCTCAGGGAGTTTTAAAATGCAGAAAGGTGGATAACAACCACACAGCCAACCCGAGCATTTACTGTGGGATTGCTCCTGTGTGTCACTTGATTCTCCATTCCCATGATCTCAGTGTAAATCAAGAGTAATTCCCGTCTAATCAATGGAGTTAATGTAGTCTTAAACCAATCTATAGGAAAATGAGGACTTAATTATAAATAGCCAACCTAGGGGAATTATTTCTCAGCAAGGGAAAAGCATCCAGCAACAGTCATGCCATCAACACAGACACAATATGCTGCAAACCAGCAACTCCTATAGCCCTGGAAAACAAGAGCACAGCAGAAAGGAAGAAATTTGTTCAAAGCCCGTGGGTGAGATTTTCTTTGGCTCCTGAGTGGGTTTTGACACTTGGAAGGGATGTGCTGTGCTGCCTGGAGCGGTTCTGGGGCGCATGTGACGCAGATGGGGGTCTCTGCTGGGGAAGGATGAGGCGTCCTGGGGCCCCAAGCGACAATCCATCAAAACCCCTAAACCAGATACAGGCTAATTCACTTGTCCTGCGCTTTTTTCCTCCACATTTTCTCTCTCTGACTTTGACCACAAGGCTAAACATTGCCACGGTGCAAAGTGATAGTGTTTAACAGCAGCTCTCGAGGCTTTGTTGTTTCTAACCTTAATCTTGAGCTTGATTCTCTTCTTCCTCTTAATGAAACACCAAAAACTCCTGCCCAGTCTGCCCCTACAGCAGTCCTGACCTGTGTGAATGGCATCTCTGGGCTCCTGCAGCCCTGGGTGAGGCATCCTCACATCCCCCTCGGTGGGTGAGGCCGAGGTCAAAGCAGTAATCCTCGCTGTTAAATAAGTTCCCTTGTGGTATCTTTAATCAGTTATTACCAAGGTACACAACACTGATTAATAGCCTCAGCAGAACCTGTATTCAGGTAATAAAGTCTGCATGTGTGGCAGATTCTGCTGCCGTGCCCGTGACTGATGCAGTACAAGGTGCTGCCACCCCACTGTGCCGTGTCCCAGGGAGCTGTGACGCCCTGGAGGGACAGCTTTCCCCTCGGGAGGAGCAGGGGGCTGCGGGCCCCGGGCACAGCCGTGGCACATTTTAGCTTCCTTCAGGGCAGCGACCGGCTGGGAGCTCTGTCTGCCCGCCCTGCCAGCTCAGCAAAGTTCCCCTTTTGGAAGGAGGGACTTCACAGCCCCAGGCCACGAAATGGCTCCTCTGCTCCAGCGTGTTCCCTTGCCCGGGCTCATTTCAGGGTGGGAAGGGAGCAGGCTGTCAGCCAGGCTTTCCAACACCTCCCCTTGCAGCTGAGAGCCAGACCCGCTCTCCCCGAGCCTGAGAGCACCCGGGCTCGGAGCGCCCTCGGAGCCGCTGCTCCCGCAGGGCACGGCACGGCGTGGCCCTCAGGGGCTGCTCTGCCCTGGGATCTGTGGCCAGGGCAGACCTTGGCAGGACAACACTGTGTCCCGAGTTAAGGGCACCCGGTGTGAGCACGGGCCGTGTGCCCCATCCCTGCTCTCCCGTGTGCCTGGGCACAGCAGGGCAGCTGCCCACGCTCTCCTTCCTCCCTCCCAGCTGTCCTAAGCCCAGCCTGCCAGTGGTCTTGCCATCTGGGAGCAAAGACTGCATTACCCCTCACTACAATCTGTGAACAGGCATCATACAACAGAGCCAAGGGACAGGTCCCTTCCCTTGTTTCATGCCTTTTGTGAGTTATGCACCAGAGGTCTGCTTAAGACCAGGGATACCCTACATATAATGCTTCCATTTTACGTCTGGAGACACTCAAATAATAGGAACACCATAGAAGGCATGCAGAAAACAAATATTTTAAATGGCATTCCTAAAACTGGTGAGTAAGAAGCGTGACTCAGCAGTGCTTCCCAACACTTCCCAGAAGAGATGGAAATAAATCCACTTAATAACTGACATGTATTTGAAATGTGCTGAGTAGTTTGTAGTTATCTGCAATTGCTGCTGGGAGAGCTGACTTGCAATCACACCTGAAGGCAGAATCCTGCCTGCACCAGGCTGCAGCCAGATGCAACCTGACCTTCAGTCTCAGACCTGGTGGTGACTTTCTGGAAGGACTTGAGGGAGTGCCTGATCCCCCACACAGTGAGAAACACGCCCAAGCGTCTCAGCAGCTCTGCCATGTCAGTGTTTAACCTCAGTGCCTCGGTTGTGCAGCACATCAAATGACTAGATGTATTTTTTGTTTTGGCTTACAGGCCCTTCAATCCCTCTCTGGACAGAAAGGCTCTAGCGAAGGACAAGCAGCATCTGACTGTTCACCCACACCAGATGTTACCCAGGGCAAGGCCACGCCGTCTGCCCTGAGGGAGCAGCTGAGCTGAGCCCGCTGGATGGGCTCAAATCCACCTTGGCCAGGCTGTGCCATCCACCAGGAAGGAGTGGGTTGGGGAGTGCAGCCAGCCCTCCCCTGACCCGCATCCCGCCCTGGATCCAGGCACTGCAACAAGGACGTTTTCAGCTCCTCAGGGCTCTGCTCCAGCTGAGCTCTTCTGCCAAATCGTTTTGAACACCTTGCCTTTCGTGTTGTCCCGCTCTGGCGCTTTGCAGGGGCTCCCAGGGAAGCCACGTTCCATGGGTGTCCTGTGGGAATGGAAGCAGCAGCCCACCTCTCACTAATTCCCGCCAGTGTCACGGTCCCGGGGCTGCTTCGCTCTCCCCAGCGTGCTGAGCGTTCCCCTGTCACAGCACGGCCCTGGCAGCGCCGACTGCAGCTGCATCTGAAGAACAAATCCCACGGCAAGGCAGGCAGCCCTTCTTCCACGGAACGGGGTTGGGTGGGGTTTTTTTCTTCTTTTCAAACTAAAAATATTCACTGCATCATCCAAAAAATCAGTATGGAACACGTGAAGCTCATGGAATACATCCCTCTCCCAGTGAAGGGAGAGCTTGCACACAGGGAGCAGAAAAGCCTAACCTCCCTCGGCACAGGCTGTGCGTTTGCAAGGTGAACAGGGGTACTGGACGGTTCTAGGGGAGGTGAGGATCCTTTCCAAGGATCCTTTAGAGGTCTTAGTGTTGTTTGCTCCCCAGAAATCAAGCCTGAAATGGCAGTTGACAGCAGAAGCACCATGGAAAAACCAGCATCTCTAAAGATGGATTTGTATCCAAGGAGGTTGTGTTTTCCACCAGCCAGGGAGCAGACAACACCAGGAGAACTCATCTGAGAAGCCATTCTCCTGGCAGCTGGCTGAAGAAGAAACCAATACACGTAATTTAAAAATCACTTTTTGGGTATTTCCTATTTTCACTGATTCTCCCATATACAAACATCCTCAGACCTCTCTTATCCCTCCACTCTTCTAATTCCCAAAGGGATGAGCGGTCTTTCAAGTACAGACTGCCCTGATTCCTCTGGATGCCATGGAGAGAAGGAGAGGAAAAGTGCTATGATATGAGCCCAAGCCCATCTCCAACTGGAATTTCCCTTCCTGGCCCCAGTAACTGCTGCCTTGTCCTCTCACTGTGTCTCTCTGGGAAGACACAGGCACCATCTTCTTTAAAGCCCTCTTTAGGTGGTGAAAGATGTGATTAGACTCAGTCTGGAGCTTGGAGTTGGAATGAGGTGACTGGGATCTCTCTCTTATCAATGATCCCCTCAGACATCTCTTTATCTCTTCTGTTTTTCCTCAAAAGAAAATTAAAAGGCTAGTTTTAATTGATGGCATCTGTTCTGGCCAGTGCTTTTGTAGGATGTTTAACTATAAAGCTCATCTCAGAACTGGGAAGATGGCACAGCAAGTCTCACCAGCCTACAGTGCCTGGCTGATGCCAAGTGCTCACCAAAGGAACACATCTGAGCAGCATTTAAAGGTGTGACCACATCTCTTCTTCTCATCTGGCTCACTTAGAAATCATGCTGAAGTGCTTTGCAGTACTTTTTTGTCTAGAAATGCGTTTTTTAGGAACAGATTTATGGCTGCACAGAGAGACTGGAAGACCAGATGAACTTCTATTCCACCCCGTCCCCTGCCCGCTGCCCACTCACTCAACCCACAGTGTCTGGGAGAAGCCAAAAAGGCAGGCCCAGAGTTTCCTTCGAGTGAGGGTTAAAGCACTGCTGTGCCAGCACCATGGATATCATCCTGAAACAGGACCAGTACGAAAAACATCATGCTGGCACACCCCAGCTCAGCAAGGTGGCACCTTCCACGCGACACGCGTTCCAACGTGCTACGCGACTGCCGCCCACTCTCCCTGCCTCCCTTTGGCTCCGCTTCAAGAGGCCTCTTTTCATTCTTTAGGAATCTTAACCAACACTGGGGAAGTTTGGGTTTTTAGAAGCTCTTGTGAGTGATTGACAGTTTTCTGCTGAAAGAAAGGTTACTGGCACTGCCCCTGGGTGCAGCGCTGTCCGTGCAGTTCAGTCGCCTGCCTCGAGCCCACAGCCATTTCTACTACTCTTACATTTTTCTGGGCTATTTCTGTTCGAGTCCCCATCTCTCCCCTTTTCCTATGAGCTGATACCATCCCCCTCCCGAAGTGTCCCTGCTCACAAGCACTGTCACACATTTGCAGAAGCCTGGGGTTCTGACTGCTGCTCATCATCACTAATGCAGCCCCATAAATAGCTGCAATCTGTGCAGTGCCAGAGTTGAGATCGCATTTTAGCCCTAAATGAATTGCCAGTTTTCTGTTGGAATTACCCAGGTTGGAAAGGAGGACAGACTGCTGTCCTGAATAGCCTAAGCAGAACTCTACATGAAGACTTGGCAGCCCCCAGCCCTCCAACCTGCTTATTTAACTGGATGGCTCTTCTAGGCCAAACTCTGTCTGCAAGAGCAAGCCCTGATGTGTTTATAGCCATGACACCAGCTGCTTTTCTCTCCCTTCTGATGGCTGTCTTTACTAGCAGCATGACTACAGCAGGCCAGACACTGAATGCAGGGGAGTTTTTCTGCTGTGTGAAGATCACTGCATGTTACTGACCTGATGATCACAACTTCAGCTCTGCAGGAGCACGGGGCCAGGCTGTGCTGCCGCTGCAAAGCCAGGGCTGCTGGCTCCAGCCACGGATCTCAGCTGACTTGGCTGGGATCTCTCCTGGTGATGAGAGGGTTTGACCCTCCCCAGGAGGCAGAGCAAAGGCACGGAAGTAGAGACCATTCCAGGCTGTTTCAGCTGGCACAAGGGGTTATCATAAACTGGCTTTGGGCTCTGCTGGTACTTTACTGCCATCATTTATTAGAGAAAGATTTTGTGTTTTCAGAGGCTCAAGACATTTCCAAAGGAGGAAAATACATTACTGGGATGTGGAAGGTGCAGCTTTTGGTTAGAGAGACTCCAGAAGCCTTGCTGCAGGGCACGTGGGTCATACCCAGGCAGAGCTTACTCTGGGGTTTCCCTTGTCCTTTGCTGTCTCCCTCTTTCTCCCACACCCTCATTTTGCAACAAAGATTCCCAATCCACTGGCCATCTTGGCCAGCAATCACAAGCGTTTCTTGAATGAGCCAACCATCTCCCTGGCAACAAGGCAGCCTGAGACAATAACAAGTGCTTTCCTCTCATGTTTCCCACCTCTGAAGAAATGCCTTGCCTTTAATTTGTCCCCACTGCTCAGAAACACAACTGATGGCAACTGAAATGCAGCTCATGGAGGGACCAAGATGGAGGTGTATGAGAAAGATGAGTTCAGCCTTAATGGAAAAGAGTGACAGACCTTCAGGAAGGGCAGGCTGAAATATTTGTCCTGGACTGCCACTTGGATATTTGTAATGGGTCTGAGACCAGCAGACCCAGTACAGTAGGAATGATTATTTAGCTTCAGCTGCAACTGGACATCCCAACAAATGCTGACACCAGGCAAAAATGGGGTGTCTAATGCCATCCCTTTATTCCATTTTCCCTTTTCTGCCACTCCATCCCGCTCTTCTACGAAGCAGCCCTAAGTTATTCCTCACCACGGTGACGTTCTCTTTGCTCCCTACAGCAGATCAGCACGGGCTGGCTGCGTCCTCAGGAAAGCAGCACAAACCCAGGAGTAGTGTCCATCCCCCAGATCGCCCAGCCAGATAACAGAGGCTTCCTACAGGCACGGCAGTGCCTCATTAACCTCACCTGCCCTCCCCAAAGTTATTAGCAGCCTCTCTGCATTTCTGAGAGAGCTGGGGTTAGGGACACGCAGCGGGAGCCAGCTGGTCCAAACAGATACCTGACTGAAATGAAGTAACACCCACAAATGTCTAGAGTGGACAAGTACAAAAATCCAGTTACACAGGAGAAGGTCTTACAAAAGAGAGATTCTCCCCCACACTGCTCCCCTCCAGCGCCTGGAAGGCAGCAGGTGACGGGGCTGCAACCCCGCTCCTGCCACTGCCAAGCAGGAGCAAGGAGAGGGCTGCTCCCAAAATCCCCTCTCAGCACGAGCAGAGGGGATAGGCTGGAGGCAGTGGGTTTCTGCAGACACCACAGTGCTCAGAAGCAATCTGAGGTGGCCCTCTCTGCCAGCCACCTCGGGTGGGCTGTTGAGTTACACTACAGACATTTTTTACACGCTACTAGCCAGTATTTTAGAATGTCCCAGCACGTCTTTGTTTGGCTCACAGTTCAGGAGTCACACGCTGTACACAGCAGAAGGTCACCACAGACACATTTTGCTACAAAGTCCGAAAGAAAAAAAATCCCTATCAAAATATTTTAACACTTTAGCAGCTTCTTAGTTTTCCCTTTCATAGCTGAAACAGAGAAACATCCAGACTCACAGGGGGAAAAAAGTTCCGTGTGAAGGTCACCGCCTGCCACCTCCAGACCCCGAGCGCTGGACCTGTGACCTGCCACCTCAGGCACTTGGATCTGAGCCACACAACTGATATTTGGATTCTCTGTTGAGTAATTTCTGAAACATTTCAGCCTGTTTCTGCCTGGTTTGTGAACGTAAGAGCACGCTCCTCAGCTGTTTTCATTCCACCCTGCACGGGGCAGGGTGTCTGCTCACTGCAGCCAGCAGACTCCACTCCAACCTGCAGACACCCCCCAGCCTCCCAGCCTGGCTGCAGCTCTGGCATCTCACCCTGGTGGGACTGCACGTGCTGCTTTTACACCAGCTTCTGGGGTCAGCACTGACCCACCCAGGAAGAGGATTGATGCTTCTTTGGGTTGGGATTTCTGAAGCCAGACCTTGGAATCAGCTCTTCAGAGACAGGAGAATCCATTCCTCCCCTGCCCTTCCTGCTCGATCAGTTCCAAACACTTGGACTGACTCCGAGATCCTGGCTTCAGACCTCCATTTCCCATTTGCTCTGCCTGGGTACACTGAAAGGGAATCAGTGAGGAGCTTGTTTTATTAATACATTTGCACTTTAGAGGACCATTTAATCCAGAGGCTACATGTTACAGCCTGACTCTTTCCTGCCTGTAATCTGATTATAAAGGTAAGGACTGAGAAGTGCCCTACAGACCAGCTGGAGGGTCCTGAGTAGGCAGGCAAGACTAAGCCTCTGCCCCTCTTGTGTGTGTAAGCCCTTGGCCCACGGGGGATGCAGGCCCAGGGCAGTGGTGATGGACCCTGGAGATGAGGAGCACCCCTGGCCTCTGCTCCTCCTGCTGTCTCCTCACCGACCGCTCCTTCCTCACCCGCCCTCTTGCAACACATAAAGGACTTGTGACTGCACTGCACAGCTTTCCTGGAGTCTCACACTCACCTTCCATGCTGTGTGCAGCGACCACGTGCCACGAGCTGGCAGGATGTGCTCCTGCCCCCCTGTGCTGAAGGACACCAGACAAGGACCTGGGTGCCACGGCCCTTCCTGAGCCAGGCACAGCTGCAGGAAACCCGCTGCCCTGGGTGTAAAAATGAAATCCTACACGCAGGCTGTTTTGTTCTTAACCTGGGGACAGGTCCTTATCAGCAGAGAGGGTCAGCGAGACCTGGAGCTTCTGCTTTTTGTGATTTATTTGGTCTTTTTAGCTCCTATTTCCTACATCGATCTCACTTCGACTGCCAAAAGCTACGGGGTTTATTCTGGGCTCTTCCCCCAGTGTTTCACTGCTATTAGACTAAATACTGGAGGTACAATTATGGGCAGGAGAAAAATGAGCAGAGAGAGAGAGGATTTGGTTATTTTCCCTCAATAAGAACAGCACAAATAATCTCACTCACATTTATTAACTAGGCAAGGGTTTTTTTTCACTCCGAACATGGTCGGGATGCCATTTGGAAGGGATAGAGGGGCAGACGTGTCTCCCAGGAAGTGAGACAGGGGAAGTGGTAATAGCCAAGTGGTCCCTGGGGAAAACCTGTCCCGGGTGTGTCCCCTCCTTTCCCGCTCGCTGAATCAGGCTGGAGCCACGGCCCTGGCTCCCCCTCCTGAGCTTTCTTCTCCTGGGGGCTTAAGTGATGAGTAGGGGAAAATCCCCCACTAAAAGATTTGCACTGGAAACCCTTGGCTGAGGAATGACTTTTAAAATAGAAAAGCTTTGCTTGAAAAGGGATGAACCAGGCAGCATAATACTCAACAAATCGCCTGTTTAATGGCCTCTCTTTATAGCAGCTGTGCATTAATAACAAAAGCGGGGTAGCAGAAGCCATGTGCTTCTTTGTAAGATTAAAATAAATACTATTTCATGCTAATACCAGCAACTTTTGTGGAGGTTGCCTAAGAGAAAGGAGCAAGTGGAAGATCACGGCCTGAGAGACTCAGTTTCCTTCCCCTTCGCTGCTGGATGAAGAAATATTTCTGCTGTCTACGAAGGGAGCAGACACTCTGGATCAGCCCCCCCAGCCAGTGGTTTGTTTAGAGCGGTTTGTGGCAGGCTTGTCTGACCCAGCACGACACCACAGCAGGGCAGGAGTAACTCCTCCAAGACTGCACACCCGAGGGGAAACTAGGCTGGGGAGAACTTAATCTAACCTGCTTTTACTTTGCAAGGCGTAACCCAGGAGCCCTACTGCTCCAAAACATACACTGCAACAGGAGTGGTCACATGAGGGTGAGGACAGTTCACGAGCACAGCAGAGCAGCCTGCCCCAAGAGCCCGGGCAGCCTCCGTCCTCGAAGGGTTTCAGAGCCAGCCGGGTAGAGCCCCGAGCAACCTGGTTTGACCGCAGAGCTAACCTCGTGTGAGCAGGAGGCTGGGCTGGACACCCCCTGAGCTCCTCTCCAGCCCGAGCTGTCACACGGTCCCAGGAACATTTGGCGTCTTTGCCACGGGAACACGCAGGAACACGACATTTTGTGCAGACCAGCACTCCACCTCCCGTTCCTGGCAGTCCTGATAACAGCTCTCCCCCTCCACACCCTGTGCCGTGCCAGGCCTGGCACTAAGGCAGTGATGAGCTTTCCCCCCTCGAATTAGGACTTCAGGCGTTTTAAAAAAAAAGGAAAAAGGAAGAAATTTTATATTTGAAAGCTGTCTGCCACAGACTATTTCCCAGACATGGAGAATGATTTGTTTCTGTTTTCCTGGGCAGAGGTTTTTAGCTGAGACGAGATACGTTGCCTTGCTGAGAGCTGAGTCACCGAGTAATCAACAGATTAATGTGTTCGGTTCGAAAGCCATCAGCATTAGTCCTGGGCAGGCTCACAGAGCTCCATTACGGTATCGTCCCCACGTTTGGGATGGAAATGTCTCCAGGATTTAGAAAAAAAATCCCCAGATGCAAAGAAATCAGAATACCTCCTTGCGACTGGGATAAATAAGGTACCTCTTCCTCCAGTGACACCACAGCAGGATTCTGGCATCCCTGCTAGGGAATGCTTTTATTATCAACCCTCAGATAAGGAGCTGGGGGTATGTCATACATCTGTCACTTGAGAGCTACCTAAAAATAGTCATGACAAACTCAGTGGCATATAGGACTTTGCTTTTACCAGGTCTTAAATATGAAATTATTTTATTTCCAGTGAAACTGAGTAGTTTTACTTTCTCTAGGATGGCAGCAAGCAAAAAGAGAGGTCTTGATTTCTCTCTAGGGCTCTGGGTTTCTCTGTGTGGGCTTGGTCTGAGCCAAAAATGCAAAAAGTTGAGGCAGAGGCTGGCAGGGGCACCTCACAGAGGAGCCACTGTTTAAAAATAGAGAGCTGGTGAAAGTCACCACAGAGCAGCAACTGTAAAAGCTGTGTGGCACGAGAGGCTGCTGGGCATCACAGAGCTGTTCTGATAAGACACATGCCAATGCTGCTGCCTAAGAGCCTGTCCATACCAACCTCACTGAAGTAAAATATCCCCTTGTTTTCACGGGAAGTTGTCATTTGGGTACACTCAAATTTGGGACGTGGGAGTAAAAGCCAGTCAGGCCCCAGTCAAGTTAATTCTAAAAGCTTTCCTGCATGAGCAGGCTGGTGGAAGGGCTTGGAACAGCAGCAAGCCTTGTGCCCAGTCCATCTCTCCGTGCAGCCTGTGTGTCCAGCACATGCACCGGTGCCAGGACACGGTCTCACTGTTTCCCCACGTCTGTGGGTACCTCTGTCTAGGCTGTCCCTAGACAAGGGATTGGTTTTTTGCCCTGGACTGGCTGGTGCCAGGGCATGAGAGAGTGTGGCTGTTGTGACACAGGGCTACACTGCCCAGCAGTGATTTAACTTACCCGTCGTTCCTTGTCGCCGTACTCGATGCCCAAGGTATCCATGGCACGGACAATGGCTGCCAGCGACTGTATAGTGTTGCTGTAGACCACTGGCTTGTACTGCTTCACGTCTTCTCCAGAGAAGCCATCCTCGTGGATGATCCTGAAGAAAATGCAAAGGATAAAAAACTCTTGAGAATGTAATTTCAGTGGGGGAGACATTTAAAAGACAGCTGTGCTCTTCTGAAGAGCACATCTGCTCGCTTGATTTGCTTAATTTAGTCAGCATTTCTTTTTAAACCTTTCTGTTTGTTCACCAGGAGTGTCTGAGCCCAGTGCTGGAATTAGCATCCCTTTTGCTCTCTCTCAAAGAGGTTTTCTGCAAATGCTGGAGCCTGGAACCTCGAGCACCTCGTGTTCACAAGCTCACTGCTCACAGCGGGGAGGCTTCCAGATCCTACATTACCTTCCCAGCCAAGGTCTATGGAAACACGTTCAGTGCTTACAATGACCCTCAGATCAGACCTCAGCCACTGAAACAAATGATAGAAACCCCTGTTTCTTGTCTAGTCCTTTTAACAGGAGCCTCAAGCAAGGAACTAGAGTCAAAATACCCCAGGTAAGCATGGAGACACAGGCAGGGAGAGGGGAAGTGACTTAGTTATGCAGCATTTAAAGTATCTGCAACCCTCCCCACCTGCTTTCCCCTCCTTCCTTCCCCTTTAGAAACAGTGCTGGGATTTTTGTTGCCTCGAGGTGTGTTATGTTATCCCTTCCTGAAGCAAGACTGGGATGGGACCCACAGCTCTGCACACTGGATGCTCTGTGCCTTGGTCTCTATTAAACCATTTGGTGGAGGGAGTTCTTGCAGCCCCTTGCTCAGATCAGAAGACTGACCCCTGTAATTTGTTCATCTCTAAGTAACTCAAGAACTAAACCTGGATGTGTCTAGGAAACAGCCAGGATTTGCAGAGCTAATTGTGTTTGACAATAATTCTTCCCAGTGAAGACATAAGTTATGATCCTGTCTTAAATGTCAGAAGAGCATGATCTGCTTAGCCAAAATGAAATCCTTGTTTGCTCATCCTCAGATGTCACTGGACAACAGAGAGTCTTTCGGTAGCAGATCTGGTCCCTGAGGAAACCCAGCACCCTGGCAGTAACAGGACTTTTGATGCCTTTTTTTCTGAACCTGATACACACAACTGAAGGTCCCGACCAGTGCTGGCACCTCCCGGGGGAGAGGGAGCACGAGTGGGGATCACCGTGAGCTTGCAACAGATACAGTGCTGGGGTGGAGGACAGGGCTGCATGCCAGCCCTGTGTTACTAACTGATGACTACACGAAGAACAAGGCTGGTAGAAACATGCTGACCAAGACAAGAGATCTCCTTCCCCTGATGTGAAACTCACTGAAGGGTTTTCTGACACGACGCGACTGACTCTGCTGTCCCCACCACAACCTTTGCTCGCTCAGCACTGAACACTCAGCTCCTGGGAAGAGCTGCTCAACACCCCCTGAGCCCCCCAAAAATACGACTACAAGCAAAACCAGCCTCAGACAGACAGGGCAGAGCGCCCTGTGGGGGTATCCTCCAGGGAGGGGGAATGGTGCTGGTGTGCTGGAAATAGCACAGGGGGCTGCTGGTTCACCCCACCTAGGCTGAGATGAACAGGGGCGGACGAAAACCTTTCTGACTTACTAAATCCAGACGTGCCAATTTGTCAAAAGCTAGTTTGGATTTTGATGGAGTTATGGGCAACTGCAGACCTTGTACCCTGTAGCTGTTATTTTGCCTGAGTCCAGCGCTTGTGCCGAGGTTCGGGACAGTAGCCTTTGAGTAACGGGGCAGGAGTGGGGGCAGCAGAGCTGTGTGTCCACACTGGATCTCATGGATCATTTACGGGTACTCAGACAAGCTGCCGAACTTCTGGGAAATGTGTTCTTTGCCAAAAGTTGCAGTCAAACCTGCAGAGTTATGGTTGGCACAAGGCACCAGGATCTGCATCGATCCTGTTTGAGTTCAAGAGGGACTGTGCAGCACCGGTTCCTCCCGGCTCCGAGCAGGGAGGAAAGAGGCTCAGCAGAGCAGGGCCCCAGGGGAGGCAGGCAGGCTGTTAGCAAAAGCATCACCAGGAATAGTTCATTCTTTCTGCTCGGTTGGCTCAGGGCTGGATTTTGGGCGAGCGAGACTAAATGCTGGTTTTTGGGCAACTAAGAGAAGAAAATATAAGAGGGGGAAAAAAAGGAGTGAGATCAGGTAAAAGGGGCAGTGCAGGCTCAAGAGGATGCCGCTGAAATTTGTTTGGGTCAGTTGCTGGAGGAGATGGAAGTGAGCCCATACCTCAGGCTGGCTTTGTTTCTGCCTTTCATTGACAGACATCAGCTCGGGAATTGAGAAGGCAAAAAGAGGGCTGAACATCTGTATGGGCAAAGAGGTGAGCTTTGGTCTTCCCTGCAGTCTAAACTGTCTCTGGCCCTGTGCCTGACATTTTCACTTCTCAGTACTCCAAGCCAGTCAGCTCCCAGTGGGGTAACAGTGCTCCCTGTGCTGAAGGGGCAGAACTAAGGATGGAGAGTGGCTCTGGGATCCCTCAGTGAACGTGCTGCAGCTGGGGAACACACTGCCACCCTTCAAAGCACATCAAAGGGTTACTTTTAAAGGGGGCAGAAAGAGTGGAGTTAAAAACCCCCCAACTGTTCCTGTGTGAAATCTCTCCGGGAGTGCAGCCACAGCGACTGGAAGCAGCCTGGCAGATGCCAGTATTGAAGTTTTGCTGTAGGAAGTACCTACAGATTAATCAATCATGCAGTTAGCACAGTACCTGATATTTGAGAGAGCAAATCCCCACTGACTCCTGCTCCAAAGCCTGCTAGGACACCATGAACTGGTTTATTGTCCTATATGCTTTTTGCAAATGTTTCTCCATTTGCTTGCCTTGGTGATCTGATGGCTCAAATACTGTAGCAGCTTTTTCCATAGTCCTTTGGAAATGTTCATGCTGCCATTCACCCATTTGGGATGCACCTTTCTTCTTGCCAGCTGTAGTGCTTTACTGCCTAGAGGACATGTGGAGCTCCAACATCACTCCTGGGAGGGTTCCTGCTGTGGGACAGGGCTTGAGCCCCTCCTGTGCCACAGGACACAAGGAGCAGTGGGGTTTGGGTGCTGCAGTGAGCTGTGACCACTAAAATTGCACAGCTGTGGGAACCAACAGAAGTGAGCAGTGCGTCAAGACTGTCAAGTCTTTAAAGGTTTAGGCAGGGTGGGCTACTCCTTAAGCAACCTGCAAATTATGGGAGCAGAGTGTTTTCAGCACCAAAAATGTGAATCCTCTGTTTTCTAGATGGCTTTTACCTTTCTCTGTGTCTGAACTACAGACAAATGCTGCAGGCAGGTCCCCCTTTGCCACACTAGAACTGATTCTCTCCAAGGCAAAGGAAGAAAAGGGATTTAAGAGGAGCCCCGGGGGCTGTGGAGGGGGGAGAGAATGCTGTAATTTTAAGAAGTGATTCTGAGCAATTAAAAAGCCATTTCATTCACCAAGTGACTAATGAAACACTGTGCTCTGAGTGGAATGGCGAGAGACAACTGAAGCAACCTGATTGCCTAAGGTACCCGTTAATGCCTGCTCCCCATCCCTCAGCTGCTAACAACAAACCCCGTATGTTGCCATGTTATGTTGTTGTACTCGTGTCAGAATGGCAGTAACAGACAGGTATTTGCTGGGAAAATGGTTCCACTGCAGATCAGATCTTCTGCCATCCCCAGCAAGTCATTAATCCTGAAGAAGTGCCCAGTGCCTCAGTGATTATTGCTTAATTACAAAATAAATGAAATACTTGGAAACAGGGGGTGCATTCTGCGTAGCAGCTTGCTTTGGCTTCCCTTCAACAAAGCACTTACATGCCTTCAGCCTGTCCCTACAAAACGAAGGCAGGAAAAGGGCGAAGCCAAGGATAACTTTGCTGCCTGTCCCTGTTGACCCTGCCCCAGTGCCTGAGGAGCAGAGCCCAGGACAGAGCCCAGGACAGAGCCCAGGACAGCCCCAGTGTTTGAGGAGCAGAGCCCAGGACAGAGCCCAGGACAGAGCCCAGGACAGCCCCAGTGCCTGAGGAGCAGAGCCCAGGACAGAGCCCAGGACAACCCCAGTGCAACAGGGCCGTGGCTCAGCTGGGGGCTGATCCCACCAGGGAGCTGTTTTGCCCAGGTCACTCCTGAGGGGAGTGTCCATCCATCCTGAAAACTTCTGGAGCAGGAGCTACAGCCATCCTTGTCCCCGTGCACCAGTCCCAGCCAAGCTATTCCGGCACTCTCCGTCCAGCTCCTCCAGCCTGAGCCAGGTTCAGTAAATGCACTGACACTTCCCTACCCCTTCTCCAAGCAGGCAGTCCTCCTCCTCTTTGAGGCACAGGGCCCCAGACTAGACCCAGTCCTCACTTCTCTAGCCTGCCAACATCGTCTGAGCGTGGAAAGCTTATCCTCTGATGTGCTGAAGCACCTCTCCCAGCTCCTCATCACTGCCAGGGGTAATCACGTATTTTCATCAATCTGTCATTGATGAAAATTTGAAGGAAAGTGAGCCCAGTGAGTCCTGGGTGACAGAGTCCTCAGCTCTGACCACGAGCCACCAATAATTGTATTCTTTGGGAATGAGCTGTGCTACTCATCCAGTGTTGTGTAAGACCTGAAGTAGTTTTATCTGGACTATTTTTCCAGGTCGCTTTATAAAAATCCAATGGGATCGTGCCAAAACCTTCCCAAAATCTCAATGTGGAACCAACTATTCTGCTCCTGCTTCTGCTGAGAAATCAAATGAGGTTAGTTTAACATGCCTCATTTTTGTACAATCCATGCTGGATGTCACTCATCTCCCTTTATCCCTCCAAGGTGCTTGCAAATTAGTTGATTGATAGTTCAGTTCTCTTGAAAGCTTCTAGAAGCTGACTGGTCTATAATTCCTACTCCTCTTTTCCCCCTCTATATTCAGAGATGAAGACCATGTTTACACTTTCTCTCGTCTCCTGGTGTCTCACCTGCCCTCCCAGAGCTCTCAAGCAGGAGTGTTTGTGTTTCTGAGGCGGCGCCGGTAGGTATGTGCCAAGGAGTGCTTTAAACACGGCTGATCTGAAGATATTTAATCTCACTAAACTTGTCTTTCTTGTGCCAGGGAGGGGGATGGCATGCTCAGCAGGGGAGCCCGTGGACACCCCTGTTCCCCCTCTTGCTTCCAGCACTTGGCACCCTCCATCCCATCCCTTGCATCCCATGCAGGTTCTCCTGGCCCGACTGACACAGCCCTGCCTCATCTCCTGCCCTTTGTCACCACTCCAAAACCTTGAGCCAACGCCTCTGAAGTATTTCCTGTGGAATTCAGGGAACTCTGTGTGGCTTCAAACCGTCTGCATCGCTGTGAAAGACATACACAGAGAATTCCAGTTGCCTACCAGAGAAAATAAATCCCATACTGTTTCTGTTTTACCTAAGGTGATTTACTTTCAATCAGCAAGATGTTTCCAGCTGAATGAAGTTTTCCCATATCAGTGCACATCCCTACAATTACAGTGATGTGCTTGAATAAAACCAGGCAAGAAATCACCAGGGGATTATTGCACTCGAAGGGTATCGCAAGCAAATTCCTCATGAATTAACGGTCCAGTTTCTACAGGAGCAGTCCTGCCCCTCACCTTCACCTGGACTAGTCAGGGTAGGTAAAGGTCATGGCACAGCTTTCCTCCAGAGCCTCAGGGATTCTGAAGAAAACTCTGCAAGCTTTGTTTGCAAATGGGGAAAACCAGTGCAAAAATCTGATTTTAATATGTAGGGAGGGGGATGATCAGATTCTGATGGAAAATCTTCTGCTAGAGGTAATCAGCTACTTTAAATTTATTTTTATCTTGATATGAGGTTAAAAACTTTGTTTACAGGGGAGTTATGAAGCTAAATTCCAGCGATTCTCTTCTCGCTCATTTAATAGCCTGAAATGCGATTAAAAACTCCTGGATTATGTTAAACTAAATCAACGCAGATGCCCATGACCTTGTGTTTCAGAAAGTGCAAAGGCACAGTTCAGACCTCCGTGACAGGGTGCAAATCTCCCTAAACTCTCATTCCTTTTCCCCTCGGCTGCACTTGAATGCCACGCTGGACATCCTATTCCCACAAGAAATTCTCTGAGATGGAGATTAAAATGACTGTTTGCCTACATGCCCATTTTTTTTTGAGAGGAAAAACAGCTTCCCTAGTCAGGGTCATGTAAAAACTGCAAATGGAGCTCATTTTAAAAAGCATAATTTTTTCAACCTCGACTTTTAATATTGGTTCAAGAAATACTGATGGAGCCCTGTGACAGACTCCCAGCTGAGGAAAATCTGCTTTCTGGAGGAAATACCTTTGGGTCACTCAGAACTGAACTCTTACCACCAAAGTATTCCTTGCATGCAAAGATATTATTCTAACTAACCAGATGGTTCACGTTAAAAAATAAGCCAATCCATCAGGCGACTGAAATGCTGCCAGAGTCTACAGCCCTGGAAATGGCCAAGCTTACTCCAATCAGCTGCACAGGTTTCCCGGCCCTGCACAAGGCAGCACCATTCTTGCTCCTCTAAGGCAGTGAAATTTGTGCCTAATGACCTAAGTCACTCTGAGGCCTTCCCGGCATCTCTTTCAAGCCAACCACGTGCTTTGGCACCTTAACTGCTGCCCAGAAAGCTTGGAAATGATGTTACAAGAAACTCTCTTGTGTCTGCTCAAAATAGACGTTGCTACCATCTTATTTTTGCCTGTAGTTGAGCAGCTATTGAGCTAATGATGATTTGCTTGCAGACACGTAGGGGCCAGACACTGCATCTTCCTCACAACTTTTGACTGCAGCTTGCTTTCAGGTATATAAAATACATGAACTTCCAGTCTCATATGGACCTAAACCAGAAACAAGTGCACTGAAGTGCACTCCCACTATGGTGCTGTGTCCCTGCAGCCCTGCGGCTTTTTGGTAGTCTTCTTTTAATTATTATTATTTTTTAATTGAGTTCTACATCAATGCCTAATTTTGGCTTTGGGCTGTCTTGAAGGGTGATCCTGCTTCGGTTGAATGCTGCAGCTGGGAGGAGAGATGACTCCCTGGGCTGCATGCTGAGGGCCCTGCCACGTGTCCTTCATCGCACTGGGGTGTTGGGTTGGCTCTTCCACCCCACATCTGGGATGCCCCACTGACCCTTCCCATCTCTGCTCTGTGAGGACTGTTTCAGCATTTACATTGTCAACAGGAAGCAGTGGAGTGAAATACTTTACAATTTCAAGAGTGTAAACAGTCTACTGCATCCTGAAAGTAATTAATTGCTGTTGATGAATGAAAGACACTGGCTCTGATATTTCAAAAGAAGGCAAGGCTGAGCAGGCAGAGCAGTCAGCTACTGTGCTGGTACTCCACCCAAGTCAAGAGGGACAGTCATCCTTTGAAATGTAACATTGCAAAGTCAGGAAAATCACAGACTCCTTTAGGTAGGAAAAGTCCTCCAAGATCGACTCCAACTGTTACTCCAGCAGTGCCAAGTCCACCAACAAACCAGGTCCCTAAGCGTCACATCTCTATAGACATGTCTTTTAAACATGTCAGGGGTGGTGCCTCCACTTCCCTGGGCAGCCTGCTCAAATGCCTGACAACCCCTCCAGTCCCTCCCAACACCCAATTGAAACCTCTCCTGGTTCAACTTGAGGCCGTTTGCTCTTGTCCCATGGCGTACCCATGACAGTAAGCACTGCCCACACCAAGACTAATCGTGCACTGAGTCAACCACCCCGGTGATTCGGCCCACCTGAGTCACCCTAATGACAGCTCTTCCCTACAGAGATCAGTGGCCACTGGTCCCCAGAGGAGTCGTGGTCCCCAGAAGCACCATCGTGCTCCTAAGTGCTAATGACAGTCCCAGTGACAGTCCCAGTGGCAGTCCCAGTGACAGTCCCAGTGACAGACCCAGTGACAGTCCCAGTGACAGTCCCAATGACAGTCCCAGTGACAGTCCCAATGACAGTCCCAATGACAGTACCAGTGACAGTCCCAGTGACAGACCCAGTGACAGACCCAGTGACAGACCCAATGACAGACCCAGTGACAGACCCAGTGGCAGTCCCAGTGACAGTCCCAGTGGCAGTCCCAGTGACAGTCCCAATGACAGTCCCAATGACAGTACCAGTGACAGTCCCAGTGACAGACCCAATGACAGACCCAGTGACAGACCCAATGACAGACCCAGTGACAGTCCCAGTGACAGACCCAGTGGCAGTCCCAGTGGCAGACCCAGTGACAGACCCAGTGACAGACCCAGTGGCAGTCCCAGTGACAGTCCCAATGACAGTCCCAGTGGCAGTTCCAGTGACAGACCCAGTGACAGTCCCAGTGACAGTCCCAGTGGCAGTCCCAGTGACAGACCCAGTGACAGTCCCAGTGACAGTCCCAGTGGCAGTTCCAGTGACAGTCCCAATGACAGTCCCAGTGACATTCCCAGTGACAGTCCCAGTGACAGTCCCAGTGACAGTCCCAGTGGCAGTCCCAGTGGCAGTCCCAGTGACAGTCCCAGTGGCAGTCCCAGTGGCAGTTCCAGTGACAGTCCCAGTGACAGTCCCAGTGACAGACCCAGTGGCAGTCCCAGTGGCAGTCCCAGTGACAGTCCCAGTGAGCTCCTGGGCTCTGGGGAGCTGCTGTGAGGGCCAGGCTGGGGTGGCTGCTGAGGCACTGTGATGCACACAGGCTCAGGACCCGACCCCCAGCGCAGACCGCAGGGATTCAGTGCCTGGCTCAGGCCCAAAGCCAAACCTCAGAGCCTTGCCCGACAGCAGAGGCACAGTGGACAGCAGGAGAAGGGTGCAGTCAGGAGAAAAAAAACCATCACACCTGCTGATCCAGCAGCGACACACAGACCCTCTCCTTGCTGCCCCAGATCAGTTCCTTGCGCTCCCAAGAGGCAAATCTGCCCAGAGGGGAAGCAAAGGGCTCAAGCAGAGCTGGGCAGAGGCTGCCCAGCCCCACGTGTCCCACACCAAGCTGGGAGTGGGGCAGACTTAGATTTTAGGCAATGTCAGGCCACTGGCATAGTTTGTTTTTACTAAAATTTGCAGTTGGTTAACTTTGATAATGTGCCCTCTCCCGGGGCCTCAATATTAAGATCAAATATTGAATACCCTACATGCACCTAATTAGCCTTAATATGCACCCTGCTCGGCTCAGTAAGAACAGCAAAGAAACACAGTCAAAAACAATTAGACCAGGACTTTTTTTCGATAAAAAACCCCAGCTGGACTACACAGACTCCTGCAGCAGCATTTGCATTAGACCAGATTGCATTTTTCTGGGGAAAAAGCCTCGGAGCCAAAAGGGTTTCAAATAGCACCAGTGGAGGCTGACAGCTGCATTCTCTTTTGTGCATTCCCAAATAATTCAGCAAAGGAAAAAGGGTTTCTGCTCCAAGTGACTTATCTTCTCATCCCATGCAATGTGCTACATAGTCAATCTACTTTGTCCACGCTGGGCCTGAGACCAATGAGATCCCACAGGGAAAAAAAATCCACCGGGCCGGTGATGACCCACATGAGAGAATTCTCATTAATTCCTCAGTAATGTTACATAAGGTCATTTTGTTGAATTAAAATTATTGGGATTAATCCTCTTAAATGTTCTCTTAGATGCAAGGGGGATCCAACTGCAGCTGGATCATCCCACAGCTGGTTCTAGAAAGTCAAAATAGTGTTTTAAAGCCCCGTAATGGTTTTGTTAAATTCATCCCCTGAACAAGGACACAAAGCAGCTTTTTATGGCTTTTTTAGATCACTTACAACTTCTGTAAGCTGTCATTAACTATCATCAAAGCCTGAAAAATGAGGCAAATGGGTTCAATGTCAGTTTTACTGCCCAAACCTAAATAATATTTTTGGTTTCCCATCTGCCTCATCTGAAGTGTTTTGATAGCTGGAAGGTGACTTTGCCTTTCAGAACCTTTTCAGCTGTTGCTCTCCATAACCAAACATTCTGTGGACAACAGAGGAAATGAGACATGCACAGCTTCTTGATCTCCCCATGTATTTCATCCTCACAATCCGGAGTTCCTCTCTCACGTCTAGAGCGGATCTTTGCACAGTTGACATATTTTTCTGTGTGTCCTAGCTGTATTAGTGCTCATTAGGAATTGTGTGCTGTCATGAAAACACTCAGCTAAAATAAAAAGATGCTTTAAAGCAGCTTTGCTTTTCTGGGATATCAAATCTAGCAGCAACTGTCTTTCTGAAGCAATAATTGATGTGTTTGATTAGGTCTGGTGGCAGATGGGGGTTTTTCAATACTTTTGATGTTTCAACACATTTAAGCTGAGAAGGAATCAATTCTGGAGAGAGCGATTATGCTATTCCTTGTATCCTGTCCATCTTCCCTGGCATGATTACAGCTCAGGGGCTCCATCTCTGAGCAGTGTGCTTGCCACAAGCCCCTGGGTGTGCTGCCAAGCTGACATTAGCCTGCACTAATCTCAGCTCAGAGATCTTTGAGTCATGGTGTTCCCAGTTCTGCAATGTGCTGCCTTTCCGTCAGAGGATATAATCAGGCAACACCCCACAGATCACAGTCCAAGGGACAGTGCTGGGAAAAATCCCTGAAGACTGCAATGGATCCTCCAGCAATGGAGAATGTTGCAATCAAAATGGGGATGTCTGGTGTAGATGTGACATGGTCTGGGGAGAGGAACAGCACTTTGGCCTCTGTCCCTCCTGCTGCTGCAGGCTGCATAAAACCAAACCTCGCCTAACTGGGCTACCTCTGGCAACGGGGCTAAAAGATTGCTGCTGCCTGCACTTTCTGGAGCCCCCTGGAAGTCAGTGCCCAGAGCTGGAGCACGGCTGGCACGGCAGGGCAGGCACTCCCGGGCGGGGCTGTGCGAGCCTGCTCTGTGCCCCGTGCTGGGTGATGCCAGGTGAAGGGGTGAGCCCTCCCAGCCTGGCTGCTCACGCCTGCTCCCTCTGCTGAGGCTTTCCAGGCCGAACACTTGGAGCTGCAACACGCCACATACGGCAGTTTAGGATTCTGCCCACGCTGCTAAGAAGGTTTCACAGCAGAAAGGATGTTGCACTTGTGATTAATTACATGCATTTGGATATATTTAAATCGTAACTTCTACACTACTTCAGGTTATCTGAAAGGGAGACAAATGCACAGCTTTTACCGCTCTTCCCTGACACCTGCAACAAGGATTCAAATAACCCTTTAGGGATTCTCAAATGCAGCTGATGTTTAGAAAATACTGGTGGGGAACAAGACCTTGGCTGGTCTAATTCAGTACATGCATCCAGAGAGGCATCTTACCTGTGGCAAGGGGGGAAGGCCCTCAGCTCTGAGTCTCCCACCTAAAATTGCCCTGAGAAAGGTGAAGGAACAGTTTTTTCCAGTGTTTCCTTTTCAGCCAAGCTATTCCACCACAATACTGTTTGAAAAAGGATTTAAGACCTTGGGCACCCTCAGTGCCTCATGGCACTTCTTGGCACAGGGGACACCTGCTCCGGGGTCCCTCTGTGTGTCTCCCTGTGCTCCTGTCTCTCTGAGCTGGGACAGCCAGTCAGTGCCTCCCTGGAGGCTGCTGGGTGGAACTGGGAGGCAGGGTGCTGCCAGCAGTGGAAGAATACAAACACATGCCACAGCGAACGCACCCACTGCCAAAAGACCACCAATGATTATTTGTCCTTACTCTGCAGAGCGAGCTGGCACTTTGTAACCAGATCCAAGAGCTGTCCTGTGTACCAAGGGCTGGCCACTGGCAGGAACCAGAGGAGCTCCCCTGCACCCTGGGTGACTCAGCCACCCTGATGGGATCCGCAGGGTGCCCCTGTCCCCCGGGCACCCCTCACACACCCGCCGGGGGAGGCACGGGTCCCTGCACTCTCCTGGAGCTTCACGGCAGCCTTTGGCACAGCAGCTCCTGCCAGCGGAGAAAGGAGGGATCAAGAATCAGGGATCTGGGGTACCCTGGCCAGACACACTCTTCCATCCAAAGCCTGGCTTAGAGCCAGGCCAGCACTTTAGTTCTCCCTCCCAGGCCGTTCTCTGTTAATGGGAGCCCCAGGAGCACTGCACTACCAAGAACCCAAGCAG
Organism: Myiotriccus ornatus; assembly: GCA_036023395.1. Taxonomy (NCBI): domain Eukaryota; kingdom Metazoa; phylum Chordata; class Aves; order Passeriformes; family Tyrannidae; genus Myiotriccus; species Myiotriccus ornatus. Next base: position 12,271,292 of record JAYRBT010000021.1, on the reverse strand, counting down.
AGACTGCTGGGAAGCGAGTCCCTGGGGAAGCCATCCGAGAGCCTGGCACCTCCTCCCCTCCCCTCCTGCGGCCAGGCCCTGCAGAAGCAGAAGCTGCCCCTGGGCTATGGTCTGGTCCTGGTTCAGCCACCACCCTCTTTCCAGGCAGAGGCAGTAACTGAGAGCAGAGCTGCTTTTGAATGGGTGTGTAAATGTGCTTGCCCATTCTGCTGGGAAGCCACCGCTGCTGCAAACATCTCAGGAAACCAGCATATTCCTCCTACTGCTTTCATCAGTCTTCGTCATCCCCCATGTCCTTATCTTCAGCTGAGAAATTCCTTATTGATTTAATTTGCAAATTCGCCTGTAAGTCTTTCCCAAGAGTACCTGAGAAGATGCACGGCAGTTCAAAGCGTCTGAACCGCCTCGTAAGGCATCCAGCTACATACAGGAAATCTGCCTCGTAATAAATTTACTCCACATCTGATCGTCAGAGTTGAAGCTTATCTCTAGTATGATTTTACTGTCCCTGGTGTAAATGATTACTGCCTTCTGGAGAGGTGTGATTCAATTCACAGAGGTTGAGGTCTAATGAGCGTAGACTTCTTTGACTCTCTCTTCCCACCCACAGAGCGGGTGCATTGCTGGCATTTGGATGATGCACCATTTTTGTGGGGCAGACTTCCATTTTTCCAAAAAGCATGTAGGAAGCCTTGAACAACTCATTAGTTTCTCTAGGCTTTTGAGTTTTCCAAACAGCACACGCCTTTCCTTTCCTCTCTGGCTGAGCATCCCTCCCTTCACCTGCAGTGCCGTGAAAAGAAACAGCTCCCAGCTTTGCTACTGTGAGGTCTAGGGAGGCAAGCTGGGAGCCCCTGTGTCTTTTGGGGGATGTGGGGGGGAAGAAAAGAAAACAAATACAACAATGATCTAAATTTGGGAAACGTGGGCAAGGGAGTGCTGACTTGGCATCTAATAGTCCTGCCAGTGTCCCCTTTAAACAAGATGACTGCAGCTTACTAATATCTATATAACAGATTTACAACCTACAGGATATGGGGAAATGCATGATTAAAAAGCAGCACCTAATCCATAACAGAGGCAATAGTGCTGAGTAACCTACAGCAAACAAGTGGCTCATTAACCAATCAATTGATAACGTTAAATGGAATAACTCCCGCTGAACTGCTCGCTGCCCTGGCAGGGTGCAGGCAGGGCTGGGGAAGGTGGGAAGGACAAGTCCATCCCCACTTAGGAAGGATTGGCACAGCTGTCTCTGCTTGGGAACTGGAGAGCTGGAAATCACATTTATCCCAACTAATGCCCCACCAAGAGCCTGAGAAAGGGGCAAGGGAATGGGAAAGATGGGAATGAGAGTGATGAACCAGAGGTCCTGTGAGAAAACTGTTGTGAGCATCTGCAGGACCAGGTACAGACGGAGCACAGCTGCTCCTTTCCCTCGGTGTCCAGGCCTCTTGGGGACTTCTGTAAGGTGGCACCTGCTGAAACGGCTCCACACACCCTCCTGGGACCAAACCCCAGCGCCAGGGAAGTCTCCAAGACACAGGCTGTGACAGCCTGAGGGGCCCCCATCCCACACCTCACACCCTGGAGCCTGGGGCACACAGGACCACAGCGTGGAGGTGCTGTCCCCTTCAAGGGATGGAGGGCAGACATATCTGTCCAGACACCTCCAGGCCAGCCAGGGGCATCTCTCACGAGGAGTTACCTGGTCGGTCTCTCTCCCCACCAAGCTGTTGGGGCTGCTTCATCTGGCTGATGGAAGTGAGACTTCCATTGTTGTTCTTCACTGGGGGAGACCTCTCAGGGATCCCCAAATCCCTCAGAATATCAGGGCATGATGCAAGATTGTTCCCTGCTCTTCATTCCTAAATTCTTGCTTTAGAAGCTCACGGGCAATGAGGCTTTCACCTCTTCTCCAAGAATAATAATCCATAGCATAACACATTTCATCCTTAAAAATATTTCCTGCTGTCCAGTCAAAATTTATCTATTGACAAACTCAAAACCAGCTTCCACAATGTCATTCACGTAGTTATTTTTAGTACCAGCGTTGCCAGCAGAAATAACAGGCCTGATGTATTTCCTCCCCCCGCCTTAGAATGAGGCTTCTGAAATTATAGATGGGAGCACTAATTGAGTGCCAAGAATGCTACAAACGATTTGCACTGTTATGGAATCTGGTAGCAAACCAGCATGCTCCCACCCCACTTGCACGTGCAGTTATGCCACTGTCCACTCACACTGGCAGGAGTATTTGTGACCACAGTTTATGTTTGGTGCTAGAAACTATCCCTGGCAAGGAAGCATTTCGCATTTTTTACCCGAAAAGAACATTAATCTTAAGAACTTCCCCTCCCCTTGTTTTTCATTTGTGGTTCTACAGACATAGTAACAGTGAAAGGAGTCCTTCGATTCCTTTGGTTTCTGTGGTGGGTGATGGACTGGTGCCCGTGGTTCCTGGACTCCCCAGACCACCCCCAGTCCCGCTCTGGACCAGCCCAGGAAGGCTTCCTTGCCAAAGTCATGCACGCAGCCTGCACAGCTGAGGCTGAACTGGAACACAGCTACACAGCAACAAAAGGAAAGAAAGCTTTCTGTTCTCCAGTCATTTAAACAAATAAGATAAACAGCATTTCCCAGCCCAGGAAGATTATGTGTGGCTTTTGTCTCCCCTGTTTTGGTTTCCTGTGCTAAGCACTCACTCACCCATTCAGAGTCACTAATGCCCAAGGCTCAGGGTTGCACTCCCTTGTGTTGATTTCCGTGTGTACCTCAGGGTTTCTTTACATACCCAAATCCTCATTATCGCTGTAAACCACGGTAAATTACAGGAACAGTGGGCTGATAAAAGTCCTCCTAATTCAAAGCAATAGTGAGCCTATTACTGCTGAAAGCACTGGTCCCTGGCTGCAGCAGCACACAAGAACTGAGCGGGAGAAATAAAGAACCTGGAAGGATGTACCAGCAGCACAGGAGTGACACAGATCCATTGGTGTGGGAGCACCGGGGCTGGGGGAACAACCTCGTCTCAGAGGACTATTTCCACCTCACAACCAACAAGATTTCCTGAGCATTCAGTTCAAATCTCTCTTGTCCCCTCTCTACTACCTTCCAATCTCAACATACGTATTTCTGGCTCATTTTTCTTTCAGTTGTCCCTCATTTCCTTATTTTACTCACTCTCCTTTTCTCGGAGTGTGAATATTAAAGTCAATCTCGGCTCATACAATGTCTCCTCTCACTACCCTGCTCCCTTCAGGAACTGCCTTTGGCAATTTGGATCCTGCCTTCCATCAGTTTGTCCACCCAGGAACTCACAGCTTCATGCAATCTTGCAAACCTGCGGCAGCAGAAGGAATTGTGTCACATGGAAAGCAAACGTGTCCCACTTCAGCCGACTCCAGTGGACAGTGCAGCTGTGGGGAACCGCGGGCTGGATCCCCCGAGCTACCTGCCAGCTGATGGGAGGACATGATGTACTTCACTGAGTCCCTACAACACAAATTTCCCGGGCCCTGTGCAATTAGCCATCAGCAAAGGGGCTGTTAAGTGCTGGATAGAAACTCTGCTGAAATCTGTGAGTGTCCCCAGTTTCTTACCGATGAGCTGGAGCAGGCCCTGGGAACGCATTTGTTTGTTTTTCCCTTGTCATCAGCCTGCCTTTGGCTGAGAGCTGTAATCCATTCAGGGAGGACCTGTTTATCTGTGAGAATAGCAGCATTGCTGTGAAGAGGTAAGAGTGGGAGTGTGCTTCAGGCAAAAAAATGCAGATTATAGCCCCACTAGTAATGAATTCAGCACAGAAAGAAAGAAATGCAGGCTGTTCTAATTTTCTGAATAGATGTAATTCCATTTTGTTCCCTGTGAGTCCCTTTGCTGACAATTGTCTGAGTGGAGGGAGTAAAAAAGGGTTCCAAGCAAAACACTTGTCCATGAAGGATGTTATTAAAATGTCCTACTTGAACACTGGTGCTCTGCAGACCAGGGTTGCAGAATACAAGCGTTCCCTCTCCCTTAGACAAGCTTTGTCTAAATGCAGAATGTTTGTCAATTATTTTCCAAAAGCACAATTGCTATCATCAGAATTAGAGCTGGCTTGACTTGTCCTGCCTGATTTAGCACCCACTTGAACAGGGTAGGTTCAGAAGTTCAACATGAACTTGAGGGCTGCTGGATTTGCAGCAGGCTTTAGAAAATGCTCAAGAAAACAACACACGGAGGGAACAGATGGGAGAGATATAGAAAACAGGGATGAAAACCTGAGAGTGGTCAGAGAAATTAAAAAAACTTGTGACAGGTGAAAATCCACTGAAGAAATGATGGCAAAAGTCTCTGACTGGGTGAATTTCCATCATTTGGCTTCTGAGGTCTCATGCTCACACCTGCATACAGACTTGTTTCCATAGCTTTGCCAAACCTCCTCGTCCCTTAGGCAAGAACTAGGCTGGAGGTCTGCGGGATGGATGCTGGTCAAGTCTTAGCAGAGAAACTGTCCCTACCATCCTTCCCTTTAACTTCTTTTTCTTTATTGGTCTGGGCAATGTGTCCTGTCTTCAGGCATCCACTACAAACAGCACAGGTGTCCTGTGAGACAGGGACATGTGGATTTTTGTGGCCACCTGTGGGATTGGGGGTTTGTTCATAGCGAAATTCCAGAGCGATGGGGCTTCCCGAGGCACGCCCTGCAATGCCATGCAATCACATCACGAACTGTCTAACCTGGGAAGTCTGAAAGCATCTCACCCTGGCCTCCGAAACCTTTTCTTCAACCTCTCCTTGATCTGGGAGAAGAAAGGTGTTTGAATTTGGCAGAGCTGGATTCCAACTAGACCCACTTACCTACCACCACGGGCTAGAGCTGAAACATAAATGAGCAAGAGTGAACCTGGTTGTCCCTCACCCCACCGCTCTCTGGAAGGTTGAAGAAATTTGTTCTGACCTTTCCTCTTAAACTAGAGGAAGTTTTTGCATATGAATTCTGACCCTGTCTTTCATACTCACATTCCTGTACCACAGAGAGGTACCAAGGGCACCCAGCCTTTATACCAAGAGTAAAAGGAACTGGAGGAATGTGCTGAGGACTGTCAGGTTCTGTTCATGATGTGAGCAGCAGCACAGTCGCCAGAGTGCAAGGGCCCTGTCCCTTGTGAAGAGGACACAGTCCCTGCCCCTAAACTCTGACTGTGTGACTGTGCTATTATTGGTACACTCAGTGCTGAATGGCCAAAGGAAAACACTGCATTGGCTCTTGCTTTTTTCAGATACAGAAAGGACAGCGGGCACAAAGGCAAACATAGCCTCTCCTGTGCACATGTGACAGTCACAGCATAAGCGACTCGCCATCGAAATGCCTCATTCCTCCTGACAGGTCTTGTCCTAAAACAATGTCTTAAAGTCTGCAGCTGGGCTGGATTTTCCATATCCAGCTGAAACTGCCAAAAGAACAGCAAAAGCCCTGCTAGCAGAAAAGATGTCTCTTAGTTTGGAGAGAAAATCCTTCCCAGCAGTCTGTCTGTAACCGGTGGACATGGTTTGCCCTCTTCCTCCTGAGTGAACGTGCAGCTGTGGCATCTTAAAGCAGAGGATGCTTGAGGAAGGGTATCCACTCTGCTCCACACCTGTGAGAACAGTGGATAAAGGGCATTTGACAGAGAGGGAAAGCTACAGCTCCTGCAGCCAGCTGGTGCAGGTTTCCTTTGCTGTAGTCACCCCGATTTGGGCTCTTGGCTCCAAAGCACTGAGTGTTTCCACAGGGCAGCTGCTTGGTACAGACTGTACCCACCTAAGAACCTGGCTTACATCAGGGGAAGCACGTACAGGGCAGCTGCAGCTCTGGGACAATCTAGTTTCTTTCTCTTAAATGCAGCACCCTTATATTTGTTACTGAGTTTTACCTCGTGGATTCTCTGGGCTGTTTCAGCAGCACTGTTTCTGCTGCAGCTCCTCCCCAGCTTTTTTGAGCCATATCTTCTGAGTTGTGTCTTCTTATACTGCTACACCAAAACATGAATGGGAGTACTGAACAACACTGGGAGCAGGACCAGACAATGTCAGGAAAAACATCCCCTCAGTTTGAAAGCCAATAAAACCAACGTGGGCACGTAGCAGCCCACTGCACACTCACTCTATGCTCAACACCATGACTTAACGTGGTGCTGTTTATAAGCTGGTTTATCGTTTTTGATGATGGTATCCCTCATTACTAAGTTCAGGTGCAGCAACATTCACTTCTCTAATCCTTCTTTGTTTTTCTAAGCTAGTGGTCTTGCTTTCTCCCCCCTGTACTGAGAGGGGATAATCCATAAAAGAAAAAGGTGTACTTCCATTTCCATCCTAATAATTGCTTCTGAGCTGTTTTGCCATAAGCATGTCATCCCTTACAAATGAATGAGAGCACTTCAAAGGCAGCAGCCTCTAATGCTACCACAGCAAAAGCCTCTTTGGTTTGTGTCCCCTATGAAGGGAGCAGGGCAAAAAAATCCCAAACTGATCAGCAAGAAACCAGCCCCTCCAACCTGGATGATTCTGGGCTGCTTTCCATCCTAGGAGCAGAACGAAAGCCCTGCTGAGCAGAGGATGTTCTCCCCCAGCTGGGAGGGCAGAGC
>JAYRBT010000021.1:12249022-12264584 GCA_036023395.1 Myiotriccus ornatus | reverse complement strand
GGCTGCTTTCCATCCTAGGAGCAGAACGAAAGCCCTGCTGAGCAGAGGATGTTCTCCCCCAGCTGGGAGGGCAGAGCACAGCCAAGTGCAAGGCCCTGGGCTGGGCTGGCTGTGGAGCTCAGGCTGTGGCTGTCCCGGGGCAGGCGGTGTGGGGACACCACGGAGCTTTCCCCGCTGGGCTGGGACGATGCAGCCCCTGTCCCTTCCCCCAGGGGAAGGTTCCCCTCCTGCCCCCAGTAATGTCCCACAGGGGACATTGTGTTTCTGAAGGCTGTGGTGGCCTTGGTGAGCAACAGGGCACCGGAGGGACCTGTCTGGGAGAGGAACTGCAAGGAGAATGGACAGAGGGAGCTCACCGGACGATTAGCCCTGTTAACTAGCACACATTCCTTACAGGCACCTCACAGGGAAATCCCAGCCAGCATTTCTAAGCTTTATCCATCCTGCAATGGTTTCCACCCTTGCTGTTGTTTACAAGCTTAACAAACTGAGGACTGTTTGAAAGAGATCACTCCTTAATCTGGCTCCTAAAACCAATAGGAGAGGAGGAAGGCAAGGTCATGCACATCCAGGGCCAGCACAGAAACATCCTTATTTATCTTCCCTAAGCTGTTCTAAATGTTAACTCGTTCAACATATACCGAAACAGTCCGGCTTTAAATTTGGTGGTGACTACAGCTGGTGGGGAAACCCTGGCACTTATCAGTTAGTTTTGGTGGGGTTCAAACTTCGCCTTGTTTGGTCCCTTTGTGCAGGTCCAAGCCACGGGACCAAACATGAAGCAAAGTGTGGGATGAGCATCTCCTGCCTCCTACTTCATACTCAGCTACGAGCTGCAGGTCAGCCTCCGAGCCCCACCTGTGCTGCACTGCCAGGGGCCTGAAGAAAACAAGCTTCCAAGGGTCTAGCTATGCATCTCCAACATGAAAAGCTGTCCTCTAAATATGTGGTTGGGGAACATGAAGGCAAGGAGTGAGACAGACAGCTGAGCATAAAGTTATTTTTTAGAAGCTGAGTTTAAGGTTGGCTAAAAATATGGCCTATCCCTCTCAAGGGTTATTTTGCTTGTGGTGTTGACAAGAATAAAGCTATTAGTGACAGAGCATTCAGAGTATTTGGGGCTGGTGTTTGTCTGTCAGTCACTCATCCTCCAAAACAGGCTTGTCAACATTTGGAAGGCAAGTGGGATGTATGCTCCAGCCCCCTCCCGGGAAGGCTGGGAGAGGATAACGGAGCTGTAAGAGCTGCAGAAACCTGTGGCTAAAGAAAACAGGAAGGAGAAAATAAATAAATTAAAAAACCCGTTCAGAAGGAAAAATATTAGAAAGTCCAAAATGTGTATAAAAATGAAAGGTAGGTTTTAGAGGAAGACAAAATCAGAGAAAAGCAACCAAAACAATTGTTTGCAGAAAACATGAAAATTGAGAAGTAAGAGATAATGAGTGGAGATTATATGGGGGAAGAGGAAGAGGAGTGACCACAGGAATATCAAATGATCATCTTTTCTTGGTGCAATGCAAGAGCTTTGTCCAATTGCCAGGCCATGTAAAGCACTTTCCTCAGAAGAAAGAGCTCTGTGCCTTAGGCACCCCGGGGCTGGGTGGGTACCTGGAGTGCCAGCCTTGCAGTCAGCTCTCTAACCCAGCTTGCTCCACTGCCAGGTAGAAGAGGTGGTCACAGGGAAACTGGTTTCCTGCTTATGCTTCTCCTTATCTCCCACTGCCAGTGCAGGAACCTCTGCAGGCTGCACCACCCAAACCAGCCTTTTGTCTCCCTCCTCTGCACCTCTATCAGATCCTGTAGCAAGAACATCTTGTCTCCTCTCCCTCAGCTCTTCAGGACTGAGCTTTTAGTGTCAACATTCCTTTTTCAAAGGAAATCCTTTGCATTTCCCCTTGGTGCTCCCTATGGATAGGAAGTGTTCTGCTTTTTAACAGCATGTTAAACACGACTGTAATTTAATGTACCTGCTCGGAAAGGGGAGCAGAAGGCTGGCAGGAGCTGTTCCCTGCACCCATTGTCCAGGGTGAATTGCCTGCTGGATTGCTACTTGGTCAGAATATCAGCTCCAGCCTCTCCCCTACATCTCCACCACCAAGTTCAAGATCTGCAGAGCCAAGAGATACCCAGTGCTTAGCACGGCAATTTCTGTTGTGACTAACCCTGCAGTTAGACATCCTTTCCCAGGGATCCCATTGCTGGGCTCCCTCTCTGCCTGAATCCGTGGCACACAGTGCAGGAGAAGGGGGGGTGAGCTCAGCCTCGGGGGCTGCCTGAGCCCAGGTAGCACAGCCAGCCTGGGAGCTGCCTGCCCCGGGGCTGGAGGCACGCACAGCCCCCGTGGGTAACACCTCGCACGGCAGCGCCGGGAGGAGCGGCCTCAGCTAAGGGTGCAGTCTGCAGAAATGGGGCAATCATCCAGCAGCACAGGAAAACCCCGAGGTGCCCAGTCTTGCCCTCAGAAGGTGGAAATGTTTAATGGAGTGGTTCTGACTCAGTGGGGTTTGCCACTAAGGTACCACTTGTGACAATGAAATGCGCACGGACACAGCGTTGCTTTCCAGGCATAACCTGGGGGATGAGAAGTAACTTTACTCAGGCTCAATTTCCACCTCAGTCCATGAAGTTGGTCTAAACAGATTGAGAGCTGAGTCACTTAGAGCTATCTTCACAAGGAGCTCATCAATTTGAGGAAGCCATCAGCCCCAGGCTATAGCACATGGCTATCCTGCTTCACCCTCCAGAGCAGCACTGCTGAGATCGGTGGAGCTCCGTGGATTTACATCAGTAACAGCAAGAGAAGGAACAGCTGCAGCACACGAAAATGGCTGTGGTCCTGCTCCTGTTGCAGTTCATCTCAAAGCTCTCAGGTGTAGCCAGGGATGCAGCTGACCTGGCCAGCTGTGCCCGCGAGCAAGTGCAGAGCTCGAAGAAAATTCCAGTTCTTGCAGAGGAAGAAAGCCCTGAGATCGGGCATGGTTCCTCTCCTCCACCCATCCCCTCTGCTCTACGGTGAGTCACTGCAATCTTGCACCTGCTTATTGCTAAGCCTCCAAATAGCTTATCCCTCGGTGTCAGACCAGCCTGGAAAGGCCGCCACAGTCAAGAGGGCACAGGCTCTCCCTGTGCAGATGGGCTTGCTCTCAGCACCTGGCGTGGTGGGAGGGGAGATGGTGAGAAAAAGCAGCAGAGAGTCAGTGGAGAAGGCGTGAGCAGAACCCACATCTCTGTGCTCTGTGCTAGTTCACATGAGCCCCATGGCAGCATTTGGAAGAAAACTGGGGAATGAAGTTGTTTCGTTAGCAAAGACCTGTTTTCAGGGTTTTTTACCTCATGACGTTGTCATGACCCTTCTAAAGAGGAGCTTCTATGATGAAAAATGCAACTCATCCCCAAGCTCTCCAGAGACAGAAGAGGCAGGGCTGCACTCACTGAGGGTGCAATCCTGTTTGCTTCACTTGTGGGTCTTAAATGCACAACAGGCTGTAAATCCTGCTCACAGCAGGTTTACAAGGTGGAAGTCCTTTGGAGACCTTCTACTGTGGGGGAAATGGGGTAAATAAGCCAATGATATGAACAAATTCTAAATATTTAGTTGTTTAAATAAATAAAGCTTTTACAGATTTTTGGAATCTATTATTCATGGTGTGCTGGGGGTTGTCTAGACTGTGCACCAAGGCATTAAACCATTTTAAGAGGGTAGAAAATGACAGGCTCAGAAAGTTGAGTCTGTCTGCTGAGTGCTGATCCAGGCCTTTATACCACTGGACAGATGAACTCCAATTACTGCACTCCAAAATGAGCCACAGTTTGCTGGGCATTGTAGCCAAATGACAAAATATGAGGCCAGAATGAGATTATTTTCTTCTCTGGACATGTTGAGCAGGAAGGGGATCTCTGTCAGCCACTAACATCCCCAGGTGCATGTGTCCCTGGGAAGTGGCTCAGCCAGAGGTGGAAAGCTGTGCTAATTCACCTACTGCACGTGAAATCAGTCTAGAAGCGACCTGATTTTCAGCTTCATAAAAACACAGAACATTTTAAGTCCTTTAGTGGAACTGATTGTTTGAAGCAGTTGGAGGACTAGAAAAAAGGCCACTGCAATCCTTCTGGGGTGCAGCTTTCCAGTTAGCAGTATGCCAGCTCACAGCTTCTATGCAAGCTTCTTGACTTGGTAAAAACACCACCACATCTCTCTAGGACTTTAAAATGCCTTCCAAAATCCAGTGTTTCCCTGTGCCTGTGTCTGTAATCAAACTGCAGGATTTCAGAGAGAGTACAGCTAACCGAAGATGGGCTGCTCTGACCTGAGCAACTGCCTCCTTATAGTTGTGCTTTTCTCTTGGCATTTTCAGCAGGGTACAATTAATTAAAATTCCTGATTAATTAAAATGTTTTGCAACAACAGCAGCAAAAATTGCTTGGAGAAAAGCCTGTGCAAAGTGAAACTGGAGCCTTGTTGGTGTGAATATGCACAGTGCCCAAAGCACACTGTACTGGCATGAGTGCACCCTGTCCCCAGAGCAAAAGAGAGGGCAAAGGAGGCAGAAACTAGAGGCTTGGCAGATGATGGAACAGGGCTATAAACATTTGCGTTACCCCCCGTATTTCCCCTTCTTCCTGTACTTCCCAGTGCGAGTGCATGGAAATACAGTGGCTTTCAGTACAGCTGGATGAACGTGTGGGTCTGCCAGGGAATCAGGACTTGGCCAGTGCTCCTGCTCCTTGTTCTGCCCATCACTGGCTGAAAAAGCTCGAACAAGTCGCTCTCCCCTTCTGGGCCTCGGTTCCCCCTGTAAAAGGCAGGCACCACCACCTCCCTCCCCTGTGAGCAGTGCTATGAGGAGCACAGAGGAGGAAACACAGCAGAGAAGGAGAAATGCGTGTTAGCAGTGACTCCCTTTCCTTTGGCCTTTGTCAAAGCCGAACTGCAGCGGGAGCCAGCTCCGGTCGCTGGGAGGAAATCTCTGCTGTGCTCCGAAAGCCCCGCAGCGGCCTGTCATTGTCAGCCCGCTGATGAATGGTTCCACTGGGGATCCAGCCCCTGCTCAGGCGGGAAAGCAGCAAGCCTCACTAACTAGCTACTGCGCTCCCGAATGCTGGAAATTAACACCTGTGCAATTTTAGGAGGAAAATGGCACGTCGCTGCGAAGAACGTGGGGGCCGGTGGCCCCGATCTGTCAGTTTAAGCAGCCCCGGCCCTGGCTCTGCCTCTCAGAGGGCACGTCCTCTTTGAAATGCCAGCAAACAGGGTGAGGTCTCTCCTATTCCCCTCCTTTCCTTTTTAAAACAGGGTTTTTTTGGCAGGCAGCACTCCCACTTCAGCAATTTCAGGGCTACAGGGAAGAAGCCATACTCTGAAAGTGCAATTTCAAAGAACATCTGCCTGCAGACCGTGCGTGTTTCACAGCAGCTCTGCTCCTGGGGGGTGGGCAGGCTCATTTTTAGGGCCAAAAATTAAATTTTGCAACCTCCAGACCACGAGAGAGCAAAGAGTCAGAAAGAATGATCTCTTGCCTTGACCGTGATTACCAGAGCCCTTTTCCCCCTTTCCCCAGGACATGTGTCAGTGCAAGGCAAAAGACTTCCAGGGAGGGAGGAAACACGGAACAGCCATGGTCACTGGCTTGGTATGTACACAAGTCAGGAAAAAATCTTACCTATTATGTGCAAATTTTCAGGTGTTTAAAGAGGTGACTGATACGGAATTGTTTCTCTGTAGCATATAAGAACTGAATTTCTCAAATCTTTCATATTAAAGTATGATGAACACATACTTCTTTCTAGTTACATTTGGATTTTTAGGTTTATGGGTCCACTGTTAACCTCTGTACTGCTATGGAGGATGAGATTTTTTTTTTCTCCCCAAAACCCCCCTGGAACTGAGGTTTTTCAAATTCATGTGCCTCCAGAGGCTTTTAAGGAAAATTCAGAAAGTATCATAAGACTTGCAAGAAGTGCAGGAGTGGAAACCCTGCATTGGCTTCTGAGCATAGTGGGCACTGAAATTATGAGAGTAGAGCCAGAGAATCTTAGCATTACAATTTATTTTTTTAAAGAAACAAATCAAGTTAAAATTCATTATTACCCCATTTTTCTCACCTATCCATAGTGTCGCCAGTCCTGTTGGCTTAAATAAGCTCATACTTGTGAGTAAAAGTATGCATAGGCAAAATGCTTAGCATATTAAGGGAAATATTTCTATAATGTTAAGCATAATATAATATTAAATAATTATTTCTATAATATTTATATAACACTAGGGCATATTTAGGGCTAACAGCTGGTGGCAAAACAGAGAAACTGATTAGCAGAAGCAAATATTAATTAAAATTACAGTCTGTATTCACTCACAGGTTTTCTTTTCCATTCTGTTCCTCTGCTTTTTGATTAGAAAATAATCATCACATTACACAATATTTTCCTCATTAAACTACAAAGATCTCTTGCTTCTTTGGCCAATTAGTGCCCGTGTACAATCATCAGGAACACAAATCAAACCGTGTTCCAGCTCTGACCTAATAAGCCGTCTACGCAAAATCTAAGTTCCACACTTCTCTGTCACTACAGCAGTGCTTTCTTCTTTACCCCAAAGCCATCAGCACTGAACATTATTCCCTCTCTCAGGAAACTCCAAGCTGCCTGGGCTGGGGGCTGCCGGTCACTCCCGTTTGTTTGCATCAACCGACCCGGAGAATCCTTCTGCGCTCCGCTTGGGTGTGGGGCTGGCAGGGAACGTGGCTCCAGGACACAGGGAGAAAGAGGAAGCTCTGGGAGATTGGAAGAGATCTGCATTTTCCTCAGGGCACATCCTGCAAACAGAGCCCTTTGTTCCTGGGGGCTGGTACCCACTTCTCAGCACAAACAGATCCCTTCCCGGCCTCTCCTTTTATTCTCCTCTAAGAAAAAGGCCATTTTCAGAGTTTGTACTTCTACATCCACCCCCGCCCCGAACCCGTGTAAGTTATTCTCACTTAATCCAGTTTTGCTCTCCCACTGAGCACCGAAGTGTTGTGAGTTACACTGTGCTGTGCTACTCACGCCCACCCGACAGCCATTTTCTGACCAATTTCCTTCTGACATGCATCTTAACCATCTTCAGCTTCACTTCTGAATTTGGCCTAAATTGGGGAGTAATGCACTGAAACTCTGCTAAGAGCAGTACGTGACTGATCCCTGCCAGAAGGGGGATCTCAGCTTCTCTCCTGTTTGGCAGGCAGGCAGAGGGGGAGGCACTAAGAGGGGGCTGTGTGCCTGGGGTTTCAGCTCCTGCTTTCCACTTCCCAGCTATCTTATAGAAGGCAATTAAGCAGTGTCTGCTCATCAGTGTGATGATTCTATTTATTGAAACTGGCTAATAAGCCCAGAATTAGCTTTCCTTGTCAAAAAACCGCTTCAGTGAAGGATCTTTTCAGAGTAGCTTTAGTATGTCTACTTGCCTACAAATAATTAGGTTTAATATTTGTCCAGTGGTTTTGGAAACCTGGGTGATAGATTCCCTCAACGTGGTTCTCAGTCTGCTCTTCAGGGTCCCCAGGATCATGCAACACATGCTGCATGGCCATACATGTGCTCCTGCGTGATCCTTCTGCCCCTCTTCTGGAAATGTTTTGGTTTCTTGGCCCGTTTTGCCAAATCTGGTGGAGATCTCAAAGGAACTGAGCTCCTAGATGAGTTATACAAGGCACAGCACAGGAGAAACCCCCTCCCTGTTCCCTCTGTCAGGGGCTGGCACACACCCGAGGAACCAAACTGGGGCTCACGTTTGAGGCAGAACCCCCTAAAGCTGGAGCTCAGCATTTCCACAGCTCAGGGAGTGATTTGATTAACTGGGAGGTTTAAAAGGAGCGTGGAGATCCAGCGAGCACACACACCTCTCTCTCGTGCTGGATGTACAGTCCCTCGCACGACGGGATCTCGCTCAGGTTACAGCTCGTGTGTGCTCCGGCAAATCACTGTAATAGAGCTGTCCTGATCCCTCACCAGCTGCCACAGGCTGGCTGGCTGTGGAGGAGAGCCTTCCTCCCACTCTGTGAACCTCCCTAATCTAATTACTGCTGAGCACAAGTGCGAAGAAAAGCATTTTCTCTGGGTCTCAGGTGCGTAGCAGGTGGGGCAGCCAACTTGTGGAGTACGAACATCCAGTGTTTAAGTGAGCAGTGCACACTGCAATCCTGAAGCTCCATGAAATGCTGGGATTCGGCCTGGAAGCTGTGTAATCCCCTCTGGATTTTCTAGAAAGGGCTATGGGAAGTTTAGTGATGGCAAAGGGGTGTAACTGGCCTATTTCTGCTGTGACTCACCTCACTGCAGAGCCGGTGGCAGCTGCAGCTCTGGGTTAACCCAGTTTGTTTTCTGACTGAAGCCACCAAACCAGCCCTTGCCCTGTGCTCCCATCTTCCAGCCCAAATTAGCGGTGGCTCCACTGCTCCAAGTGGAACAAATGTCACTGTCGTGCTTCACTTGGTCTCCTGCTGCTGCTTAATTTTGGGTCCTGCTGCCTGTCAGGGAAGAAGCACGATCCTGATCTTGTGAGGTTCAGATGAGGAATTTTCAGCTGAACAGCCCATCACCAAAGGGTTAATGACTTTTTTATCGGTATCCTGGAAAACGGAATCTTTCTCCCAAGGACAGATCCCGAGGGCTTCCTCTGGCCTGCGTGAGCCAGCACGTATCAGCTGCTGCCCTTCAGCTGGATAGGCAGCGCGGTCACCGAGGGTGTGATGTCCCCCACATGCCCAGTGCTGGCACACCACGGCTCCCTCGGAGCAAATCTGCCGTTCCAAGGCACTGCAGAGGCAAAATCACTCCACTGCTAGAAACCTTGGCCTCTAAAAAGCAAACCCATCAAAATGCACTGCTTTGCATTAATGGGATGCGTTTCCAGGCGTATGTGCCGTGCTGATCAATGCTTTAAGAAGCACAGCCCTGGCTAGGTGTGCAGGAACACACACCATCAGCGAAAGGAGCGCCACAGAGCACGGCTGTCTGATGCAGAGGAGATCTTGTTAGCCTGACACAATCTCAGAATAGTTAAACAGGGCAAAACAACGTGTATTTGTGATCAAATCCTGATGATGTTTATTTACTAGGACAAATATAGCTGAGGGTAGCAACTTATCAAGGCTTTCTTTATTTCAAGAGCAAATTGCTACCATGGAATCAGACACTTGATGTTTCCCTGCTATCGCCCAACAAAGAAAGCTCCCTTTACTAACTCGGCTAATGACCAGCAAAGTCGCCTCACGTGGATTATAAAAGTAAAAAGGACAAAAGCTTTGGGATGAAAAATAACAATTTCCCTTGCTTGCTTTTGTGATCAAACAGTGGGGAATTCGCAGCAGAAAACTCTGCTTTGAAATAGAAAAATAATAGTAACAGTGAAAATAAATGACAAGGTCTTGGTTCTATTGAGCTTTAGTGAGCCTGAAAACCTCAAGTTTTGCTGCTGGAGAGTGCATGAGGATTCATTCAAAAGTCAATAATAAGCAGAAAGGGATTAGTGCCTTCCAATAACTGCTCTAACTACAAAGACAGTAAAAGGCTCAAGCAACATCCATTATCTTATCCCTTTATACTGGCTCATGGCCCCGAGTTTCACATGTACCATGTTTACTATTACGGCAACAAAGCAGATTTGATCTGAGCATTGCCAACATATCCAACAGCACCTTTGGATAAAATCTGCCTTGCTACTTCATGAATTTGCTGAGCTACTGCACCCCAACCTGGCTTTCCTGGAGTGTGGAATATGTTCTGTTCTGCACAGCCTGACGGTATCTCCACATCTGCAGGCGACTCCTGCGTGCAGGACCGTGCACTGGCACACTTCTGGCCTTTGGGACAGACTCCCCTTCCCATTCCTGCACTGACCACAGGAGCCCCCCACACCTCAGCTAGGCTGCAGCACACCAGGACACGTTCAGTTTGTTTTGTTCAGGCATTAAAAAAACAGGTTATTCTCCTCCCCCAGATGTGGTAAGAGCTGTTTCCCCACATTTTGCAGCACCTACAGACAGATTTACTTAAAAGATTCATGATGTCAATTGGAAATGGAAGGTTCAGCATCAGATGAAATTGGTTTGGCTACGTGGGAGGCAAAATATTTATCTACTACGTTCCCAGAGACTTGAAGCTCTGAATCAGTTACCTTAGCACAAATCTACAGATCATAAGTTCTCTCATTTTGGGTCATCCTGGTCACCAAACAGCATTCCTTATGGCCACTGCCCCTTCTGCTTTACTGTTGACATGTTTCTAGGATAAAAAAGTTATATAAATAAAAGTGATCTGCATGCTTATGTATTCTCCTCTTCATGCAAAAATTCCTAGCTGTATTCCCAGCTGGAGAACTCAGAACACTTGGTGAACTGGTTGAAGAGGTACCTGGCCCTCTGAATCTGCCTTAGCAGCCACCCTAACAAGACAACGACCAGAATTTAGTCCTGAGCATGAGCAAGGCACGTGCCAGACCCTGCTCTGAAGTGTGGAACAGGCAGGCAGGGCACATTTGGTCCTGAGGGCTGATCCACAGCCCGGCTGCACCTGCAGCCCCGCAGCAAAGATGGAGCCAGCACGGGGAAGCACAGGCAGCTGCATGTGTAGGGTCACTGGGTGACTCTGGGAGCCAGGAGGCCATTTATCTGGCAGAAAAAAAGCAGTTGTTCTTTCCCTATGGGTTTGTGTCCTGGAGGAACTGCCCTGTAAGCCACTGATCCAGAGCAGAGTCTGAGACTAGTGTCTGTTTATTCACTTCTGGGTTTGTTATTTCCAAACTGAAGACTTTTCTGGGATGATGAAGCCCCTGGAAAACATACCCCTTGGGCCAGGTAGGGGTGACTGTGTGATGAATGTGTCACACAAGGCTGGGTTAATGGCAATGTGAGAGAAAGAGTCCTCCTGGCTTCCACACCTACACTGCTGCTGGCTCAGTGGTTAGTGCCAAAACAGAAGGCCTGATTTTTCTCAACTTTTAAGTGAGTTCAGTGTCCACTGGTCGCTGCTCCAAAGGGTCCCTGCAGTTTGTCCTTTGTTCATACGGTGTCTCTCAGAGGGGGGAACACAGCACATGAGCAGAGTCTAGGCTCTAGGAGGACATGAGGCCACTACATCAGCTGGCTCTCACTTGAAGGAGCACACCACAGAGGTTGTTACAAGGGGCTGTGTGATGAAGAGGTCACAACGCTTTGCTGCAGCTGTGGTGTAAAGCAGCAAGCAGCAGTCCTTTCTGTGTGGGGGTAGTGCAGTCTTGGAACCAGCAAGCAGTGCCTCCCAAAGCAGGATGGGCCCTTCGTGGTCTGCACACGGGCTGCAGGAACCTTTAACTAAGGCAACCCATAGCAGGACAGATGGCACCTCCAGATGAGATGATGTTTATGTATCTCAGGGAAGGGGCCTTATGGGAATCCATAAGCTTGAAAAATACGAGTCCCTTTGTCCCTACCCTTGAGGTTTTATGTTAGGAAAGGCACAGAGAGTGGAAAAGACAGGGAGAGTCTAGATCCACCTTAAACACCACCAAAGAGATGTAGACTAGAAGAAAAGACCCACAAAGGCACTTGCTGAAAAGCCAACTATGTCAACAAACCTCAGCTCCTGCAGCTCGGTGACTACACTGCCCAGTGACTCCTGTTGATAAAGGGCTGATTCTCCTCCCTTTCAGAAAACAATGTGTTCCACACACTGCAGTAAATAACAGCCCCTCGCCAAGGCCCGGCAGTGTCAGGGGGTGTCAGGCTCTGCTCGGCGGGTAACAAAGGCATCAGCACGAATTCAATCTCCTCCTGCCATCCCAGCCTGCCCTTGCTACGCTGAATGAAATTGTTCTCCTAATGGAAATGAAGAAAACCTCCAGTGCAGATAATCCTCCATTACAATGCTCATACATTCGGGACAGGGGCCAAACAGTGTAAAGAACAAGCCAAATCTCTTTTACTTAAAGCCTGGCCTGAATGTGATAATGTAATGACTTCAGTCAGGATGTTTCAAATGCCATTCATTGGGATTGACTTAGCATATAGATGCTATCAGCCAAAATAATTAAGAACTAGGAATTGAACAGATAGGATCAGCCAACTCCTCCTTTCCAACAAGGCTGGTATCCTTTTTCAAATGGTCTAGAAGACTACTTGCTTTAAACAGGGCTTAGTCCAACCCAGACAGCACCCTTTCACTTCCATTGCCCTTTGCTTTCTGCAGAAGGATCAACACAAACTGTCTTAAACACAGGCTGAGCCCCAGGGACGCTCTTTGCAAAGGCAGAGTTCCTGACTGCTTTGTGCCCAACCTCCATCTGGCCACTGCTGATCACATTTTGCACTCAGAACCTGATCAGAATCCCACTAAAGTCCTTGGGAAGATCCACATTCATTTCACTGGATTCTGGATCCATGACTTTCTTCTAGCAGTGTAGGTTTCCAAAAGCGTGGTAGCCTTGGCTGTTGTTTAGCTTCCCAGTATCTGTCATAGCTAACTATTATTTCTGCTTTACAGAAATAAAACACAGCTCCAACTCTGATACTACATGCAAGCTTAAAATGGCTTTCAATTACTATTAGCAGGCTTTTAAATGGGATTGTGGTGACAACCCAAAAGAAGCAAAATACTTAGGGGAGAAATTAAGCTATTGGAATGACTGGTTATATTGAACATGCTCTTCACACAGCTGGAGAAGAGCAAAATAAAGCTGAAATAAATTGATGACGACCACATTTTGGAGGAATGACAGTTTATCTTAAAAGAAAAAAAAACCATTCAGCTTCTCTGCTTCAACAGCTGATGACACTGAGCATTTGCATACCTCTCACACAAACCAGGAAACCAGCAGCAACCAGAACAACCACAGCAGATCACTGTCTGTATCCCAAAACAGCATCACTGAGGGCAGAAGGCAAAATGAGTACCAAATGGCACCCTTCTGATTTTAATAGATCCAATTAGCATCATTCTCATGGCTACACAAGGTGGAAGGCAATACAGGATTACATTCATTGTCCACTTCAAGTGTTCCAGTTGGCAAATAAACTGAGTCCTTTATAAAAAAAATAATCTCATACACTGGACAAGCTTTGGAACGGTTACAAGCCCAAGATCTATTGTTCTGGTTGAATTTGTTACAAGCCCTAGGCATATCATCAAAGTAGATCTGTATTTGAATGTTTTCATCTTCCTGGTCATCTAATTCAGCTCCTTCTAGGAAGGTAATTTATTTTCTTCGCTGTTGCCTTCTCCATTCACTAGGTTTACAGATGAAATCCAGACTCAAAGCAGCCTTGAGCAGGGTGCCAATGCTAGTTTGAATTTTCCTTCTCTTCTGTTTAATTGAGTTTTCATTTGTATCTCCTCAGCTGTTCCCCCTCCGAGGCCTTTCCCTCCTCCCACCACCCTTTTCTCCACTCATCCATACAGATCATACAAGCATTTCTGGCAAGCACCAGCTGCAGATACAACGAGTTCTTGGGCATCTTCTACTTTTAGAAAACCACCAAGAGGCCAAATAACACCCGTGCTTGCTCTGTGAAGCTCGAAGGCGGTTTTCGGAAGGACCACTCTCTTCATTACCTCCCCTGCTCTCTCTGACACACGTGTAAGACGTGGGCTGCAGAGCTCACATCTGTCACTGTGGAGGGCAGAAAGCCATGTGGGGGTTTACAGTCTCTGTTTCGCTGGCTCAGTGTAGCCAAACAGGAATCTGCAGCAGCATTACAAAGAATAATTTCTAGATTTCTCCTCCACATTCACCAGAGGCTGCCCTGAGCTCCTGGCAGGCCAGCACTCGAAATGCAGTCTAGCCACGACCTCTCTCCTTAAGATTTGTTTGCCATCAGGGTAATCTTCCTTTCAGCTTTGAGTTTGCTTTACTTGACACAAATTCACTAAGAGGGATCTGAGATACAACCCCTGAAATCTTGCACCTTGCACTGGTATCTTCAGTATGAGAAAAGGAAAGCCACACCATCCAAACTTCTTCTCCATCCAAACTTTGGCACAAAGGCTAGGAAAGATTCAGTTTATCCCAGAGACTCACCGGTCACACTTACTGCTCCAGCAGCTGACACTGGGAAAGCTCTTCTGTGCTGAGAACTGATTAGGAGAAGCAAGAGAAAATTTCAGACAGAAGTTTCAGGGCACTGGAGAAAGTTCTTTAATGCAAAATCTATCTGTGGGTAGTGATGTACAGTTGTGAAAATGCTGGTGTCTTCAGTCATTTGTAAGTAAACCATGCAGAACACTGTGGAACATGTGATCAAAAAGAGTTCCATTAGAACAGAGCTGGACAAAATGACCTTTCCATGATTTACTCCATCACTCACCAGTATAATTTCTGCTTGTAATTCATTATTCTGAAGCTGTTTACCATTTTGTCTATGACAAGGGCAACTTCTGTCAATCAGTTCTTGAATGTGGAATTCCTGGCTTGTTATCAGAGGAAACCAAGATTCTCATTTGAATATTCACCTTTCTTGCTCTTGTACACGGCACTTGATCCATCACTGAAGAGCTGACATTGTCTTTGGCACTGACGCTCTGTCAATCTGACATAACCTGAGAAATATTCAGGCTATGTTTTGCCACTAAGTGAAAGGCTACAGCACTTCAGTCATTAATAATTAAGTGTGACTTTGCAACTGGATATAAGATCTGCTTCTGTTCCTATGTACGTTTGCATTTATTTTTACACTCATCACACTGCTGTTGGATACAAACTGCAGGAACTTTGGGCAAATGGTTCAGTGTCTCTCCACTCACAGTAAGGACCACTACTCATGAGAATATGTATTAAGGAGGTCTCCTAGGATAGAATAAGTCAGATTAGAGAAGTATTGCTTGTAACTGAAGTTGAACTGAAACAGTTTCTCTCCCTTTTCTCTGTGTTTTGGTGTTGGTTATCGAAGGGTGCATTTTAAGAAAGGAAAAGCACATGGTCTCATTATGTCTTTTATCTTGCAGAGTTTTGGGTCCTGCTTCTGCAACCTCATTTAGGAAAGTCTTCAAGTCTTACCATGAAGAGCAGCCTTGCTAGGATCTCTCTTACTGGCATTCTCTCCTGGTCACATCCTACCACCTGTACCCTACACTGTGAATGGGGTGTTGCCATTTCTCCTGCCAGCATTTGCCCTTCTCAATACCTCTGACTGCTCTGATCCACTTATTCTTGGCACCTGCTTTGAGCAAGGTTCACACACAGGTATCAGTGTCCAGTCTGTGCACTGCTGCATCCAGCTGTTGTCAGTCTCCTGGATGACTGCTCAGCAAACAACCTTGTTTTGTTATCCAGAGCCTGAACTTGATTGGGATTCCTCACTTGACTCCTGCTTTAAAGATGGAGCTCTGAATCTTTGTGCCTCTTTCTCACAACCTACAGTAAGTTCTTGTCTTGCCTGGTGGTGCCAAACCTCTGCCAGGCTGGCCATTTCTCTCCTGTGTATTTGTAAGTGATGTTACCAACAAAGTAAGTATTTAGGGCCTTATTTTCTGTTCCTTGGGAAGGCAGAAGGTCATCGGTGCAAACCATCCCAGGCACCATGGTCAAGCTAACCACAGCAAAGACAGGCTTTCTATG
>JAYRBT010000021.1:12235173-12248597 GCA_036023395.1 Myiotriccus ornatus | reverse complement strand
CATTTCTCTCCTGTGTATTTGTAAGTGATGTTACCAACAAAGTAAGTATTTAGGGCCTTATTTTCTGTTCCTTGGGAGATAATGCAGGAATACAGTTGAAGGCAGAAGGTCATCGGTGCAAACCATCCCAGGCACCATGGTCAAGCTAACCACAGCAAAGACAGGCTTTCTATGCAGGCCTCAAAACAAAGAGAGAAGTCTCCAAATCCCAGGACAACTAAAGCTCGTTACAAAACCAGAAAGATCATTCTAGTGTGAAGCAAATCTGAGCTTTGCATTAAAAATGTAAATGTGATTGAGCTAGCATAACCAGATTAAATGGACTTGACCTCTACAAGCATGAAAGATGGTCTAAATACACTGAACCAGCAACAAATGGCTACACTTTCCTTTTCACTAGGTTGTGGATCACAGGAAATTTATTTAAAACAACACCGAAATTTCAAGCTAGTGCAAGATTTGCATTTCTTTTACAGGAACTACTAGGGAAAATAAGACTGGTTTGGGAAAAAACACCCATCATTTAAATGCCTAAAGGTACAGAAAGACTTTTCTACTTTTCAGTCAAATAGTCTTTGAATGTGACTGATTTACCCCCAAAAATTTGATTTACCTGATAAACAGAACTAGCCAGGAGTGACTGAATCTTTCATTACAATCTCACATCTCAACCTTCAATGCATTGCTGCCTTAAGGGAGCATTTGATGGACATTTCTTTCCAGGTTTCTGGGGGGTTTTTGAGTTTAACCCGTATCAGGGCCAGAGCCTGGTTCACTACACTGCCATACATCACCATACAAGCATCACCCCACCACCACAGCTGAGCAGGGACAGGCAGGGGTGACTTAAAACCAGACCACCAACAAAGAGAGATGTTAAACTGCAGCTTAGGATTTCAGAAGGCTGCCCATGAAATGCTGCATGGAATAAATCCAAGAAAACAACACTCAGAAGCAAAGAAACAAACCCAACTGGTGAGAAGGGGAATTAGAAACAATAACCAAACAGTCCCAGCTCAGCCAGGCTTTTCAAGCGCTCTAAGGGGAAACTCTGGTAATGTTGTGCAACGCTGTCCCTCTGCTTTCCAAATCCAGAGGTAGTTCTTTACTGAACACTCATGTTAGGAACACTGAATAAGGAGACTCATTTGATTTTCTCATCATAGAATCATTGAATAACTTGGGGTGGAGGTCCCTGTCTGGAGCAGAGCTATCGTCTCAAGTAGGCCAGGTTGTGCAGGTCCTTGTCCTATTTGAGTTTTGACATTCCTCAGGGATGATGATTCTCCCCTTCCCTGAATCCAGTTCCACTTCTGCATCAACATCCCTGTGAAACGTTCTTTCCTTATATTCTGCCTTAATTTCCATGCAATGCTTATCTGTTGCCTCTCATTATCTTTAGCCCTCTTTGGGTGGTGGAAGGGAGCAGCAAGGTCTCCCTCAGCATTCCCTTCTCCAGCTCCCTCAGTCCCCCTTCACTAAATCTGTGCACCAGCCCCCAACACCTTGGTGGGCCCAGTTTTTCACCCCTTGATTTAGGAGGCCCAAAGCTTAACACCACATTTCAGAGGCTGCTCTGTGAATAGCAAGCGGGGTGGGGGGGGACAGGAAGATTTAGTTCCAGATGATTTCACACGACCTCATTTCTTGAAGTCATTAAATACATATAAAATGCTACAATTAAACCTTCTCCTCCAAAAACCAGACAGCGTTTTTTTCTTGTCCTGACACAAGTAACGTGGTGAGGAACTGTAACTGAAATAAATTTGAGAGCTGGTACCTGAGAGCTCCTGAGGCAAAAAGGAAATGCGTGTGGCATGAAAAGAGCTACAACACAAGAATCGGGTTTTTTTCCCCTGATCTTTTATTTTCCAAAAGGCGTGAGAAACAGAATGATATTTGGACAAAGGTTAGACAAACAAGGCGATGCTAAAACTGGGTGGCAATCAGCACAAGCAGGGTGATGTGGTCCTCAGCACAGCTTAGGTGCTACCAACCCACTCGTGAGCAACAGCCAGGTCTGTTCAGGCCCATCGGTGTTGATGTGCACATCCTTCGAAAACCCGCTTGTGGGGCTCGGGGTCTGAGTGCGAATGAAACACGAGCTCTCTCCATCACTGGGACTTCACAAATTAGCAGCACCTCTAGTTCAGCAGCTCTGCAGGTCCTGTGGCCTCAGCAGGGCTGAACTGAGCAGTTTCAGGGTCCTGAAATCAGAGGCCAGGGGGGTCTGGCCCTGCTGGAGACCGACAGCAGGGAGTTAACACAGAGCAAGGCTTTGGGAGGATCCAGGCAATCCTGCTGAAGGGGGAGGATTCTCCTGCAGAGCAGACCCAGCCCGATGTGTCTGAGATTTCAGGCAGGCTCTGCACTGCCCAGGTTTGTGCCCAGGTACTGAGGGAGCCGCTAAAAACGTTATGACCTCGGTTATTTTAAAAACCTCAGTGTATTTACCCAGTTACTGTGGAATTTAAATACTCCACTTTGTCTGGGTTTGTGTCACTGTTAAGGACAACTTTGTAAGAACTTTCTTTCTATTTTTTACTGAAAACTCTAAAAACCTATTTCAAATTCCTATAAAGAAATCCTGAAAAGAAATCAGAATTCAAATTTAATCCTGAACATCTGTTTATGCCAGAAGGCCTCACCTATTTGTTTGATCATATATGGAAAAAGTAGTACAATCTGATCTCACTGATCAGAACTAAAAGTACCAATGTAATAACTCAGTTTTTATGCTCTGTCATGTAGAAAAACCTTTATCATTTGTTTATCCAAATATGAATTTAAAATAAACAGATTTCTTGCAAGGATCAGTAAAAAGAAGTAGTTCATAAATAAAAACATAAATAAAGCCTAAATTTTGAATTATTTATTGAACCATACAAAAATTACTAATGACTAATTCTTTACCATTTATGGGCTCTCTTACTGTTTCTATCCTCTTCCCATGTTTGTTGTTGTTGTTGAATGCTTTTAATGATTAGTTATGGTGACAGACACTGAACGGACATCAGTATCACCCAAGAACATACCAACATTTGGATTCACTATCAGTCCGTGGATCCTCCAGCGCCAACACTGGCATTCCTCTCTCCTGCACGTCCCACCTCACTGCACAGGTAAGACCTGGCTGGTCCCAGCAACACACTTCAGGAGAACTCCTATCAAGCACAAGGCTGCAGCCAGGATGAGGGGCTTGGAGGCTCTTCGTCTTTTCTAACATGACCCTGATGCCATCAGTCGATGCTGGAGAGATGCCAAGCCTCAGGCTGGGATTTGGCACAGCACTGCCCTGTTCCTCCCTGCCAGTGCTTCACAGGGCTCAGGGCACACAGGGAGATGCAGATAACAGACCATGACCATCAGCTCATGTATCTACCACTCAGTTTAAACATCCTGAACACACACATTGAGCAGCATCAGGTTTCCTGCTGAAGAGCTGGCCAGACAAAACCCAACAGCAACCAGTTGATACAGCAGTCTGGGTTTTTTCTGAGCTGAAAAATCAGGAGAGTGTAAATTTATTATACAGCCAAATTGAGGAAAACAAGGGCATGCTTCTAGGAGCTTTCTGCTTTATTAAATAAACATCTTCTCATTCGTGTGGAAAATTTTTTGCAATTTGGCTAAATAATTAATCACCGAAGGGTGACTGGCAATTAACGAACAGTATGATGACGTTCTGAGGTGTGTGTTCATCTTGGCAATTTTCTTTCATCCCAGCGATTTGTGCTAGTGTTACTGATGAAATGAGCTGATAGAGCCTCTGCAACGCCTGAGGTGGGGGTACACACGTTACGGTGACAGAATTTACAGGTGATGAGATAGGGTGCTCAGCTCCCCTGGGAAGGACTATCAGTGCACCTGACCAGCCACGAGGGAAGAGCTCTCTTTGGCCAGGGGAAGGAGCTGGTTTAGCTGCAGCAAGCCATAACCACCCCTGCTGTACTGCCCCTTTGCACTGCCTATAGACACAAAGAGGCTGTCAGTAAGTAAGAACAGATTCCCAAAATACGCTGAATCAAACACTCAGTTCTGCACGACTTAAGTAGCCAAGCTGATTGTGTTACATTGAAAACTCATTGTGAAGATGGTATGTCCCTTCTGTGGATGAAGCTGAGCAGAAACCTTCATGCTATGGAGGAGCACGTGCCCTGCCATGCCAGCTGGGAAGCAGGAGAGAGGCTGACAAATTCACATAGGCTTAACTATTGCAGCCTCAAATTAGGGCATGCAGATCCACATCGTGGTGCCCTGGAAGTAATTTGAGGATCTCACCATGAATTTTGGAGAGACGTGGAGCTGGTCTGCCCCAGTTCCACACAAAATTCCACCAGAAATACATACATGGGACTATTTCATTGAGAGACATCGAAATAAGATACTCCACCACCTTCGCTGAAAAGGCAGGAGCCAGATTACAGCGAAATCCAGGTTTCCAAGGTGGCAAAGAATCAGGCTGTAATGAGTAAGGAGCACTGTTCTGGCAGTGAGGAAACGTCACTATATCACTGTGAGCTAGCACATGCCACAGCTCCAGAAACCTAGCTATAAAACCCCTCATTTGTTACCCAGATTATTCTGCCTAGCATCCATTTTGTGCACTCAGCCTTTCCTAGGCACTTTTGTTTAATGCTTTAAAACTGGAGCTACTAACTCCAATCAGCTCTAAGCGGGCGAGGATAAATCACCAAATTCTGCTAGGAGAGAGAACACATTTTTGTCATTTAAGTGATATTTTCCTCAATGCAATCCCATTCTCATCCCCTTCTGTAGCGATTCCCAGCTGATGCAGAAACGCTCCCAGACTTGTACCAGACTGTTGTGGTGTGTACAAGTTGCTGTTGATTATGCTCTTGTAGACGAGAGCATTTAATACAAGCCTGAAGTTGCTGGAGAGCCTCAAAGCATGTTGAGTCACTGTTCTGCCTTTCAGACTGTTTTAAGCACTTGGGGGGTTATATTTCAGAGGAGGGACATGCACAGAGGCAAAATGTCCATTCCCAGCCTCCCTGCCAAGGTGTAACACTGGAGTGATGAATTCTCTCAAAAGGATGTTTTCTCTGGGACCAGTGAGAGCCTGCTGAGCCGCTCTCCACTCACTGAGTCAGCTCCTGGAGACATCCCTCGTGGCCTCCTGATGGAAACAGGTACCATTTCTACGCAGAGGAGCCTGTCACCTGCCAAAGAGAAGAAAATCCTTTTCCTTGTTATCAAACCCTGTATTTCCTACCAGCATTGGATCCTGCTACTGCCAAAACCTGCTCCCAGTTTTCCTGGAACACCACAATCCTAAACCAGCAGACTTTCTGTTGCAAGATTGCACAAGTTATCCTGTAACAAACGGAACAGATGATGAATTGTCTTTGGCTCTTGAGAACACAAGACCCCACAGAATGGCCTGATGGGGAGAAGGGGGCTGTCAACAGCCATGTCCCAAACTCATTACACTGTGGGAAGACCCCGTGTTACCCATCCCTCTCTTCTCTCTCTCAAGCTGGTGTACTCCAGCTCCCTGGTTTTAAACTCAGAGATGTTAGACTCGATAAAAGGTGTGCTGAGGAACCAATATAATTTATGGTGACCAAGCAAAGCAGGACATGCCCAAGAATAAAGAAAAACAAAGCAATTTCAGCCCTGCCAATCCTTCTCTTTCAATGTCAAAAATGTTATTGATTAGCAACTTGAAAACAGGCATGATGTCAGCTTACTACAGTCTCCTGGGCTCCCATCTGGGAGTGCTCCTCAGTCCTTTCTCAGTTAATGTGAAGGCTGGGAGGGGTAAGCATTTTTATTGGTAAGCTAGGAAATGCCTCCATCAACAGTTTTATTCTATTACCACAATAAGCACACAATGATCGAGCTTTGGATTAAAATACTTTTTTCTCCATTTTGCTCAGCCCTAGAAAATCATCAGTTCCTTTGTTTTGTGCTACCCAATAGCATTTTTCAGCCTTTTGCATTTTCTGATTTTAGGCAGATTCCTAAGAGCATCTTATAATCAGGACTGTAATCCTCCAACCTCCCCTACATCTGGCATTTGCCTGAATGGTCTTAAAACTAAAATGGGAATGATTCAATTAACAGTTTTGGGGGATTTTTACATTAGGCAGAGCATTTCTTCAGCATTAGGGAAATTGTGGCACAAATCATTAGTATTCCCCTCTAAGAAAAAAAAACTTTAAAGCAAGAGAAAAGATCACAGGTTTAATGTGCCAATACTTTCCAGATCTTTTTATTTCCTGGTTTTGGTTTCGTGAATGAAACTTAGCAATTTCCAGGATCCCACAAAGTGCCACACAAACATTTGAAATTCATCACATCTCATAAAGCCTATATATTCATGGACATCAGTGTAGGAAGAACTTGGCCCAAAGTCCAGTCAGCTCTAAGAGAGGATCTGGGGTCAGTAACCTTCAAATTAATTTGAAATAAGTGAGATTGCTGGTTTCAATATTGCCAATGCAAAAAAGAATCAGGCTTAAAAAATAATCAAGCAATTGAAATTTATTTGATTTCCTTGCCTTCATTTGGGATGGTTTTTATTTTTCTCCCAGTTCTTGACCCCTCAGGCTAGAAGTGGGACATTTAAATTTTAACTTTTCTCTGAAGTGAGCAGTGCGGAAAGTTTTCTTTCAAAACCAGAATGGAACTAAGCCAAGATCCCTGAGGACAGAGCTCAGCCCGTCATCATGCGAGTCCAGGCTCCCCAGAAGTAATTTCAGGCTCTGCAGAAAACCACAAATCTCGGGAGATTTGCAATTGCACCCGGAAGAGTGACCAGACTCTTTAAACACGTCGGCCGCCCGAATGGCAGCTTTCGGCAATTCTCATCTGCCAGAGCTCCTCTTCACACTCCCACAACGAATAAAGCACCAAGTCCTGTGTTTCGCACTCAGGGTGTTACCATGGCCTTCAGAGTGCAGAGGACAGGTCCTTCTGTGAGCTGCTGCTGCCTCACAGAGAAAGCTTTTTACCTGCCTCTCAGCTTGAGCAGCAGTTTGCAAAATCGAGGTCTTAGACCCTGCACTTGCGTCAGGCTTTCTGGCTGCAAATCTCCCAACCCCAACACTCATTTGTGATTTTGTATCCTGCAGATTCAAGGGAAACCAGGTGAGCTCGATGCTTGCAGAGGTAAGCTGTAACTCTGCAAAGGGGCTGAAATAAAATAGCTAATTATGAGGCTGTGAGACACTCCTGACTGCCTGGCTCTTACTCTCCAGGTGACCAGCAACCTGCTCCTGCCTTGGCCAGCAGCGAAGCATTTCTTCATTTCACTCTTGACCAGACCAAGCAGAAGAGCCAACAAAGTGTCTCCACCTCCATTATTTGTCTCTTTTTCATTCTTCCCCCATTTTGATTATTCTTCCCCATATTCCCCAGGTAATCATCCTGGAGAACTCACATTAGATATGAAATTACATCTCAGACAAATAGGAAAGGACAGACTAAAGAGGAAAACTACAACCTTTTTTCATTTGTCGTGACTCAATCTAATGTCTCCTACAAGTTCTGGGTTAGCCAAGCCATAAAACAAAAGAGATCCTTGGTTACATTTGTGCAGCAGATTTGTCTCTTTCTTCTGAGCTCATTAAAACAACCGCTTTCATCTCATTAGATTGCTAAAACATTTCCAACAGGACTAGATGTGTCATGTCAGAATATGACAGGCAAATTTCTTTTAAGGTTTTAAAACTGGGTTGAAAGAGGAGAAGCTATGCAGTTCACTGTTGTCACTGAAAGATATTTTTACTTTTATGAGTCCCTAAAACAAGAAACAAATTAAGAACTGTCAAGGAAAAAGAAAAAAACGCAAACCCAAAATGTATTCCATCTTGCCTTCTAATATTGTTACTGCTTTTCTCTGAAATCTCTCAGTCTAATAATAAGAACTTTAAATACAAATAAGGAACTCTGGTTGTTAACGTTTTAGCTTGTAAGCACAATTAATAATCCAAAAGGAAGGAAATAAACGCTGAAAACATGACTGGCCTTTGCATCTACAAGGCAAAATAAACAGCCTCACTTTCCTCTGTTCCCAGCTCTTATTCCTGCCTAGTTCAGAGGCAATCTCCCTGCGCTGTGCCACTGGGTGTGGCATGTGGCACCCACAGCATCCAGGGATGCAAGAAAGCATCTGTGAAGGAGGTGAGGAAAGAACTTGCAGCTGGGGGGACCCCCTCCTCCAGCAGCCTCCTCTGGAATGATCTCTGATGCCCTGGCAGGAGACCCTGCCTTCCTCAGGGCTGGCACAGCACTGCCCAGCTGCCATCCCGACACCCCAGAGCCGCCCTGGCAGGCAGTTTGCTACCAAATACAGGCTTCACTGCCAGAACAGCCCCACCGGAGCTGCCTCCCTGCTGGGGCCTGAGTGTGCCATCCTGCAGCGCCAAAGCCACACCCAGGGCAGAGTGCACTGGGGCAGGTCTTGGGAGAAAGACACAGCTTCATCAGGAAAGCTGCAGCTCTTCCCCTGCTTATTGAAACAGTTCAAATACGGCCCAGGCACAGCCTGTCGCTGCCCTGCTTTGGGCCTTAAGTCACAGAAATCCTGGAAAACAGAGCAGGGGACGAGTCAGGATGGCTCTGCCTGACCTGCTGCTCTAGTGAGGTTCGTGCCTCTGGGCTTCCAGCTCACACTGTGGTCACAAGTTCCCAGACAGCAGCAAGGCAGCAGGGCCGAGTGGGGTCTGTACCCAGAGCCCCAGGGCAGAAGAGCTGGGAGTGGGACAGGCCATGAAGACACAGTTTGCAGTCCTGTCCACAGGAACATGTCACAGAGGCAAAGCAGCCCCACGCTCATGGGGCCCCCAAGGGAAGGGGCTGCAAGTGTGAAATCACTACAGCTTTGAGACACAGACATGCAGCAAAGAGCACTCAAGTGGGTGTTCACAACACATCATTTCATTTCAATGGCATTTGGCATCAAACTGCTGAGATGGGCTGTAAAACCAGTGGGCGGGGACTGATTCTCACTGAAGAAGTTCATTAGATTATAAGTAATTCAGTTACACAGAGAGCAAGTAGGGCCTGGGGCTGTTTTAAGGGGCTTTTTGAAAAAGGTCAAAACAATATATCGGGCAGCTGTTGGGAGTGATGGCTGTTGGGAAGAAGACAGCAGTTATTCCAAGAGAAGCACTGTACCGCAAGTGTATTTCTCTCCTGACCGTATATCTCCATCCTTCTCATACATAACATAAAAACATTTTGCAAAAACTGGCACAGCAAAGAAGCCTATCAGCTGAGTTACTGTCAGCATTGCTGGTCAAGTGAGACAGCTGTTCTGGAGGACATGCAGGGCTGGAAGCTCCAGCATCTTGTGAAAGGGAGCTGGACCCAGCTCTCTGCTCCCAGCTCAGCAGGGGACAGAAGCTGCTGCTTCTGCAGAGGCAAAATCCAGAACCAACCCCAAGCCCCAAGATTTTTCCTGTGGACAGGTGAATCCACGTGACCTCTGGAACGACACACTATCACTAACCCCTCATTTGGGAAGGTGAGATATTGCCCTGCTCATCATCCAGAACGGCTGCTGCTGAGTAGGTGGCAGGATCCTGGTTTTGAAGCCAGGCCAGCCAACTCAGCCCCTTTGCGTATGCACAGTAACACCGAATTCCCTGGAAGCCTCAGCTGATGGCAGCGGATGGTGTTCCCCACCCGAGCAGTGCACCCTGCTCACCACTGAACCATTGCAGGCCTTTAAGTATCCTGCTAAGCAGTAAGAGACAGAGATATGCTTGGTGTCCTTCTAGGCTGGACCTTTGATGAACAAGCACTTTCACTGGAGTCATAATTCTCCACAAAAGTGTCCTAGAATAACATCAGTCTCGATTTCATGCTACAGTCCAGGAATTCCAGAAAGGAAGATCGTGTGTACCAAATTCTGCGTGTACTCAACATTTATGTGAATATATAAGATCTATAAAATGTTGACATCCATTGCAGTCCCA
The DNA here is from genome assembly GCA_036023395.1 of Myiotriccus ornatus. Classification (NCBI taxonomy): domain Eukaryota; kingdom Metazoa; phylum Chordata; class Aves; order Passeriformes; family Tyrannidae; genus Myiotriccus; species Myiotriccus ornatus. Next base: position 12,238,647 of record JAYRBT010000021.1, on the reverse strand, counting down.
CATCATAGTGAATTTGCTGAGATGGGGTGGTGTGAGTGGAAGATGAATTTGTCTTATCCAGTAACTCTCCCCCTCTGGCTTGGATCTTCAAAGAAATCCCCAGATTTGCTTGGTTACAGCTGGTTTTTAGCTTAAGCTGAGTGAAAACAGAATCTGGTCACAGCCTGATTCTGAATGCTGTGGCACACTCTGAAGTCTCATTGGCTTGCATGGCACAACCATGCCTTTCAGGACTGTTCCTCTGACTAGCTCAGCCCTGACCCTTCATTTTGAGGCACGGGAGAAGTATCTGGACTGCAGGACTGGTTGTGAAAAAATAACAGCATAACTAATCAGCCAAGGTGGGGATAGTCAAAGCACAAGGGTTAAGGGTGTCAGAACAACCACGGGTGCTAGAAGTGCCACTCCTAGCCTGTGCTGCCACTGCTTGAGATGTACATGCTGGACTCCAGTTCCACCCCTCTGCCATTCACCAGTACCTCTATTTGTGCTGGATAATCCTGCTCACCAGCTAAAAGGTACCTCCAAATATTTCACTAAAACATCCTGAATTTTATGAATCCTTATCCCCATTCTCGCTACACTCTCAAATTACTGCAATTTCTACTTGCCACTTCTTCCCCTGCTACCTAGTATCTCAAGGATTAACTGGACAGTGTGTAACCTCTTCTTAGTCCTCTGTAATAATGTCTGCTCTCTGTTCCTTTGTCTTAGCATTCTCTAATCTGTCTACAGATTCCCGTGCTTCTTTGTAGGCAATATCCAAGTGTGAAGCTGCTTTAGCCATCCGTGAGGATGAGATTTATTATCTAGAAGCACACCAATAACACAGTCTTAAAAAAATAAAATAGCAGTCTCTTTCATCAAAATCTAATGAACATACGATTTAATCTTTATTAAGAATTCATTAGGTTCTCAGCAAGCCTGTCTAATGGAGCCTGACCAGGTGAAATGCTAATGGCTCCATTATATTTAAATTAATTTTCAGCAATGTTAATTTCCCCACGCTGCTCCCTGCCCATGGCTCTGCGCGGTGCCCACGGCCGCGCCGCTCTCTCCAGATGCCTGCTGCGTGCTCATGGCAACGCCGCTGTCCCCACCCCGGCCTCCGCACACTCCACTGGAGTTTCCACACTCACGGACGCCTCCCAGTTTCCAACACTACGAGCCCTTCCACCATAGCAGCCTCCTCGGCATTTTCATGTCAGGTACAAAGCTGCAGGCGTAGCATGCCTTACTCTCAGTCTGCTTAATGAAATATATATATGTATGTATAACAGGGTATATTTCAGTCCTTGATATACCAATATAGTCCAGCAAACAGGTTATTATCTTGATGCAATTTGCTTCAAAAACCAAGAGCTCTGCTCTTGGGAAAACAAGGGTGATTGCACACTAATTGTGTAAGCCAGCACGGTCACCGCCTGCCCTCCTGCCTATGGGGTCTGTGTGTGTGCTCTGCTGTTGTGGTACCTACAGCCTCTCCCTCCAGCCGAAACCCATCGCCCGCCATTCCAGCACACTTCTGCAGAAGCAATTCCTAGAGATTAAATAATTTATTGGTGTTCATCTGCAATGACATCTCCCCTGATCCACCTTTTGCACACAAACAACAGCAAACCAAACCCACCCCGCCCCAGCCCCAAATCAAACTGCTGGGGTGGAAAGCCCTCTTTCAAACCGTGAAAGGGGATGCTGAGAGCCTCGACAGAAGCAGGGTACACAAATGTCGGTGGGGAAAGCCACGGCCACTGCTGTGCACTGGAGGCGAGGCGAGACCTCCCAGCCCCACAGTGCCTCGGGAAAAGCACTGCCTCAGGCAGGGATGATGGTTTCGTCGAACCCCCGAGGGGTGGACGCAGCGGCCACAGAGTTGATACAGAAATATTCGGGTCACCTGCTAAGCCACCCTGCCTGGAGGAGAGCTGGGCTGAAGGCCCAGATCTGCCCCCCTCATCTGTGAGTATGGTGCACACATACTCACCCTGTCACTCACACACACCGGCACGCACACTCACACACTCATTCACACTCACACACGCACACTCACTCACACTCACACTCACCCACTCTCACTCGCTCACTCACGCCCGCCGGGGCGACACCCAGCGCGGCCCAGCAGCTCCTCCGCGGCCGCCGCGGGTTCGAGCCCCGCCGGGCGCTGTCCAGCGCCAACCGCCTGAACGCCGGGACCCGCCCGCCGGCAAAGACACCCGCACCCCCTCCCGCGTCCATCCACACCCAGCTGCCAGCCTCTGCCCCTCGCTGAGCAACCCCGGGGGGCCCTCCCAGCCACGGATCCCTCCGCAACCACCGGCATCGCAAAGCGGCAACCGCTCCCAGCTGTAATCCAGACCCTGAACCAGCGCCCGGCTCGTTCCGTGATGGCGCCCGCCTCCAACCAGCCCCTCGTGTCTGTATCGGTGGGAGGACGGCGTAGTTCAATGTATCTTAATTTATATTAAAAAAAAAAAAAAGGGTGGAGGAGGGAGAGAATAGCCGTGCCACGGGTGTATCTCCACCCCTATCAGCCTTCCCTGCACCTGCTTTCCTGGGGGCTGCAATTACTCCGGCCACGGAGATGCTGGGAAGAGACCGTGCGGTGGGGCATTTCACTGCTGTTTTTTGCACGGTAACATCTAATTAAACACGGGGAGAGCGTATGGGAGCCCCAGAGAGGCGCAGCGCCGGGTACCACCGGGAGACCCGGACCCCCGAGCAGGAGGCGTTTGAATGTGATGGGCGGCCGAGCTTGTCATTCATTAAGTAAAAGGAGAAGCTAAAAGCTCAATATAAAAGGGGCTTCGAGTGATTGGGAGCCTTGGTTTAAATCCGCAGGGCCGGCAGATAACACCCCGACATTAAGCCTAAGCGACAGCGGTCCGCTCCACGGGGACACCCGCGCGGAGGGGAAGGTGGGCTGCCGGCCCGGCCCCGCCCGCCGCGGGGCGAGGCCCGCGGGGCGACACTTCAGCACCCGCGGGCCACGGACAGCGCCGGGCGCGGCGGCCGCGCGGCCCCCTCAGGTAAACATGGCGCCCGCGGCCCTCGCTCACCTCCGCCAGCCCCCGCCCCGCTCCCCCCGGCACCGCCGCTCCCCGCGCCGCACTCACTTCATCTGCTTCACGATGGTGCTTTTGCCCGACTCCCCGGCTCCTGTTGGAAGAGAGATGAGGTGGGATAAGCGCGATGGGGAGGAGGAGGAGGGGGGCAATGGGGGGGGGGGCGACCGGCGGGTTCTCACCGAGCAGGAGGAGTTTCACGTCTTTGGCCGCGCTGATCCCGTCCTCCTTCAGGTTCTTCTCGATGGCCTTGCTCCGCTCCAGGGCGGCTCTTTCCTCAGCGCTCAGGGTACATCCCATGGCGGCGATGAAAATTTAAAAAAAAAAAAAAAAAATTAAAAAAATAAAAAAAAAAAAAAAAGGGGGGGAGGGGGGATGCAGCCCCCCCCGCCGCCCCCGCGGCGGGCGCCCG
>JAYRBT010000021.1:12205059-12234458 GCA_036023395.1 Myiotriccus ornatus | reverse complement strand
CCCGGCTCCCGGCCGCGCCCCGCGGCACCAGCGAGGCGGGCGGAGCGACCCGGCCGGCGGCCACCCCCCAAGCCCCCCTTCCCCCGCCGCTCCCTCCCCGCTCCGCGGCCCCGGAGCCCTCGGCGGCCTCCGCCGGGGGTGACGGCGGCGGCGGACTCGGGGCGCCCTCGCCCCTGCGGGCCCGGCGGGGGGAGGATGCCTGGGGCGGGGATGGGTTTTCGCCCGTAGCTCCCCGCGCCCCCCCGCTTCCTTCCGCCCCCCTCTCGCCCTCCCAGCGGGGGCGGCGCGGCCCCGTTCCCCGCGGGGGGCTGTCGCTCGGCTCCCTCCGGCCCGGCGGCGCCCGCATGGGGGGCAAGCAGAGCACGGCGACCCGCTCGCGGGGCCCCTTCCCCGGGGTGTCGACGGATGACAGCGCCGTGCCGCCGCCGGGAGGAGGGGGGGGGCCGCCCCCCTTCGGCCATTACCGGGCGGGCGGCGGCGGCGGCGCGATGGGGCTGCGCAGCCGCTCCGTCAGCTCGGTGGCCGGGATGGGCATGGACTCGGCGGCGGCCGGCGCCGTCCCCTTCGGGCTGTACGCGGCGGCGGCGCGGGCGGCGGGGGAGGCCGAGCGGGCCCCGGGCGGCGGCGGCGGCGGTCCGGGCTCCGACTCCACGTACGCCCATGGCAACGGTTTCCAGGAGACGGGAGGCGGTCACCATAGAGACGGGATGCTGTACCTGGGCGCCAGGGCCTCGCTGGCCGATGCGCTGCCCCTCCACATCGCGCCGCGGTGGTTCAGCTCGCACAGCGGTGAGTGCCGGCTCCCCGGAGCCTTCCCCTGGCTTCCCTTCCCTTCCCTCCGCGGGTACCTGAGGACGGCCGTGGGCGCGGTTCACCCGGGAAGGGCCGGCCGGTCAAGCCGCGTTGTGCCAAACCCCATCGCCTCCCCTGGTGCGGGCGGGTTGGTGCACGCTGGGGCTGGCATCTCTGTCAAGGTCAAGGGAGGAAGGGGCTGTGGAGGGAGGAGGCTTTCTGGAAGGGAGGTGTTTTGGCTTGGGGACACAAAGCAGTGGATGCGACACCACCACCACCACCACCCCCATCGACTTCGGGGAAGGTGGTCTGAGGGTGCTGTAGCTCAAGCCCTTGGTTTTGAAGACCAGGCTGAGCTCCTCGTGCCTCTTTCTGATGGTGTTCGGGGGATGCAAGTCAGGTATAGCGGTTCCTGTGCCTTAGAAACTGGTAAAGAGGCAGAGGAAGCCTCTGAAAGTGAGGTGTGGGGTTTTTTTTCCTTTGTTTTGTCTGATAAAGGGCCAGTGAGAGGCCAAAGCGTGTTTTCTCATTCAAGCCAGCTGGCACTGTTGTGGTTGCCGGGAAGGAAGCAAAGGAGGAACTGCCTTGCCTCTTTAACAGGGCTGGGGAGCTGGCTGGGCTCTCTCGCAGGAAACATGTCAGGCTGTGGGAGGGGGAAAGGTTATACCCCCTTTCACCGTCCTGGCTGGACCCTTCCGTGTGTCCTGGTGGCTGGAGAGGAGCTCTGGCTGCGAGCAGGGCTGTGTCACTGACCTAGTTTTGTCTGGGTGCAGGGAGCGAGGTGGGAGGTCCTCTCTTCCCCTCCTGGCTAGAGGGGAAGTCATTTCAGGGATGTCTCCTTGCATTTCCTGGAATAGTCTGGGATTTCTCTCCCACCCGTCCCCCTCACAAATGCTGTAAGAGTTCTCCTTGCATGACGTGGTCTGGGAATTTCATAATATGCCTCGGGACAATGCCTCATTTCCAGGAGGACCTGAAACTGAACCAGTGGACGAGAACAAAGTGCAAGATGAAGCTTGCGGTGCCCATTTTTCTACTTCCATTTTGGGATTTTTCCCTTTTGCCCTGTCTCCAGGGGCTGCTCTTCTCCATTAGAGTGAGGCTGCCTGTCTTGCACTGCATCCTCAGTGGCAGGACACCCCAGGCACAATTCCTATTGATCTGGATAAGCCGGATGCTTGCTGTCCTCCCTGGCAGATGGAGAGGGGCTGGCGTGTGGCGCCGGAGTTGAGACCAAGAGCTTCTGCAAACTTTCTTGCTCCGTGACCTTGCACAGGCTGTGCTGCTGCTCTGGTTTTTAAATGCAGAAGGAAACCAAGGCGCAGCATCCTTCCAGATATTCTACAAGCTTCTGTGGGAATAAGGGCTGCGAGTCCTCCTGCTGCCCGCGGTGCTGGAGCCTCGTGACAGAAACACCCTGCAGCTCACGGGGGTCGATCAGAGAGTATCAGTTACATTACATGGTAGTTCTCAAACTGCAGTGCTGAGAGGCAGAAATCCTGGTCATAAAAATAAACCATCTGCAAAATGGAGTAAGCTGTTCTCAGCCACTCGAGTGAGTTAGTGCGATGCTGCTGAGTTAAACCTGGTGCCCTTGAAAGGTTGCAGTGTGAGCTGTGGGAAGTGCTGCAAGAACTGGGTTTCTCTGGTGCCTCTTTCGGGGCCCTCTGAGAGCATTTGAGCTGCGCCGGAGCGTGCGCGGGCAGCACCGAGAGCCACTCAGTCTGTGCCGGAGCCTCTCCCGGTGGCGGTTCTTCCTCGTGGCTAATTAATAGCTAAATGAGCAGAGGATGCTTAAAAATCCTCCTGGAAACTTGTCGGAGCATGTTAAACTTCTGCACTCTCCCTCTTAGTGTAAGAAGTTAATGGAGGATTTGAAGACTGAGGGGAAGGGAGAAGTAAGCCGCCTCCAAACTGCTGAAATTCCCGCTAATCTCCCGTTGCAGCTGGTTAACCTACAGCAGAGCAGCCAGGAGCCACTCGCTCCTTCCCCCCTGCCTCCCCATCGACCTGCTCCTCTCGCAGCTCCAGGCCACTCCATTAGCCTGTGGAAAGTGCTGAAGCAGCAGTGCTCCGGTAAATGGAGAGGAGCTTTGACATTGCTGCGCGTGACTGTCCCTGCTCCTTCTGAAGGATGACTCGAGGGTGGGGATGAGGGGACGCGCCGACCCACCAAACCCACTCAGCAGGATGCATGCCTGGGGATCCTGGGGATCTGCCTGAGTTGCTGTACTGCCAAGGAGAGGAGCTCCCCAAACACTGTGGCTAACAGGGCTGGAGAGTGGCTTCTTGCCCTGCCAGCCCCTTTCTGGATTCCTGGATGGTGCCGACCTCTGCACGTGGGGAAGGTTGCATTCATGGGCTTGTTCCTCCAGGAGCACTTCAGTTTGGGGGATGAGCTGGAAACCTTGAAGTGCAGCATGGACTCTGTGGGGCCCTCAGTGGGACAGTGAGGAGTCCTGGCTTAAGGGCACTGATAAGGTGCCGTGGTCGCGGCAGTGCGCCTGCGATAACGGGAGCACACAGATAGGCCGGGCGCCTCACCACCCCCTTTATCTGGGGTGTTGTGCCTCTGCAGATGCTTCGTGGCTCATCTGGCCCCTCAGCAGGGACCCCAAGGAGTGAGCTGGGGCAGGCTGGGCTCTTTTCCCTGGCTGCTGTCATGTCACTCCTTCCCCTGTTTGCAGTTGAAGGCCTGCAGAAGAGCTAGGTGTGCCTGCGGGGGGAGAGAGGGGGGCTGTGCTGGGAAGCCTGTACAGAGGGTGAGAGGAGCCCATTGCTGAATCCCTCTGGACACTACTGTGGCTGCCAAGGTGGCAGGAGCAGTTAGATACTGATGGCCTCTAGCCCTTCCCACGACCAGGGGAGGAGAACTGCTGCTCTAATGAACAGCAAAGCCTACATGTGTCTTCCAAACAGAGTGGGCAAAGGGCTCTGACCCTTGTGGTGGAGCTTGTCCCTCCCTCTGAGTGGACAGCACCTCCCTGGGTAAGTGAATGCTGTTTCCTGATGGGGATTTTCCCAGGTGTGTCCACCATACACACCAGCAATGTAACTGTTCCAGCACCCCTGACACTGCTCTGGGCTTTCTGTCTGCCCAGGGTTTCTGATATTCCACTTCCTGGCCTCCACGAGTGAAAGATGACAAAACATCCTGTGCAGTTTTGGAGTTTGCTTGTAGCATTTGACCCTGTCTCTTAGCTTTGTAACCACTAGACTCTTCAGTAAAGCCAAGGCTGGTGAGAAGAAGGGAGAAGAGGGAAATGTGTGGTTTAATGCTGTATGTCTGCAGCTTTATGTGGTTCTCTTAGTATCACTCGTGTTACTCATCTTCATCAGAGGATCTCAGGGAGTTTGCAGAGGCTGTAAGTAGCTTAAAGTTTATCTGGAAATCCCACTCATCACCCAAAGCCCTTGAGTGTTTGAAGCTCTAATAAATCCATATCTTCTTGTCTGCTGGCTAGCCCAAGGAAATGCCTAGCTCGTCTTTCTGTACAGTGCCACCAGGAATGTCACAGGCTTTCCATGCATCGACAAAGCAGGCTGTTTGCCCTGGATGCTGGTGGCACCAATATCAGGAGGTCTTCTTTGCCAAATGAGCTGCTTTGTGCTCGGCAGCGCTTTCCTGGAGCAGGAGGGCCCAGCCTGGGGGAGATGGAAAGGTTTTTGATGCAGAGATGCCAGCCAGGGTGCTGGGCTGGGGCCTTCTTCAGGCAGAGTTAGAGAGCAAAAGAAGCTGGAAATGCTCTTCCATCCACCTCTAGAAAATGGGATAGGAAATAGGGGTTGTTTGTTGGAAGATGAGCTGAGGATGTGTTGGGCAGCCCCAGTCTCTGTGAGCTGGGGAGAGGCCTCTCAGTGGTGAACCCCTGGTGTACCCTGACGGCTTCAAGTCCCGAGCCTTTTCTTGCTGGTGCCTGGAAGCTGCTGGAAGGAGTTCCCTCTCAGCCCTGACTTTCCTGACACCAGCTTGTCACCAGTGTGTCCTGGCAGCCGAAAGGACCAACCATGTCCTGGGGTGCATCAGGCTCAGCATCACCAGCCAGCCGAGTGAGGTGATGGTCCTGCTCTGCTCTGCACTGGTGCAGCTTCACCTTGAGTCCTGTGTGCAGTTTTGGGCACTATAATGTAAGACATTAAGCTATTAGAGAGTGTCCAAAGGAGGGCCATGAGGGTGGTAAAGGATCTGGAGGGGAAGCCGTGTGAGGAGCGGCTGAGGGCACTTGGTCTGCTCGGCCCGGAGAAGAGACTGAGGGCAGAGCTCACCACGGGCTGTGGCTTCTCTGCTCTCAGTGACCAGTGACAGGACCCGAGGGAACGGCTGGAGCTGTGCCAGGGGACGGTTAGGTTGGATATTAGGGAAAGGTTCTTCACCCAGAAGGTGGTCAGGCACTGGAACAGCTCCCCAGGGCGGTGGTCACAGCATCGAGCCTGTCAGGGTTCAGGAAACATTCGGAGAACGCTCTCAGGCACATGGTGTGTTCTTGGGGTTGTCCTGTGCAGGGCCAGGAGTTGGACTCGGTGGTCCCTGTGGGTCCCTTCCAAGGCAGGGCATCCGCGGTCCTGTGCCTTGGCGCAGGCTGAGCCCTCAGTGCCCGGGCACAGCAGTGTGTGTGGGCGCTGCGCTCCCCGCGGCCCGGAGCTGCCGTGCCCCTGCGCTGTGCCCTGCACAGGCCCTGGCTCCCCACGTGCCCTCGCGTCCTCCTCAGCTCCTGCGCCCACACGCTGTGCTGCCGCCCGCCCCGCAGTGCAGGGGATGTGACCTGACCTGCGGGGGTCCCTTCGGGAGCTCCTCGCAGCTCAGTCACTTTGATCAGCGCTTGCAACGTGAATCATTTACATGCTCGACGCGAGGCATCACGTTTCACTACCATGTTGGATTATGTTTTCCATCAGTGTAATTAACAGATGGTTTGGGTTTTTTGTGTTGCAGTGCAGTCACAGATCTCACCGGATGACCTGCCTTCTTCTCATAACCATTCCACAATATCCAACAGTGATTTAGGAATTCGAGTTAAAATCCTGCAATTTTCCATTTTGCCATTTCACAAGGTTGGACAAAGAAGAAAACAAATGTCAACGGGGAGAATAAAATAAATAGGACTTTGGTTAAAATGCTTTCCTACAGGCCCAGACAAGTCACAATATATTCAACTTTAATCCATAACATTGATTGATATGTGACAGTCTGGCTATAAAAAGATCTGGAGAGGAAAGAATGAAGTGTTGAGCACAGCAAGGTAAAATGCATCAAACTAAAATGAAGAAAATCAAGGACCGCTGTCTCATCTCTGGGAAGGACAAATTTCAGTAAACAAGAACTCTGCAGAGGGAGGTTTGGCTGTTGGGAAGTGGATGTGAATGCCGAGGCTGGTGATTTTGCCTCTAAAGCCCACCCCAGCTCCCTGCCAAAAAGCAAATGGCCACAGGAGGTTTGACAGGAACACCCCGTGTTGTGGGAGGTCTGACAGGAACACCCCGTGTTGTGGGAAGGAGATGTTGGTCCGGGCTGCAGCGGGGCGGCCCCGGCGGGCTCGGGGAAGGCAGGGAGCTGCCGTCTGTGCTGGTGGCTGTGGGTGACCGTGCTCTCACACCGTGTTTGTTTTCCACCGGGGACCTCTGTTCACTGCCTCCTCTGTGATCATCTGACCTGCTGTCCTGAGTTCTGCAGTTCCCATATCCAGGACCCTTTCTTTAGGGGGAGAAATACCATTTCTAATAGCATTTAGTGTATTTGAAACATGAATTTCCAGGCACTTTGCTTCCAGGAAACCATCATCCTCTCCCAGTGCTGTTTTCCATCCCATGTTCCTCACAGAACATGTTCTTCCCATTTTCCCTCCTCACTTTTGAAATGAAAGGGGAAAACAGGACATGATTAATGAGATAAAGAGAGGGTGTGTGAGAAAAGCAGACGAAAGAAAGCAAAAGGTAACTCATAAATAATGTTAGTGTACTCAAGGACCGGTAATAATTACCAAACAATTGTGAGTTGTATATTTGAATTTTGGGTAATTTACTTCTGGAAGCTCAGGGGACTGAGATGGACAAGCAAGCCTACTTCTTGTGTGCAGCAGGGAATAAATGGAGATGGGCGCGGTTATAGAGCAGTTCCTGCTCTTTCTTATTTGCACAAATCTCATGTGTGAAATCAATAGGATCAGAATTTCAATCAGTAAGTTTCATTTCAATGGTTCTGGCCAGAGGGCATTATGAAAAGTGCCATATAGGAAAAGCGCAATCAGGAAATCCAGAGGCAGTGTCCTCATGAGATTGCTGCATTTTCTTCCCATCTCCTCCAGCAGCTTGCCAGCCTTGGAGTCATATTGGGAAATTCTCCAAGGTTTTACTAAGAGAATTAGTCTTTTGTATCAGCCTCTAGCTACTTGTTATCTGACAAATTTGTAGCCCCTGCCTCCTGCCATGGAGAAAATTATTTCTCTTCTGCTTGACCAGTGTGGAGTCCACACTCAGCCCTTTGTCCCATGTACATCCCCATCGCTGCACAATAATCTGCTAATTTCTTTCTTAAGGGAAAATCAGAAATTGGCAAGTCTTCTCCTTGCTCTTTCAGCTCTCAGAAAAATTCAGGAGAGCAGCTGTGAAATTGAGCCATTTCTGAGCCTTTTTTTTTTGCTGCTGCTAACTGAGTGGAGCTGGTGGGAATGTTTCTTTTGAAATTTTCTTAGAGGGAAATTTCAATTTTTTGAAAAATCTGCTTATTCATGGCAGATGAATTTCAAGAACCTGAAAGAAAAAAGCCTGCCTCCCCCATCAAATAAAATGCATTCCGGCCTACTTGGCTTTTGAGATAAATATATTGGGTTTTGTTGCTGAAAAAGATGTTTCCATTTTTCAGGAGCTGACAGAAGTCCTCTTTTAATAAAAGTGATTGCTGGCAGTAAAAACTTCAGATGAAATTAGGCTTCTTTTTTCCCCCTTAAATATAAGAGGACCTCTCCATAAAAAGTGGGGAGCAGAACCTTTTTTTCCTGGCTATTCCTGCAGTTAAACAACGTCACTGAAGGTGCATAAAGAACATGCTTGTTTCTGCTTGGACTGCTGTCTTCCAAGCCTAGAAGTCAGCAGTGTATTTTAAATAGAAGTCTTTATTCTCCTGTGTCTCATCTGTGCCTCAGCACAACACAGCTTCTTTCCTCAATCAGTTTTCAACCATTGTGCTAGAAAAATTAATCAGAGAGTAACTTCTTTGAGAAGTGAAAAATGGTACCATGACTGACAGATGCCTTTGAAACACACCGTGCCAAAGTGATGCTGTGGGGTAGATGATGACTCTGTGATCTCACATGAGTTGTCTTCTGGGCACATCCCCACTGGAAAGCCGTGCCCTCCGGCATGCAGCACCATCCCAGGCTCTGTTACCCAGCTCAAGGGTTTGAAGAGCGCTCTGGATTTCTTCCTGGAATCACAGAATGCTTTGGGTGGGCAGGGACCTTTAAAGTCCATCTAGTCCAACCCCTCTGGGGTGAGCAGGGACATCTTCAGCGTGATCAGATTGCTCAGAGCCAAGTCCAACCTGGCCTTGAACATTTCCAGGAATGGGGCATTCACCACCTCTCAGGGAACCTGCAGTGTGTAACCCCCTCATCACCAAACATTTCTTCCTTATATCTAGTCCAAATCTACCCTCTTGCAGTGTAAAGCTGTTTCTCCTCGTCCTATTGAACAGACCCTACTGAAAGGTTTGTCTCAAAGCTTGCCAGGAGGTAGTAAAAGGGGGTGGGAAAACTATTCAGTGGGCCTGGAGAAAGTCTCACAGCTACCACAACATGCCCACCACAACTGAGGTTGCAGTAATGTTGGAGGGAATAGCTCGTTGGATCCATCCCCATAATTAGTTGATACTGCGGGTTCAGCACATCCTCAGAGAACTGGTGGGTGGCACGAAGAGGGAGTGGGGCAAGCCCGGGATGATGTGGCCGTAGGAGGAAAGCTGCAATGCTCTGCAACTTGTCTTTCCCCTCCTACTTCAGGATTGTTCTGTCCAATCCATAATCTCGTATTCCCTCGGTGCAGTTTTAATGCACATGCTAATGGAGCAGCCACCAATCCCACGGAGAGACAGTGATGCATTCTAGCAGATCTCACCATTAGGAAGTTTTCCCCGGATATTCAGCCTAATTTTTCAGTCTTGAAATTGATGTCAATTACCCCCCAGCTAAACCTAGTTATGCAGTGGAAGGCAGGTTTAAAATACTGCGTGATCTCACTAAATTGGAGAAATGGCCAGAAATCAATACAGTGAGAGGCAATAAGCATGCCCATAAAGGTTAAGTGGTTGATGCAGGAAGGATTAATGAAATGCACAGATACTAGGTCAAATTGCCAATATCCTTCCTTCACTCTTACTCACTCCATACCCCACAAATATGTTCTACTCCAGCAAATCAAAGGAGGAAGCACCTTAGAATTTGACTAGTGACTCGGAGAAGTAGAGACCAGTATTAAGGGAAGAGAAGGTGTGGGGTGGGTTTATTGTAATGTTTATTGTAATGTTTACTGTATTGGCATCAAAACAAGAATGAGACACCAGTATTAAAAAAACAAACGTGGATAAGAATATGACCTGCAATATACTTGATGTTAAGAAGTAAGTTGGACAGCCTGACCAAGTCTAGAGAAATGCTGAAAAACCTACTTTTGTTGTTAGTTTTTCATGCCTGTCTGGGTGGATGATGATAACTACAGGATGTGGGAGTCATTGACAGCTCCTGTCTTGGGACTGGGTGAAGCTTTTGGCTAGGGCTGATGGGGTTAACACATTTGCATGGCAAAGAGATACAACAGCTTGTCTTCAAAGTGCTTGAGACTAACCTTAGAAAGTTTTCTGTTCGAGTCTCTCATGCACAGAGAGGAGAATGGGATGTATTGAGGGGACAGTAACAAAAGCCAGGGAGAAGATCTGCTGGGAACGCTGAGGAGAGCTGCACGTCCCAGGGCTGGAGGAGCTCCTGGAGCTGGTCTACCAGTCCCAGGAGACAGCACCTGAATGGAAGCACTGCTCAGTACTACGGCTCATTCCAACCATTTCCTGAGGATCCACATCAGTTTCTGCACAAGAAAGGTTTTTTTACTATAAAATGAAAGGTTTCTACTGCTTATTGGGAAAAGACACTTACTGTGTGGCCTGAAATAAGACATTACCTAAGTCAGAAGAGAGCCCCAAGTTATGGTTTCTCAAAGTGAGAAAGAACTTGTCGATAACCCTTAACGAGGTGTGAACTTCTCTCCCTTTTCTGCAGTGGCTTTCAACTCCCAGCTCAAGGAGTCTGAGCAGTGCCAATGTTTTCCATTTTCTAGTGGTTCAGGGACACATGGTGGATAAAGGCCTACCAAAAAAAAAAAAAAGTAACTATTTCACTGTTGGTCATTGAGAAGAAATAAGCACGGATTCCCTTGTGAGTATTTTCATTGCAGGGGGACATAAAGATGTGCTGTTTTCTGTCCCTTCATCTGATCCAATTTCTGCATGTATGGTAGTGCAGATAGCCATGCTTCAGTGGTGATGTGAGAACCTAGATGGAACAGAAGTGGGGAAGAAGCTTTCATCTGTCCACTTTGCACAGTAAGAAACATATGGGTGGTTCAGCAGGTGCACCAGTAACCTTGAAAAGCCACAAAACTGAAGTTACACAATGTTGTCCATCAGGCAAGGGTGAAATGGTGCCAAACATGAGACACAGTAGCGACCTTGGCTTGGGACTTAAGGAGGACAAGGATCCATCAGCCCTTTACTGTTCCTATTTCTGCAGTATCGAGGGTGATGATTTAGTAGGAATTAAATTGTTCCAGCCACAAGCCAGTAGTGCTGGTTCGAGGCAAAGTCTTGATTACTCTGTGTGGGAGAATCAGTCATTGGTTGGTCTTGGTGAAACTGAGCTTAACCTTGTGCATTAAGCATTCAAGCTCAGGCATGCAACTGATTGCACACAAGTGTCATTTCATTCAGCTACTGCCATCAGATGCAAGATCTGGATAGACAGTTTAAGCAGCTCCATTTGCAGCACTTTAGGAACATTCCTGTTTTTATATAAATGATATCCAGAAACCTTGCAGCTCTCATCACACAAGTAGTGCTGATGAGTGATCTTATTGAGGAATGCTAATTCAGTCCCTGAAAATATCAGTGTCTACTTAACTCACAGCTCTCAGAAGCTAACTCCAAGTACAAATGTACCATTAGTTACCTACAACTCTTTTTCTCCACAGAAACCTTTCAGTGTTTTTTTAACGGGATTATCACATGGTTTTTCTATTAGAAATACGTGTTAAAATAATTAAAAGAACCATCAGATCTACCAAGTGTTGTCTCGGTGTTATGCAGTGCTTCCTGACTCCAAGTACTGATGTGATTCACAAAGGCTGGCTTTAGCTGACAGAGGCTATAATCAGTGGAGGAAAAGAGACACTCCTCCAGAGGATGAATAACAGGAATCATCTCTCACCTTTGATTTTGAAGAGAGCCCATAGACTGGCTGTCCTTGGCTGCAGCTAACCTTTGTGAGCATCCCTCACAGTGCCCTAAGCCAAGGGCTCGCTCTGCCTGGGAGGGGATGGGGGAGAACAAATTCTGCACATGCAAAACAGGCAGTGATATTCTGCAAAGGTCACGCTGGGGGACATGACATCTCGGTCAAGGATGAAACAATACCTGAAGCAAACTCTGTATCTGGAGTATCAGTGCACTCAGGAAATATCAAAATAGTGGCTGGATGCTAAACCCGATCCAGGTTCAAAAAGCAGGAAGAAAGAAGTCCTGTAGAGTAAAACCACCAAAGGTTATTAAATACAGAAAAATACTGCCTCTGGCTGACGCCGTGCCCGGGTGATGGGCTGTCAGGAGCAGCGAGTGCAAGAGGAGAGGGCTGCTGTGTGTGCCTTGCTCTGTCCTCCCCCCACAGCCTCCACCGGCCTTGGTGAGAATGCAGGAGCTGGGCTGGCACGGGGAGCCATCCTTACCTACTGGGTCTGGCTGTGGCCAGCAAACACCATAAAACTGACTGAGAGGGGGCATTTCCCTAGAGGCCTGCTGTTGGCTTTTCTCATGATTTCACTAGGCAGCGGTGAAACTCTCCTTGATTGCAGTGCTGTCAGAAACTGAGCATCCGGCCAGCTCAAGAGAATTCTGCATTAATTATTAAGATGCTGAAAAATGCATCATCACAGCATGAAGAATTCAGATTTCTGTAGTATTCCAGTTTGTCTGAGATACTACTGCCTGGACCAGACGATCCCAAATTTGGCTGAAAATACTTTGTGGCTGAAGAAGCGTTTTTCAAATGCATTGTGAGAATTCCCTGCTCTTCCAACGGAGTTGTGCCCAAGAGCTTTGGGTGTTGGGGTGGGATCTCTGGCAAGCAGCACCAATAGTTCACATGAGTATTAATGAGCATGGCTGCCTCTTGCTTTCTCTGATCTTGAATCCATGGAATGTCGTGTTGTTTTCTTCCCTTCCTTTACTGTTGGGGACACCTGTGCTATCCCACCTTTTGGCAGGAGGTGACATGAGACATGGGTAGTCCTATAGTCTGGTGTTCATATTTGGGATGAACAGCATTGTGTAAATGTAAGTTTTTAATAGCTTCTTGATTTTTTTTAAACTTTTGGAAAAATGTAGATGGCTCCTTACCATACACACAAGAATGATGTTTCTTGCTACCCTCTCTCCTTTGCTTTGCTTGATGTGAAGAACAAAATAGGTCAATGAGAAGGGTTTTTTTAAGTATTGTAGCACTCAAGATAAATGTGGTAGGATTTAACCTATGTGCAAAGGTGGAAGGTGTTTGGGCAAAAGAAAATTCAAGCTGGATGTAAGTCTGCTGCCTTCAGCAGGCTGATGCCAAAGTAGAATTCAAATGTGTTTTCTTTAAGGCAGAAACTTGGGCCCTTGGCAGTCATTTATTCTTCTTGCTGATTGTCAGTGGCTGTAGAGGTTTGGAGATTCACGTGACAGCCGTGGATCTCTTGTGTCCCAGGGCAGCCCTGCCTGAGCTGAACACCGGAGGCACATGCACGATGGCACGTGTAGTCCTGGCAAGAGCAGGATGGTTCAGGAGGGACCTCTGGCTGCTCAGCCCCACAAGTGTTGTCAAGCAAATAAAATGTGTCCCCCACACGTGTCAGCCTGTGTACTTTAGCATGTGATTACAAAACAATCAAAGCAAAGCCCACCAAGGAACTGCGGATATGTCCTGGGTGGTTTTGAAAAAAAAAATTAGTGAGGTCATGTATTTCCTCTACTGGTTGTAGCAAACGGCCAGGCTGGCTGGCTCAGGAATAAACACAGTTTTAGTCTCTTAAGCAAGTCTAGAGTCTCGGCGAATCCAAGCTGAACGAAGAGATATAACAGACACATTTGAGGGAAGAACAGTCTGCTTGCAGGTGTGGCTGTGCTGCTGGGTGTGGATTGCTGGGCTCAGCTCTGTTCCTGTGTGCCCAGACGAGCCAGCTGATCTTGGCAATGACCCTTCAGCACATCACGGTGAGGTTGCAGTGATGCACCCCTTGATTGCACCATGCCAGGAGCAGCCCCGGGGGCCACCCTGCCCTGGGCTACTTGGTCACCTTCCTGAACCTTCTCTGATGAGCAAGTGGCATCAGTGGTTGCTGGGTGATGGCAGCACTGAACAGCAGCACAAACACATGCTCCTGTTGCTGGGCTGGTGCAGGCAGGCCTGGCAGAGCACAGATCTCTGCCTGCTGTTCTCTTTCCTTGTAAGAACTTCAGCCCCGTGTCTTATTCTTGAGTCCCAGTCTCTGCTGAGCCACAGTGAAGCTGCAATGTGTTTTCCTGTAGAATATAAGACAAAAAGGAAATGGGGCTGTGCACTGCAAACAGGAGGGGCACAAAGAGAACCCCAGATCCTGGCTGCTGTCTCAAAAGGGGCTACTTTGTTCTCTAAAAATACTCTTCACCATTTCTCTGCAGTGCTATGGAGAAATACATCTCGAGTCCTCAAGCATTTGCTCAAGATGCAGTAACAGAAATATTCATTCATTTCATTCCACATGGCTATTCCCAGGTTTGTTTGCTGGCTCCAGTTGCCGCTCCCTTTTAGAGAGCACTGGGGATAGCTGGGAAGATGTCTGTGACCCAGAGATAAACACCCTCCACTGCAAGGAGCTATCTCAGCTCCTGCTGTGCAATGACACAGGGCACTACTGCTGCCTGTTAAACAGGAGCCCTCCTTTGGGAGCATGTCCTTGCTAACTAGAAAGCTTTTATCTTCCAAATACCTTTAAACCCACACTGAGGTCTGTGTCTGCTTGCCTCAAGACAAAACTCAGTAGCTGCAGGCAGCGATGCCAAGGCGAGATGACGTGAGTGTGTGGAGAGGGTGCCCTGCTCTGGCTCTGCTGGCTGTCTGCACTGCCAGGGAGCTGTCTGAAGGTGGTTGGACACAGCTTATTTGCACAAGGCTGGGTGCTGCAGGAATCATGTTTACATCACTTCAGGTCAGCTCAGAGCGGGGTAAACCCTGGCAGAGGGACATTTTCCCCCACCCCATGTTCGAGTGGGAAATTCTGGAGGACATGTCATTTACTGAGGGCAACATCAACCCCCAGGCACCCTCCATGCCAGGGTGGCAGCCTGAAAAGCGCCTTTCCCCTGGTGGGGAGAGGCTGAGGTGGGATGAGGTCTGGGGAGCAGCAGGTGCCCAAAACCCCCACTTTGGGTTTCCCAAGAAGCGTTTCCTCTGGGAGCACTTAGTGTGACGAGAGGAGGAGCTGCAGGTTTGTGGCATGCTGCCCATGTCCCCATGGCTGTGGCATTTCAGGAAGGCGCAGCAGGATCTGCATCGCAAGTCCCAGCTTTGCTTCCCAGGGGATCTGCCGTGTGGATGTCCCCGTGGGGGTGGCCCTGGGTGGGCACAGTGTGAGAGCAGAGCAGCTGTTTTCTACTCTCAAAGAGCAACTGAGGCAGCTCCCGTCTGTGCAGTGCTTTTGCTGATACAAACAGTTTTGCCTTTCCCCTGTGGCAGGACAATCTTACCTTGGTTTGCTCGGCTTTGTTGAGAGAAGCAAGCTGAAGGGGTAGGAGTTATCTGAAACTCCCACTCATTCGCCTGGTACATTGCTTCTCTTGCAGAATATTTAGCTTTCAGGCCATGGAGACTGCATCAAGCTTCATCAGCTGATGCTTTACGTTTTTGAAGTTTCAATTGCTTCCTTGCCCGAGATGGAGCTATCATTTTTATTGCTTTGGTTGCTTAGGCAGGGAAAGGGAAAGATGAACAAATCAGTACAGCCCTCTTGAATTAGGATTGATTTTCCTGAATTCTTCTTGTTGATTTTGAAACACAATTGTTTCTAAAACATTTAATGTCTGAGGTCTTTTTCTTTCTTCTTTCTTTTCAGCAGCATTTGTCTTCAGCCATTTGCCACTGCTGGGAGAGGGAAAAAAAGAAAATAAGCTCTGTGTGAGATCAAGATTTCAATGCATTACACACCAAAACATTTGTTGCTATTTACTTTTAAAAGTGCCCTTCTGAGGCTGCACGGCTAGAGCCGCCATCTGTTAGGAATTACGCCTCGGAACTCCTGGTTTCCCTGCAAACCTCCTGCCTGGCGCTGCTCCATCGGCGCAGGGAAGAGGTGGTGGGGACAGGGCTGGCTGCGGGGGAACTGCACCTTCCCAGCTGCATCTGCAGTCCTGGCCAGGTTGTCAGGAGACCACCAAGGTGCGGAAAGATTGCTGGTAGTGAAGGTGACTCCAAAGCACTTTATCTAAGATTCCGTGAGAAGTTACGTGTTTGTTGAAACAAGAGATGGCCAGGACAGAAGTGCTGCTGTTCATCTCCTCTCTTTAGTCAGACACAGGGGCACGTGGCTGGCATGTGCTGGGGCCCCTAGGAAAGCCTTTGCCCAGCTTGGCTCCCGAGCTGGGAGGGTTGGTGGCAGGACAGAGTTTTTCAAGGTGCAGGGGGAAACACCAGGCCCTGCAGTGGCAGGAGCATTTCCTGCAGTCCATCGCTCAGGCAGGGGTGAGCATCTTGCAGTGCTGGAAATCCTTCAGGCAGCAAGTGTGTGCATCACTTGGTGAATCAAGGGAGGGAGGTGTTCTTCAGGAGCCAGTGCAGACTGTGTTTAGCTTTGTGCTCTGGCAATAAAGTGCTTTTCAGTACAAGAAATATGAGGTTTCATTGCAGGGTAGTCTTTTTCTCTCTTTTCCTAAGTAGATGTGTGCGAAAGGTCTAAGTAAAGTCTCTGGGATTTATTTGTCAAGGAAGAGGATGGAGCTTCTGCTGCCAGATGTACATACATACAGTGCTCTGAACATACAATTTTCAGTGGCTCCAAGAGCCTTCACTAGTCCCCACAGGTGGTGGGAGGGTGGAGAGTCTCAGTGACCGGCCACAAACCCACTGGAGATGCTGGAGAGTCTCAGTGACCGGCCGCAAACCCACTGGAGATGCTGGCACGGCATTTTCCTGCCTGCTTGGATCTGCCTTACAGTCTGTGATGGCAACAGATGCTAATTATTAACATGACAGTCGTCACCTCTGTGGCTGTAACTCTCCTCTGCACATCTCTCTTGTACCCTTAGTCCATCCCAGCTCTGACATCACTCATTTGACAAATGGTTAAGCTACGCAGGAGCCTGAAGACGGGTCTGTATTTACCAGCTTAAAAATCAACAAACCAAGGTGCCCAGGAAATAAAGGCTGGAGCCAGGGTATTACTTGAGCCTACAGCAGGGCATTCTGCTTGTCTGAAAGGGTCCTGGGCTTTGCAACGTGGTCTTCTGGGGCCAACTTTATGAAATTGCTCAGAAACATAACAAATGAGCAGAGTTTTTCACAAGTATTCAGCAAACAAGAGTTCTCCTTGTGCCAGTGCTGTGCAGATGAAGGAAACCTGTTCCTATGGGCTGGATTCTGGTGCTCTTTTGCATTTTTTGACTTGTGGGCTTGGTAACCTGTGGAAGGTCTGAGTTATGGATAATATGGTAGTGTGCTTCCTCTGGGTCTCCACCATGTGCTCTGAATCCCCAGTACACTTCTGCTACAGAGGCTAGATGGATCTGCTTTTCCAGATAGTCTCTTGCCTAGATTTGTAATTACAGCCAGAAATAATAAATTTTTTTAGCTACTGACAGAGTTTAAACTCCTGGGTGCGTGAGCAGTTTTTAAAAATTGCCCTGATGCTTCTCAGTGACTTGAGTAAATTAGAGAAATATATCCTCTCATGTGCTTCTCATCTATTTATTTACACTTCCTCTGCCCAGAAATTATTTGCACAGCTAGCAAAGAGGCAAGCCAAGGCCCACGAATGGCACCATCCCTGTTTACAGCAGTGCTGCCATTTGGAGAATCTGTTCTTGCTTTGGCCCAGGGGAGGTGGTTTGGGGGAAATCAGTGGGATTCTCTGGTTTGATTCTCAGCTTTCAGTGGTGAGGAGCTGCTCTGCATTTGGTGTGCACAGTACAGCTGCTCCAGTGGAGCCCTGGGATGGGCTCATCCAGCTATTTTGGTTCACACACTGGATTTTTATAGTTTTATTACTATCACTGGACATAAGCATGGTGGAAACATATGCAAGGTTAGTCATGTAGAGGTTTCACACTAGTTTGACCATGTTGACTCATAAAAGACTTTCTATGAACCTGGTGCCAGGTTTGTAAGAAGCTGGAGATGAGGAGGAAGTTCTTTTCTCTTCTGGTGGCCAGAGAGGTTGTGCTGTGATGTGCAATCATTTAGCAGGTCTATCCTGGAACTAAAATACATGTTAGTCCTTCTTATCTCCTCTAGGAAGGTATTTTTCCCCTTGGTCTCCGTATCAATAAAATCTGGACTGAAGTCGTGCCAGTGCTCTTCCAGATAATATCACCAAATGCAGAGGAAAGGAGTAATTCACTTCCCAGATGGGTCCCCGGGGGCTTGTAGGGCTTCTGGTGACTCCAGGGATTCTGTCTGTAGGCAGAACAGGAGGCAAGAACCACCTGGACAGCACTGGGCTGGGAAGGGACTGGCCAATTTTTTTCTTGGATAATCACATCAGGCAATGGAGCCAGCAGCAAACTGTGTCACAAAGAATGCAAAATATTGGCAACATCCCAGGCCTTTCCATTAGGGCTGGATTTCCTGCCTCCTTTCTCAAAACTGTGTTGATGTTGCTCCTTCTTGAAGAATTAAAGTATATCAGATTCTGACTTCTGTCAGGTCTCGGTGTTGTCAACCCAGGTGTCCTCCCACAGCCCAGGAATCTGCTCTCTAAGGTTTTGAAATCAAGGCTTGAATTGTAATAGAGAATTAATCTTTTCAAATTTGCCTTTAGCCCGTGCAATTCTGACTGTCTCCATATTCATATTGGAAATGGGGTTTATAAGCTTGCTGCAAAAAGCAAGGAGGTGAGGTAGTTTGCCTTCTCCTTGCTGGAAAACAGCATTGTTTAACCTTTGGGTCTGGTACGGAATGGCTGGAGGGAGTGGATTTGCTTTTTGCTGAAGTCTGTGGGAGCTCAAACATGAGTGTGCCCTTTCCCACAGCAGGTTCCCAGCACACCAAGGCTGACCAGCATCGTGGTTTGCAGCCTCTCCAGGCCTGTCCACTGAAGGCTGGCTCGCAGAGCCTGCCCAGAGTGTTCCCAGAGCTGCATGCAGCACTCACAGCTACCCCAGCACCAGCACGTTCAGTGCCAGTGTGTGGCCACGTTCAGTCCTGCTTTTCCACTGCAGCTCTAGCTCGAGCTCAGCATTCAGCAACTCTTTGGACAGAGATCAAAGGCTTCCTCAGAGAATGGGGGTGCTGGTACTTCTGCTTGGTGTCCAATCAAAAAGACACGACCCCTCGGCAGATCTCGCTGACAGGACACCCAGGACAGCAACTCCCTTCTTTCTGTCAGGCCCTAAGAGGTGGTGTTGATTTTGGGATGTGTGATTGTGATCCTCAGTTGTCAGGCTGTGTTTAATTATTTAATTAGTCATGCAAATTTTGCTGGCATTTTTTACATCTAAGTCATTACTCTAGCAATTAAAAGGCTGCTTTGATGAGCTCCTCTTGCGGTGCGTGGTGCAGCAGAGCCTGCTCAGCAAGGTTTGGATGGGTGGGCGGTGAAATGATGAAGGAGATTTGCTTTCTGGCTCACTGAAGGACCATCAGGGCTATGGAGAGGAGGGGTCTGCTCCCAGCAGTGGAAGAACCCACACAAATTTGTACCCTGGTGATTTACTAGCCCGTGGGAAGCTGAAGATAACGAGCAATAGCTGGTCTCTGCTGGAGTAAAATGCTGGCCCGGGGCACTGCATGAACTCACCACTTGCAGTGTTACTGATGGCAGGGGGAGTCCCGGGGAGTCCCTCACAGGTTGCACCATCAGCCATCCAGCTAGGCTGAAACCTCCCCCTTTCCCCACTCAGCCTCACAGGAAATCAAAGGAGGAAATTTTTGATGGACAGTGAGCTTTTCTGAAGGAGAAAGAACCAGGGCCATGTTCAATGGTGCCTTCAGACCAAACTGTGCATACCTCCTTGTGTAAATTGGGCAAAAGTGGTCAGGGTAACCGGAAGAGCGACGGTCCTCGTGCTGGTATGATGGGGCAATTCTTGTCTTCTAAGTATGTGTGTGATGTGAGTCTGAGCTAAGAAGCAGCATTTGTAGGTACCTCTCCTGCCAGAGGAACTGGTGGTGAGCAGGAATGATTTCCAGCGGCCCATGAGGGCAAGGTGGGATGGGAGGTGGGGGGTGATCAATGTGTGGAAGTGGAGTTTATTAGATGGAGTGCAAATGGTTTCTGTGAATGGGTCTGAGTTTTATAGGCCTGCAAAGCCTTGAGGCTAAAAACTTGTTCTGTTGGATTGGAATGGCAGGAGAGACCCTTGGGATGGAGGGGTGACATGACACAGCCTGGTGTCACGCTGGGCACTTCAATTTGAGCCAGCATTGGTGGACTTGAAGTGAGCTCCAAAGCTTTGATTATTGGTTCTTTGGAAATCCATTTATCCTGCCTATCACCCCCCTAAAATTAGGTTTTGTTTCTCAGACCTTAATTGTTTTACCTTGTCAAACATTGTTTGATGGGAAATCAATCTCGGTACTTTTGCTATTGCTTTCCCAAGGAGGCCTCCCCTTTCTCCAACTTATTCCATTAATATTTATTGCAGTGGCAGGTAGGATCCTGAATTAAAGTTTCTGTTATTTGCCCATCTCCCTGATGCTTTCTCTGTACTTTTGATCAATTTTCAAGTTGCTTTGACTCCATAAATTTGTTGCCTTACATTTTCTCTTGCAGCCTCTAAGCTGCAGCTGTGTTTTCCTGGCAGGTCTCCTGAACCCACATCTCTTAGCATTGTCTTCTTCCAGCCTCTTCTGTCTCCAACCCTTTTGGATCGCTGTAAGGAAGAAGTTGCTTAGGACCTTGTCACCCTCCACTGTAATTAATGCTGCACTTGAGCCCTGTACCTGTCAGTGCTGGGGGCAAGCTGGGCACAGGCTCCGTGCTGGAAGATGACAAGGAAGTTCTCGTTGAGGGAGGCATCAGCTTCACACTGCCCTGCCCCAGCCAGGCTGGTTTGGCAGTAACTGCCTGCAGAACCACGGCTGTTGTGTCTCGGGGGGGTCTGAGCTGTCCTGCTGAAGCCCTCGGATGGGCAGTGGGTGTGTGGCTGGAGGGAGCTGGGGAGGCAGCTCTGCTGACATGGAGCTGGTGTGATGCTCCAGCGTGTGAATGGCCACACTGTGCCTTTGCTGCTGACATGCTTGATTACTCTCAGTGGGAATGAGACTTCCTTCTGGAATTCCTGCCTGGGAAAGCAGAGGAATCAGTGAGATGAATCCTCGGGGAGAATTCACCGAATAGGAAAATGCTGCGTCTGCCTTTTGGAGCCAAACAGTTCAGGGGCCCAGTGGTGGGTATCAGAATGGGCTGAGCAGGCTGGCTCTGCCCCACAGAGCACAGGCCCAGAGGAGCAGGGCAGTGCTGGGGCTGGCAGGGGACACTCCCCAAAGGCAGCATTCATCTACACCCACCTCTGTCTTCTGGGGCAGGGCAGTGCAAAAGGAGGGAGACTGGGCTGTCGTGGTAAATAGCAAATGGTTTTTGTAAGCTGCCTTAGAGAGGAAAGAGGATGTTGGCTGGCAGCACATGAGCTTGGCTTTTCTCCCCTCCCAGCAAGCTGTCGGAGGGGGGGTGCCCGTGCACTGCAGAGCCACCACCGGGCTGGCAGCTCAGTGGCAGACGAGTGATGTGAGCTGGCTTTCCCCCACCTCCTCTCATCCTCCCACACTCCAAACCTCCTGCTGTCCCTGCAATGGGTGCTCCAGCAGCACCCAGGGGTGCCTCTGGCCACCCTGCAGCCCCCAGGGAGGGGATGCTGTGACCCAGCAGCCCCGGGAACATCACAGGGTTCCCAGTATGGGCAATATGTTGCAATGGAGTAACATTTTAGGCAGTTAATAAAAAGCAAAATGCTCATCTGTTTGTTACATGAAGCCACCTATGATTCAAGGACCTCCAGATTGCTTAGTAATTGAGCATGGAGTAAGGACAAGAAGAGAGGGAAGAGGCATCGTTTAGCAGTAATTTGGTAATAATTTATTACTTATTTATGTCTATGTCTGGCTCCCAGATCAGCACGTGGGTGAGTGTGGGATGTGCACTGTATGCTGTGTTCGGTGCAGGCCCAGGTTCCAGTGGGGTGTCCCAGCACAGGGCCCTCCTGCACACTCTGGCAGCCAAAAGCCAGACTGTAAAGGAACTTGAAAAAAAGGGAACTTTCCCAAAGTCCTGGAGGGAAACAGTGTTTGGGCAGCCCGGTGAGCCACTGAAGGCTGCAGGGATAGAAAGCCAGGACAGGAGGAAAACACTAGCATGAGAGCCAAGAAGGCACACATTTCTGAACCACCTTCCTCAGCCCCAGCATTTTTAATAAACCATTTTCTTCCCATCTGTCTCCGAGCTAAAGCCTCCTCCCCAAGGACACGACGTGCACTTGCCCTAGGGCTGAGGGTGGGATCTGGTCCCTCGGGACGGTGTGCAGGACCTTTTTCCTGCATGCTGGATGTAGAGGGCACATTTCCCACGAGGAAGATGGAGCAGGTTCACCATGGCTGAGCGCTCCCCCAGCTCAGCCCTGGCCATCAGCTCGAGGGGCACCGCAGGGTTCAGGGTTCAGCCCCCCCAGGTTGCTGCCTCAGGGCCTCCCTTCTGGCTGCTGCCACTTCCTGGAGCTCATTGTTCAGCCACGTTTCCTTCCTCCCCAGCCAGCACCGGTGAGGGAGTAGGATCCACTGGCTGGGGGATGAAGGGTTCAGCTCCCAAGTGCCACTTCACCCCATTTTCAGCACGTCCCCCTCCTCATCCTGCCACAGCAGCCGTTTCCAAGGAGAAGTAAGGCTGCAGAGGAGGGGGAGATGCTCCCTCCCTGCCCTCTCCTCTTCCTATCTTTAGATCCACTGGGCACTCAGAATCCACCACTGCCTTCTGAAACTAATCCTCAGATGACAAGTTAAATTGTGGCAATATCTGGGAAAAACATGCTTGGATGTCCTGACCAAAGTGTCTCACTTTGATAACTCCCTAATTTTAGGCTTTGAGTATGTAGAAATAGGTGTTTAGGAGAAAATGCTCTTCAAAGCCTTTTGTGTCTTACGGAAAAGGAGAGAGAAATGCAAATGGTCTGAAAAGGGCTGAATGAATGATGGATGAGCCCTGGCAGTGTCCAGCTGGTAGAGGTTTATGCAGAACTCAAGTCTGGCTCATTGTTTGCCACCTAATCTTTGCTTAACCTCAGGTTTACAGAAAATAGTTCTAGTCCCATTCCAGTATGTCCCAACAGTCATTCCTATCTGCAAAAGGAGCTGTACCTTTCTCAAGGCCAAACAGATCTCATTTGTGCTTCTTTTGTTCAGCCCACTTATATTTCTTCTTTGTGTTGCTTCCTTTCAGCCCTCTTTGAACAAACCGGAGCTGAATTGTACCCTGGAAAGAGAATGCAACAGGTCAGTGGTAATGAGGAGCAGAAGTGGATTACTGGGGGCAAGGCTTTTGGAGGCAGCAGAGCAGCCAGGGAAACACATGGCCTTGTGGGGGATGGGGCAAAGGCTTGGCATGACCCCTCTGCTGAGGACAGAGCCCCATCCCTGCTGCTCCACCTGCTCTTGGAGGTGTCTTATCCCCAGAAGATGCCTGGCCTGGCCACGTTGCCTGTCTCATTTCCAGGCCTGTCTCAGCAGAGCCCTGCTAATTCAGCTGCTCCCAGGGAGTGTCTGGGCTCCCTCAGGGCTGGCAAAGTGCTTGGCAGCAGCTCAGCCGGCTGTCCCCGCACAGTGATGCCAGTGGATGAGCTGTGAGGTGCAGGGATACTCAGGGAGGTCCTACTCCTCCTGCTGTCCCTCACCTGGCAGAAAACACTCCACTAATCCAGCTTTACTCACAGCCTTCTGCTTTGTGGTATTTCTCGGCATTTTATTATCATTCCTCTTAATTAAAAAAAGGAAAAAACCCACCTTTGTCCATCTCGCCTTAGGTTTGTTTTTCTGTGTTTTCTTGCTTGCCCCTCTCTCTCCTCACACTGCACTGCAGTTTCACTAAGGTGGTCCAGCTGGCCTTTCCAGACTGGGAGAAAGCCCTTTTCAGAAAATGAGGGGAGAGATTTTATTGTACATCCATTCTAAAAATAAAAGTGCTTTGTGTTTCTAGAGCATCTTTCAGCTGCTGATTTCAAAGATCCTTGAAATTCTCAATTAATGAAGCGTCCCAGCTCCCTTGGGAAGGAAGCCCTGGGAGTCATTATGGGTACACCCTGAGAGGGAAGGACTGTTGCTTGTTCTGGGCTTTGCTCAGCCCCTGAAACTGTGAGGTGCTACATGGCAAGAGATGATATGAGGGGATTTGAGCCCTGGCTTGCTGTCTGCCAGATCCCAGATGGAGCAAAAACTCTATTTCTTGTCCTAAATCAGGAGATTTTGTCCCATGCAGCCCCTGTTTGCATCCTGCAGCCATCCTGCAATCCACTGCAAGAGACAAGATCACCTCCTTCCCTTAATTTTTATGTGCACAGCCAGGGCTTAATCCAGAATCCCCCCAAAATCAGAATATGTAACCATTAGGAGGTTTTCCCCAGAGCAGAAGAGGCTACATGTCAGTGGCCAAACAGTGATAGAGCAGCCCCACGTGCAGGGTGGTGCAGCCACACGGGCCCAGCTCAGGCCCCCAGCTGTCCTCACAGCAGTTCATCCCCGCAAAAACAGGACAAAAGGTTTCAGCATCTGTGTAAAAGCCTCCAACACAAACCCGTGGACAGAGCAAGCTTTCAAGGGCTTATTTCTTTTGCATGAAGTATCCTTGAGATACAGAATTTGTCCTGGTGGATGCTCTTTAAGAGCATGAAGGAGGAGGACAGAGCTCCCCGGCTGCTCACCCCACGGCGCAGCGCTCGCAGCCTCGGCCGGCCCTCGGAGCAGGAGGGAGCGTCGCCCCCCGTGTCCTCAGATGGACCCAGAGGAGGAAGAGCAGGACTGCAGAGAGCAAACCAGAGCCCTCGGGACCTCTGCTCAGCCTGAGGGAGGGGTGGGACGGAGGAGGTTTGTTTTAGGAGCTGTGGCTGCTCCTCCCGGCGCTGGCGGTGTCCGGGGCACGGCTGCCTGCACCGCCCCTGCCCCAGCTGCTGCTGGGGGCTGCGCTCAGCTCGTGGCACACTGAAAGCTCCCGTGGAAAAGGGTCTGCCTGCAAGGGCAGAAAATGTGCCATTTTTCTTTTCCCAACCAATTAAATGCGTGGAGAATGAGATATGTTTTCTCTAAACCCACCCCTTCCCCTACCCCAACCAGCCAGCCAATGTTTGAGCTGCATCAAACTGATGGGTTGAAACTTCTTGGTCTTTCTTAGGAAGGCACCTTGCACTTCTCTGGGGAACAGGGCTCTGTGGGGGCCGCTCTCTGTCCCTGACTCCCAGCAAGGGACATCTCCTACTCCCCTCTGGTGTACTCTGCTAGAGGCAGAGGGAGTAGGGGTGGATATTCCTGGGGAAAACAGAACGGGGGAGGAAAATGGATTCTGAGGCTTTTTGTGTGGTGCACAAGATCCATGATGCTCTCAGATGCTGCATTTCAGGAGCTGGAACCAGGCTGAGGTTCTTGCCATAGTTCCAAACCCATGCTGCCAACTTCACTGCCGCTGTGCCTGCTGACTTCCAAAGGAGTCGGCGCATCCTGCAGCCCACAGGACCCGTGACAGTGATGTTCTGCTGGCATCAGAAGCCTGTGTGATCCCCACAGCCTTTGATATCCTCGCTCCTGGTTTCAGCTGGTTTTTATCTTTCCAAGAATTGCTCTTTTTCAATCCTATTTTACTACCCCTGTAGCAAAGCTTTCATCTGCCGAGGCATCAAAAGCTTTTCTGAAGTCCAGGGTGAATCCTGCCCACTCCTTCCACCTTTCTGAGCCTTTGCTTACCCCCAGAGCAGACGATGGCCCCGCATCACGCTCTCCCAGCCGGGAACCCGAGCTCAGCTGGTCCCAGTTCTGGCACAGGGGACCTCAAAACCATCCCACCTTCCCACTGCTTTGCTGTAAATCATGAATGTAAATACCCACATCCACCCTACAGCCAACTCCAAAGTGGGGAGTTGTTCAGGTGAGGTAAAGGGAAAAAAAGAAAAAAAAAGAATTTTTTTTTCCAAACACAATTTTTGGAATTATTTTTAGAGCCTAATGCGTGAATGTGAATCATGGGTTTAGCTGTACGAAACCTCCTTTTCATCTTTTTACCTTATCATTATCCCTGCATACTCAGTTTTATCTGCAGTTTGACATCTTTTATCCCAGAAACAAGGGCAGCTCTGCTCCCCAGCACTGGGAGCGCTGTGCATGCAGGGCAGGCCGATTTGAAGTTATAATCCTCTTTTCGTTGTATCCTCACACTGCTTATTGTTACTGTGTGTACCGCTTGTTGTTGTAGTTTTCCATTTCATGAAAAATACATCAAAAAAAAAAAAACAACAACTAAGAAATGCCACGAATGCTTGAGGTCTGTTTGTTATTCTCTGTGTTCAAAACTATTTCTTAAAAACTAACTTCCCCCAAGTGCCTGCGCTCGCCATCCCTCCGACTCCACCGGCATGAGCACAAACCCCGTGAGCCTCCCAACAAACTGCAGAGAGCTCTTTGTTTGCAGAGGGTTGGAGTTAAAACTGTGAGTGTGTTCCCAGAACCGGGGGCTTGTCCCGTGGCTTTGATTTGCTGCTTGGCTGATGTGACGTGGGGCTGTTTGGATTTCTTTGATGTGGCTGGTGCTGCGGGTCTGTGATGTTCCTACGCCTTTTTGGGTAGTCATCATCCTGTCACTGCCATACTGCTGACAGCTTTTACGTGGCCTTCCCCCCCCCCCCAGCATTTTAAAACTAAACTAAAATACATCAAATGGCATTTTGTCCTTTGTCTTTAATTTGGCCCCAGCCTGCAGTTTTGGCAGTCAGGAGAGGGTTTTTTGCATGCACCAGGATGCAAACCCTTCCTCTGTAATCCTACCAAGGCAACTGTGGAAAAAACACCCCATAAGCTGTGAATTGCCATCCTTGAGCTGTGTTTTGGGCTTCCCCCGACACTTACCCCTCTGCATACAGCAGTGGGGGGGTGTTGGTCCTCTTGGCGAGGCTGGTGTGGTGGCAGTGCTGCTGGTGGGAGGCAGGAGGGAACCACCTCCCCAGCCCTGGACATGCAGCTGCCCCAGCTTCAGCTCCCAGCTGGAAACCCCACAAAAAGAAAGAGCTGTGGTCCTTCTGCTGCTTGGTGAAGAAGATGGAGCCAGAGCCATCAGAGGTTTTCGGTGAAAGGAGGGAGCAGAGGACATCAGTGGCACACAGGGAGGCTGAGGCTCTTGTCCCTGAGCCAGGGCAGGAAGTCACCCATGTCCCCAGAGAGAAGAGCAAAGCTGGATGCTGCTGTTCGATGGTGTTACACAACCTGGCACAAAGACATCTCATTTATTTACTCCTATCAGCCTAATGTGATGATTTGGGAGGGGGGAAAGAGGCTGGGCAGTGATCTCCTGAACAGTTGGGCTGGGATTACACTTTTCCTATGGAGCTCATCACCGTAATAACCAGGAGCTCTGTTTATCAGCCCACCAGCCATGCCCATTTAGGAGATTACCCTTTTCCAATCTCATTTCTCATAAAAGAGGATTGCTGCCCATCCCCTCCCTGTCCCAAACCCCTCGCTTATGAACGTTTATCTGCTCAGGGTGTTTATGAAGTCCCGAACAGGAAACTTCTGTTTATCCTCTGCGTCATCAAGAGCTGGAAACTCGATGGGATAATTACTCTTTCAACAACACACAAAGCCCGTCAGCAGACTTTGGCATCTTGCTGGTGTCAATAGTACATATATTTGCCCTGTGGAGATACATCAGGCTTATTTGTTTCTCTTTCCTGTCTCTCTAACTTGGCATGACATTGGAGTTTCTGGCTTTCAGGGTGTCTCTTGGAAGGAGGCATTTTTACTTAAGCTTGAGAAGAGGTGCTGCTCCCCTCAAAACC
Source organism: Myiotriccus ornatus (assembly GCA_036023395.1). Classification (NCBI taxonomy): domain Eukaryota; kingdom Metazoa; phylum Chordata; class Aves; order Passeriformes; family Tyrannidae; genus Myiotriccus; species Myiotriccus ornatus. The sequence continues at coordinate 12,207,169 of JAYRBT010000021.1, read as the reverse complement.
AGTGGCACTGAGGATGTTCCCAGCAGCAGAGGACACCCTGCCTGGTCAGTGCCAGCCCTAAGGGATTGCTTGCCTGGGCAGGGCATCACCCTGCAATTGGAGAAGTCATGTGTGGAGATGGCTTCTTCAGATGCTAACAGAAGCACCTGGGCTGGGAGAAGGCTGGGTAATGAATCATTTATTTGGCAGAGCTCTTCTCTCTTTGCAGATTGCAGGGAAGATGTTCTGATTCCCTCCACCCTTCAGCTGACAATTTCTGAACTACGTAAAATGCAGAAGTAAGTTCATTAGTGATACCCACCCGATGAAATTCAAGATGTGAAGTGTTTTGACTAGCTCTGTTCAAATAGAGGAATCACTCAGGAGTATATTGCAATCAGTGCATTAAGATAAGATCCCAGAGCATTGGGTTTCCAGAGCATTGATTATAGATTAGCATCCCACTGCTTCAGAAACGAAGTCAGCCATCCCTGCATGAACCAGCAGAGCTCACAGCTATGGATGGGCTCGCAAGAGAGAAGCAGGGAAGGCCACAAAATACCGGTGTGCAGCACAGTCCCCAGTGCCACAGCCAGCTCAGCATCCCCAGGCAGTGTGTGTGCACCAGCACATCACAGCATGTCCAGGGTCTGCAACTTCCCTGCGGCCTGGGGGCTCCCCTGCTGCCCCCGGGGCTCGGCCCGCCTGACCGTGCACGGAGAGTTATTTTGGCGAGGCCACAAACGTGGGAACCTCGTGCGGTTGGTCAAAGCAGATTCATTCAAAGTGAGTGAGTGCTTGCCAGGTTGCTTTTTTTTTTTTTTTTTAATTCTTTTTTGGCTGTATTCACAGGCCACAGATCTGCAGGCAGGAATGGGAGCCATGTTTCTAATTTGGTATGAAACTTCTATTCCTGCTTGGCGCAGAGCAGTTGCAAACGATGGAGGCTGTTCCTAATCCTCTGCCCTGCGCATTGAAAATGCGCTCCGTCCATCCGGCACTCTTGGAAATGGAGTTATTTGCATTGCATAGCAATTTTCAGCAAATAAATACAAGGTTCAGTGCTTGTGGGGACAAGGATGTGGCATCCTTACTGGGTGGTGTGCAAAGGCAGCAGTGAGGAAACACGGAAGGGCTGGACTTCGGCAGCTCGCAAAGTTCAAGGCTGCCTTAAAACATGTGAAGTCAACTTCTGCCTCTGTAAACAGAGCATCTTCAAGATCCTGTTGGAGGAAGCCAGCACTCGGCTGCGTGCTGAAGAGGGAGACCTGCCCAGCTTTCACTGCAGGGGACAGTATTAGCCACATGGCCAGGGATAAGCACCTGCTTAGGCTGCGGGTTTGTGGAGCAGCTGTGCCCAAACACGGGCAGCCCCGCTGAGCCCCGTGGGTGCCACGTGGTGCTGCCCATCACTCAGGATGTGATGTGGGAACACCCAGGGGTATGAAAATTGTGTGTTGGGAGTAGAGCTTGTCTCCAGATTCCTTCACCCGTCAAGAAACTGGCAAACCAAATAAAAATGACCTGCCTCAAATCAGATGGTGATGTGTTCAACATCAACTTTTAAGAAGTGATGCTTTTTTGCATCCCCCACCACCACCTTGAGATTTCAATTCAAGATGAAAACAGCTGGATGAAGCTGGAAACAATATCTCCTTTTTGAAAGCATTCTGGCCTTCTTTTTCATGCCCTTTCTTGAATTTGGATGTTTTCCCTAGGGAAACACTTACCCCCGGAATACCCACGAGATATCCACTGGAGAAGCTGTGGATGCCCCCTCCTGGAACTGTCCAAGGCCAGATTGGATGGGGCTTTGAGCAACCTGTCTAGTGAAAGGTGTCCCTGCCCATGGCAGGGTGTTGGAATGAGATGACCTTTAAGGTCCCTTCCAGCCCCAACTGTTCCGTGGTTCTGTGATTTGAAAGGGGGTTTTTTAGTCCTTGTCAACACTGATATGGGTGCTAACACTGCCACGGATCACTGCTGGGGGTCACTGCAGCTCCAGGTGGCTGATGGCTGTGGGCTGTGGCTCTCTCTCCTCCTTTTTCTGGGGCTGTATTTACCGGCAAAGCGCTTTTCTTGTCGATCCCTTGGTGGGAACTGGGTAAGCGTTCCCTGCCAGCTGTGAGCA
>JAYRBT010000021.1:12144194-12203174 GCA_036023395.1 Myiotriccus ornatus | reverse complement strand
TGAGTCCCAGTGGAAAACTTGCTTGCAGGGAGCAGTACCTGCTCCAACACCTGCCAGTGTCCTCAAGGAAGGAGAGTCCTTCAAGGTCACGATCCGGAGTGGACGGGCCGTGCTCGTGTTAAATTACCGTGGGTGCAGAGGCAGCACTTCCCGGTGAGCCACGGGATGATGCTCTCACACACTGCCAGGCTGGCCAGGCTGTGCAGGGATGGGGAAGCCGTGCCCAGGTCCACGTGCTTTCCTCAGCAGTGCTGCCTTTCCCAGGATCTCCTGCAATCCTGTGCTAGGACCAGGAACCCGACCCAGCTTGGCAATGCGTTCAGCAGCAGAACAGAGCTCATCTTCCTGCTCTGCTCCCTGTTTCAGAAGCACCTCCACACCATTCCCCCTGTCCCAACTGGGTGCCCTAGCTGCCAGCTGTTGGCTTTGGTGGAAAGGGCTTTGCTTGTTTGGTGAAAATTGACCACAGTGTAGCTGTTGTATGTCAGTGGAGCAGCAGAACTTCTTTGTTCCTCCTGCCCTCCTCCTGAGGATGCTGGGAGGATCTCAACCACCTCTCAGCCTTCTCTGGCCTAACTCCCAGCACTCTCTTGCCCCTGGACAGTAGTGTCTGTGTCCAGGTTTCCACCAGCTGCAAAATGCAAACTTGGGTGTCTGGCAGATGGATAGGAGAGGGAGGTGAGGAATGTAATACTGATGTGGGTGACTGCTGGTGGTGCTGACTCTTCCTCTCCTACCTCCTGGTGAGCTTCTTTGAGTTCAGGGTGGAAAATCACTTGAGGCCATGTACAGTAGGTGGCATTGGTGATGTTTGATGAGCCTCTGCCCAAATAAATCACCCTGGTCAGAGCAGACGAGAAATAATGAAATGGGTGGTGGGAGATGCACTTAGTTCAAAGGACTGTAAGTGGTGCCCAGGAGTCTCCCCAGTGTGTTTTGTCTCTGGAGGTAGAGCAGAGCCATGTGGCTCATTAAATGGAAACACAATGTCCCCACCATTTTGGGGTTCCTCAGCTCATCCCAGTTCAGCCTCCCAATGCCTTTCAGATTCAAGCCAAGGACACAGATCCCCAAGGAAAACTGAGCCACAAGGGGGGTGAAAAGCAGCTCTCCCCAGGATGCTGGCCATGGGCTTCAGCTGATTTTGGGGTCAGTCCTTCCCCAACGAGGACAGACTCAGAAGGGCCTGTGGGTCTGAGCCGGGGCTGGGCCAGGGAGGGGAAGGCACACCCATCCCCTGCAGCTCAGCTCTCCCCAGAGGGCATTGCAGAGGAGGGGAAAAAAGTGAGCAGAGAGACTCAGGTTACAAATGTACAGGCATAGGAAGCAGAGATATATATTCCCTGGATATTAATTACCTCTAAAATGTCATCTTTTTTCCGGTGAGCGGGGACTTCAGGCAACTGGATATACGATGGAAAGGAGAGTGTGTCCGGCTGGGGGAGGACGGGCAGGGCGAGAGGCGGCTGGACACCACCAAAGGGGTGGGTGCTGCACGTGGTGATGGCCAGCCCACCCCTGAGCATCCTGACAGCCCTTGGACCCGCACAGGGACACTGCCTGGACGCTGCCCTCTGCTGAGACTGGGAAGACCATCTGGCTTGGGACTCGTCCCTCGCCGGGCACACTCGGTCTGAGAGCTCCGTTCAGAACAAAAACCCTGCTGGGTGGGAAACCCTCGAGTTTAACCAAGAATAGGTCCAGAAAGGTGCCATAAAGCATCGTGCTCTGTTCTGAACAGAGGAAAGGCACCACTGATCCCAACACGCTGGGCAGGAGGCAGGGGCTGGGAACAGCCACCACGATGAGTGGAGATGCTCTTCACATCATCAGCTGTGAAACACAGGAGTCACTGAGGAAGATATTTTGGGGACTACATTGGAAATAAGGGTCATGGTTTCCCCCCCTCCTCGTGATTTGGAGCTCTCTCTCCCCAGGGATGTTACTGAAGGGCTCAGATGTCATCAGCTGGGTTTGGGGGATGAAATCTGCATTTTGTGGGGGCTTAATATGGTGTAAAACCACTTCTGCATGAGGGCTAATGTGCCAGTGAGATCCAGGCAATGTTGGCACCTCCAGTGGGAGCTGCCTCAGCCACTCCTGCCCTTGGGCAGAGCAGGAGGAGGCAGACCTGGATGGGGGACCTTCACACCGATGCTTTAGCCCAGAGTGGCAGGAAAGCCAATAACGCGCCTTCCCGAAGAGTCAAAGCCTTTTGGGTCACCTTTTTCTAAGTGAAACACTGCAAATGTTGGCTTTGAACTGACCTTTGGTCATGAAATTACCTCGCCTCAATTAAATATTAAAAACAAACAGAATGTCCTGAGTGTGGAAGGAATTGTTTTGCTCCACCTACAGGGATTTCTCATTTCACTTGAGTGGAAAAGCTGAGAGCCCAGTGTCACACTGGCTCACCCCAAAATGAATTTTGTCCTGGCTTCCCATCATTAAATGTCAGCAAATGAAGAAAAGCAATTGTTTGAAGAGCATTTTTACGACATGAAAATGCACCTCCCCGTCACTCCCTGTGCTGGGATTTGGGTGGTTATCGCTTTTTGCTGGCTCTGGGAAAGACTCATGCATGATGCTGGGTTGTAGCTGCACCCACAAAACCAGTGGCTCTGACGTGCTGGGGTCTCTTGCCGAGGCTGCAAAGCCTGCAGCAGGATCCCCGTGGGTGCAGTCTCTTGGTGGGGGGAATTGTGATCCTCACTGGGGCTGGTGGTTTTTCTCCCTGAAGCCTTTGCTCCTGGAGTCCTGAGATGTGTGAGATGATCTTATTCATCTTTTCTGAGTGTTTTCGTGGTTTTGCAGTCGAGATTAAAAGGACAAAAAAAAAAAAAAAAAAAAAGCAAACCCCCAAAGATGAAATGCCATAAGATCAGCAAGCAAATAGAAAAGTCAACTCTTGTTACAGCCAAGATGCCAAAGCACAGCCACAGAAACAAAATGAAGGAAGAGATCCTCGGAAACTTTGACTGGTGATGCGTTGCTTCTCCCAGACCCAAAGCAGCCTATGGGGCTGAGTACTGGGTAGTGGCATCTCTGGCTCCATCATCCCCCACTCTGCCCAGGCTGCTGCTGAGAGATGCCAGTGCTTGCATTGTGTCCCTCTCCTCCAGCCCCTGCAGCAAAATTGGTGTAGTCAGCACTAATCCCATCCCCTGGGACCTCACAGGGTGCCGTGTCCTCCCCTGGGTGCTCCTCACCCATCCCCTGTCCCTCAAGCCTTCGGGTGCTTTTCACAGCTCCCCCGCCCGAGACTTGGACATTTCCACTGGGAAATGCAAGTGTGAAGATTAAGTGTCCCAGCATTTTGCACGGTCATTATTTGTGTGCTCAGTTACTTTTTGGGCCTAATAAATCCAGGACATATTATGTCTGTAGCGAATGAGATGGTCCCACGTTTGCAGCAAAGTCCAGAGCTGAATTCTTCCTGTTCCCTGGTCTTTGCCTACATCAGCACATTTATTATTACTATTGTTTTATTGTATTATTTATTCTACATCTCTGTTTTGTTGGTTTTACTTATGGGATGCTGAAAAATCAGCACATTTAAATATCCTGTGAATAAAATGGCACTTGCAGTAGCTACTGACCTTCCAATCAGCCTGACAGGAAATGTTTCACGGAATCATAGAACCACAGAATGGTTTGGTTTGGAAGGGACCGTGAAGAGAAGCTCATTCCAACTCCCTGCCATGGGCAGGGACACCTCCCACTAGCCCAGGTTGCTCCAAGGCCCGTCCAACCTGGCCCTGGCCACCTCCAGGGATGGGGCAGCCACAGCTTCTCTGCGTTTCACAGCAGATTTTTCCTCCCCTTCAGTCCCTTTGCTTTTTGGCACGGGCAGCATGGACAGGGTGGGTGGGACAGGGTGCAGTGGAAGGGATGGATGTGTCAATACAACTTATGTGCACCTGGGACATGGATGTCATGCTCCAGCCTGGGTCACCCCAGGTTAAACCTCACGGAGCAAGCTGGCCCGAAGAGAGATTTACAGCACCAAATCCCATCCTGACCCTGAAGATGGATATTCATATTTCACTCAACAGGGATATTTACCTACTTAGGAAAAAAAAAAAAAACAACACTAAGTGCTTTCTTCCCAGGCATGTTTTTGCCTGACAGAGTGTGTAATCCTAATCCCTTGGCAGGGCTAAGCCAGAGCTGGAGTGGGCAGGTGCCTGGCACAGGGAGGGAGGCAGTGCCTGATGGGCACTGTGGCTGAAGAAGGGCTGCAAACACCAAGCAAAGTGGCTGGGGCAGGAGAAGGAGAGGAAGAGCTGGTGTGGCTAAGAGGGACCTGGGCCCCTCACCCTGCTGATTACAAAGGTTACACATTTTGGGTCAGAGGCTGAGGTATGGGAAAGCTCAGGTCTGGTTCTCAGACGGCCATGGTGGGCTGGAGGTGGCTGTGAGAAAGGCTGGAGGATGCCACTGTGTCGGTCTCTGTCTGGGATGTGGACACAGGATCCTCCCAGCACTGTCCTCCCCAGATGCTGAGCTTGTCCTGTTTCTGCTTTAGAAAAGGAATGCCAAAGGAAGTAGGAGCTGGTTTATATTTTCCAGAGAAAAGCTGGTCCCGTGCACTCCTCCCCCAGGCAGGCAGGATTAAATTGCAGCTCTGGGTATGTACAAACATCCCCTTGTATTCCCAGCACTGAGCTGGTCGAGGGGGCTTAAAGGTCATTACTGAAGTTTGGGTTGATTTGGTAGCAAAAGGGTGACTCAGAGAACAAGTTCAGGTTATGTTATCACAGGATTATGTAGAGTTTTAGACTAAAATCTTCTTTAGAGTCCTTGGGCCTCAGCCAGATGTCAGATTCCCCTGCGAGCATCCACCCGATGGGGCTCAGCTGTGATAAGGCACCTCTCCAACAAAGTGCCTTTTACTGTGGACAAATCAGCTGAACTCTGAATACCACAGAAATGGAGAAAAGAGTGGCTGGGTGTAGCCCAGGACTCTGCTTGAGAGATCTCAGGGCAGAAGGATGTTTTGTTTGAAAACCCATTGAAGTCCTCCAGTGTGAAGGGGTTTCATTTGGCCCCTACATTGTCAAAACTTGCTGAAGGCCGAGCAGCAACTGCTGGGAATTGTGTCTCATGGTCAGTGCAGTGTCTGGGAATCCGGGAGCTGGGCTTGGCTCACTGGCACTCTGGAAGAGCATCCTTCACCTCCATGGCAGTGCAAGGGTAGAGTGGGGGAGCAGTGGTGGGGTCTGCTCTGATTGAACAGGGCTCTTCTCCCAGAATCAACCTGCTTGGCTTCCTGCTTTCATTCCTGCCACCCTTCTCCTGCAGCTGGAGCCTTCCACGCCTTCTCTGGGATCAGTAACCCCATGGGGACCATAAATGAACGTCTTTGTTCTGTGTTAAACCAGAGCACCCAAAATTCCAGTCTTTTCTGGCAGCCCTGGGTGAGGGTGAGCTGAATCTCAGCACTGGCTGTTGCCAGCATCCCCTGTGCTGCTGAATTCTTTAAAATGGCTTAATCTGGGAGACACTGTAATCCCTCGTCTCACTTTGCATGCAGAAGGATACAGGTGGCATTTTGCAGTGCCAGCAGCAATCCTGTTATCCCAACTGCATGTTTTAAACATCCCTTGAAAAGATGAGCCCATCAGCTCAACAACTGGCAGTGCTAAAGAAACAGGAAGTTTTAGAAAATCAAATTCTTTGCAGGACAGAGGAAAAAAACAGTGTACCAGCCACTCTGTAAGGTCTGAAATGTGTTAGCCCAGGCACAGGGCAGCACCAGGGAGCCTCCTTTCCCTGGCTGCTTAGGAATCCTGGTGGGAAGCAACCCGTAAAGAAATGATGTATCCATGTAGTCTCATGGCTATTTTGGTGAGCGGAAATCAAGCTAGCTCCTCAGCCCCCTGGGGAGATGAAAACAGCCTCTCCATGCACTGCTCTTTGCACTGGAAAATATTTGAAATATTTTCAGAAAACAGTAATAGGCAAAGTCAGAGTTCTGTTCAGTAACAGAAGCTGGTTGGGTCCCGAGCTGGAAGACAACGTGGCTGAGAGTCCTCTCAGGGCCCAGAAACGACACGTGCCATGCACCAGGACTGAGGTTCCATGAGGAAGGACGTGAGGAGGAGCACCCCGTGGAGGATGAGGGATCTGTGCTTGGCAGGCTGACCGAATTTGGGGCCAGGGTGGCTGCAGGGGGGACACACAGTGCTCTGGCCCTGGCAGCAATCCCAGGACACATGGGGTGACCAGTGGGGAGTCACTGGTAAGGTGATGGTTGCACACCCCTTCCCAGTGGCCAGGAGAGGCCTCAGCCTTCTGATTCATACTTTACACCTTTTTCAGACCTACTGATACAGGAATGCTGGAGGCTCATAAATAATGTCTGCTGGCACAAGACTGCAGTAAAACACAACCAACTTTCTTCCGAGTCAAGTGAGTGGCCCCAACCACAGCCCTCGGTTGTTTCCAACCCAACTTTGCTTTCTCCAGTTAGTTCCTCTCCATCCTCCATCATCATCCTTCCATTCCTCCACCACTGCTTTCTCAGTCCCCCACCATCCAGTCTTCCAATTCTCCCCCATCTCCTTCTCCATTCTCCATCACTGTCCCTCCTATCCTCCACTGCTGCCCTCTCCGTGCCCCATCATCGTCCTTTCCATCCTCCATCACCTTCTCCATCCTTCACCACAATCTGCCACTACCCTCTCCATGTGCTGGGTGGCTCTGCCAAATCCCAGCATCCCCCAGGAGCTGCCAGCCCAGAGCCTCTTTGCACATGACCTGGAATTCGGGGATTTCTCTTGGACTCCTTTAGGGAAAAAAGGACTCGAGAGCTCACGTTTGGTTCCCTAGCAACAGTCCTGCTCCTTATTCCTGGGTATTCTTTTCTTCTGGGGGGATCCTTCCCATGCTGTGCTCTGGGCTGCAGAAACACCCCCTGCCTGGAGCAAGGCAGAAGCCAGGCAGGCAGTGCAGTGTGACCGTGGCACAGCCAGGGCTTGGGGATGAACCCCCTTGTGACGGGTTCCCAGACCCACAGCCCTCCTTTTGCAACCCAAATCCTCAATTTTTTAAAGCAAATGGCATTTGTGAGAGTGTGTAACCACAGGGAAACACCTGCCAGTGCCCTCCCCAGCCCCGTGGGTGCTGGGTGCTGATGTCAAATTAAAATGTCAGCAAAATGATGGTGGTGAATGGAGCACCGAGCTCTCCACGACTGATGGATGATATTCCACATGCACAGCAGAAGTTACTCAATAAATCATCCATGAACATCTCAGAGCAGATTACTGCAAGTAAAAACAATTATGTATTTAAACGAGGGGAAGAACTGTAAAGTCATATTTGAAGTTATTTGAAAGTGAGCCACTGCTTGGAGGAGAGTTGTCCCCTCAGTGGTGGGGTAAGAATGTGGGTCGTTCCTGGTTAAAGCAGCTTTGGGCTGCACATGGTGGGTTTAGGCTTGGTGGCTCTGGGTTATGCAGGGAATGCTTTCCATGGGGAAAATAAATAGACCTCTGATGAGGACAGATGTTTTTAGGGTCCTTTAGGTCAAACATTAGGAAAATTCTCCCAATATTGTTTAGAAGGGAATATTGCAAAAACCAAAATATTTCAGGGCTTTTCATTGTGGTATCCACACAAAAACCCATCTCTCTCTGGGCAGGGAGAGGAGGTGGACACATCTCCCCGTGGTCCCCAACTTCACTGCAGTCACCAGCACCACTCCATCCCCTAAACTGCCTGAAAGGTAAAATTAACCTCAAACCTAAGGGCAAATGCAGCATGCACAGGCTGCAAAAACCAATCCACAAATGTCAGCTTGGAGCCATTTTTCTTGCACGGAACAAACACTTCCAGTCCCACCAGTGCAGCTGTGGGATAGGACATGCCTTGGGGAAAAACCCAGCTGCATTTCACAGAGCTCCTTTGCTTTTCCATAGTTTTTAGATTTTTTTTGCTAAGCAACATACTGGAATTTAATACAAAGCTATATCCATGCTGGAAATTTCTTCTGCGAGTAAAAACCTGCCAAAAATATATGATTTAGCTCCTCCAAATTTCTAAAAATACATTTGCATGCAAATTTGTAACTTGAAATTATAAATTGAAATGTGCATTTCCCCTTGGCTGCTGTTAGGAGTGTTTTCCTGAAGCGAGAAATGTTATTATTTGACCAAAACGTGCAAGAATTTCATCGCTGTAGAATAAATGTTCTTGTCGTTTAAGGCATATTGAAAAAAAAAAAAGCTCTTGATACTACTCTCTTGGCTTCATTTCCCAACAAATGCATCATTTTCAGTGACTGGCATGGAGCAGGAGATGAATTTAAAGTGTGTCTAAATCCAGTTGGTTTATTCCCAGCACGTGGCCAGCCAAGCCGAGCGGAGGCAGCTGCTCCCCGTGCCGGGGGCAGAGCCCAGTGCAGGACAGATCCTGCTCCTCCCAGGGGCTCGTGGTCCTCCTTGCTCAGACTCTGCCCCCCTGCTTTACGTCTGAGAGCAGAAGGGGTGAGCGTGTCTGGCCCTTCGTCCCCCGTGCCCTGCATGGACGGTGCGGTTTGGCGCCCACGGTGATGGTGCAGCCCTTTATGCCCACGTGCAATTCTGTGCAGTTTTAAAGGCAATAACATCTCCTCCCGCCCCGAGGCTTCTCCTTCGGGATTTAACATACTAGAAACTCCCATGGTCCCTTTTTGTGAGCAGGGGGTCCCACATCCCCGTGCTGTTTCATGTGTCCGAGAGCGATGCTCCAGCTCTCTGAGTCCCTGAGCATCCTGCTGGCATGGTCTGCAGTTCAGCTCAGTCTGGCCTCAAATCTCTCCTCGCTCTGCAGAAAATCATACATCCCCTGGGGCATATTACCTGATCTCCTTTCCACCTACTCCTCCTGGAGCCCAGATCAACACCTTGGGAAAGGAAAACTCCCCCTCCCTGGGGAGTCACATCCTGTCCTGAGGGTGGTCGCTGGGCTTGCAGCAGCACGAACTCCCACCTGGAGCTGTGCCAGACAGCAAGCACAGAAGGATGCTCCAGGTGTTAAGCACAGCACTGTTTTGATCCCTTCGTTGTGGGAAAATTGCTTCAACAATCTTTTTTCGGTGTAAGCAAAGCTAGAGTAATTACCGGGGAAAAAAAATCTAAAAATCAAATGTTAACATTTCTCTGAAAAAGGTCTCATGATGATTAAATATTTCAATGGGTTCCTCTTTAGTAATGCAAAACTAATCAACTTCCAGATGATATTTAAAAAGCAGAGAACGGTGTATGGTTTAATATCCTAATTTCAACAGGCCAGGGTTTAGAAGACAGCTAATTATAAAATAATCCTTTTATGTTGTGTAAAACATCATTTTAAAGCACATACTCACTACAAACACAGGGTTTCCTTATTGCTGGAGGTAATTAGCTGGGTGCTGATTTAACACGTGAATGCACGTGTGGAGCAGCTCCCAGGATATGCTGAGATGATGGAGCTGCTTTTGGGGTGAAATATCCCCTGTTTGGGGTCATAGCTGAGTCTATTTGACCCCAAAGGGTGTTTTGGCAGCACAGAGCCTTGCTGTGCTCAGGTACATCTCCATCCCCCTCATCTGGAAAGAGGGATGGAGATGTACCTGAGCCTCGAGCCGGAGCACAGCCTGGGGAGAAGACAGGTGAAAAAGCCACCAGAACAGACAGCACCATTGCTGGGAAGACACCCAGCCAGGCAGCACCTCTCAGACCCCACAGCACCCCGTGTTTGGGGCAGGAGCTGGCTGGGCAATGGGGTACCCCATTTCTGTGGTCTCACAGCCAAGGTCTCACTGCCACAGAGCCCCCTCCGGCTCCAACAACAGCCAACAACCAATTGGAGCCATAATAAAGGCCTGCTCTGGGGCATCCCCCCCCTTCCCAAAGGCCTTCCACCAACACGAAATGTTCACCATTTTTTTCATCTTTGTGGCTCCAGTTCTGCCTCATGAGAGCAGCAGAACGCGATGGGAACCGGCACTGGGAGCAGTGCCAAGCCAAAATGAATTAACCTGGAATTCCCCCCCTGGGAGCTGGTGGGAAAATACCCCCAAATGACCCCAAAGGTCAAGTCAATTCAGGGATTTAAGGGGCTGGGTGGGGTCGGGCAGGGCGAGCACAGAGGCAGCGGGTCGGCTTGTGCCTCGAGTTCTACACCCTGGGGGTCGCAGCTGGGCACGCTTGGCTCCTGCCAGCCTGCTCAGCTCCACAGCACAGCACGTGGGGTGGGCTGCTCCCTGAGAGCACCAGGAGGGGTTTGTTCTGTGTCCTGGCACAAAACAGGCATCTGCTGGGCCGCCAGTGCTGCCCCCACCGGCGCTGAGGGTGCCCATGCAGGCGAGTGGCAGAGGCTACAGGGATGCCACCCCGCCCTTCCCACGCAGTTACAGCACATGCATATTTCATGGCCAATAATGGGATTTTGCTGTCGATACCTTTCCCAGGTTTCTTTCCAGCCTGCTACGTTTTCAGGTTAAATAAATGTAAGTCTTTGGGATCACTCCAGCTCCAGGGGGAGGAGCTTTCCCAGTGAGCTGGCAGTGTCCCACAGTGGTGGCCAGCCCTGGCCAGATTGCAGGTGTGTGGGGGCTCAGGCTGGCCCAGTGCAAATCCCAATCCTGGTACCTCATCTCTGTGAGCCCACACAGGGCTCCAAGTGCCAGCTGCACTGGGGGAGTGTGCCCTGCAGTTGTCCTCATCTCTGCCAGCAGCCCTGAGAGGGATGGGGACAGGGATAGGGAGCCTTGCCATCACCCACGACTCCGGGAGCATTGCTTTCTGAGGGGTCGGAGAGCAAGTTTCTCCAAACATCCTCCCCACTGTCCCAATCCACTAATAGCCCGGTAATCCTCTTATGGGGGTCAGCCTGGGGCACCCACAGAGCCTTTGTGTAATGCCGGGGAGGAAAATGCATTTTCACTGCCGGGGAAAGGTCGGTGCTCGCCGACTGCCACTGCTCCAGGACGGGGCCAGGGCCCAGTGCTGCCCTGTGCCTGCGGCTGCTCCCGACACAGCCCGGCTCCAGATGTGCTCACCACCCTTTTGGGGAGCTTCCCTCGCCAGGGCAGCCCCGTCCAGGCAACCCCTCGTCTCGCAGCCTATTTCGGGACCCGTAAGCGGCGCGTTCCGCCTTGGCTCTATTAATATCCCGCCCGGCCTCTCCGGGTGGTTAAGCTCCCGTTTAATGCTGGGCTGGTGCCAGGAGAGCCTCCAGGAAGATGAGGATGGCTTGGCAGCTGCTCAGGGTCTCCAGCCCCAGTGAAGCTGCAGGACCTGTCCAAGCCCCTTTGGCCCCTGTGGCTGGGTGTGTGAGGTCCTGCCCTCGGCTCCCTGACTCCCAGTGCCAGCAGCACAGCATCCTGCAGGATGAGAACTGATGATCTGCTGTGAGAGGACTGCACATTAATATACCTGTAAGTTCCTCCTTTAACGGCTTCTTTTCTCTGCAGGTAGAGGAAAATGAAGTGCAAACTCCAGAGCAACACGGATTTTACGGCAGCATCAGGCAGCAGTTTGGTGCTGAGTGCCAGCAGATGAAAAAGAGCCGTTTTCCACCATATTCCAAACGCTGCCCACTGCTGACGTTTCTGATGAGTCACGAGTAGACACTTCCCCCAGTGGTGCTACCACAGCCGTGGACATGCTCCGAGGCACAATCCCAGCACGTGGGCTCCCAGCCCCCAAACCCACACCCAGTCAGACTCCTTCCCTGGGGGGCAGGAATTTGGTCTTTTACTTTTATCTGCAAGACCTCGCAAGTGTCAGCTCGGGGGCCTTATTTACATTTTCTGTAGGAGCTGTGCTGGTTGCACATCCCTCCCCTGTCCCCTGAGCCAGGACAGGCAATGCTGCAGCCCAGGAGAGGGTTTGGGGGGGTGTCAGCAGCCCCCCAGGTGTGAATGGGGGTTGTCACCAGCTTTAACATCCCCAGCAAATGAGCTACTTCATGTCAACATATTTGTTTCTTTCTGGTAACGAGGCAACTTCATTTCCACAGGCTGCTCGAACAGCGCGCAGCATCTGATTATTAAAAATGCTGCTGGAAGCCAGCCCACAACCTACTTAGGCATTAATCTTCCCTGACAGATGCTGACGAGGAATCGCTCCAGCAGCCGGGACGAGCTCCCCTGCCCAGCGCGCTTCATCCCTTAAAAGCTGGGTATTATCCCTGCTGCCGCTGGCAGGAGCTGCTGGCGGATGCCACGACGCCAGGGGGGCTGAGCCGGGCGAGCGGCAGGACCGACACCCGGCAGGACCGACACCCGGCAGGATGGACACCCGGCAGGACAGACACCCCGGCAGGACCGACACCCGGCAGGACCGACACCCCGGCAGGACAGACACCCTGGCAGGATGGACACCCCGGCAGGATGGACACCCCGGCAGGATGGACATCCTGGCAGGACCGACACCCCGGCAGGACTGAGATCCTGGCAGGATGGACACCCGGCAGGATGGACACCCTGGCAGGACCGACGGCCGCGCAGCCCGGCCGAGTCACGGCACCGGCGGGCTCTCTTCTCTCTTCTCTCTTCTCGCACAGAAATAGGCAGAGTCACGTCCAGTCAAACATTTCATGAATTCCTGTTTGTTCATCACATTTTTTTAGGAGGAGGAAAAAAAAAAGACTTTTTTTTTTTTTTGCTTTTCCGAAGTCACATTGGTTGTGTAAAATCAGGGGGATTTTACACTTTTTCTGTACTGACATTTCCTCCCCAAATTCACTCCAGTGCAATTTAAAGAAGGAAGTCAGGATCCAAAATGAAATATTTTACCCAATTCAGTTGCCCTTTTCTCCTACCAAGCCCGACCGAACTTATTACATCTCCATTTTTGCCAAAAAAACTCCTTTCCTGATAGTTTTTCTAGAATCGTGGTCTGGAGACACCCAGTCCTGGTTGCTGCACTCCCTTAAGCTCCCCTGTGCATACATTTGGGGTGCAAATATAATAAATGAGCAGCCAAGTGATAACCCAAATAGGATAAAAATACATATTTCTGGTGTTCACTGGGGCATCTTGAGTTTGAGATGTCTCAGCAGTTTCAGTCAGCCACTGTTAGAGACAGAGACAAACCCGAGGAATATTACCCCAGTGTTTCAGCAGAGCTGTGACACCTCCCAGAGCAGAGCAGGAGCTGGAGGGGACTGTGGGGGCGTGGGCAGGCGTGAGCTGTGCTCCCAGATTGTGGGTGCTGCCACAAAGGCACAGGAGTGGGGTTGCTGTGCTCCCCCTCCCACCTGCTGCCTGAGCCCTGATAAAAACCCCAAACCCACGAAAAAGCCCCAAAGGAAACCAGGCAGGCGGTGGGGCAGCACTTACAGGGATCCCCCCCTGCCAGCACGAGCCGAGGGGTCTCCTGGCTCCTGTGAGCAGTGGAGGTGCAGGGATGTGGCCGAGGCCACCGGGAGAGCTGGTGGCAGGATCAGCTCCGTCTCTGGCTGCAGCATCCCATTGCTGGGAAAGCAGATGGGAGGAAATCAGACCGGGCCTGGCACCTCTGTGGAGGCTTTTTTGCTCTAGTTGCAGGGACGGGGAAATACAGATCCCTCACCGGCTTCCAGGGCCCCCTGGGACAGGAGCGTGGCCACGCCAGCCCGTTCAGCCCCACGAGCGAGCCCCGTGGAGCCAGGCTGGGAAGGCTCTGGTACCCGCTGCCCTCTCTGCTGCCTCCCAGTTATTTTTAGCGGCTCGATACGGGCAGGATGGCGAGATGCCAAGGCCACACGTGGCAGGCCGGGTCCATCTCCAGCCCGAGGGCTGCGGGTGCTGCCGTGCACTCTCGGGTGCTGCAGAAAACGTGCTGGGGCTCGGGGGCCGGTGGCACTGGGGGGGTGGTGGCCTTGCCAAGGTACAGCCGGCGCCAGCCAGACCCTGTCGGGCAGACAGAGCGGGACCGCCGTGTCCCCGGGGCTTATCAGACCTTGGGAGACTTCCCCTCCCTCCAGCCCGCTGCTTGCTGGCTGTGCTTTTTCCACTCTACTCCTTCACCCAACACCCACATAATGTCACAGGTCACCACAACCCCTCGGGTTTAACTTTTCAACAGATGAGAGCAAATCAAGCCAGTTTTCCCGCTCCGCTCCGAACCGCTGCCATGTCCCCACAGCCTCGGCCCCATTTAGAAGTGGTTTTTCTCAGAGAAAAATAAACCCAAGTGCCCTATTCGTAGCAGGTCCAATCCAGTCATGTTCCCCCCGCCACCCCTTGCAGATGCGGGGTCTGACAACTCCTCCAGGATATCCTGTGGCCCGGCCGGATCCGGGGAACAATGAGCCGGGCATCTCCCGGCCACCCCCATCCGCTGCGGGGAGAGGTGCCAGCCGGCTCCTGCCCACCTCCCAGCCCTTTGCTCCAGCCCCTGCCCGGGTACAGGGGCACCTGAGCCACAGCTGCAGCTCCTTCAGCACCCAAATTTCCATCCAGAGGCTCTTGCTTCCCACTTCAGCGAGCAGAGGCAGCTCTCCCTCCCTCCTTCCTGCTTTGTCCAAAAACAATTGCAATTAATTAGGGGGATGGCTTCATCCTCAGCCAGTGTCAGGGAAATTACCAGCTGCATTGCATTTCTTTCCCCCTTTCTCTCTCTGCCAGGAGCCCCTGGGTGCAGAGCAGCCTGGGGCTGTGGGGATGCTCCGGTCTCCCCGTGTTGCTCCCTGGGCCATGCCTCTGCTTCTGGCTGTGGTCCTGTCCCCTTGCAGGAAACCACTGCTTTCCTTCCAGTTTCTTTAGGCCAACATCCTCCCCTTCTCCATCATCCTGTGCCACACAATCACTGAGGCAACTACAGCACCAAATAAATGCCCTACACCTGCCCCAGGACTGGAGGAATAGCAGAATCCTGGAATGGTTTGGGCTGGAAGGGTACTTAAAGCTCATTTCCTTCCAACTCCCTGCAATGGGCAGAGACACCTTCCACTAGATAGCTGGAAGGAGCATTTCTTGATGGAAGACCAGGCTGGGAAGTGACAGCTCCTTTTCCAGATGAAACACATGAATTTGGGGTGAGTGTGGAGCTTCCCTGACATGTGCTTTTGGTTCTCCTTGGCAAAGTACCAGGGATGTCTGGAGGAGCAGTGCCCTGGGAGGTCACATGGAGGAGCAGTGCCTTCCCAGGAAACCTCCCCTCCACCCAAGCTACAAGCAAAATAAAATAAACAAAAATATAGTGAAACTGTCCTTATTTTTGCTAAGGTAAGTGAGCACAGAGACTCAGATGGGACCCCCTTGCCCAGCCTCAGCCATGGCCAGTGCACAGCCACTGCCTGGGGCTCCCCAGCCCCCAGAGGCAGAAGATAATAACCCAGGGGGACAGTGATAATCAGCCCTAATGGAACTTTTGGCAATTATGAGCCATTTTGTCCCTCAGCTCCCGTTAGGCCACGGCTCTCCTGCCACAGAGCCCGGGCTTTACAGAACCCAGACTTTGCATCCTCGTGGTCCATCACAGCTTCACCTCCTCAGGCCTGAGGAAGCATCCTTGCCTGTGACAGCTCACGCTAAATTAGCACTGGGAAGTGCCAGAGAGGCTTTCCTTTGGGAGAATTGTGACCCACTGAAAACAATCCTGTCTGAAATGAAGTACTCCCCTTCCGACTGAGCAAAGCTCTTAACACCGTGAAAAACCCCCACCAAAAACAATCCCAAGGCCAAACCACATTTGCCATAAATTTTGCAGCATGGAAAATTTCCATCAGCCTGGCAGGTGCAACACAAACACCACTCACTATGTGCCTGATTGCCTTCCTGATTGATTTACGGGCCAGAGGCATCGCTTCTTGTCACCTGCGGTCGCCCTGTCGCCCCCCGAGCGCAGCCGGCAGCAGCTCCCTGGTGGCACTGACTGTCTGGCTGCCAGCTGGGATGTGGGGTGCTCTCCCTGGGTCTGCCCTTTGGGGAGACTCCAGTCACCCAAAATCTCTGCCCACAAGGCTTGTGCAGGGAGGAAGCAGCTGGGGGGGCTGCCACAGTGTGGTGCAGAGCAAAGCTGCTGCAAGTCGGCTCGGTGAAAGACTCCAAGCAAGAAGTGTATCCAGAGAACGTGCAAGGTACATCCCAGGAAGGCAACCATCAACACGAGCTCCTCACGAGGACTGTGTGTGCACAAGCGAGCTGTGTCGAACCCTGCCCTGCCCCACAGGTGAACACACCTGCACACACGTGGCTGCTCCCAGGGTTTATGAGACCAGCGCTGGCAAGCTTTGGGGCTTATTTATTTTCGCTCCTGGCCTATGGCAAGATAAACCTATAAACTCCTGATGTTTTTCGCAGGGAGAAGAGCTTCGCTGCCGGCCGGTTCGCTTTTGCAGGTACATGCTGCCACCTTCAGCATCTCGGAGGACGAGCCGGCTCTGCCTGCAGCCCAGCCGGCCCCACCGCCTGCCTCCTCCAGCCGCAGGAACGGCCTCTCTGGCTCCTTCTGCCACTCAGCAGCACTTGCTGCTGGCATGTTAATTCAGTTATTAAAGAAGAAATCCCATCAGGATGCACACTCAGCCGTGTGAGCTGGGGAGAGGGAGGGGGAGCAGCTGATGGCGGCAGGAACAGCAGGAGCTGCGTAACAGCAGCCAGGAGTCGGTGTGGCCACCACACACCACAGCACAGGCAGGGAAGGATTTTTAAAAAATCCCAAGCAGACCCCTGTGACATGCCTGGAGTATTATATATTAGATGCAGTGTCCTGTGTGCTAACCAAGCATTGCAATGTCCATCTGTAGGGAAAATCAAGGGCTGTTGATGACAGCAGGAGGGCACAGGTGATGGTTCAGGACAGACATGCAGGGTCCACAACCCCAACAGCCCCAGACCCAAGGCTGCCCTGTCCCCAGCACCACTCCACTGACTCTACAACCCTGCAACCGAATCATGGGGCTCTGTGGCTGGGAACCAATTTCAATTCCCTTTCTAGCCACCGGGAGCAGCTCCTGGAGGTGGGAAATCATTGGCGGGCTGGGATCCCGCATCCGTCCTCCCTGGTGATGCTCCACACTGCTGCTGCTGCTATTAATCACAGCTGCAGTAATGAAGTTAATGATCTGGGATCTCTTCTAATTACATCTTCTTCAAACACAGGTCGGCCTCTTCCTTCACTGAGGGGACTCAGTGTGGATGATTCAAACTCCACAGGCTGCTGATGGCTCAGAGTTCTGAATCAGCTTCAGTTCACGGGATAGCCTTAGCTGAACTCCTGTGTTTCCCCCAAGCAGGCTGACTGGGCAGCAGGAAACCCTTGGCCACAGAGCGTTTCAAGGGAGACTGGTATTTGTGTAAAAGTTTTAATAGAATAGTTTAATAGAGTGGTTTGCAGACTTGGGTGTCCGATTAAAATCCAGAGCCTTCTGTAGCTCCTTGCAGCCATCACCTCAGGGAGGGCAGAGCCACCCTGGTACAGGGGAGATTTGGGGTTGCATTGCTTAGGAAACCTACTTCAGTGTAACAGCCTGGAGCCTGGCTGTGGGCTGTGCCTCATTTTTATCTTTAGACACCAGCCCTGGGACTCTTTACGAGGGCTGTTTAGTTTTTGTAGCCATAGGAGATGAAAGGTGGTCACAGTCTGTCGCATTCCCCAGCAAGACCGGCTCTCACAGCATCCCAAACACACAATTTTTAGATCACAGTGTGAAGATAATTTTTAGAACACAGTGTGAAGATTTCAAGTTTCCAAGGGCGATGCCCACACTTCTGGAAGCTGATCAGGTGCCTCAAAGGACAAAAGCATGGTTACAGCTCCTGTGGGGCAAGGCTCAGTGGCGTCATGCCGGATGACGCTTTCGTTTCCTTCGTCCTCGCCAGCCTTTCACAAAGCAGTGTTGAGTTGTTCAGACGTTTAAGACACCACAAGAGGTGGCTCTCAATAGAGCTGGGGACTTTGATTCTGGTTTGCCGAAAGCAGATTAATTGCAGCCCCGAGCGGGCGCGGGGAGGAGCACCGCTCGCTCCTCGGGGTAAGAGCAGCGTGGTTGCACAAAACGCCTTTATAAACTCCTGGGGGGTTGAGGTTGGCTTGGCATTATTTTCCTCCCTTTCCCCTATTCTTCATATTTGAGCACTAAATCAACACCATATGATGTCTGGTTCATTTCTCATTAGAGCTGTTCCGTTGACTGTATAATTTCCCAGTGTCACGGTGCAGCACTGCCACTTCTCGGATGACACCCCAGCAGCCAGAGTTTGTGTGTCTGAGTATCCACAGGCAAAAGAAACAATTTGTCCCCTGGGGCTTTTTCTGGATCCCAGGAGACTGAGGGAGCTTGACAGAATCACAGAATTTTGGAATGGTTTGAGTTGGAAGGGACCTTAAAGATTGCCTACTTACAACCCCCTGCCATGGGCAGGGACACCTTCCACTAGACCAGGCTGCTCCAAGCCCTGTCCAGCCTGGCCTTGAAGATGTCCAGAGCTGGGGCAGTCACAGCCTCTCTAGGCAACCTGTGTCAGTGCCTCCCCAACCACACACTGGGGAGCAGTTCTTCCCAGTACCTAATCTAAACCTGCCCACTGTCAGTTTGAAGCTATTCCCCCTTGTCCTGTCACTCCACGCCCTTGTCAAAAGTTCCTCTCCAGCTCTCTTATAGCCCATTTAGGCACTGGAAGAGGCTCTAAGGTCTGCCTTCTCTTCTCCTGGCTGAACAACCACAGCTCTCTCAGCCTGTCTCCAGAGCAGAGGTGCTCCAGCCCTCGGAGCATCTTTCTGGCCTCCTCTGGACTCACTCCACAGGTCCATGTCCTCCCTGTGCTGGGGTCCCAGAGCTGGGCAGAGGACTGCAGATGGGGTCTCAGCAGAGCAGAGGTGAGCCCTCTCACCTGGAGCCGTCCCAGCAGACACACTGACGTGTAACACTGTAAGGATTGAGATGTGCAGTGTGTGCCAAACCCGCATCCAAAACCCTGCTCGGACTGGGAGCTGGTACATGGAACTGGGACAGAACATAGGAAAACAGTAAATAAAATACTGAAACAGAGGGGAGACAATGTTTTGTTTCTAAACTGTGAAGTTTCCCTCTAAATTTTGTAAATGAGTTTCAGAGAGTGTCTGATCAGCCACTGAACTCAGTCCAGAGCTCCGGCTGAGCTGTCGCCATCCGTGTCCAAGCCGCATCCCTCCCTGGAAAAGAAGTCCTCAATAACATGTTAGTAAACAACACTCAGTGCTGGGAAAAATTATTTACAACTCAGTGGGGAGCAGCCCAGCCATTAAAGCCCAGACACTTTTAAATGCTGCGGGATGCGGCAGAAAACCTTTTCTGGAAGGCGAGCAGGAGCGCTGGAAGTGTTCGGGGCCGGGCTGTCAGCCTGGCCCCGCGGAAGGTGTCGCCGGTCACGGCCCCGCGGGGTCCCCCCGTGGCCACCAGAGGTCGCGGCGGTCCAGCCCAGGCCGGGCCCGCGGGACCCGAGTCCGTTTGCCTGTCAAGGTGTGTCGCCAATCCCCCCTCGCCCCCGAAGGCTCTGCCCCGTGGGTGCGCCCTGGGGCCCACGCGTGGCCATGGGTGCGTGCGGCTGAGCCGGGCTGTGTCCGCGGTTTCTTGACTTGTCGCACAAGGGGTGATCCTTGGGGTTTTTGGAACCTGAGTTGTGCTGCTTTCCCCCCCCCAGATCAATCCCCAGGCTGGAGCGAGCAGCACGCCTCTCCCAGCCCCTGCAGCAGAAGCGCTGCCGGGTTCACATTCCCTCCTGGAATCTCTTCCATGGCTTTATTCTTCTTTGCTGGGACTTCTGAACGTGCAGACGTTGGAAATGATCTTTGCTGGGATGAGCTCAGTGGGGCTCTGCTGTTGGTGCTCACGAGTGGCTGGGCTGGAGGAGCACGTTCCTTTTTGGAATTGTGTTTTCCTGTGCTCGGCTCGAGGACACAGCTGTAGCTGCCCCATCGTCCTGTGGTGTCTGTGCCCACTCCCAGACACAGATTTTGCTCCCAGTGTGGTTTCCAGGCAGGAGCATCAGCTGTACCCAGGAAAGCCAGGTGTGTGGTACCCACAGATGCCTCGTGTGATATGTAAGGTCACAGGTTTGCAAATCATTTCCCAAATGAGAAAGATACATGGCTTATAAATCCCCCATCAGGGCAGAGTCCCAAAGTGAAGTCAACAGCAGAACTTTAATTTTCTTCATTGTTATTAACTCCTGGATGAATGTTTATTAGGTAAACCTTCAGCTTCTTTTATTCTTTCACCTTTCTGACAGGATTTTCCACCTTGTCCCTTTGAACCTGTTTTTGGGTTCTCTTCCCATGCCCATAGATTTGGGACACCTGGGGTATAAGTGGGATCAAATGCCAGGTTAATCCTCCCAGGAGACCCTTCCCTTTCCTTCTTCAGCCTGTTGGTAACATCTTCTGATTCCTTGGCCACTGTTCAGAAGTACAGATGCTTGCTTTCCCTACCTGCAGTGAAATCCCAGTGTGCTTGCAGCCTGCATCCCAGCACCATCCCAGTGCCCCCCATAAAGGGCTGGCAGTTCAGCTCTCACACTACCCTCTGTCACAGCCTGGCTGGCCACCACTGGTGTCACTTGGCAGAGAAGTTGCGACTGCCACAGATTTATTGCCCGGCATAAGTGCTAGCACAGCTGAAATCATCTTTTCTGGCCTTAAACACGGTATGTGAGCAGCCAAAGGGCTTGATCCCGGTGAGGATAGATGGCAAGTGATGTGGGATGTGGCCAGGGGGACTAAACTCTGGGAGAGGCTGACCATGAGCAGCAAAGCCTGGATGGTGGTGACAGGGAGAGGGTCTGCAGATGCCACCACTCCAACTCTGAGCTCCCCCTTATTCCTGATGCCACCGGTGTGAGTTATGATGGTTGTTTCCTGTTACGGCCCTCCCTGGTGCTTCCAGGGACAGGAACCGGTTCCTTTCAGAGTTGGGGACGTTTTAACAGCAATGAGCACTGGCTGCCAAACCAAAATGAGAGGAGAGGACAGGCAAGGGGATGAGCCTCCCCTTGGGAAGCGCAGGGGCCAGCTCTCCTGCTCACCTCTTGTATTTATGGCACATTTCTGCCTCCTTTAAGCCATAAATTTTGTCAGTCCCTGTCCCTTGGTGCCTCAGTGAGATCCTCTGTCCAGGATTTACTGCTCAACTTTGCGACAGAGAAATACAGCTCTGGCCACAACTCACGGTGCCGTACCTGCGGCCCCGAGCGCTGGGATGCTTCCCCAGCCCACCCTCCTCCAGAGCCTGGCCTCGGGCACCATCGCATTTCACTGAGAACCCTGGTTTGCTGCTTTGGCACAGCCCTTCAGGTCGGGATCTCCTGCACGGCCACACCTTCGGGCTAAGCCGAGGGCCGGAGCTGTGCAGGCGAGCGGGCCTGTCCCTGGGGGCAGCCGGCGGGAGCGCTGATGGCATCGCCTCTTGCTGTTGGGCTTCATGTGCTGCGTACAGGGTTCGGCTTCCCGTCCTCTTTGATATCACAGAGCCCATTAAGGTTTCCCATCTCATGTTATGAAATATGGCACACGTCAGGGGTTTTTCCCCCCTTCCTGGGCTCCTCTCAGCTTTCGGCTCACAGCCTGTGAGAGCCAGCAGCGCTTCCGCCCTGCATCCCGCCCAGCTCATCCTGGGAGGGCTGCTACCCATCACATCACTCCCTGCTGACGGTCTCCTGGGAGCTGGCTGTCCTTTTCATCCCTTCTGCCCTTTTCAGGGCTAAGGTACACTGCTGAGCCTGGCTGCCCTTCCCAGCAGCTGAGGCCAAACCCTCTCACTACCTGAGTGCCCGTATGCACCCCTGCTCTGCTCTTCCTCCCACTCTTCATCTGAGATGATTTTGCCCATGGAGTGATCCACCCTCAAGGTTTTACAGGATCAGCCTGGCCCTTTGCCACCCCCAAGCAGGGCAGGAGGGGGGTTCCCAGCTTCTCCCCAGGAGCAGGACAATCCCAGTGCCAGGGCAGCGGGCACGGTGGGAGACAGGGCCCTCATGGCACGCACAGCCTGGCACTATCAGCCTTGGCATCTCCAGCCACTCTTCCATGGGGGATTTATCTCCACCAAATCTGCAAATCGTAGCATGTAATTTTCCCTCCTTCTAGTCCGGGGGAGGGTTTGTGGCTGGAGGGGAACAGACAGATATCTGAGGCTGGGAGCAGGGAGCTGCTGGGCCACATTCACAGCCCACCCCACAGGGCAGCCTTGCCAGCGCTGGCCACGGCAAGATCCAAGATGCTGTTTGCCACCAGGATCTGTCCTTGGCAGCCACTGGCTTCCCACAGAGAGCTGGGTTTCTCATCTCAGCAACAGGAGCCATCTGATGCCTGGATGGAGGGGAGAGATGGATGCTGTGTTTCACCAGCTTCTTCCAGCCTGCTGCATCAGTGCTATGATTTTGGGGCTGGACCCTTGCTCCCTACCTACAGGCCGAGGTTTCTACACCAACATCCCCATTTTTCAGCAAAGCCTCAGCTCTCCACATGCAGTAAAGCAGGCTGGTTCATCCTACTCAACCTGGTGTGCAGAGGTGGGTCTACACTTGTGGGTTTTACTGATTTTCCCCTTTTTCAGGTCTCACAAAATGGCACATTCGGAAGGTGATTTTAGTGAGTTGTATCATGATTCTGCTTAGCTGTAAATTATGAAAAATAACATTAAGCTGGACGGGGTAAAATAGACTTCAGTGTAATCAAAACTGTGAGCATCTGGCCCCCAGTACTCAGCAAGGGGAATCTTTTTTCCCCTCTAGCTGCTGAATCCTTCCTCTTTCCAGAGCTGGAGCTGACGGTGCAGGTGGCAGCTTGCTTGCTGCAAAACCTGCTTCGGGGAAGGGAATAAAAGCAAATCAGAAGCCTCTGGGGACAGGCACCCTCTGCTCTGAGAAGGTGGAGGATGATGACCCTGTATCTCCCTGCTCTGCGCTCAACAGAACTCAACAGCAGAGAGGCCAATTAATGCAGCTGCAAATTGTCACTCTTCTCCCGCTCCAGCGAGGGTGGGCAGAGTGGCGCACACATGCCGGCAGCGTTGTCACCGCGCCTCGGCCTCCCGCAACCCAGGTCCCCGCGGGATACAGCCAGGAGTGGTTAATGAGAGTCCCAGTGGAGGGGAGGGCTGGAGCTCTAATTGCCGCCTCCAGCCGGGGGTCACCAATTAGGAGGTGAGGTGCCAGCGATGCTGCACGTCCGAACGCTCTGCTGCCGTGCCTGATGAGCCGGAGAGGTGCCTGGAGCTGCTCCCACCTGGCTGCCTCTTTCAACAAGTGCTTTTGTCTCTTCATCGCAGGCTCTCACGCTGCCTGTGCTCCCGGGGGCTTCGTTAGCACGGCGCGCACGGGAAGCCGCGTTCCCCCTCCGGAGGCAGGGGCTGCTCACCCAGCGTGCTGAGAATGGCAATACCAGCCCCTCCGCAGTGACCCTTTGGCGATGCTCCATTTAATAACACCCTCACAGTCTTCCCAGCATAGATAAATGCCTCCAGCCCCAAGACAGCAGCGCGATGCTCGATGTCTGCCCATGGATGGGGCAGCACGAGGGGACAGAGCAGCAAACCCGGGGGCGTCCATCACCCCTCTGCCGGTATCAAGGGAAGCACCTTTCAGGGGGAGCGGCATCCCCAGCAGCCCTGCGGCAGAGACTTGGCAAGGCCAGGCAATTCCCAGCTCCCTGGCATTGCTCCTGCGCGCTGGGGTGCTCCCACCCGCTCCCTCTGATGTGGGTTCTCTGGTGTGTGCTAAGGGTTGGGTCCCACTGCAGTCGCAGTGCCCCGCTCCCCACGAGGAAGAGGAGGGGGCACCCAGGGTGCAAAGGGGGACAAGCAGATACAGCCATAACAAACCGCGGCCGCTCAGCCAGGAAGGCTCCGCGGTCGCAGCCGAGCTGCCGTTCATTAAACCACCCTGCTAATTAAAGCTGAGCGCGGTGTCTGGCGGGCAGGCAGCAGCCCCGGGTGCGGCTGGGTGGGCCGGGGCCACCCAAAGCCACGGCGGCGGGTGCCAAGGCTGCCAGCGCCTCGGGGAGCAGCCGCCCCGCCGCCTCCCTGCCTGCGTCCCGCCGGGAATCGCCTCCTGGCAGGGCGGGGGGCTCGGGGGAGCCCACAACGCTGCCCTCGGTGGGGGATGTCTGAGGCTGGCCCCTCCGCCCTGGGATACGCAGTGGGGCGTCCCTGCCCCGTCGGACCCGCGCCTGTGTGAGTCTGACTGGGACTGATGGGGAGCGAAAGTGCTGGACGCCCTGGGCTCGGATGCCCCGCAGGGACATGCTGGGGGAGCTGGGAGTGGCTCAGGCTGCCGATGGAGGCTGCGGGGAGCTGGACCAGCTCTGGTCCTGCTCCGTCCTGGCCGAGCTTTCAGTTGCTCACTGCCGCGGAGCCGTGCCATTTGACGAGGATGGTAACCAGCCCTGCGTGCCCACCGCCTCCGGCACGGGAAGCATCTCCCCTCGCAGGAGAGGGCTTTAATTCACCCTGCAATCCCCTCTGCCAGCAAAACGCTGTAGACTGCACAGGACAGAGGTGCGGGGGACTCCCGGGCTCCCTGCCGGCCCTGCTGAGCCAGGGGCGCCGCCACCAGCAGATAAACCCCTGGATGCTTCCCAGGACTGGCAGCTCCTTGCTGCCCTGGGCCGGAGCACGGCTGTGCTTTGGTGAGCGATGGTACCAGAGGCTGGTGGGAGGGCCAGCCTTGCCAGCCAGAGATTTTGCCATTGCCTAAAATAAAATCCGTGGGGAAGGGGAAAGAAAAAGAAAGAAGCCTGACCGGATTAATAATTCAGGCTGGCAAGAGAACAAACCTCTCCAGAATCCACCTTCCATTATGTGCCCACAAACCACATAAAATGGAAAACGAAAGAACATAAAAGCTCAACGACCTTGAGCTTCAGTGGCAGCCCAGATGTGCAGGGGTGCAGGGCAGAGAGGATGGGGTGAGGGGATGGCCCCGTGCCCTCCTGCTGCTGAGGGCTGGCCAGGAGGGTTGCTGGGGTGTCCCCGCTGAGGTGGGGTATGGGGTGCTGTGCTTGGGGGTGGCCAGACCACACAAAATGCTGTCGGGACGGCCTCAAGCCCTCCCTGCAAAAAACAGCAGAGCAAAAATGTGCTAAATCCTCAAACTCAAACAAGGTTTGCCCACCACAAATTGCTGGGGAGATCTAGGGAGGAATTTGCTACCAGAAAAGCAGTCGCAGTCTGGATGTTAAATATTTGGGGTAGAGACCTCCAGGTCTGGAGTGGGGGGATGCTGTCTTTAGCACTGAGCTGTGACAGTGCTGCTAGAGGCCGTAGGAAATAATTATAGCCAGGTAATTTTATCCCCCTTTCCAAAAGGAATCCCTTTGGAGACTCGTTTCCCTCCACGGGAGCACAGTCGCTTGCTGTCCTGCCCGGCCCACCTGGTACCCAGCCCCATCCCTCCCTGCTGCCTCTCCAGCCTCCAACCTGCCCCGACCACGGCACCCTCGTGCCGGCAAAGCAGTTGGAGTGGTTCAGCTCATATCTCTCCCCCTCACTTCTTTTTTATTGTTGTGATGAGAAATTGTTCAAAAGAAGCCCTCTCATATCAGAAGTCTGCCCGGGCAGTCTAGAAAATAGGGAGGGAGATAAATCCTGCTCGTGTGAGCTGCTGGGAACTCTCTACCAACTTCCCCTCTGGAGGAAGGGAAATACTTCAAGTCATTGCCCCAGGAGCTGTGACAGAGCATCCCAGGAGAAGCCAGGTTGGGGGAGTCTCGCTGGGTGTTCTCTGGCCCAGCGGCTCAGGGAGCAATGCTGCCTCTAAAGCCTTGTCTGGTCCCCAGAACCAGAGCTCCTCTACTAGTCAAACAGCAAAGAAATGCAATTTAAACATTAAATGTCCCGTTACTCTGAGCCCTGGAGTAGTGTTTCCTTAGTCTCTGCAAACAGATGGGAAGCGTCCCTGGAACAGTCCCCCTCTCCCTCACTCTGTTTTGCATGTCCAGTATTCTTCTTCTTTTATTTTTTTGTTGAATAAACTGTCAGCACAGTGTGACTGCAAGCACTGCCTCAGCCACTGCTTTGCCAATTTAAACTTCTGATCTGTTAAAAGCTCCCAGCATCTCCCTGGGAAGGTGTTTTCCATGGACATGGGCAGGGGAAGAGAGCTGGAGGGCTGTGGGACAGGAGCCCTGC
This sequence comes from Myiotriccus ornatus, assembly GCA_036023395.1. NCBI lineage: Eukaryota > Metazoa > Chordata > Aves > Passeriformes > Tyrannidae > Myiotriccus > Myiotriccus ornatus. The sequence continues at coordinate 12,177,110 of JAYRBT010000021.1, read as the reverse complement.
CCAGCTGCTGCAGGCAGGGGCTCTGATGGAAACTGGTTTATCTTAATTCCACCCTGGAAAAACTCTCCTGCCTGCCCAGTTTCCATCTTTCGTGGTTTCAGAGCTGGTTCCTGCCCCAGTGACAGCACTGGGAGGGCCTCGCCCTGCGGAATAGGGTGGTGATTGTGGGGTGACCAACCCCACGTTTTTCACTTAATCAGGATATATGTTTAAATGCACTCTATAGGTCATGAGATAAAGCCAAGGTGAAGGTTATGTCTCTCTATTTCCCTGTCTGTCCTTCTGCAGCGGTGTTGCTCCAGTCACCCACAATAAATCCCAGTCCCTAAGGCTGAAAGGTAAAAATCTCCATAAAAACCCTTTTAGCCCCAAAGAAAGGTAATGGTTCTGGCTGTCAGTAGGACTATGCACACATAGTGGGGAAGAAGGAACTGGGAACCCAGTACCTTTGGACACCAGGGGAGTAAGCACTAATTGAGCTGTATTAATGAGCCAGCAGCCAGGAGGCAAAAGCTTTCAGCATGGGAGTGGGGCAGCCCCAGGATGGGGACTCACTGAAACCCACAGGCTGGGAAAGCAGCAGAACCACCGCCCTCCCCAAATCAGAACATATATATACTTAAGAGAAAGCACAGGCATTGCAATGAAATAGCTATATGTGGTTTGAAATCCCCTGCTCAGCTCATGCCAAAGGAATTTCCAGGCCTGGTTTAGATCTGATTCAGCAAAGCTTTTGTAATGGTGTGGGGGGTGTTTGGAGGACCTGGGGCTGCGGTGGGTGCTGAGGTACAACAGCCCCTGTCTGCCCGGGCGCTCAGACCAGGCTCTCCGCCGGGAGTCCCGGGGCAGGAGGGGTAGGCATGTGGGCTTGGGGCTGCCTCTAAAGCCTTTGTTTTCTTTCCCCAGCCTCAATCCTGCAGAAAGCAAAGCTGGTGCCTTCGTGAAGAGGGATGTGTGCGGCGCTTGTGGGTCTGGCCCTGATTTAAACCCAAGTTATGGGCCCCGTGGGATGCAGGAGCAGCCCCAGGGGTGATCGTGCTCCCCCAGGTTTCATGAGATCACTAGATGGGGCGAAGGGAGAGCCTTCTGCTGCCAGCACAACCCTTTCTACCCACTGAACAATCTGCCCAGCGAGGTGGGGGGCTCCTCTGGGGACCAGGCACATCCCCAGCCTGGCTCTGCTGCTGGGGGGCTCTGGCAGCGGGAAAAGCACCCTCCCCACCCCCCCTTCCCCAGAGTGAATAAATCAGACAAAACAAAGGGAAATGGTGAAAGTTGTGGTGTCCCAGTGCCAGGCACTGGAGATGATGGTTTCTTTAGGCAGAAGTAGGAAGAAAAACAAGCATTGTAGGCAATTATCTCCCCCATGAGTCACTCGGAGGGCTGGGAATTTTTTTTCCATGGCTAAGAGTTCCCAGAAACTGGTGAGCTGTCTGTCTGTGGGGTGTCTGTCTGGAGAGGGAGGGGGGTGTCTGTCCAGGGATGGGTGAAGCAAAGCCAGCCATGATCCATGGGTACTTCCTGCCAGCAGAAGTCCTAAAGGGACAGAGAGGGGTCTGGGGATGCTCTCTGCATCCATCCCCGGGGAACTGGAGCCCCCACAAACCCCACAGACACCCCTTTATCCTTCAGCCCTCAACACCAGCTGCATCTAATCCTCAGCTAAATAAACCTTCTGCCTGCAGGGGTGCAAGAGAGGGACAACGTGGACTGTCAGGGGCTTTAGAGTCAGTCCTAGAAAGGAATCTCAGTGTCGAGTATTAGGGTACTTCCACCCATGGATGGATTCTCCATTCTTCCAGTAGAAGGTGTCCCTGTCCTTTGCAGAGGGGTTGGAAACAGATGATCTTCAAGGTTCTTTCCAACCCAAAGCATTCCATGGTTTTTATGATCCCTGCATCCCATCCTCAGATCCCTCTGGCCAGGAAGGGTTATCCAGGGACAGCAGCACAGCCCCGTAACCCGGGGGAGTTCCGCAGATGAAGATGCCGCTGCTTTGATCAGGCTCTTCAGAAGCTTGATTTAAAGCTTGCAAGCCTCCTCCGAAACACTTTTCAGCCTAATTATTTTTCAAGATGAAAGGGAAAACAAGAACCCCAAACCCTCCTCTTTGCTCCTCATCTTTAAGGTAAAGGCTTCAGCGTGGAGAGGATGCCCCACGGCCCTGGCCGGGGGCTGCGTCCAACGCCCCGCAGTGCCAGCACAGCCCGGGCATTTACACATCCCAGCTAGCACTGCAGCTCTCCCCCCACCTCCTTTCCAGTTCAGGATTACTGAGGAATAATTGCATTGTGAAAGCCAGCTCTGATCTGGCATTAAGGAGCACTTCCCCCGGCCTGCACAGCACCGAAGGTCCCGAGCCCCAGCGCCCGGCGGTAATGGAACTCACCGCAAGCACTCAGCAAAGAGCTCCCATCGCTTCAGCTCAGACACTTACTCTCTTCGAGCACATCCTGAGTTTCTGAGTCTCTTCCCTCCTTTCAAGGGCTCGCGTTTGCCAAGAGCACACCTGGGGCAATGGCAGAGGGGAGGCTGAGCTGCAGGGGGGTCGGACACGCTGGGGGCAGCACCCCTGGCTGCAGGGTGCATGGCATTCCTTTTTGCCATGCCTCAGCTGGGTATGAATCATGGCCAGTACAAACCACTGCGATACTGGGGACAGACTAGATCTTTGCAGGAGGCAGAGCAAAGGGAATGAGTGCAGCAAAATCTGTGCAGGGAGGGTGCACAGCAATCCTGCAGCCTCGCTTCCTCTCTCCCCTTCCACTCCCCTGCTCCAAAGAGGAGGGGGCATCCCCATCCCACCCCGAGCAGGAGCCGACCCTTCGGCACAGCCACTGAGATCCTTTTGATTCGGAGTCAGGCCTTTCTTCAGTACCTTGATCCCCGATCCCTTTCAGCTGCTGCCGCTGTCTGCCTTGTGGTTCTTTATCAAATGCTGTCTTGCAACCCAGATAAACGTGGCATGTGCAGCGAGGCTCCCAGCCCTGCACGCCCCCGCTGAGACACGCCGGAGAGATCAGCAGAGCCCAGCTCTCCTCTGCCTGCCCGTCTCTGCCAAGAGCCAGCGATAACAGCAATGGATCTCCCTGAGACTGAGCACTTGCTCGTGCCCTCACAAGTGACGTGCACGGCTGTGCCACACGGGCATCACCCCTGCTAACGTGCTGCCTGCAGGGACAGCACGTCTGTCTCAAATGTGTGCTCCTCAGAGGCGGGTCCGACACGTGGCGTTTGGAGCCAAGTGTGGAATATAGTTTGGCTAGTGGCTGGGCTTGTCAGCATTACAGATGGATGAGCTGTTGTCACAAGCCTTATGACAAATGTTCTCGTGAGTCTTTATGTGAAAATCTGAGTAGGATCCAAGAACAAGCTCACCTTCAAGCTCGGACAAGGTCTGGATTTGGCGCCGTCCCTGCTGTTCTGTGAAAAGGGCTGAGCAAGGGCTGAGCTGTCTTTCGGGGGCTCTGCACCAAGTGGGGTGCTGCTGCAGGCAAAAACTTTTCCAGGCAGAGCAGAAGCAAATCCAAACTGGCTTTGCAGCTGGGGAAACTGAGGCAGGAGCAGACAGGAACTTGTCCCAGATCACGCTGCAAGCCTGTCTTCTCCCACTGATGCTCACGTCTACCACTCAACTCCACCAGAGCAGTTTCACACCCTTGAGTCTCACTACAGCCAGCAATGCCAAGTGATAATGATTTATTATTATTATTATTACTCCTGCTATTATTATTGCTGCCTAGATAATCCCCTGTCAGAATATAAATGTGCCTCCCTCTCCAGCGTGAAAGTGTCCTGCTTAATGATGTTGTTTTCCTCTCACTGGTACCTTCAGCTCTGACATATCGAACGTTAATGGCACCGGGAGAGCTTTGGCTGCGCTGCTTCTTTAGAAGACAGGTCATTATACCATCAGCCATCCTGGTTCGAGGACTGCTCTTCCCTCCTCCGTTATTAAGATTTGCCTTGATTAAATTAGCTTGAACGGCTGGCTTCCGAGGAGGGATGGATGCCTCCATTATCGCCTATTCCCTCTGAAAAGGATGGGGGGGGAAAATACAACGTGGCCCGGGATAATTGAATGAAAATTTAATGAGCACTTGCGAGAATACGTTAAGAGAAATGCCAATCGATAGAAAACTGATTTCCCGTTTTTAGCACCAAATGGACTCATGCTGGAGAAGTCATTCCCCTCCACCCCTGGCAGATGTAAGAGGAAAGGCTGGAGCAGCCAGCCTGGCCCTCCGGCAAACACAGCTGTGAACTGGGATCATGGAAGCAGAATTAAGTTATTAACATACTCCCAGTAATTTTGCAAAGGAATGCCCTGCCTGTGCCTCAGTACCCTCTTACTCGGGGCAGAGTGGGCGGCTGTTGTAAGAGGAGTACCAGCCACTGGCTACAGAAGGACAGGATGGAGGCTCAGCAGCTGGAACAGCCACCTGTATTTCTCACCTTGTTAACTGCTCAGCACCAGCCAGCTGGTGAAGCTGTGGGTACGGGGGCTCTCTGGTGCAGCCACCCCCCAGCTGGGGTTGGAGGATGCAGATGGTCCTGTCCCCTCCGACGCTCCCACACAAGCAGCTCACTTCAGGGGTGCCCTCCTCCTTGTCACCCACACCTCCCACCCCAGAGGCACCGTGGGGAATGGCCTTTTCCATGTGGAAATTGCCTCCACCATGCCAAGTTTGCAAAGACAGTGCATGTCCCAGCCAGGTTTTCCCAAGGCTCCTCGGCTCCACCAGCCTGGGTTTTTCTTGGGAGCTCAGCCCAGCACCTTCCCCAACTCAAAGCCTCATCAGCAGCTGAGTCCTCAATGAAACTGTGATGCTTTTGCTCCTGGGGCCAAAGGCATCCTTGGTAGTGACTCATGGAGGTCACTGAAGCAGCTCCAGATTCAGTCTTGTTGGCAGTTCCTCAGAAAACCAGTCAATAAAATACATCTACCTGAGAAGAAGATTGGAGGTTGCAGGTCTCTGCCTGCTGCTACTGGAAAATACTTTTCATCCTTTTGATGAAAAAGCAGGAGGTTGCTCAAAAGCTGCACTTTATTAGCTAAAGAACCTCCATGTGGGGCCCTCGACATGCAGTGGAGGCATCTCCCCACCAGCCCCCCCGAAACAGGGCACACACCATGGTTGTTCATTCCTGCAAATCAAGATCCTGCAGACTCAGGCCACTTTTCCTCTTTTCATTACCATCTTTCTGAAAAGAAGGGCTCTGAGCAGCCGTCCTGGCAGGCGCAGTAACCAGGCTGCCCCACACCACAGGGACCGTCCCGGTGTCCCCACATGGCTCTGGAGCCCCGTGGAGGGGCCTTTGGACACGCTGACGCTCTCCTGTGCACGTCCTGCAGCCCCTGTCCAGCTCCTGTCTGAGCTGCACTGTGCCCAGGCAAGCTTTGGTCTCACCCCAGATGCCCCGAGCAGGCGGGGCGAGGGGACCCCCGGGAACCTCCCCCCCGCTGCAGCTGCCCCGCACAAAGCAGCCCATTCTCGCAGCCCCAGCGCCGCTCCGCAGCAGTAAATATTGCATTAGCTGCGGTGGGCCGGGGCTCCGGGCCCTTTTCCAGCTTGGCAGGCTCCTCCCGGCCGGCCGGCACAAGCAGCGGGGATTATGCGAGCTGGGTGCCGAGCAAGAGGGGCAGGAGCAGCCCCGGGGCAGTGAGAAGGCTGCCGAGGCGGGGGTGGGTCATCTCCGTCCTGCTTTTCCAGCGGTGGTGGCTGACAAAACCCTTGTGCCACGCGTGGCTTTGGGGGAGTTAAAATTTTCCTCTTGGGAAGGAAAAAAGGAGAAGGAAAAATACAGTGAATTTTTGGACCAAAGCATTTGGGAATCGGAGCCGAAAACCTTCCAGCGTCGATCTGAAAAGGGCTTTTCCGCTCCCAGGCGATGCTCTGGGGTTTTGCTGTTGTGATTTTGAAACTTTCTGGAATTTGTCGGGTTTTGTTTCTGCTTGCTGGGAAAGGTCAAGGCTTCCCGGGCAGGGAGGGAGAGCTCTACTTTCCGGGACAGCCCTCTGTGCCCAGCCTGCCCTGGTTGGGAGCCTGGCTGCCCCAGCGTACCCACTGCAGGGTTCTGGGGCAGCGGGAACCTGGGGAGACATTAACAGATAGAGGCATTTATAGATCGCTCCGTGAACAAAACCTGCATGCAAAATCCAGTAATAGTGGCATAAAATAAATCCGAGGTGGTCCTTCCAAAACTGCCTGGCTAAGTGAGTTCCCGGTCCCGACTCCGACGTTTCCCCTCCGTCCTGCACACAACAGGCCTTTTGTTAAATTTCACATCCTGAAAGAATTTAATAGCATTTTTATTTTTAATCCGTCACATGTGTTTTGTTTGGACTAATTCAACGGGGCTCCGTTCACAAGCAGCTCTTTTCCAACATCCCTAAATTTTTCAAGGCTTGACCTGTTGACAAGGACGGGACGTGTTCGTCCCGTGTTACACAAGCATCATTAGGTGCACAAGGACTCAAGCCCAGTGAGCAGATGGGGAGGTCGGGGGATTTTGCTGAGGATGGGAGAAGTGGAGCACCGTGTGGAGGGGAAGCTGTCGCCCCTTTCTTTTGGAGGGGACTCCAGGGCTGCTCAGCAGCCTGGAGTGATTTTGCACAGACCTGCACTTCTGGTTTTGCCCATGGGATTTTGCTGGGGACGATTTGGTGTTCCCATTGCCCAGCTGAAGGAGCAAGCTTGGGACTATGGAGAGCAGCAACACTGATGTTCCTTAGTTGCTGCAATTCAGATATGCCCTGCAGTGGGGTGCAGCCGGACAGGGAACCATCCCATCCCCACGAGCCCTGGGCTGGAACATGGTCACAAGGCATTCAGGCAGAGGCTTAACTTTAAGCCTGGGTTGAAGATTATCTCTGCTCAAAGAAGTGTTTGCTCCTGAGGTGATGTGTCCCTCAGGTCCCGTTGCTTTTCTGCAGGGCTGAGGCAGGAGGAAGGCTCGGGTGCTGGGCAGCACAGCAGGCAGGAATGGCATCAGCGGGGTCAGGAAGGGCTGGGGAGCCTCTGTGGGCGCCCGGCCTGCCCTCGGGCGTACGCGCGCTGCAGATGCGCCTTTGAGCACATCTGGATCCTGTAATGACTCGGGCCGTGAAGAAAAACACGAGCTCACACCCCCGGGAAGCGCCTTTGTGCGATCCCTCAGAAGTGCCTGATTCCCAATCTGCGGATTGCTGCTCTAATGAACTCCAGACGTTGTTTTGAACATCAGACACATCTGAGTTTGCTGCTGCAGGAGATGTCCCTCTGCCGGGGCTCATCCCTAGCGAGGAGCGGGAAGCAGGCAGGGCCAGGATGGCAGGGCTCAGAGAGCCCTGCGGGCTGGGGGCCGGGGCTGCCCGCCCTGGCAAGGCAGCATCCCTGGACTGAGGCTGGGTGCTGGCTTTCAAGGGACAATAGCACAGCGAGAAACCCCACTTCAGACACTCCTTGCTCAAGAGAAGCCCAGCCAAGAAGCCGCCAGCAAGGCGGGTTTTATCGCTGCAGGGCTCAGCGTCAGCCTCGGGCACACTGCAGCCAGCACTGCCCCTTGGGTCACGTCTGTGTGCCGGGCTCTCCTGGGCTTGCATTTGACCTGGGAGTTTTTAAGGGGCACCAGATTACCCTGTGGTCATTATTTCTACGTGCAGGTGACCACTGGGTTTAAATCCAAGCTGGCAAATGAGGCCATTACAGCACATCCCCTCCTGGGCACGCAGCTGGCTGCTGGTGGAGGCTGCAAATGGTGTGGGTGCATTTTATAAAAATCCAATCTTTTTGAGCTGCTCAGTGACAAGCAACAAGATTTCCCACCTCCCCGCTGCTGATGGCAGCTGGGGGTGCTGGGCACAGGATTGTCCTGGCTGTGGGAGGACACAGCTCTGCAGGAGCTCACTGGACTTGGTGGCCGGTCGAGCTTCAGAGCATCATGGTGAGTCACCATCTCCAACTGCCGGGGTCTGGAGGCCTCTGAAGCTTTGCTTTGATCAAAATATGAAACCAAAGGCAGAATAAGCTCCCACATGCTCAAGTTTGGTTGTAACCCAAGGCAGTCTCTGGGACACCTTCTTTCTCAAAGCCATGAGACCAGTACAGGGTGAACTGAGGCCCTCAGTGCTCCTGGGAACGTGCCTGCCAAAAGGGACAGCAGGACATGTCCCCGCCAGCAGCAAGGGACAAGGGACAGGTGCTTTCCCATTTACCAGCCCTCAATGAAGCAGCTCCATGAGGCATTCAGGAGGTCTGAAGGATGCCTTGGCCTGGAGGTCCTACAGCAGTTACCTGGGGACAGCCAGCGGGTGCCCTGCATTTATTTATCCCCTTCCTCAAAATGCCTGAGCAACTCATGCCAAACCACTGTGGCCCCCTCGTTAAATCAGCATCTGCCCTGGCATGGCAGGGCTTGGAGACCGCCCGGTAGATCAGCTCAGGGGGGGCTTCTGTGTTTGGGTTATGTTTGATACCAGAGTCAAAATTAATCGTCTGACAAATCCAGGCTTTGTCACAGATTTGCAATAAAGCCCCAAACTGGAGGGAAACTGCTCTGGGTGGAGTCCAAGGATGCGGTGTTGCACAGGGATCGTGTTCAATTAATGGATTTATTTTGTCCTTGGGAACTGGATCCCTTCAAGCTGGCTCCGGGGCTGGGGTGGCACAAACCCCAGCCACACCCTGAGAGTAAACCTGGCTGGATAAACTGTGAAGAGCCAGGAGACAAACATCCCATTCACCAGCTCTCCTGGAAGAGTCGTTGGGATAACTGTCCTTGCCAAAGCCACTGCAGCCAAAGGCAGCTCTCCCCAGCACACTGGAGCAGGCAAGGATGAGCCTGGGGGTCGGGGCTGAGCCAGGGAGGCGATGGGAGTGACACAGCTCAGCGGGGCGGTGAGTTTGCTGCGTGGCCGTGGGAAACCTCCCAGGGTGGTGCTCATCTCAGTGGGGGAAATCTCTCTGAGTGGTGCTTTGGCCCCTTGCCTGTAGGAAAGGACAGCAGTGCTTCTGCAGGGGGAGCTTCGAGGGTAAACTGAGGCTTTGTGTGTGAACGTGGACACACTTTGGAATGTGGGAGAAAAGAGGCTGCAGAATAGCCAGTGGGAAGCAGAGAGGGGACTGAGGTCTCTTTGTGCCCGGCAGGCACAGTGGGGATGTGATGCTGGGAACATACTGGGAACACACTGGGGAGCTGAGCTGTGCTGGGGGACAGACCCTGCTCGGCCTTTTTCCTGCTTTACAAGGGAGAACTCCCATCCTCCCCTGTGTCCATGTGCACCCCCTGCACCCCACCATGTCCAGCCTGGCACACCAGGGTGCATCTCTTACCAACACAGTGCCCTCATCCCTGCTTTCTTTGGGGTGATTTTTCACCTAAACCAGTTTTTCAGCCCAGATCCCAAAGTGCTGCAGATTCACATCTGGCTAACCCAGCTCAGCCTGCCTGATTTAACAGCACTCATTTTTAGAAGGAAAGGGTCACTTGCTGTCGTGCATATGAGTCCAGAGCTGTCCCAGTCCATCCACCCTGGGCAGAAAGGTCCACGTGGGGCAGAAAGGGATGCAGTCTGGGGTGGGACATTTTCAGGGATGCTGCACTCCAATGCTCACTGGCTCTGTCCTCTGTTGTATCTGAAATAATGATTTCCTCACCCAGGGAGAAACATCCCCAAAAGCATCTGACCCACTGCTGCCTTTCCCACTGGGAAAATCCCCACCCCACGAGTGGAGCCCGCTCAGGTGCGGCCTCTGCAGCGGCGCATCCCATGGAGGAAGTATGGGATCCAGATGCCAGGAGTAGGGTTTGCTTTGCTTTCAATATAAGGCATATGAAGAGGTCCAAGCAGAGACTATTTATTGATTTTAATGAAAATAATATGTTGCCTTGAATGAGGATGTTAATTAAAAGGCACCCGCTGCTGTTTATCGCTGGCTGGGTCTCTGGCAGCAGTAAAGAGAGAAATGAGTGGGGGAGCTCCTGCCAAAACCTCCCCGCAGGGAAGGTGGATGATGCCGGGAGCAGGATGCAAGGCTGGAGCTTTCCCGCTCCTCTCTGCTCTGGGGGAGCAGCTCTGAAAATAAACTCTTCTGAAAGCTGGGCCTGGCAAGCAAAGTTGCTGGAAAAGGGGGACTGAAACCCAGGCTCCGCTCCGGCCAGCCCTGCCACTCTCGGTGTGTGGGTCTGGGCAAACCCCGCCCCAGCTCCCCTCTCTGCTTAATAATTTCACACAATAGCATCCTTTATAGAGATAGATTTTTTGTTTTTCGTCTCCTCGTTATGCATGAGACCACTACGCAGACAAAGAGGCACCATGCGCATAAAAACTTGCTACATCTTGCCTAGAGGCAGCAAATTTAAAAGCAAAATTGAATTCTTAAGGCCCCATGGAAAGTCACTGAACCTGCCATGCAAGGTCTGCTGGCACAAAGGCAGGGACGCTAAATAAAAACCCCTGGGTGAGTGCGAGACTCCTCTGATACAGATCCAGCGCCGGGCTCGGAGGCGGGGAATTGCTTCGGAGGAGTTTTTTCTGTCTGGAGAAGAAGGATGATTTCAGCCCACGAAGCATCCCGCTCGCTTGCTGCTGGTTCCTCCAGTGTGCTGGCTCACTGGGGTTTCTGCCCGTCCCCAGCTGCTGGCCCTGCACGGCACCTCCTCTCTTCGGGTAGTTTGGAGGGTTTGTAAGCTGATTTTTTTCCCCCCAGCCCTCAGTCACGCTTGAGCATCCCCCTTGCCTTCCTCCTCCAAAGTTGATTCTGGTGACGGATCAAACACTGTTCTCAGTGTGAGATGCAGAGTCTGTTTCCACCCCTCGAAGAGACTGGATTTCCTTTCCTTTCCACCCTCCTTTTCTCATACAACCCACTTAGGCACCCAGCTCCCACTGTAGGGAAGTGGGGTGTGAGGACTGGACTGATCTCCTCAGCTGCTCACAGAAGGGATCATCCCTCCATGCACCCCAGCTCGCTCCAGGAACATGCTGAAATCTACAGAGAAAACGTATTGGGTTGCTTTATTAAACAGTCATCTATTAAGAGAGCTTCTGTGGGCTTTGGCCTACTTAATACAGAGCTTGGGGCTAAAAGCAGTGTCAGAGCCAAGATGAGCCCATTACTGGAGGTAACTCCTACCCTCTCCTGTTCGACTGCTGGTATGAGATGTTCAGAAGCTATCCAGAGGCTTTGGAAGTATCCGGGCTTTTTTCTCCTCTCTATTTCAGAGTTAACTCTCACGCAGCCCCCCTATGGGCACTCTGTCCTGGGGGTACCTCTGTGTGTCCCCCCCATGCCTGGGCAGACAGGAGCGGGCTGGGACATGCCTACCGTGCCTGTGCAGAGGTGGAGCCTGGGGGTCCCTACTGGCCAAGTGTAAACGACGCTGGGGGACTTTGCAACCAACAATTAGACATGTTTACTCCTGTGTTTGCCAAAGGTGCCTCCCTGAGCTCCCAGTGAACAGCATCAAGATCTCCCTCTCCTCTACAGAGGCCTCCCGGGGCAGACCCTGACCTCCCCGAGGCTCGTGGTGGGGTGGCCGTGCTCCTCTGGTTCGTGGCAGCAGGGTGCCCAGGTCTGCCCCTCAGCTGGTGGCAAGTTTGTACAGAGGGGGAAGAAAGCGAGAGCGGAGCCGCTCACCTGTATCGACCCCGCTGCCTGCCAGGCTCAGCCACATCACACAGCCCCTGGGGATTACTCAGAATTCGAGTCAAGCTGAGTGGGGTGGCGGGCAGGCATCTTCGCAGGGCTGGTCCCACAGCCTGCCCATGGGCACGCTGGAAACAAACGCACTGAAACATTTGGTTAGAAAACGGTTTGGGGTTTTTTAGGGGTTTTTTCTTTCTTTCTTTCTTTCTTTTTTTTCTTCTTTTTCCTCTTTTCCCCTAGGTCTGCAAGCCACAGGTTAGTCATCTCCCAGCTTTCCTCAATGAGAGATCTAAAGCACTCTAAAAAAAAAAAAATTAAAAAAATAAAAAGACAAACCAAAACAAGTCTGTTGTTTTAATCACAGCTCGGTTTCACAAGACATAGCTGGTCTGGGCTGTGATGCAACTGAGTCTCTTCTTCCAAGTCACACACACGGATTTTTATGTTTCTTCTGAGATCCTCCACTGGGCTGGCAAAGCTGCTCCACGTGCTCCCTCAGACCCCGCTGGGGACCTCCCTTGCTGTGTGTCTGTGAGCACGTAATGTCCTGACGTGATAAGCAGGATTTCTGACCTCATTTTGTTCCTCTCCAGCATGGAACAAGGCCCTTGCTGTTCTAACTTAAACAAGAAGCCACTGCAATCAGCTGCCCAGCGAGGTCAGGGTGTTGCTGTGCATTAGCAGCCAAAGTGCCAGGGGGTTTAGGAGCCGTTGCACCGTGGCCGCACACACTGGTGGCCAAACACAGCTCGCTCCTCCCCTGGCTTAGTGGAGCATCTGTACCTGTGTGGGGAGGATTAGAGCATGATTTATTTTGCCTGTGGGAAGGTGGTGAGCTGCAGCCATGGGGATTTCTGATATAAAACTGCAATCGATTTTTATCTGTGGGTAAAACCCAGCCAGAACCCGGGGCACGCTGTGGTGCACGGGCACAGCCAGCATGGTTTGCCTCCTCTGGGACAGCTCGGGGGAAAACTGCACCAGCGAGAGGCTGCAGGGCTGGCTGAGAGCCTGCAGGGGCAGGCAGCTCTGGAAGCCTGGCAGGAGGATGCTGGAGCAAAGGGCAGAGCTGGTTCCTCCTCCAGGAGCGAAGCCCAGGCAGCTCTGGATGCAGAGCTGCTGGGTCTTTTTTAATTCCTTGCATTTAACACAAAAAGAGAGCTCACAATCCTCGTTTGCTTCACTTTCCCCCCTCCTCTCTAAGAAAAAATCCCTCCCCAGTTGTGGAGTGAGTGGGCATATTTATGAACTGTGAGAACATCAACCACAATGTTATTTATAAGTTTGTTTCTGATGAGCACCTCTGACTTTTCCACGACGTAAATCAGCCGTTGGGTTGTGTTCTGCTGTGAGGTTGCTTTTTTGATGTGAAGGTGGTATTTCCAGTGCTGGGAAACACCCGGAGAAGGCCTGTGTCCCACAGACAGTCGTGCTGGGCTCTTCTCATCTGTTGTCAGGATCATCTGCCACGTGTTATCACTTAGAAATGAGCTCTTTTCATTTGGCCAGGCAGGAAAAGCAGTTGGAAAACATCTTAGGAGTGACCCACAGAGCCTTTTCCTTCCTCCCCTGTGCCCTACATCCCTTGGGGAAAATAGGGCACCAGGCTAACATAGGGTCCTGGGTAACATCTGGCAGCCCAGATCCAGCCCAAGAGCCATCAGAGAGCTGCTGCTGCTGGTCCAAAAAGAGCATGAGCTGCCCAGTTAGCTCCGGTGGGCACCAGTTCTGAACTTCCCAGGAAGGGTGAGGAAGATCTTGCTCTCTCTCCCTGCAATGGACTTGAACTTTAATTGCACAGAGTCCAACCTTCACTTGAGAATCATCAAGTTTTCAGTGTTGCTAAACATCAGCTCTCAGAGTCTGCCTCTCTACAATCATGAAAATTGAAGGCCCTGCCTTGTTACAGAAGAAATGTATGTATAAAAACCATCAAACCTCCTTGTTGTATTATAGGTGTTTTCCAGACAATGGCTTTCTTTCCAACACCAGGCTAACCCTGCTCTCTTGGGCACCCAGAGCTTCCCTTACTCGAAGGGAAAATGAACTCCTGAGTCCCTTCCCGAGGGATGTGCAGCCCAGGGGTGTCCCGAGGGGCTCTGCCCTCCCCTATGGCAGCGTGGTGGGTTTGGGCTCAGGGTGGCTGTGGGAAGGGGGAGGTGGGCAGTGCTGGGCACAGGCCACAGGTGTGGGGTCAGAGAGGCAGGGGTGAGGGAGGGCTCGTCCAGCCCCCGTGGAGCCCCAGAGCCGAGAAGCGCAGCGGGGCTGTGAGAGGCTGCAGCCAGGTGATGCTCCTGCAGAGAGAGAGGGCTTGTGCATTTGACTGCAGGCTGAGGAGCTGTCTGAGCCTCTGCTCCCAGCTGAAGGGAAGCGATGCTGGAAAACAGGCAGATACGGAGCAGTGGGGTGGTTCTGCTCCACAAAAGGGTCTTTTGCTCTGTGGGGCATCTGGTGTTGAAGCAAGGAGATACTAAAACAGGGTTGTCTCCTGGAAAAAAAGGAGCTGGGGTTCTCAGCAACTGCAGCAGTTTTTTATGGATCTTGGAGTGGGGATTGTCTCTCTAGTCCAGAAGCCTGGATGTGCACACAGAGCAGTCTAAGGAGCCTCTGGGGTCTGTGGGTGGAGACTTCATTAGGAATTAAGTGCACCTTTGCCATGTGGAGTATTAGAAATGTGATGTTGAGTGAACAGGGCCTGGAAGCACAAGTGCCTGTGTGTGTGTAGGAAGGTATTGAATCTAGAGGGCAGCTCTTTCCAGGTTGGTGTCAGCTGGTGCTGAACCATGAGCTTTGACAGAGCAGCTCTGGTGGAAGGGATACAAGATGCTGCACCAAAGGGACGGCGGCAAAGCTTTTGGTCCTGAACCCGACACCAAAGCAAATGCACTGGCAGATTCTCAGCTGAGATTTGTAGGGGCATTGAGAGTCACAAACCCACAGGGGTTATCAAACACCTCTTCAAGCTGCCCTCCTGGAGGAGGATCAGGCGTGCTTCACCCTCTCCATGTGGCAGGTGACGTGTTGCCAGCGCGCTGCGAGCTCCCCGCAGGCTCTGCAGCGGGAGCGTGGCTGTGCAGGAGGCTGCCTGTCCTACAGTGAGACAGGAGAGCAAGGAGCACACACACCTCTACGTCCTGTCCCACCAGACATCTCAGATGTTGCAGATGGCCTCCATGGGTGTGCTGCTGCTCACTGCAGCCCGTGCCTGGGGATGAGGATAGGGACAGTCACTGCTACAGGAGGGCTTCTCTGGGATGGTTGGGGCAAACAAATGGAATAGTTCCTTACCAGAGTGCTTGAGAGTTAATCCAGCTTGTCCTTTGCATGCTGGAAAGGGAGAAGACAGTGGCTGCACAAGGCAGATGTGACCCAGGAGGAGGGTAGACAGGATAAGGTCTTCACTAGGACCCCTGCCCATGGGACACCCGGGAGGGATGTGGTGGCTACTGGATGAAACAGGTCTGCTGAAAGGATGGAGGACCAAGAGGGATTAGCCATGGTTATTTTTTACATCAGGCCTTGGTTTTTACACAGCAACCAGCCACAGCAGCAGGAGGGTGAGGATCTAGTAGATCTAAGAGCTCTAGAGAGTGATGATGGTTCCCCGTGTCATTTCTCATGCCTGCTGCCCACCAGGAGCTCAGGTGCCCCATTCGAGGCAGAGGAGGAAGCAAGAGCGGATTTGCATGCCACAGCTACACCCAGCCTCAACCAAATTACCAGCAGATGAGCACCGGCGCACCTTCTGCCTGCTCCTAATTTATGGCAGCAGAAGCAGGGAGGGGAAGGTGAGGGGGAGTAGGGGAGGGAGCAGCAAACACGGCCATTATACATGCAAATACAGCTCTTTCTGGTTCTCCAGAGCTTTCCCTCTGAGCGCCACGGTGCATTTTCCCATCACCAACAAGCTGGTCACTGTTCTTCACGTTTCGGGGTGCAAAGGACTTGGAGGGGAGAAGGGCACCCGGGGGATCCCGTCGCTGCTGCGGGTGCAGCAGTGCCGGGTGTCTCCATCCCTGCGCCTGCCCGGCCGGACCTGCCTGGCCCCGGGGCTGTGTGCAGGCAGAGCCGCTGCCCACACCTGCCTGCGCGGCCGGGTGGGAGCCGCGGTGCTCGCGGGCTCGCCTGGGGCCACGCACCGCGGCTGGGACCGAGAACAAAGCCGGCGCTTCGCCTCCCACCGACCCGCGCAGACTTCCTCCTTGGAGCATTCACCGCTTCTCCAAGGCAGCTTCCCAGGGGGACAAGCCAAGCAGAAACTGCTGTGGCATTGGCCGTGGGCGCTGGGCCGGACACGTCCTCCATGGCCATTTACCTGCTGCAGCTGCCTCCAAGGAGCCACAAACCGGGGGATGTGCTGGAGCCCCTTGCGCTGGAGCCCTTTCGAGAGGCACCCTCAGCCTTGGTACCTGTGGCTTTAGGTCGATCCTGTTGGAGAGGCTGAGGTTTGCCTGTCCCTGCAAATCGGGAGCAAACCTGCTGAGCAACTTTGGTATTAAAAAGGGCGAGTTGAGAATGAAGCAGTGGGAGAGCAGGATCAGTCCGTTCGCAGCTCCCCCAGCAAGGCTCTATAATGAAGCAGTCCTTTGTGCATAGCAGGAATGGAAACAACAGCCCTCAAGTCTGACCCCAGACAATTGTTTTCAGCGAAGAGGGCTGGGGAGGCAATTAATAACGTTTAAACAAAAGAAATAAAAAAAGCAGTACTGTATCTAGAAACTCTTCTGAGGGCCAAAGCTGTGACAGAAAGATATATGCTTTAGCATTGCTGTCAGAATAAATGACCCTCCTGAGAGAAAGAGTTTTTGAGGCTCTTTCTGCCCCACTGGACATAATTTAAGAAATGCATTGCAGCTAAAAATCACTAATTTTAGCCAGTAGATGAATTGCAAAGGGTCATGTTTTAACTTCTATGCTGGAAGGACAGGGGATATATTATTAGAGGGCCAGAATGCAAATGGTAGTTTCTGATTAGAAGAGAACATGGTCAGCATTTCTCCAATTAGGAGTGGGCATCAAGTTCCCCGGCACGCAAAGGGGCTGTTAGCAAACCTTTGGCTGCTCCACTGGGAGCAGAGGAGCTGGCTGAGGAAACACAGCCCTTCTCTGCAGAGCCACTGTGCAGCTTCTCAGCAAGAGCCAACTCCTCAGCTCCAGCTGTCAGCGCACTGCAGCCCTGCCGCCAAGGGACCCCCTCCAAGAATAAGAAACGGGGTGTTTTTCATGTCTCCTTCCACCCCTTGCCCTTGCAGAGGGGCTGTGCAGTGCTGATTTTCTATGACATGGATGCTCGTCCCCTGAGACGTGAACCCAGATCACCAAATTCATTTTGCAGAGACCACCAAACGGCCATCTGAGATCAATTAGCTTGTCATTACTCATCCCCATCAGATCTGAACTGCTGACCTACAAGTGAAAGTCCGTGTATTTGTCTCCCAGCAATGTGCAGAGCCATCCAGCTATCTAATGAGAAGAGCTTCCTCCGTAAACAAAGCCGAGGAGGTCGTGCTCTGGCCGTCCATCGCCTGCTCCAATTAGCTTGAACCCAAGGGCCAGCTTGAGCTCAGTGTGATGGAGAGGTAGGAGTCTCTGGGGTGTCCAGCTCTGTGACAACAGGCTGCTGACTGGAGCAGAATGGCTCCCATTAGTGGCAATTTCAAACAATTTTAGCGCTTGAAATGCCATTTTAACTTTGCATTTGAATGGCTGCTTTGTTATTTTAAACTGCTATTCATAACTGGTTAGTAGTTGAAAGTATAGCCTTATTTATTGATGATACTAAATATGCAATCCAGAGGCAGCATTTATTGGGTCATGTGCTTTGGAAGTTCATTATTTAGATGAGGATATGTAATGTGGAAGAAGATATAGTCCTTTTAATTAGAGGAGTGTGAACTTGATTGAAGCATTTGCTGCCTGCAAAGGCTGTAATTATGACACATGATACGATTCTTCATTCAAATCTAAAGGATCCACAGCTCCTTCACACATTTCAATGTACGTGTTCTTGCATATCTGTTTTCAGGTAGTGTATGGGAAGCCCTGGGAAACAGCATTACTCAGGGTAGTTGCTCCAGGAGGGCTGGAAGGTACCAGTGGCTTTCAGACCACTGGGGAGAGTTGCTCCAAGTTTCCAGAGGTCTGGTGTGTGTGGATGCTGCTGTGCAGGTGTGGTGGGTGGTGGTTAGGTGTCTCATTCTATGGGCTTGGGAGCACAGATTCATGGGATCATTTAGGCGGAAGAAGATGTCCCAGTCTAGACTTGATCTTTGAGATCAGCAGCCAGCCCCTGAACCAGCTCAGGCTGTAAATCATCCCTGCCGTGCACCTGGACTGCGGCTGCAGCTGGATCAGTGCCCCTGCAGAGCAAGACACTGCCAGCATCACCGGGGCTGTCACTGGTGCCCCCCTGGTGTTGGACACACAGTTGTGGGTACCAGCCCGCTCGGGCACATCTTCGTGCCAGCGGCCAGCCCAGGCAGACCACTGGCGTGACCCTTCATCTGTGGCTGGGTTCCTCTGAGCACAACTGTCAGCCCTGCTTAGAATTCACTGGGTTTATTACTGTTTAATTGTTTGACCTAAATATAGACCAGTTGTTTTTCCCTTAGAGTGATGGAGAATTTTATTGAGAGCTGCATTTTCCAAAAGCTTCTCGAGAGGGTAAGAGCTACCACGGAAGCAAGCACTGGCTCCAGTGGGTAACTTAGGATTTGTCTTAACCTTCCCTTCTTTGGTGTGTGTGGTGTCCAACGTTGACTTCTTTATGATTATTTTAATTAGAAATACCCAAAGGCAGCTGACTATGACAGACAAGGCTAGTTTGGTGTTAGTGCGTGGCAGAAACAATGTGCCTCCACCTGAACTTTTATATAAAGAGAAAGCTTTTTGGAAATTGACACAGCTTGGAAAATAATTTGGTCTTTTTTAAAAATCCTGGAGGTAATCAAAACTATACTCTTCATGATTAAGACTCTTTGAATGCTTTCTTTTACTATACCTTTAAATTCCAAATAAATCAATGCCTCTATGAAATTTTCAATTGACACAGATTTCTCCCACCTAAAATGAATAGTAACTCTGAGAAAGCAATAGGAAATTGTTAATTCATCACTGCCTGCCTTGCCCTGCTATATTTTTCTCCTAATCAGAATGCAACCTGATATCCAGTCCAAAGAAAACATTTCAAGGAGTCCATCATATGCCACAAGCTTCCAAACTTTCCTAAATTTGATAGCAAGAAAACATCATACATCTTAGTCATTAACGTACGCTGTGGAAAGATAAATGTAAGGCTCAGTTTTTACCACAGTTTCAGCAACCTGTGACTGGTGGCCTTTCTGCAAGATTCATGAGCTGATGGAACAGCGGCAGAGGGACGTTTCAATGTACTGTGTTACAGTCTTGGGTTTCAGTGTTTCAATGAGCAGGAAAAAAGATCCCGTCCTTCAGGGGGTTCAGAACAAATCTGAAGCACAAGCCTGAGGCTCAGCCAGGTCAATGGTTTTTAGGCATGTGCTGAATAAATGTCTTCCTGAGCTGCGGCCGTACCGGTGGCACGGAGAGAGCACAGGGCGTTGGGAACGTACTGGCAGTGTACAGAGAGCAGCTGCTCTTGGCCTCTTGCTCTCTACAAGCCAGGATGTACGAGCTGTGCCTGACAAGCCAACCCCTTGGGGTTAGGACAGTCCATCTTGCAAGGAAATCCCATGAGAGCAATGAAGCTTTGGAAGAAAAATTCGGCTGAATCTTGTGTTTCACTGCTGCCGAAGGACCTCGGAGCTCTGTGCCAGGCGTGCGTGCCGTGCCTGCAGCAGGAGTGCCAGAGCTGGAGATGTGGTCCTTGCCTTGCCTCCCGAGCAACCAGCAGCTGCAGCACCTTCTGCCCCACATGACTTTCAGTAGCTGCTGCTGGAACTGTGGCTGTCTCTCTGAACATGTGCTCTCACAGGTGCTTGGCAGGTGGAGGTTCATCCGCAGAGAAACAGGAGCGCTGCTGGGGAGCGCTTGTCACAGCAAAGGCCTCGCGTGCTTAAAATGAAAACTGGGAAGCCAAAAAGGCAAAGGAACTAGCTAAATAGTTCCTAAGCAGATTAGTGGAAAACACAGGAATGTTTGAGAGGGAACATGGTCTTCGCAAGGGTCCAAATGTTTCTGAACCCTTTGGGGAGAGGACAGGCCGAGGATGCATTAGGAGAGAGTTCAGTGCTGCGCAGCTTTCACAAACCAGTAAGTGAATAGTTGCTGGGAATGTAAATAGCTGCTGCTGGAGATGGAGGCTGTGGCTCAAGGTCTTTGAATTCGCTCTAGCTCATTTTATGCAGCAGAGCTGGAAAATAAACCACACTTCAGTTTCCCTACCTCTGCTCTCAAGATTTGAGGTGTTCTTTTAGCCTCTTAAGTGTTTTCTGAAATCTTTGAAGAGAAAGAAGGATGAAAAAAGGGAAGTACTAATGAAGACAAAGTGCTGAATTTTAGGCTCCTTTTAATCTTTCAGCAGTCATGTGCTCCCTGGCTACATGTGTTTTCTTACAGAGCAAAGCATAATCAGCTTTACATCCTGCATTGCCACGAGCACTTCCTCTTCAGTTCAAAGGCAGTGCGGAGGGATCGAGATGTAGAGTCCCATCTTCATGTCCATATTCATGCACACCTCTGCTTGGACTGTATTTCAAACGTAGCTTCTTGCACTTAACAACTCGTGATCCTGTTTTCTCACTTCTGTGTTGTGGCAATGTCTCTGTCCTTGGAGAAAAGCTCTTGTTTGTCATTAAATACCGGTGTTTGAGAAACAAAGCGGAGGAGGACGCTGCTTTCAAACCAAGGGCATCAGCATGTTTAACAGCCTGCCTCTGCGCTTGGGACTGCAGCTCGTTATCCAAGGTGCTCAGTTTTGCCTACGTAAACATAAAAAACAGGTGGATTACAGGCAGCTTCAGAGAAAAACGTGCCGAGCTGACTTTCAAAGCACTTTGCACACCCTTCACACGAAGCGGAGTGAAAGCTGGTGTGCAGACAGCAGCCGTGGGAGCAAGAAGCTCCCGGGCAGCAAGTTCAATTGCTGCACGCTGCTCCTGGGCTTTTGTTAGATGTTTGCTGACAATCACATTATTCCTAAATGCAGTGTTAGTGATAAATGCTGGGAAACGGAGCCACGGCTGGGACTTTGTGTACTCCCGAGCCGGGTGGGGACAGCAGTGGTGTGTGGCTTTGACGCTGAGCCCTGGTTACCAAAGACCAGACCGACTCAACCAGCTTAATTTCAGCATGTGCCAGAAGTAATTCAGGGACTGCAACTAATTGAATTTAAAATGACTAGGGTATTTTTTTAGTGGACAGAAAGTGGAGGCTTTTCCCGGCTCTGTGGTTCTCAGGGGGAATTTGCTTCCTAGAGACACTTTCAGATATCTATGGCTTCTTCTATGGGAGATAAAACTCCAGCCATGTTGTCAGTGGGGAAAAAACCCACTGAAATTCAGCCTTCAGCAACTGAGATGTACAACGTGATGGGTGACACACCTTGAAACAGGAGAGCTGGACCTTAAGGCTCTGCCCTGAAATGCTTTATTGGCAGCTCTTACATGAAAGTTAAAGTGCTTGAATTAATATCTTCTGCTAAGACCAATATTCTTGGTCATTGCCTCATCCCCTCTCAGCTGAGTGATACCCAGACTATGTCTCTCCTTTGGCAGAGAAACTGTGAAGGAGCTGCAAAGCAACAGTTGGTTAAGCTTGATTTCTCCTTCCTAATGACCTGCAAGCTTTACCTCGAGGTGAGGAAGGACTCTGCTGCCTGCAGGCAGATCTCTCAGGGAGGTAGTCCTTGAGTGCCATTGCAGGTTGTCTCTGGCACGCTTTCATCCAGACTGCTTACTGCTGGAGCCCAAGGTGTGAGTCTCTTCGATCTGCACGTGGTTTTTACTGGAGACAGAAGCCTAAGGTGGGTGGACCAACATACCCTGTCTTGACCCTAAAACAGCAGCATGAAGAGCGCTCCTGGCTTTCATCTTTGGAAATGAATGTTGCTTCAGGTTCCTGCCAGCTAAAGACATATTAAAGGGCCAAGCTCTGAAATTGCAGTAGACTCCTCACAAGAGCAGAAAAGAACCATTATGATACCGTGGTGGAAAATGAGCACATTGCCAAACTGAGTGTGAGCGGCTGATAGAGGCCAGGATCCAACACGGTGGGAAATCAGTCTGCAAAGCACAAAACGAAACCCTCTGGATCGCAAAAGATCTGTGATGCTCAAAACTGATGCATTTGTTGTTACATGATAATATCAAGGACGCTGCTGTTAAGAGCAAAAGAAAAGAGGTGATGAAACAAGCTGTTCCCAGAGTGATGAGCTGCCCACCAGACATCCTTGGCTGGGTAGCAATAGGATGTTCTCTGTTGAATCTTCTGACGCTCTCAAGTGGCTTCCTCTGATTCCCAAAGGATGCTTCTTTGACTTTCTTCGATTGAAATGAAACCTCGAACAAAAGGAACAGAAACAGCAAATAAACAGGTGTCCCCATTTTATGATGCAGTTAGACATACAGTGAGGACCTACCAGGTTGCAAGTGCAGGGATGGAGTTGAAAAGTGGATGACAAAAATGGGGAGGAAAAGCTCCCATCCAGGATCTTTATTCAGAAAGATGAAGCACAGCAGACTGCTAGATAAAAGGGACATAGGCAGCCTTGGATCTGCCAGCAGAGTGGAAATCCCCTGGCTGGAGAAAAGAAGAAAGAGAGGATGAAGTAGCTGTGAGGAGATCCTGGGGTACTGGGCTCAAATAAACCCTAGAGCAGAAGAAGCAGCAGTCAAAAAAGGAACTCCATCAATTGGGGCCATGAGAACGGGTATTTGAATTTTTAAGAAATTCCCAAGGAGAAGAACAATTTGGGTTGAGAAGAGGTGAATGCAGAACTCTAAATACTGGTGTCACTGACCCTTCTCAAACTAGTTTATTATTGAGCATGGGCAGGTCATGGAGCCTCCATGTGCCTCTGCTTCACCAGTCCTTTCAGATGGGGGTAGAGATACTGTCTCCTTTAAAATATGGATGTAAAAAACTTCAACAGTTATAAAATCTTTCCATTAAACAAAGGGTATTATTTCTCACTGTTATCATGTGTAAATGACTGTGTATAGAGTAAATATTGAGGAGTCTCAGTGTGTCACCCAGTTCACTTTTTAGCTGCTCTCCACTACGTCAGGGATGATTGCACTCCATCTGCTTCTGACAACCTCCCGTGATGGAAATTCAGTTCTCCTGGGAAACCTATCCTGGGATTCAAGTTATCTTTACAGGTAAATATTCTCCTGTTACCTCATCTTGATCTTGCTGCTGTGATTCGAACCCATTCATTAGTGCTCACCCTATCTGCTGTGGAGTGCAGGTTTCTGTAGATACAAGAGGTGTCTGGGGTTTTAGGAGTGGGTATGAACCGATCAAGTGTGTCGGGCGGTTTCATTCTAAGAAGCAGTCTGACTACTTACAGCTTTGCCAAAACTCAGCTATTTAGGCTAAAGCCTTTCCATGCCAGGCATTTCCCTCAAGCTCTTTTCCACCCCCTGCTTTTTTTCCTCCTCTTTGCCTTTTTGTTTTAAAATGCAGCCAAAAATCTCAGCTGTTTCTGAGAACGAGGTTAGGGAATGATACTGCTGCATTAGGAGAACATTCAGCTACTGCTGAACAGGAGAACTTGGGTGGGACTATATTTGGAAACCTTGAGTGCTCTGATCTGAAATCTGAAGGAGGGGCTGTGACTTGAAGATCAACCAGCCAGGTGCTAACCCTCCCAAAATGACAGCTCTCCATGGTGGACACGGGTTGGTTGGTCAAGCTCCAGCCTGGGAATCTCAGTTCATACTGAGATGTTTCTTGTGAGAGGTTCAGGAGTCACTCTTCTTGTCCCGAAAGAACTTTCCATGCGAAAGAGCCTCACTGTGCACAAACTCAGTTGGACACTGGGCTCCCAGTAAAGCAAGGGGAGGGAGCTCACTACACCTGTGCTCCTTTTGGCCCCCTTTTCTGTTCTCCTGCACCACAAATTGTTGAGTCTGCAGGTCAAACTCAAGCAAACCTGAACGTGGAAGGGAAAGCAGGCTTCAGAAATTCCTTCAAAAGCCTTGAAATCACGTTGTGTGGACGAAAGGGGAGAATGGAGGTGCAAATCCTGAGGAAGCCACCCCAGCTCTGTTTTAATGCTCTGCAGAGCAGCCTGGGTTTATGGAGAACGTTGTCATGTGTTAACACCCCTGTGACAAAATCCAGGTATGTATTTGAGATGTATTTTTCCTCCTTTCCTTTTCAGTATGATTTGCTGGGGTTTTTTTATTTCCCCCAAACAGTTAAGACTGTTCAAAATCTACGATCTCTGATGAAACCAGATCTGCCTTCGATACACATTTATCATGGCTGGATTAGGGGGTTGGAGTAGCCACTGGAATTTCTTTCTGGTGAAACTGGAAGTGACCTTTGTTTCTCCTTGTTCTCTGGGTCAGTCTCAAGCTTAACTGGACATCTACAAAGGCTGTAGCTGCTAACAGAGACCACAAAGGTGACTGAGAGGTGAAGAGCAGCCTTCGCCGCTCTCGTGCCTTGCTTCTTTTGCTGCTGCTGTAGCATTGCCTCGTGGATGTCTTGCTGGTCTCCTTCCTCCTGGTAAGCACAGCTCTGAGCAGGGGGAGAAAAGCACAAAAATGCAGCAAATTACAATGTTAAAGACTTGAAGAGAGGGAAAATCCACATCTAATAGAGCAATCCTGTGGTAGAGTGTGCTGAGGAATCTGTCTTGGGACATAAAGAAGGCTGTTGTAAATATACCCTTCAACCTGGAACTTGCAATCAAATCTGCATGGGGAAATTTTTGTGCCCTTATGAAGTCAGGATAAGGTCTCTGAGCTTGGTTTTGACCCGGGGCGTGCCCATTTGGATCAAGGTGGAAGATTGGGGCCATCCTAATTCCTAGTCAGTAAAAACAAATAGCTCTAGCAACAGAGGAGAAGCACGAAAACAAAGTTACTGTCAACACCACCCTGCCTTTTTGAAATCCCTTCCAAATTCTCCAAGGATAAGATCAATGTGAACAAAAACAATAACAGCTCTGTATGAAAAGAAGGTGAAAAGGCAGCTCCCTTGGCAGCACACGCCCCAGAAATGGCTTGGCTTTGCTTTCTCGGAGCTGACATGAGACAGGCAAACTCAGTAGCCCCCCAGAGCAGCAGCCAGGTAGTTTTTTTACCTTCACGAGCTCCATGATGAGGCAGCGGTCGGCACCCCCTGTGCCAGAGTGCTCCAAACCTGCCCGTGATGGAATGTGCTGATAAAGAGGAATATTTCCTTGCGGACTTGGTTTGAGACGTACATTTAAATATTGCTAATTTCCAGTATCAGCCTCAGCAAGAGACTTCACCTCTCAGTGATCCATCTGTAAATGGTGGCAGCTCTTCCCAGCCTTGAATGTCTAATTAGACAACTTTGTCTCCCAGTCTCTGTGTTCTAAATGGACCACTGATTTCTCTAAAAGCACGGTAAACCAGCTGACAATCCATTTGTTACAGTGAGACGTGTTAGGAGTATGGAAATGTAAAGTTTTGATGTGGTTATTGTGTAACAAGACAGAAGAACTCTGCTCAGTTCTGAAATGTTCACCTTGAGAATGAAATTAATTCTTTAAGTAGGAACAAGATTTTTAGAATAATTGGATGGTTTAAAAGTCAACATTTTGCTGCCTTTTATGAGGCAAAGTTAAAGTTGGTCATGTGGATGAAGTGTGAGTGACTAGGATGACTGAATGGCAGGAGACAAACTCTGACTTACAGAATCTTCAGGAAAACTTCTTAGAAAGAGAAGGTAAAAAAAGTTTCACAAAACCAATTTCTTCCCACCTCTGGAGCTATAAGGGGAAAGAATTGTGGCTCAAAGCTTGCAAGAGTAATGTCTTTAGACTCTGGACATTATCTATACCAAGACTGAATCACCTCTAACTGTTGTACTGAGTATAATCAAAAGCATAACAGACTAAAACACAGCTTGCTCAGTGATAAACATTCACATGTGAAACAAGAATGGGCTTTGAGTCACTGTTTAGCTTTCTGCCCTGTGGTCTCAAATGAAACCCATGAACAGCTATCCCTACAAGTGCTTTGTTTCCATGCTTGGAATCCTAAGATCCCCGGTGCTGCTCATGCAGGAACAAGGAGGGGTGGCTGCAGGACCAGGTGACGATGCAGGACACAACCTCCTCTCTCACCTGGGCCACCACCACTGTCTTACAGCGCTGTGTATGCTAACAACCCAAAACAAAACCAAAGCCCGAGACCCCTGAGGACTGGAAACAGAAGAAGAGCAGATAGAATCAATCCAGAGTGCTGATGATGTATTTAGCTTATCAGATCAATTCAGCTGGTGGAGGCTACTAGAGCATGTGTGTATTTTGACTGTCTTTTAGACGGGGACTCTGCTTGTGGTCATTTAGTGTCACCCTCATTCTTTCATCTGGAAGAAAATTTCGGATATCCTGGGTGGGCAGGTTCATGTCCACTCTGAGCTGCCCAAATACTACAGGTGGCTTGTGCTGGGCCTGAGGAACTGAAACTGTCTGCACTGTCCATTCTTATGTTGCTTCCTGGGGGCCCTTGAGACCTGAAAATCTGCAGGGACTTTCAGAACAGCTACAAGATTACAGGTCTTGTCTGGCCCTTTTATGTCTGATCATGCTTAATGTTTTTTGCCATGTATAAAAGGCCTCTGCTGTCTCATGCCACCCCCTGAAACCATGCATATGCTTTGGGAGGAGTTCAAGGGAGGTGATTTTGTCCCTTTTGCTGCTCTGGTGAGACCCCACCTGGATTACTACACCCAGCTCTGGGGTTCCCAGCACAGGAAGGACATCAAGCAGCTGGAGCAAGTCCAGGGGAGGCTATGAAGGTGATCAGAGGCTGCAGCAGCTCTCCTATGAAGACAGGCTGAGAGCTGGGGTTGCTCAGCCTGAAGACAAGGCTCCAGGGAGACCTTATTGCAACCTTTCAGTACTTAAAGGGCTTGTAAGAAAGATGGGCACAAATGTTTCAGGAGGGCCTGTTGCAATAGGGCAAGAGGTAATGGTTTTAACAAATAGAAGGTCAGTTTAGATTAGATATAAGGAAGAAATTTTTTACAATGAGGGTGGTGAGTACTGCCACAGGTTGCCCAGAGAGATGGTGGATGATGGATCCTCATTTCTGGAAAAATTCAAAGTCAGGTTGGATGGCATTCTGAGCAACCTGGTGTAGTTGAAGATGTCCCTGCTCATTGCAGGGGGTTGAACTAGATGGCCTTTAAAGGTCCCTTCCAATCCAAACTATTGGATGATTCTGAGTTTTTAATGGATTGTGAAATGCAGTGTAAGGAGACAGTGGGGCTGATAGCACAGTAGCTAACACAGAAAAAGCTGTGCCTGAACAACATACAGTTGAGTGCCATTAGCTCTGTCTCTATACTGATAATGGCATCTTCAGAGCCAATTTCACAAAGGCAGTTTTTAAACGCTTCCTTTTATGTATTTAAGCTTGTGTGAGTCAGAGCTTGTGCTCAGTTAAACTTTCTCCTCATTGCTCAACATCAGGGATAATGACAGTTCTTTACATAGGGATCTCAAGATCTTCATCTGAGGTATCACTTGATAGGTGGGTGAATTGAGGCATTAGAGGTGAAGCCATATGCCCAAAATCATTTAGCAGGCCACAGGCAAGGCTGGAAGAGGCACCCAGTCCTGGCCTGTGCTTGCCAGACAATGGAGACTCTGACTTCAAATATTTCTTTTAACAGTTTGCGCTGCAATTGGTAAAATGAAAAAAAAAAAAAAGGGGGGTGTTAATATAAAAATTTCATGGTTCCATTGCCAAAATATGTATAGATAGCACAAAATCACAGAATGTATGCCCACTGCAATAATCATCATTGTCCCAAATAACCAGTATGTAAGTCAAATAGCCTTCTGGGATAATCTGGTTTAGTTCTCTAACAGTTGTGTAGTTCACTCCATTACATCATTTGGAGGAATAATTCTAATATCCTTGAGTTTCAGTTCATGTTGTTTTTTCTAGAAAAAAAAAATCTGTATTCCACTGGTTAATTAAACAGACAGATTTTCAGTTATTTAAGATGCTGTGTGCCAAGCTCAATGATCAGAGGCTGTCTTTGTTACACCAGATACCTGGTATCACAGTGTGCTTTCCTATTTGCACATCCATGACCTTTTTGTGATTAGTTGCTGGCATGCAAGTGTCAGAAGAGTGTATCCATGTCCCAGGCTGAACAGCCCATGCTTTTGTGGGATAAGCTGCACATGCATGTTCTTGAAACAAAGGCTATTCCTTTGGGAAGCATGCTGTTAAACTCCAGTGCTTACGAGCAGAAACAGCCCGGGGTGTCCAAATCACCCAGCTGGGAAAGGATGGCTGGATTTACTGGCTTTGAATTCAGGCCTGCCCACGAAGACCTGCTGCTTCCTCCCTCATACCTGCCATGCTTGGCGTTTTTTAACTGGTAGGCAGCTTCCCACTCAGAATGCAAAATTATACAATTGTTTTGTTTGACTGTTGTGGTATGGCTCTTATCTCTCTCTCTGTGCTAAGTAAGATGTTTAGGTATCAACTTTGGACTTGGCCACGTCCTGAAAGCTGCACATTGTTGCTTTTGGAGTCCCTGCATCCATCTCTGTGTGAAGTGCTTCCACAGGCATGAACCAATTCTGATAGCTCATGGTCCTCTGCATTGCCCATATGCCTCATTTGGGTTGTTTTGGGAGTCCTGAGATAAGATAGATCTTTATGCTGATGTATGTGGGCTAGACATGAAAGGCTGCTCCGGGGGCGAGTTACAGCATTTCAGGATGGTTTCTGCATGTGACTCTGGGTCTGTGAACAGATCAGCAGTGCCCCACGTCTCCAGTGGGGTGACTTCAGCAAGGATATTCTGGCTGGGACAGTCAGATGTAGTAGTAGGGGAATTAAATTAGTCTGGGGGAAAGAAGTCAATTCATCTGCTCAGTTTCTCCCCCTCCCCCCCCGAATTTTGTAGAGCACAGACCTTGCGTAAGTGGGTTGCATTTCACACTTAATGTGCATAATTATATCTTGCAAACAGTTTATTAATGGATCTATAATCACAGAGTAGCTTGTACATACATAATGCTGGTGTTTGATTATACTGCAGCTGCCATAGATCAATGGATACAGAGGAGTCTGGCTCATTACTGTCTCACACACGTGAAGTCTAGAGAACAGTGTAACACTGGTGCCATGCAGTTGTTCATCAAATGCTGCTACCTAGGGGAAACCAGAGGTTTTAAAGATATGGTAGAGAAGGTTGGAAAGAACAGTACGTAACAGGACTTGGCACTTGAAGAAAGCTCCCTTTCTCAGAAACATTCCATCTGTAAATCTTTCAGTGGTGTTCTGTCTCAATTATCAATGTGCTGTAAACACATCAGATCTTATTTTGGAAAGGGATCTGTTCTGAGAATTCACTCTGAAAGCAGCATGCCTACAAACTTGACCATTTCTGTTTTCTGAAGGTGACTCACCCGGAGGACTGATGAATAGCCTAAGTTCTTGTGAATCAAAGACCAGTGATTTGCAGGCTGAGCTAAGTCTACTAACATCTGAGCAGCCTGAACCACACTGAAACGGTTTGCAGAAATATCACCGAGATGCCTTTGGGAAGCGGTTGCATTTGGTTATGCACAAGGAAAAAGGTTCCAGCTTGTTTTGGGGTGTTGATGATATAGTGTTAAAAGCAAAAACTAAATGTTTGGTGAGCTGCAGAATTCCCATGAGATTGTATCCCATCTCTGAGACGATAACCTCGGCTTTCCCTCTCATGTCCCCCAGCTACCACCTGCAGAGCTGCCTCTGATCTATGTTGACTGTCTGGCCGGTGGCCAGCGACTCTGGCCAAACAGGGTAAATAACTGTAGAAATTATGATGCAGCCTTTCTTGCAGCAAAGACATTAATTTGTGTGCCTCTCCTCTGTCTAGCTAGCAACAAAAAAATAGGAACTTCTCTGCATTTAAGACCTGAATTGCCTTGTTAAACGCCGGGGGCTGCGTGGGGTAGAGAAAGGAAGATTTGCTAAGAGGGTATTCTTCAGAGCAAAAGCTCTTTTTTCTTTGTGAGGGTCAGCTTATTGCAGAGAAACTGGATGAATGCAGAAGAATAATATGATCCTGTGTCGCTATGTTCAATCGCACCTCTTCCAGCTATCCTGTTTCTGCATCAGCCTGACTGAGGCAACAGAGGCAGTGTCCGATCTCTTACAGACTTCCTGATAATAGTGACTCGCTTCATTTAAAATCAAAATTTTGGAGAGATGAAAACTGCGGGATGACAAATATTAAAGAGCTGTATGGGGGAAAGCAGTCAAACTTGATCCTGTTTCCAAAGTCGTGAAAAATACATGCCAAGGTCAGAACACCAGACTTGCTGGGTGATACTGTCTCCTGTTTCTTGTTTCAGGGCTTTACAACCACTCATCTTGCTTTTGACCTTGGTAAATTTTTCCCTCCCAAACTGTTGTTTGGAAGAAGGCAGAGGCAGTTTTGGGGGTGAGGAGATGGAACTGGGTGAGGTACTAGCAAGTAGTGAAAGATTATTGGAGGTTAAGAGAGCAGATTTCTACCTTATGAACTTGGCAGTTCTCCTGCAGGCCTACGCTCCTGGTATTGATCTTGCTGTAAGATGAATAGTGATATGGATTTTTTTTTAAATGTCTTATTTTGGGACCTTTTAAATGTGCCTGACATTCACGAGAATTTTGCTTAAGGGTTGGTATTAATCTAAATGAATCAAGATAATACATAACATTTTATGTTTTCAATGTCAGTGTATTTTCTTTTCAGATTTGATTAGTATTGCAAAAACCTTTTATAACAGATCTTTTAATGTTTTTAACTTCTGAATTTACCCATATATCTGCATTACAGTAACATACCAAAAATCAGAAGATACTGCTTAAACACGTATGGAGTTATTGCCTAAATCTGCAGTTCCTATTGATCAGAAATGTATTAAGCATATTTTCTACATTTAGAAAAAAAGTCTAAAGTTTGTTTTTATGAAGTCTGTATATAATTAGTTAGGGGATACAGACACTTCCCTCATTTTTTTAATTAATTTGCTCATACTTGATTCAAATCATGCCTTCTGGCTAACCTTAGCATTGCCCTCTTCAATTTGCATGACTGCATGTAAAGTTAAGATTATAATACTGAGAGATTAGAAAACCTCATTTCTTTATCAAAAGATCTAATACACTCTAATATTTTTTTGTTGGCAATAGGTATTGTAATAATCCAACAGTTTTTTGGCTCGTGCAGCCATTCTTACGGTGCTTCAGAGGAGTGATTGCAGCAAAAAAATCAGAGAGTCGCAGAATCTGAGTTGGAACGGACCCACAAGGGTCACTGAGTCCAGCTCTTACCCCTGCACGGGACATTCCCAAGAATCACGCCTGATCTCGGTGCCTGAGCATTGTCCCAACGCCCCTGGAGCTCTGGCAGCCCTGGGGCTGTGCCCACTGCCCTGGGAGCCTGTTCAGTGCCAACCACCCTCTGGGAGAAAACCCTCTAATATCCAGCCTAAACTTCTCTGACACAAGGCCATTCCCTCAGGTCCTGTCCCTGGACCTCACAGAGATCACTGCTTGCCCCTCCCCTTCACGAGGAAGTTGTGACTGCAGTGAGGTATCGGGGTATAATTGAGGTATGTATGGAAAGACGGATTTAGGGACAGGTGATCTACATACTGCTGTGCTTCATGGTTGAATTAGCTCCAGTAAAATGCATGTTTGTGAAGATGAAGAATCAAAAGTTCAGGCTGCTGTGTTTTCAGCATGAAAGTGAACTTTTCAAGCACTGGTGAAGCAAAGTGCTGTGTTTTTTCTTCCCTAAGCTGACACCACGACTTCAAAGACAGCGAGCAGCCCTGCAGTGCATCCTGAGGTGGTGGTGGGTTGTCCTGCTCCCCTCGAGAGCGGGCCGGTGTGTGTCTCAGCAGCGGCAGCCGGGCAGGGGAAGGGGCTGGTGCACCGTGTTTGGGGCAGCAGCCAGAGAGCGGTCTGTGTCCTGTCAGCGGCGGGGCTCAGGGAGCACCCTTGGGCTCAGGGAGCACCCTTGGGGCTCAGGGAGCACCCTTGGGCTCAGGGAGCACCCTTGGGGTCATGGAGCACCCTTGGGCGCAGGGACCACCCTTGGGGCTCAGGGACCACCCTTGGGCACAGGGACCACCCTTGGGCACAGGGACCACCCTTGGGCACAGGGAGCACCCCTGGGCTCAGGGACCATCCTTGGGCTCAGGGAGCACCCTTGGGGCTCAGGGAGCACCCTTGGGGCGCAGGGACCACTCTTGGGCGCAGGGACCACTCTTGGGCTCAGGGACCACTCTTGGGCTCAGGGACCACCCTTGGGGGTCAGGGAGCACTCTTGGGGGTCAGGGAGCACCCTTGGGGTCAAGGAGCACCCTTGGGGGTCAGGGACCACCCTTGGGGCTCAG
This sequence comes from Myiotriccus ornatus, assembly GCA_036023395.1. NCBI lineage: Eukaryota > Metazoa > Chordata > Aves > Passeriformes > Tyrannidae > Myiotriccus > Myiotriccus ornatus. Next base: position 12,144,953 of record JAYRBT010000021.1, on the reverse strand, counting down.
GGACCACCCTTGGGGCTCAGGGACCACCCTTGGGCTCAGGGAGCACCCTTGGGCTCAGGGAGCACCCTTGGGCTCAGGGAGCACCCTTGGGCTCAGGGACCACCCTTGGGGCTCAGGGAGCACCCTTGGGGTCAGGGACCACCCGTGGGCGCAGGGACCACCCTTGGAATCAGGGACCACCCTTGGAGTCAGGGAGTACCCTTGGGGTCAGGGAGCACCCTTGGGGTCAGGGACCACCCTTGGGGCTCAGGGAGCACTCTTGGGGCTCAGGGAGCACTCTTGGGGCTCAGGGAGCACCCTTGGGGTAAGGGAGCACCCTTGGGGTCAGGGAGCACCCTTGGGGTCAGGGACTACCTTTGGGGTCAGGAACCATCCCTGGGGCTCAGGGACCATCCCTGGGGCTCAGGGACTACCTTTGGGGTCAGGGAGCACCCTTGGGGCTCAGGGATGATCCTTGCGGGTCAGGGACCACCCTTGGGCTCAGGGACTACCTTTGGGGTCAGAGAGCACCCTTGGGGTCAGGGACTACCTTTGGGGTCAGGGACTACCTTTGGGGTCAGGGACTACCTTTGGGGTCAGGGACCATCCCTGGGGCTCAGGGATGATCCTTGCGGCTCAGGGATCACCCTTGGGGCTCAGAGACCATCGCTGGGGCTCTGGGACCACCCTGGGGGTCCGCCAGGCTTCATGCTGCCCCCGGGGATGGAGCCAGAGGAGGCCGGTGCGAGGCCAGCGCTGTCCCTCCCCACCTGCCCCATC
>JAYRBT010000021.1:12098237-12144094 GCA_036023395.1 Myiotriccus ornatus | reverse complement strand
GGGGGGGTCGTGGGGCGGGGGGGGGGGGGGGCAGCGGCGGCCGCGGGCTGGGGCTCGGGCTCCGGCGGCTGCTCCGCGTGCGCCGCGGCGGGAGGAGGAGGAGGAGGAGGAGGCGGCACGGGAGGAGGGGAGCGGGGGCGCCGCCGGCGGGGGCTAACAAAGGGCGAGGCGAGCGCTGGGGCTGGGACAGCGCGGGGCGGGCGGGCGGGAGGGAGGGAGAGGAAGGAGGGCAGCCGGCGGCGGCGGCGGCCCCACCACCATGCCGCGGGTCGTCCCCGACCAGCGGAGCAAGTTCGAGAACGAGGAGTTCTTCAGGAAGCTGAGCCGCGAGTGCGAGGTGAGGCGGCGGCGGCGGCGGGGCTCCCCCTTCCCTCCCTGCCTCCCTCCCTCCGTCTGCGGGGAAAGTTTCCGCGGGCCGCGGAGGGGCCGGGGCAGCCGCGGGGCTCGGCGGAGCCGGGCGGGGACGCGCAGTCAGTGCACCGCGCTGCCCCCTTATCGCCGGGACCGGCCCCTCTGATTGCGCGCCCTGTTCCCGCAGATTAAATACACCGGCTTCAGGGACCGGCCGCACGAGGAGAGGCAGGCCCGCTTCCAGAACGCCTGCCGCGACGGCCGCTCCGAGATCGTAAGTGGCGCCGCGCTGCCCCGGCCGGGCCCCGCCGCTCCTGCCCCGGCGCGGCTCGCCCGGAGTTTCGGGAGCCCTCGGGGCCGCGGGCAGGGGTCGGGTCGGCACGGGACGGGGCTGGGCGGCCGCGCCGGGGGGGAAAGTTTTCCTCAAGGAGCGCAGTGGCGCCTTTCAGACGGCGAGGGACAGGCGGGTTTCGTTCGCGGGCAGCGTTTCTGTCCGCCCCGGCAGCAGCGCTTTCCCGCTCGGGGGTGCCGGCTCGCTCCGCGGCGGGGACGGAGCGTGCCTGGAGCGCCGGGGTGACAGGGAAGGCAGGAAGATCCCCGGCAGTGCGGGCGGGCTGTGCTCCTTCCCTGGGCACGTGCTACGGCTACAAGCCGCTTATTTCAATATTCAGCTTTTTTTCTCCTTTTTTTTTTTTTTTTTTTTATTTTTTCCTTTCCGGAAACAGTAGCCTTCAGAAATGAGTAACACTGTTCAGAAGGCGCTGTCGAAAAGCCTTGAGTGAGCTGTTTGATGTATTTGTGAGCTAAAGCAAATGCTTTTAAAATTAGGCTTTGAAACTTGCAACTTCTTGCCCCGTTTTTCTCATTCATTAAGGTTAGTTACAGACTACTCTCTTCCGAATTAAGAAGTGAGATGAAGTACGGCTTGGAGTAGTCAAGAACTGACTCGGTATTTCCTGGTTTGATTTCTGCTGTAGGTTGCTTCTATAGGATCAGTAGCTCATAGCATTGTTAAGTTTATAACTCTTGGCTATTAAAAGGCAGAAGTAACCTCTTCTGTCTTTCACTATAGAAAATACAGTATATAGTGAAAAACATATATAGTGAAACCCAAGATAAAATAGAAAATAAACCCCACTTTCAGCAAGTTTGGTTTGTGAGCATTCTTTTATTTCACGTGGTGTATATATATATCTATATTGCTAGTCAGTTCACAGTGAAATTATTCTTACGCACAATGAAATTACTCTAGTGGACATCCAAACAAAAATAGTTGAATACCCGTTACTTTAGCTGATGTTGTTCGTTTGCATTTGTCAGTAAAAGGGAACACACTGAAGAACATGATTACCTTTTACTGAGTAACTCTATTTTAGCTGAATCTTAACCCTGCTTGTTACCGCTGATCTTAGAACCTGTAATATTATCTTGGGAGAGCCCTCTGTAGACAGGTTCTTAATTTTACTATTTGTTTTACCTTCATTTTTCATTGTGCGTGTTTGCTTCCTTTAAGAAGTCACCAGGGAAACAATGGGTAGGTAAGGAAGACGTAGTTGGCTAGCACTGGAAATTCCTGTACAGGTGAAAGTGTAGAATATACTCGAATCCCTCCTTAAAAAAAACAAAACAAAAACAAAAAAGCCCATGTAGCTTATAAACCAGCTTGCTAATGTTGCCATGCAGCTATTTGTATAAATAGGAAATCACTGTAGTTTCACCTTTGTACTTCTAAGCCTGCTGCTGTCTTTTTCTACCAGAACTTCATTCCTTGGAAGCAACCAGTGATGCCTGTTCTACGTATTTTCACTTCTACTTAATTATAAAACAGGCTCTATATTTCTTGATCTGAAACATCTGGTTTGGTTTTGTGAACAGGGCACAAGTAGTCGGGTTTATTTAGAAATGTAATGTGTGTAATGACTGATGTTAAAAAGAGCTAGTAATTTTCCTTTTTTTTTTTTTTTTTCAGTCTTGAATGTTTTTCCAGACATCAAGGATTTATTCTTTTATCTCCAAAGGGAGCCTTTGCAAATGACCTTACATATTTTGAAGCAGACAGAAAAACCCCAGAGAACAGCTTGGGGATTTAATGTAGAACCAGCAATACGTTGCTGGTTACGTCTGTCAAATAGCTCTTGAGTGAATAAAAAAAGTAATTACCAGTATTACTGAGAAGTAACTGTGAAATATATTAAATAAGGTTTCGTGTTTACTGGTAATGCTTTGATAACTTGAAAATAACTTCACATGTTTGGTTTGTCTTGGAAGGTACTTGTATTTATGTTGCCTACATGTGGGTCAGGTCACCCCTGTACTACCTGATAAGCTTTTTGCAAAATTTGGGAATTAAATGTCTGATAGCTTTTCAAACTGGGCTTCAAAAGGCTCTGCATAGAAAATTATCATTTTCTTACTTTCAAGTTTAGAACTGAACTAGTGGTGTGACTTTTTTGGTTTTGTTTCAGTTTAATTTGCTTGTTACTTGAAAAATGTTGGTTTCCATGTAGTCCTGTGTGGTTATAAGCAAGTGTGTTCTCAAGTTTTTCAGTACGGGCCTATGATCTGATTTGAGAAGCCCATGAGTATTTTAACTGGGTGGTTTTGTCTGTTCAAAGGGAGGAAACAGCCTTCAAAAATCCAGAGAAAGAATATCTACATAGCTTTTTAAATACCCTATGGTTTAAATGTTGCCTGCATGACTCCGTGAGGATGTGCAGTTTGTTTTTCATGGCCCTCTGGCACACACAGGGGTGGGAACAGGGAGCCATGGGCGCTTTGCTGGGTTTCCCAGAAGGCAAGGATAGTCCTTCTGACCCAGCACCAGAACTGGAGTGGTCTGTAGGGCTGCAGTGCTCAGCTGGTTTGCGCTCAAAAGATCTCACACTTTGGCATTTTAAGTGCATAAATTAAGGAGTATAAAACATGTATTTGCTGAAGATGCTCGGAGGTAGGAAGGTCTTGAACAGACTAAGCAGTGAAGAGTTACAGTCACAAATGTTTGGAGATAATATTCTGTTGGTAGGTAAATAGAATCCCTTAGAGAAGCCAAGGGACAATACCAGGTAGTCAGCCTGATAGTGATGGTCTGCAGCCCTGGCAGTTTTGATGCTTCCTACTTATGCAAGTGTATCCTTGATGAAGCATCTGTTTCGGTGATTGAAATGTTTGTCTTTGAGTATTGTAGGGCAAGCAAATATTAATGTACCAATGCAGTATTCCCCTTGGTATTCCCAGGACCAATTTGTTAATTTTAATGACATTGAGAAAACGCTTACAGGAGGTTCAAAACAAAAAAACAAACAAGCAAAGAAAACTTATAAAATCTGTTATTAAGGATAGCCTGGAGTGGAACCTGATTGCAGAGCATTAGCCTCCCTTGGCAGAGGGAAAGAGTCAAGACAAAGCACTGCTACTTTCAAAATGGGAGGTATTAATCCTGTGACAGACAGCATTGCAGTCCGTGACTGGAACTGTCTTAAATAACATGTAGAGCTATTGTGTCATAGGCAGCAGTACAGTTATGCCGTAAAGTTCCTGAATTCGGGGTTGCTTGAAAGAAATCTGCTTCTCAGGAAATTCCAACTATTAGAGTAGTAGTTGTATAGCTTTTAAGAAAAACTATATTCTAGATTAATGACCATTTAAATCTAAGTGATCATGGTAATCAATACAGTTGTTTGATTGCAACAAATTACATTTAAGCCTGGGATGTTGAGTAGAGTGGTATTCTGGGGGCATGTGTGAGTATTCGGGTTCTTAAGGGACAGTGTGCTCACCTGTACCAGAGAAGAGCATAAATACTGCAAATCCAACTTCTGCTTGCAGAAATAATTTTTTATTTCATGTCTATAAATTGATGTACTCTTCGTGGCTTGGAGTTAAGATATGCAAATAAATACAGAGAATTATAAAGAAAACTGAAGCGTATTTTCATTTGAAATTGTAGAAAAGTATTTTCTTGAAAGCAGTGTATGCTTTTTCTAAAACAGTTTAGTCAGTCCCTTTAATGATTTTACAAAGGGCTGCAGCTGAGAATTCCTGCAGTTGCCTGTTCTCACTGACAGCATCTGCTGATCTGGATTTCACGGGTGCCTCAGTGTGGCACGAGGACTTTGTCCTGTGAGGTTTGATTGAGCCGTGCATTGATGCTGCATGCCAGGAGATGATAAAATAGGAGTATTTACCTTTCAGTCAAGTGCTTTTCTAGGTATAAGTAGGATGTGAAAGGAGACAAGTAATTTTCTTTTGAAAATAGTTGTCCTTAGTGTCAGGTCTCGGGAGTTAATTTTGCTTCAGCAGTACTTCTTTTAGAGATATGCAACCTCTTCAAAATCATGGGCAGTTTTTAATGTTGCAGGCACTAAGTTGGTGCAGGCTATCCAGACAGAACTGAAAGGACAGATTCTAATGTCAGCAAAACTGATTTGAAAGAAGTATTGATTCCATGTTGTATTTTATATCCGAAGCAGCCAATGGCAAATGTTGTCAAAATGGAATCAGATGTTTGTAACTTAATACTTAAGAAAAATGATGAGTGCATGTTTTTGACTTTAAGTATTCTCTATGCTGCCTGGCTTAAGACATAAACTGATGTAAAAATAAATGACTGCCTGCATAATTTATGTAATGTCTTGCTCCCTGATCCTGTTTGTATTGATTTTTCTAAAAGGCTTTTGTGGCCACAGGAACCAATCTGTCTCTCCAGTTTTTTCCGGCCAGCTGGCAGGGGGAGCAGCGACAGACACCGACCCGCGAATATGTCGACTTTGAAAGAGAAGGAGGCAAGGTAAGAAGGAAATTGTTGTGACTGAGAGAAATTTTTATGCTGTGCTCATGGTGATATGAGTATGTGTTGTGCATGATCTCTAGCATTTCACATCTTGCAGGTAGGTAGTGACGCGAGTGCAAGTGAAAGCTGGCAGGATAAAACCTGGTATTGCTTTGGTTTAAAGCATCTTAATGTTTCTGCAGGGAAATGGGAGCAGTACTGGTGGCTTTTTATTATTTTGAACAACAGAACTTTAGTTCTGCTGCCGTGCTATGATAAAATTTTGGGGAACAATTTAAATTTGGTGTTGTGCAGGTGCTTCTAAAGTGGTTCAGAAATTAGACTTTTTCCAATGAATTGTGGAAGACTAATGAAAATTTGCACTTTCAACAGGTTATTCCAGTGTGTCTTTGGCTGCTTGTTGATTAAGCAAGCAGTCAGTGTGCTCTCAGTGAAATGAACCTTTTTCTCAGTTCCACCCTGAGCTCTAACACAGAAGCAGCATCGCTTTCAGAATTGATTTCTGAATCTCTTTTTTCTGGAGTGGTTGTCCCATAGACTGATATTGAAAGCTAGAATTCCCTAGTGACAGTGATGGTTACTGTGAAGCTGTATTAGATTGAAAGTCAGAAACCTTGCTTAGTCTCATCAGAATAAAGTTACTGAAATCACTTACAGCTGGTTTTGTTTTACAGGAAAAACACAGCTTTCAAAAGTAGACGCTGTCTCTTATCCGTGCTACTGTAGGTGCTTTGGGACTGATCCAAAGATCGCTGAATTCAATAGGGGACTTTCTGCAGACCTCAGGGGGTTTGGACCAGCACTTAAGCCCTCATACCTTTTCTGTTTCAGGCTAATTTCTGTATAACTTTTTGATTTTAAAGACTTTTAAAGGACTACAAAATTCTTCATTTGCCTGAATTTTTTTTGCCTACTCTTATAACGAGAAACAGCTAATGCTACCAAACCTACCAGGCTGGAGGAAATACTTGAAGCCTATTCAGGTTTAATGGCATATTGGGTCTTTAAATGCTTCTGGGTGGAAGATAAATATTTCCTATAGTGGGAAAACTTGATTGGAAGAAAAAAAAATTCCTGAGGGCAGTTATGGTATTTGGAATTCAAGTTAATGAGTTTTTTTGGAAAAAATTGTTTTCCATTTAGTCCTGTGAGGCTTGCAGAAGTTTGACAGATTGGGGGAGAAGGAGTGAAGCTGGCTGTCTGGGTACTGACTGCTTTGCTAAGGAACCTGAATTGAATCTGGCTCTTACTGAAAAATATTGATTCTGGCTCACAATTGAATGAGGAATTTTTCTTGTAATGTGTAAGAAGACTGAAGTCTCTCTTCTTGCCGGTTCAAAACTAATTTTATTTACTCCTATGATTTTTTTAACTTTGTTTTCTCTGAATGAATCCTTAAAGTACTGAACTACTTCATCCATTTTCTTGTGTTGTCTTAATCATGTAAGAGCGTGGTAGATACGCTGTGTATTAAAATAGAACCTGAGCCTCATTAGTGAATGCCACTCCCTCTTTTATGTGTGTTTACAGTAAATTCTAGAGTGCCTCACTAACACGTTTAGAAGAAATCTCCTGAATGAGGCTGGAGGTGGACAAACTGATAAATGGGAGTGATGTTGTACTCTGGTATGAACAAATCACCAATTCCCAGTTGTAATCAGACCTTCCTGGGTAAATCACACACGACTGCAGGCTGGCTCTGCACAGAACTAGGCTCTGAGGGTGAGCCACTCCCACGATTGGAGCAGAATGGGAGAGGGTTCCTACCTTATCAACGGAAACAGTCGAGTGTTTCATACAGATTGTCTGAGATTTTGTTCTCTAGATTTTTGTCATTTGGCTTTATTAAGAATTTCTTTCATAGGCTTCAGCAGTCCCTTAAAACCATGTGATTCTGTGTAGCTCTGTGCAACATTGTTTTATGAGCTTTGATTCTTGAGGCAGTGCATAATGTGTGTTTGTTCATCACTGGATTTGTGCCAGCAAGGCATGTTTTTAATTATATGAATAAAAAAAGGCTATGGGGGGGAGCTGTCAGTTAATTATTATCTTAGGCATTAGTTTGAGATCTAGAATGTAGATAAACTTACCAACACTAGAATATTTTTATTCTGGAATTCTGCTTCAGTGTTTGGCTAAGCAAACGATGGCCCAAAATAGTTTATCCAGATTGAAAGTATGTCACTATTGTGCCTAAGCAGTTTTGTACGTGCAGTGACAAAGGTACCAGTGCAGCATCAGCTGGAATTGCTGCTTAAATGATTGAATTTTAGAGAGAACAGCACCCTTGTGAAAGCTGGGATTCTGAAAATACATACTTCACAGGCTTGGGGTTTTTCAGTCTGGTATTTCTTAACTGAGGGGGTTTTTTATATGCTTAATTTGCCTTTTAATTCGATGCATCTGATGTTCACAATGGGTAGGTAGGCCTCTCGTGGATACCCTGTCTTCATTAATCCAAGAATTTGATAGCTAAGTGTTCACTTAATGTTTCTACTCATTTTAAACCCAAGTTTAACATTTTTTTTTTTGAGATAGCTTTAACGTTCTGTGCTGTCTTTGACCTGCAGCAAATTTAATTGTGTATTTGAGCAATTTTTCAGGTTTGTCATAGCAAAAGAGAAAATAGCACTAAGAATAGGTCCCTAGATCGTAAAAATGATAGAACATAGTATTTCATTGTGACTGGGGAGGTGTGGGGGTGTGTCAGATTGTGTGTGTCCCGTTTCTGGAGGACTGAGGCTTCATGGTCCTTTGTGTTGTCAGCTGGTGTCCAGGGGCTTTTTGGTTTTGGTTTGGTTTTTTTTAAGAATAAGTGAATAGGTTTTGTTAAGAAATTCAGAAGTAGACAGGGTAGTAGTCTAATGTGTTGCCTGAAATCTTACATAATGAAACTCTTCAATTAAAGGGGGAGCTGTATTTTCACCTTGGATCTCCAGTATCGTTAATTACTTAGGCTCATTTTATTGTGGTTAATGAAGTTCTTTAATTTTTATTTCAGTGTTATACTGATGCCATATAAACTTCAGGCTGAGCTCTGTGTGTGTGCACTTCAGTGCTTCATAAAATGTAATTTTATTAGAAGTCCTTTTGTTTTATTAAAAACCATGTGAACAACTTTCTTTGCATGATTCACTTTGTGTACTTCTTACAGTAAGATAAATGTCCTGGGTTTTCATTTGTTATTCAAGATGTTTATATAGCTCTGCTCTTTCTTACTTGAAAGAACATTAGTTCTCGGATATTGTTTTTCACTGTTTAAATACCAGTCGCTGCTGAAGTCTGTGAAGTTGCTTTACTTCCCCTCCCCTTTATAATCCCATTCTGCATCTCGTTCGAATGCAGCTTTGCTTCCTGTCTGCTCTTTGGCGGCAGCTGCTCCTAAGGCAGAGTCCTCAGCACGGGCTTGTTGCTGCTCTGAGCTCTGCAGCGTTGCAGGAAAGCACATCAGACAGGATGGAAATGGCTTCAGAGTGCCTGCTGGGCCACGTGTGATGTAGCCAGGATTTCTACTCATCACCCCTTAACTTTATTAACTTTGTAACTTCAGTCTTAACTGGAGGAGTTCAGTTTTCTTCCTGAAGATGCTGAGTTTCTACTCGTGCCGTTTTTTGTCGTAACTGAGAAATTTATTTGGCTGTAAGTTGTTGTTAGCTGCTTGGATGAGTCTAAAGCAAAGAAAATCTGTGTTATCTGCAGACGTTACAACAGTAGCAGAAGTGTCGCGACAAAGGTGCTGTAATTTAATAAAAACTATATTTAAATGGCAAGCTACAGCACCAGTTTTCCACTTGTGTTTTTTTTTTCTCACTGGAGTTTTGATAGATAGGACTCACCCACAAATTAACTTTCTCTTTTCTGACTTTAGCAATACAGTTTCACAGATTATGGGAGTGGTGTATTGGCTGCTCCATTTTCTGAGCAAATGCAATTTCCACTCAAACAGAGGATCTCAGTGTACCCAGTAGAATTTGCTTGGAAGGGGAAAGCCTAATTTATGAGAGATACCTGAACACCTGTGCTAAATGTATTGAGTCGGAAGTTTTATTTTAATTTCTTTGGCCACCACCATTCTCTGAAGAATTTAGATGTAACGTTAAGTCTTTCACAAAGCTGAAGTAGCAGCTTTTGTTTTCCTTTCTTTAGGTATGCTTGCTTTTTGAAAAAAGGTGAGGGTGCCTGGAAAACCAGTTTACAGTTTCAGCTCTCGTTTTGCCCTCTCTGTAGGGCTAATGAGCCACACTCCACTAGTTCCTGTAGTATTTGGGGTTTTTGCGTTGTCATCAGCTAAAATATTCTCACAGTTTGCAGTTACATGTGTGTGTTCCCTGCAGTTCACTGAGTCTCTGGACAAAAGGATTTTACCTTTTCCCATGTCAGTGGGAAAGGATGTCTGATGTTAGGGATTTATAAAAAAAAAAAAGCCATAATGTATTAATTGAAGATCACACCGTGGTGTGCCACCACACAGGGCAAACCATCTCAGCCGTGAGGTGCTTTGGTCTTCACAATTACCGAGATTTCATCACAATAATTTGAAGGAGCATTAAAGTACTACCAATAGAGGGAAGGTCTCAGTTTGGAGCGTTTCAGGAGACGGTGCTACAGCCCTGAAGAGCCGGGCATTGCCTGCCAAAGGTTCAGGGAGCTGTTGGTATGTGGTGGAACATACGGACATGTAAGGTGTACCTTAGTTAAAACACTAGCAACTGTCAGCCTTGAAGGAGTGTCTTGTAATCCTTTGTGGACCCTGTTAATATGTGGATATTTTGTTTCCAAGGAGCTGTCCTGCTCCTAAGCGCTTTCTCCTGCAGAACAGTCTTGTTTGCAGGTCTGAAGTCGAGGTGAGGTTCATTGCGTAGCTCTGTACAGTCCGTGACTGATTTTTAGCTGGTCCTTCAATGCACTGGTGGGTTAGGATAACACTATTTTGGGGTCAGATCCTTATCATGTTCATCTGGCTTAGTTTCTGCTCACTTCAGAACGTGGAGCAGAGAATATCTCACTGGTGCTTTTCCTGAGCACCCTTAAACAGTTGTTATCCTCCTCCTCGTGCCTACCCAATGACCCCACAACCCCAAACCCTTGTGGTAGCTGGGAGAGATTCTTCTGTGAGGAGCAGCAGGTGGTCAGTGAAGGCACATCAGCTGCTGGACTGTCTGTGTGCTCAGGGCCTTCGAGCTGCTTTTGCCTGCTTAGCCAAGGGAAGTGGTGCTGCCCTGAAGAAACCCCACATCACGTTCCTTTTGATCTTTCTCAGGCTTTTCTGTTTACTTTAAACAAGAAGGTCAGTGTGTGGTTATTCTGACAGCAGATAAATGGGTTTGGTGGTATATCTAGTTTGTACCCAGCCTGGCTAAATAGCTTGATTGTTTTTTTTTTCTCAGAGTTGCTAGGTGGGAGTCCTGCAAAGGCTTGGTGAATGAGAAGAATCCACTTTTCTCAGTCATGCCTTTCATTAGTTTTCATCCAGGATCATCTATATGGTTTTGAGTAAAATACTAGTTTTCTATAGATACTTGTGATTCTAGAATTTATTATTGTGTTTGTGCTTAAGAGTCTTTTGTTTGGCAGAGACTTCTCAGTTTCTTTCTTCTCTTTTTTCTCCAGCTATGTAATTTCTTTGTTTATGCTCCTAGAACCATTTTTGCTTTAGAGGAGAGTGAAACTTTTTTTTCCTAGATACTTGGAAGTGTCCTCTGTTATGACCTGCTATTGCACAGGGGAGAGCTATTTAGTCAGAATGCCATTTGAAGCCAGGTAGTGATAGTGTGTCTTTTCTTATTCACTTGACCTCTCGACTGGGAGATGCAATTGGGAGTTTATACACTGTGAACAGTTAGGAACTTGGATTTTGGGAAGAGAAATCTTTAGAGCACGTAGATTGTTAGGACACGTTGTCCTGTGCTGGCAAGCAGCCACTGGCTGGGTTTGGACAGTTGCTGCTGCCAGAGTGATTTATCATAGGGTGCCCTCTGCCACTGGAGGGTGAGTCACACCAGGCATCTCTCATGTGACAAGTATCCCCAGCCTTCTCCCCGTCCTCCTTTCACCCCCTCCATCCTCCCATGCTGTTGTTCCACGCACAGCCTCGGTGCATCCTGGGGCAGGTGGTGACGATGCCATTTTGAAGCAGAGCCCACGAACAGCTCTTGGAGCACGGCTGTGTCAGGGCCTGAGAGCTGCCATCACCAAACCTGCCTTTGCTCAGCTCTGGTTACACAGTGGAGAAGCAGTTATTCAGTCACAGTACCTTGACCTCTTTCTAGTGGTTTAAATGCACTCAGTAGAGTTGTATAGACAAGATTTCAAATACACTCATGTCATCATCCTGAAGTTTCCCAGAGGAGGAACAGAATCCGTTAGCAAGCTAACTTTTGCATTTGGGAAACAGCTATGTGTAAGGGCACGTGAGTGCTGCGTGGATAAAAGCAGGACTTGAGATCTCTGCAGCACACATGCTGGAAGAAATCCAGACATTTGGATTGCTGAATCTTCTTGTTTGCATATCAGTCTCCACTTACTGAGCAAAGTTGTTAACATTATGCTTCTCTGCTCTTCTTATAAATGAATGAGAGAAAAGAGCATCGTTGTTGAGAATGTCTGCTGCTTTGTGAAAATCACTTAATACTTCATATTAAAAATGAGAAAATTCAGTAAGATGATGAAACATCTGCTACAAGAAACTGTTACTTTTTTGAAAGTTACTGTAATGTTTCTTCAAGCTTTGTTGTCCAAAGCACAAGTAACAAAATGAGCTTATTAACTTGTACAATTGCAAGTTTGTTACTCTGTTAAAGAAAATTCCCAGCCATCACTCAGGATGTTCTCTGCAGAAGCTGACAGTTTTCTACAGAATATTTGACACTATGAAATTTTATTGAATGATGAAAGCTGCATAATTGTTATAGTTTAAAAAAAGCAAAAAATTACTAACATTATATTAAGCCTTGATGCAGCTCTACTTGTTGAATAAATGTTCATACAGTTTTCATACAGACTTGAATCCTGCTTGAGGGGGAAGAAGGAGGCTGTCAGAGGGCTCAAGGAGGTAATGAAAGCCAAAGGGCAGAAGAAGCAACCTTTCTTGCCCCTCTCCTGCTTTGGTCTGTTCCTGGATGGTTTTTATTAGTTGCCCATATTGTCAAAATCAGTAACTTGTGGTTGAGTATACTTACATTACATGCTTCAAATTTTCAGTTCAAAAGTAGAGGCTTAATAGGCTGTTTATTTGCACCCAGGTGGCATGGTGTGCAAATGATGGCTTTTAGATAACCTTCTTTTTCTAACCCTCTATTGGAGTCGCTAGTTAGAACTGCTTTTTGCAGTTGAAAAGAGTGAATTTCCAAAGCAATTTTGAAATTTCTATCTGGAAAACATTCTGTCAACGTGGCAGAAGACTGTGTCTGTCCCTGTTGGTTACTGGTTCTGTGAGCAAAAGCATGCATGTGTGCTTGCAGCAGCAAAGCAGTCTCCTGGGAATATTTTGCTGCAAAAACATAATTTTTTTTAACTGTTGCAATGAAAAAGGAGTCTTTTCTTTGAAAGCATGCCCTCCCCACTATGAAAGGGAGAGCAGATTTCAAATGCAGCCATCTTTTTCACGTAGAATCTAGTAGAGAAGATGGACTGATAAAAGACCCTGTAAAGTTTCACAGGGGAAAACCCCAGCATGGATTTGCCTTTCAGATTCTCCTTATATTCTGCTCATTACATTTTGCTGATTTTCAGTTCCAGCTGGGTGGTTGGTTTTGCCTTTTTAAAGTCAGACAGGAGCCTGAGCATGAGGTGCACGTCTCACTGGGAGGCATTAGACCTTCCTGTAGGACAGTGTGAAAACTAGAAGCCATCTACTTTTTGCTTTGTGTTGGGGCTTTTTTGGTGGTTGTGGTCAGGTCTGGTTCATGTTTTCTGCTTAGTCCAGAAATTGCAGTATTCTGGAATGAAGAGCTGTGTCTGGAGAGACTTGGTTGTTATTAAATGGATGAGTATAACTTCTGTGCAGTAGCATTTTAGTATTTTTCTGTGCAAGCTTGTAAGCATAAGAACTGACCAGTGGTCTCAGTCCAGGAATAAAATGCTGCAGTTTCCACAGGTTTTAATCATGTGTGTTCTGACATCCTTACTGCTTCATATCTGTTCTTAGTTATGGACTTGTTTAGTTAACTGAAATAGCAACCTGCATAATTTAATGAAACATTGATCTGCTTTCAAAAAGGAGTCATGATTACATATTTGAGCTAACTATGCAGAAAAACTAACAAATGAAACCAACCCAAAAAACCATGAAAATACCAGGTTTTCTAAAAGGGACTTTCAAATTCTGACTCTCCAGTAAAGTGAGGAAAACTCTTCTGCTACTCTTTTTGTGACGTTTTAGAAACTAAACCCCATTGCTGCAGTGTTTCAGTAGTACAGAAGACATGTTGAGAGAGGTTTTGTCAGAGCTCTGACACTACTTACAAAGGTATTTTTAACGTGAGTCTGCACAGGGATATTTTTGCTACATGAATTTGTAAATATGGATTATGTTGCATCTGAATTGAATCTTCTAGGTGGACATTTTTGGAAACTTTAGGGAGACCTGTAATAACAACAGGTGACTTTTATAAGCACACTTTAAAGCTGACTGAAGTGCAGAATCCCAGAGCATCAGGTTTTGCTGTGAGGTTGGGAGCTGCAGTATGTCCTGAGGTGTTTCTCTAGCTGTGGATTGGACTGCACTGTTTCCCCAGGGAATACACCAAGGAAATACTATCACTTGTTATCCAAACCCCTTCTGCTGTAATTAGGGAGCTGAAATAATTTTTGGTGTTGTTGATGTTTTTGAGTGGAACTTACTGCAGAAGCTTTTTGAGATTTTTTCGTTGTTATTGTGAAATGCCTTAAACTAATATTTCAACCTGTATATTGAATCATCCTTAAAATCAGCATATATGTGTGTATCTATAGGCATGCATTAATTTATAGGTTTCTACAGAGTAGGGGGAATACATCTATGAGTCTAAAACTTAGATTAAAAAAAAATAATAATTCCTATGACTCCTGAGTCTGGCAAGTGCAGTATTTTGTTAAGGGTCCAACTAAAAAACCTTTTTGAGAAATTAAATCATAGTTGCACTTTATTAATTGACTTTAAGCAGGAGCAGATGTACACAGAAGCAGAACAAACCAGGGATATATTGCTCTAAAGGAGGGAAAATGCAGGAGTTTTAAGTGTTTAACAACAATTTTAACTGCTTATGTACAACAAATCTCTGCAAATAATAGTTAAATTACTTAGCCCTTGCTGCTATTAAAATTCTAGTACAGGCTGTTAGCAATTTGAGGGATATTTTGTATTTCAGCAAATTCTTTTATTCAAGCTATCTTGTTCCTCACAGTCAGTGAATTTGTGTTTCCAGTGCTTTTTGTCATGTTAAAACATCATGGTATGAAAGGCTGCATTTAGAACTTCTATTTTCTTCTTTTTATTTTTTTTTTCCCCTTAAGCGTAACAGTCTAGATTGGAACTCTTATCAAGCTCGCAGTTCTGTTAATGTTTCTGGGTTTGCTTGAGGAATCAGTGTCACAGCTTCCCTGTGCCAGTGCCTCCCCAGGCTGGCAGGGAATGATTTCCTCCTGGTGGCTGATCCAACCCTGCCCTCTGCCAGTTCAAAGCCATTGCCCTTGTCCTGTCGCCCCATCGCCCTGCCAGAATTCCCTCTCTTTGCAGGGAAATGTCTGTGTGATCCCAGGGAGGAGGAGCTGGAGGAGCAGGTGCTCTCCCTGGCAGCCCTCCTGCCCCGGCCAGCGCTGTCCCAGGATCCCACCTGAGCTGCTGCTCAGGGAGCAGCAGAGGGCTGCTGGTGGTGGTGTGACACAGCTGTGCCGTGGGTGCCACCCTGAGAAACGTGGGGCTGGAGTCATCTTGAAAGCCACAGTTGGGTCATCTGTGTACGACTGTTTAGGAAAGACGCTTGTTTGGTCAGAAAGTCTGACTTCCTTGATGGTTTTGCAGAAGAGTGTAAGGTTTAAATTTCAGCAAAACCTCATTTTCATATAATGGAAGGTGGTCGAAGATGTAGCTTTTAAAATAGAAAACATTTTTTTGCATGTTTGAAGAAAGAATCATATTTTTGCTTTGAGGCATGAGACAGAAGGATTGATCCAAATTAAAACCACTAAAAAGTCTGTTTCACTCACACTGACTTTCTAAAGGGGATTCTTTTCAACTGTTTGTGTTTACTGTTTCATGAACAGTTAAAAACTGTTACAAGGTTATTGTTCCAGAGTGAAACCTACAAAGTCAGATAAATGCTGTAAACTCTGTCTGTGATTTGGTTGCTTGTCATTAGTTTCTTTTAAACTAAGAGCAATCAGTATCTGAAAGTGTAGTCTGAAGCCTTGTGTGGAGTTGCCAGCTTGTACTGTAACTTCAGTTGTTACTCTTATGAAGTTACTGTTCTGTTTTGTTCCCCAAATAATTCGGGATTTTCCTGTGTAAGTTCTGTTGCAGAGTTTCAGAAAAGTGTTTTTCCTTTTTTGTGTGTGTGGTTTTTCTTTGTTTGTTTTGCGTTTCATAGATTGCTTCCTCTCTCATGCTTTGCCCCTCTTTGAAATCCAGGCTAGACACCCTTCTCTGGGATATGAAAGTGAGTCTTGGCATTTGGGGGGAACACAGGGATGGGACTGACTCAGCTGCACGTTTCAGCACAGTCATGCCACATCTCCATGGCAAGACTACAGCATGTGATTTATAAAAATGTGTATTCCTATAAAATTCATATAAGGTTCCTGTTAAAGGAAACAGATGGATACATAATTTCTTATTTGAGCATTTTGAACAGGTAGTCTCCTTTTACCCAGCAGTGTATATAGATAATGTCAAGCTGAAATGAGGTTACCCTTAACTGACTGCACATCTTTCTCTCCTGGAGGAGATGTTTCCAGCTGTTTCCTCCTCGGTGGTCAGTGTTCCATGTGGAAGTCCCTGGGGTCACTGCTGTTCAGATGGTAACCGCGGGGCTGATTCAGGGGAGCTGCCTGGAGCAGTTGTGAATGGATAGACTGATGAGGCACAGGGTGAGTCAGAACTGAGCCCCCTCTGCGAGAATGCCTCTGGCTCCAGCGTGCTGGGAAATGCAGCCAGAGCAGGGACTGCACCACGCTGGGCACTGCTGTTCCCTCGGGGTGCCGCTGCTCTCCTCGCTGGGGACTGCTGTTCCCTGGGGGTGCCGCTGCTCTCCTCGCTGGGGACTGCTGTTCCCTGGGGGTGCCGCTGCTCTCCTCGCTGGGGACTCCTGTTCCCTGGGGGTGCCGCTGCTCTCCTCGTGGCTCTGGCTGTTGGCAGTGTGCTGATTCATGAGTCGGTGGGCGGTGAGAGCTGTGCAGTCTCTGGGGGAGGAAATGGCTCGGTTGCTGGAGGGAGAAGGAGCATTTTCTGTAACTGCAGGATGTGTGGATGCAGCACACCGATAGCGTATCTCCAGCAGATCGGTTAAATACCCTGGTGCTGTGAGATAAGGATTTACTAGAGGGCTAAAATAGGATGTGAAACCGAGGTTTTTCATCTTGCACTCAAATAGAGCAGTGTTTTAAAAAGTCATTGAGAATTGTCCTCTTTAAATGGCTTGGTTTTTAAAGTATGAATGAATTGTGTTAGAGGAGCCATGTCCCTGCCTATTTCTAACAACAAAGGTAACTCTCAGTTAGCTGGACTTGGAGGAGAGAGTTGCTCATTTAAATGCAGACGAAGTAACAGATTAGTTAAAAGAGTACAAAAGGGAGGGTGAGATACCCTATATGTTGAAGGTGTGGCACAGAGGTCTTTGAGAACAAGCCAGCTGGGACACTGAGAAAGCACAAACACAGCTCAACAACTTGGAGCCCAACTAAGCCTATTCACGCAGCACCTTCTCAAGTTTATGTGTGTTTATGGTGCTGTTTGTCCTCTGTCCAGATAATCTGTCAGGAGATAAGAGTGTTTACTCTTGCTGCTTGTTCAATCAGCAAGCAGAATATTTGTTCTAACACTAAAAGGCTACTTCCAAAGTAACGTATCTGCTTTTCTCATTTAAAAATTCTAATGCTACTTTGAACTGCAGTAGAAGTTGGAAATGGAAGATGTCATTTGAGATGAAATCAATTTACAATAGTCACCTGAACAAAAATTCAGCTGCTAGTCTAGTAAAAATTGCATATTTCAGTATATGGCAGTTTACTTAGCTCTCACAATCTAACAAATAGCTTTGGCTGTGCCAGTGTGTGTGGAAAATGAGGGTGCAAAATGAGAGAGAACTCACCATCATCCTTGAACGGGTGTATAAGAGTTCTTTACTTAGCTGCACAACTGTCTGTTCTCAGAGTCAGAAAAGCCATGCCTTGTCTGGTGTATAGGTGGGCTGTACACTGAAAGGAGGCAGCTGTATCT
Organism: Myiotriccus ornatus; assembly: GCA_036023395.1. Lineage (NCBI taxonomy): Eukaryota > Metazoa > Chordata > Aves > Passeriformes > Tyrannidae > Myiotriccus > Myiotriccus ornatus. The sequence continues at coordinate 12,126,542 of JAYRBT010000021.1, read as the reverse complement.
TTTATCTTTTCCTCTTGTATGTCCCTATAATGGTGTTTCTTTATTAGCATTAGATTTGTCCCCTGAATATGAATTCGTTAACTGCCTGACTTCCAACCTTCCTTCCTTCTGCTCTTCAGTGCCTTCCATCTGTCTCTTGAGTTTTACAGGACTGACTTCCAGGTACTGTTACGAAAAGCACCCAGAGATGTGTGGAGGACGTAAAAATTACGTAAATGGAGTTAACCTGGGGTTAACAAAAAAACCTTGAAAGAGTTACAGAAACATTCTTTTGTCTACTTCTAATCAAACTGTGTAGTTGTATAATATTAATGGGGGGGGAGATTGGGATCTTTATAGAAATAATGCAGCTTTTGCCTCTGGTCTCCTACTGTGACTGTCTTGAGGCAGCTTTCAGAGCAGACAATTCTGAAATTTTTTAAAAGACCACTCTGCTGGATTTTGAGGTACCATGACAGAACATGTGCTCACAGACAGAGCTGTAATTTATTAATTATTCTGTTAAGTTCAGGAGTTGAAAGGGAACCAGCATGGCTTTATTGAAAAGAAGGAAATGTGTGGTTAAACGTTTCTGGCTATAGTCTTAGGTGGTTTCCATTTTCCAGAAAGAGGAGAAAGGGGAAAAGTAGTCTAAATTCCTTTCTCTGAAATAAATTAAAAAGTACCAGTATGCTTTATTGTGTTTTAATGAGAGAAAAGTTGCTGCATAAACTCATGGGGTTTCAATATGAATTATACTACATTTGAATGATTATATGGTAACTTCAAAACTTGAATATCTTGCTGAGGAATTCATCTTTGAGAAGCAAAAAATGATTATTTATCAGGGTTTTGAAGAGCTGCTGAATCGGTGGTGTGAGGCTTTCGGGGCTCTGATTGGGGAGCAAGGGCACAGTGTTTATCTGGAAAGGTCAGGCCGCGTGCCAGAGGCTCAGCCGTGCTGTGTCAGCAGCTCAGCTGCTGGGCAGCGTGCTCGGGGCAGATAGCAGGCACCAGGAATCACCCTGGCTCGTGCACCTTGCTTCCCATTTGACTTCTGAAGATTTCCACAGAACTTCCAGCACTGCTCGGGCTTCCAGGCGGTGTGTGAGGCACTGCATTTGAGGTGCTGAGCCCTCAGCAGCCCCCTCTGAGCTGCCTGCTGTCTGCACCGAGCCAGGAAGTTTGCACTTCATGCACTGGCAGCTGCAGTGACCAAGGCAGCGAACAGCCACTGAAAGAGTTAGTGGCAGCATAATATTCCTTGTCAAAGAAACAAACAGAAAATACTCCTGGACAACTTGGGAGGGCAGGTTTTGTCATCTGCGGGAAGTTCTAAGCAACTTCTGACACCTCAGGCTCCTGCTGTGGGCCAGAAGGATAGGGGAGGCTAGGTGAGAAGTAAAGCCCAAGTGAAGATCAGCGAAGGGCTTGTTTGCTGCTGTAAAACATAACTGGCATTAGAGTACAGGCTGGTTTGTCTTTTCAGACCTATAGTTGGCTTGTGCTAGCTTTTTATTTCCCCTCTTGAATTATTCTTCCTTCTCTTCAGAAGAAAATTACTCTTGGTACTAATAGCCTCTTTTAACTGTTTTTCACTTCTGAAGTAATTAAACTCATCTGTTAAGTTGGTGATGTGCACTTTGCTTCTCGTGAGGTGGATGAGTGAAGACTGTTCCGAAAGGGTGCAATGTGTTTGGCGTGTTTGAAACGCTCAGTCTCGAAATGAGGGCTGTGGGAGGTGGTTTCCTGGTCGTCCACGTCTTACTCATGCTGGTTCTGACACCTCTGCTCCCAGAGCTGGCCGTGTGCTTTGCTGGCATCACCAGGGCTGGGGGATGACTCGCAGGGCTGGGCCTGAGTGCAGGCACAGAACACCCGTCAGTGCTGTCAGCAGAGACCCTGCAGCAGAGTGCACGTGGGAGGAAGATCTGCACGAACTTACATTTGTCTCTTCATTGCTGAGCTACTGCATGTTGCACTAATTAAAGCATCAGGACTGTGTCACTTCACACTGAAGTGTGTTAAGTTGTAAGAATCAGGCTCGGAGACCAAATGTGTATTTTCTTTGGCAAATAACTTACTTGTTTGTCAGATGGATTCACATTATTTGTTCCCTTTCTCCCACTCCTGGGTTGCCTTTCATGTTGTTTAGTGCCTTTGCATAAGGGAGGCTTGCCTTGCTCTGGGCCTCCTGCCTCCCTAGGCTTTGCCTTTTCTGCCCCAGTGACCTTTGGTGCTGAGTGTGGGACTGAGCGAGCGGGCACAGCTGGGGGCTTTGAGGTGCGTTACAGCCTAACCATCGACTGGGCTTTGAGGATTGCCCAGAGGATTAATTCAGAGCTGTTAGAGGAAGCGCTGTGTGAGAATTCCCCTGCCTAGCTGAGCTGCTCCAGGAGGCTGGAAAAACTCTGGGTTTGAACTGTCTAAGCATCTTCCAGTCTGAAGTGGGTGCAGGCCTGCGTGCATGGTCTGCCTCTGGTGATTCAACACAGACAAACTCTGTTCCACGAGGGGTTTTGACTTGCCAAGTAGGCTGAAATAACCACAGAAGGTTGATTTTATTTTTTTTTCCTGTACAGTTGAGGTACATTTGCTGTGACTTTTGTTTAAGGCTGATGTGATTAAACGCAACATGTCAAAATCGTTTAGTGTTGTATTTGCTTCTTTCTAAGTTCCCTTGTGTCATCACTGTACCATCTACTGTTATCTAGATGAAGGGCCTTAAACTCATGCATTATTCCTTGCTGCAGCTTAAGGCACTGTGCACACTGGTGCTGTACTTGGGTTTTCATCATCTGGTGTTGCTTCTTTTGAAAAGCCTTTCCCACATGCTAGAATTGACACAGGAAGACTTCCTTATTTTTAGCACAGTGTGTATATATATAGTGTATTTTATTGAATTCTGACTAGTTCGTAAATTTGAGGAGGATTGAAACCAGTGGTTGCTCTTAGGTGAAAGCACTCGTGTGCTGGGGTTAAATACAGTGCTTCTTGGGAGTAGGAAGGTGTGTGTTCATTTATCTATTTAAATGTGCTGTAAAGGATCCTCCCTGTCTGGCACTGTGCCACTTCCTTTGTGACAGGAAGGTTAGCTGACAAGAAAAACAGTTAATTTAACTGAAAGTAGTAAGAATTCTAACCCACTCTTGGTGCACGCCAGTTTATAAAATGAGAACACAGCTTAAATTTATTCCATGCAGTACAGTAGGCAAAAGTTAAAGCACTCACTTGATTAAAATAAGTTCTTGGAAAGGAGGCAGAAGAAGCTGTTAAATGGAGTCTCATGTTACCAGCTGGTTTGGATGTTCTTCTAAGAATACATAGAGAAACTTCCTGCCTCAGTATTTTCATTGTGCAGGCACGTGTGTAAGCGTTTCCAAATCCACAGCGTGTGTTTTGCTTTTCTTTCAGGTGTACTTGAAGGCACCTATGATTCTCAATGGTGTCTGTGTAATCTGGAAAGGCTGGATAGATCTACAGAGACTGGATGGTATGGGCTGCCTGGAATTTGATGAAGAGAGAGCACAGGTAAGACAGCCTGCCTGTGGGTACTGTGCCTCAGACACTTGTTCTTCTGGAGGGAAACACACAGTCAGGTAGTGATCACAAATTCTGATTTGCTTTTTTTCTGCCTTCGCTTTGAGTACAAACTCCAAAGAAAACTTATAGTATAGAAGTTCAGAAATATGGAAATATTATGTCAAATATTAGGGGTGGGGATCACTTGTAGTTTACAACTACACTGTTACTATGCTGCAGAGCAGTAAATCAAAGTATTTGAAAAACTGTGCATGTATCTTGTAACAGTTTGATTGGCAAGTCTATTATAGCTGTTTATTTTAGCATGATTGAGGTTTTTTTAGGTAGCTTTTTGTGTTATTGCATGTAGGAGAGAATGAATAGTGGGTTTATTTGTCCTCTAATGCTGGTGCACTCTGCTCTGTTAAGGTATGGCAGCTTTTGAGAACTTACCTGCCTACTTCCTACCAGCAAAATTACTGTCTAGCAGCTGCATCTTTGGACTTGTACGAGAACAAAGCCAAGACAGAGGAAATGGCTTTTAAAGTGGATATCACATAGACAAGGTTCACTTCCACAGTAGGATTCTTTAACTTAGTCAGACTTGAGACATGTCTTTGCTTTTGAGATGTAGTTTGGTTTTTTGTGTTCTCTTTGTGTGTGAGGGGATGTGTGCGTGCTCTCAGGTGTCAGTGCTTTCTCCAGCTGTGAGCACAAGGTGCTGAGCTGGAGGTGTTGCACTGTTGGATCCACAGAGATGTGTTTGCCCTCAGTTACAGGTGTGTGATTTGTTTTCAGTTTGTGCTTCCTGGCGATTATGAGCTCATCCTTGGCCATCTTATTTGCTACAGTAGCAGTACCTAGGGGCTCCTGGTGCCATGAGGAACTGTGCAGGCACAGAAGTAGCTGCACCCTTCCGTGTTAGTATTGTAAACATTTGGGCAATCTTTCACAGTCTTAAGTTTCCTTTTTCCTGTATCTGTCACTCTGCCTCCTTGTTTAAAACTTGTGATACTGCTAGAGGCAGTTGACCTAACTGCTGACATCGATCCCAGAATAACACTGATGTCAGATTGGGCTGAAGTGCCTCCTACTGTGCATTGTAGGGCCTGTGGTACCCACTGTCCCTTGTCATAAAAGGTGCTGCTGGAGTTCAAACACACCCCCATTTTCTGGAAGGCTTGTCTTACAGAAAAGTAGTGCTCTTGCATTTTCCTGTCTCTTGCCACTTCTTACTAAGTAATGCTGAGATCAGATAAAATTTCTCTGTGCTGTCACACTTCAGAAATGATGCTATCCTTCACCAGGTCAGCAGGTATTTTAGGAAGAAAATCCACACATGTAACACTGAAGTACTTAATGGTAACTGTTAAGCTACTGTTTTTTCTGCTTAATCCTCAACCTATTCATGGCTGGTCACTAAGCAGTCTCAGTTTTTATTATTGAAGGCCCTGGTTCTGCTGCTGGTTCAGTCTTTGATGCACTAACACACACACAGATGAACGTACACGCTTGAACATCTTCCCTCTGTGGGGCTGAACCTTCCCTGGATTTGATGTTCGAGTGTCCTTAAGAGACTGCTTCTGTCTTCAGCAGTTTGGCATCTCAGCTGGGGTAGATCATCCTGCTATCTCACCAAACCTTTTCCTGCCAGGCTGCTTGGGGGGGTGTTGTGTGTATAAGTATGGGGGTGTCTAAGCTTCTGTCTTGGTTTTTTTTGGTTTTTTTTTTTTTAATTTTCTGGATTGGGAGGTATGTTTTCATTCTGTTGCAGTGTTGATATAGCTCATGTTTTGCTTATTCTTTTTTTTCTTACTAGATTCATACAAGGAGCATGTCTGTGGAATAAAACTAAGATGTATAAATGATTTGGTCTCAGACAGCTGCATTCACTAAGCTGTAATTCCTAGAATTGAGTGACATTTAAAAAAGTGTTAAATTCCTGTTGTATAAGATTGAGACATTGGTTAATTTGTTAGAATGTCTCACCAAGAATAGAGCAGAATTTTTTTTTTTTTTAACTAAAAAAAAGAAAGTTCTGATGCTTTTTTCTTCCACTTTCTCAGCCATTGGTAAAGCAGTGTTTCAGCTGTCAGCACGTCTTCATTCTGGATGTCAACATACTGATTTTCTTTTTCCCCCCATGAATTTCTAATTCGGTTTCTTTTGGTTTTGACCATTTCCCTAAAATATTCTGGCTGAAGCTCTGTGTCATCCTTTTAGTTCATGACCACTGTAAATGATGGCAAAATGCAGAAACCTTTGATGATAAAAGAATCTGCTTCTATTTAAGTCTGTTTAAGAAAAGGGTAATAAAGACATAACTCCCTTCTGTAAACTAAGAGGCAGCTTTCCTGTAGCCATCTGGGAGTCAAGCTTATCTGGTTTCTGTCTCTCCTGCATTATTAAGAACAAACTTACTTTCTGCTGTCTGACCTTGATTGCTATGCCTTGTATGAACATTAGGATAGCTATGAAGGGCCAGATCCTTCTCTTAAAAATAGTAGGTGGTGTTAAAATGTTGTTGGCGGCTCTAAACATTGCTGGGGAGCTCTGGGGAGCTGAGCAGAGCAGTGGAGTGGCAGCTGGTGGTATTTCCCTGCCCTGGGCCGGAGGGAGCCCCTTGCCATCACTTCACAGAGGAGCCCCGGGGCCCACGGCTGTGCCCACGGCACAAAAAGCAATTTACCCTTTTCTCGGGCTGGACGTGCTTTATCTTAAATTAAAACATTTATGTGCTTAATCCCCTGGGATGTTAACACTTAGCTGGGCTCTCTGCATGCCTGTGTCCTCTACCAGTCAAGGTTAGCTGCTTTTATAGTGATCAGCTTTGAAATACCGTCTGTGCATGTGGGGGAACCAAAACAGGGTCAGTCAAAATTACAGCTGAGAGCTGGGAGGAGGGAGAACCAACACAGTTTGTCCCTCACTGTTCTGGGCAACCTCTTTAGACTTGACTCCTAAATGTAAAAATTCTGATGGGGAACAGAAAATATGTGTTAAAAGGTCTCTTTAAGAGAAATAACTTCTAACCCAATTAATAATGGCTTTACATAGTAATAACAGTTTATTTGAAATGTCTTCTAGTAGAAGATACAGTTTGAAGGATTATTTTTCTGAGTGTTAATTTATTAAATCTATTCCTGTGCATAAGCCATTGTTGAAAATAAACTACAGAGCTGTTGAAAAGCTGCAGGTTTCTCCTCCATTGTATGGGAATGTGTGCTAATTAGTGGAGGAATAATTTCTGCTTTGCACTTTCTTATGCACTTAAATTTAAATAATATAAATGATGCATAAGATGTAAGAACATTCATACTGATGCCCCTGCAGCAGCTTTTGATAAAATGAAGGGTTTATTTGGTTTGTAACTTAGATAATACTTCTTTTTAAATGCAAGAGAATTAAATTACCATTGTTTATATAGTGATGCTAGTGGTCTCTGACTAGCTGTAGCTGTGAATACTGCCTTCAAAATTATTTTCATAAGGAGAATAAAATGTATTGCCTTTTCATACAACTGCTGAGAATTCCTAGCTTTTTTAAAAAACAGCAGCATTTAAACTACTTTGGAATAGCAGCTGTCCTTTGAAAGTGTATTTTAGCCAAAGCTGCAGCAGCTCTGGCTCTCTCTGCTGCTGCACTGAAGGTGAGGATTGTTTCATTAACCTGGGCTGGCGTTTGCTGGAACTCCTCTGTGACTTTGCTGCCGAGTGATCCCTAATATGCATAGAAAATGTGATCTGGTAGAGATGAGGGCTGCCTTTTGTGTCACTGTGTGTGTTCTGGTTTGGTAGCAGGAGGATGCATTGGCACAACAAGCCTTTGAAGAGGCTCGACGGAGAACTCGCGAATTCGAGGATAGAGACAGGTCTCATCGGGAGGAAATGGAGGTGAGGGTTTCACAGCTGCTGTCAGTAACTGGTTAGTACTTTCCCAAACCTTTAGATTGTTTGCATTTATTTGTCTGTTTGTACAATGTTGTGTATTTTCTGTTTGTTCAGTGCTGTGATATTGAAATTGCAAAATGCATTGGTTTTAACTCTTGTAAAAGTGGATTTAAAGTTTTTAAAGTTTTGATAAGAATTCTCTGATCTTATCCTTTTTTCCTTTCTGTAGATGGCCTTTTCTATGGGTACTTCAGCTGTAAGGACATTCATTTAATAAATGTAAGGATTTATTCACAGAGTTGCCATTTCTCTCTCAAGTGATACTTTAATAGCAGGGAGAGAGATCTTTGCCCCATGCATTTCTCTTGAACACAGAAAAGGCTTTGGGAGCTGCTGGCATAAGTTTGGAGCTTGCTATCCCATGTTGTGGGAAACATTATCAGTGAATTTAATCAGATGCCACGGTCTGCTTTCTTGTGCAGGCTAGTTTTATTGTCCTCTCACCTTTTTCTTACTGGCATGGAGCCTTGCTCCTCTGTTTCACTGGTTTCACACAGTTCCCCCTGTGTTGTTCTTTGCTTCTTCAGGGCCCCACAGGATTGAATCTTGTTCTTTCTTGATGAGAGCAGAAATTACTGAGCAGAAAAGAGGAGCCAGGAAAGGGAATGGAAACCAGCTGCTCTGAGATGTCAGGAAGGCAGGAGCTGTAAGAGGACGAGTAACAATACATGAGGGGAGTTGGCAAGTTAAGGCAGGCTGTAGGTCAGGCAGAGAACAGGGAGAACAGAGAAATGCTCTGAATTTCTCTCCCTTACCAATGCTGTTTCTTACTTCCTGCTTCATCAGTGCAGCCTGGCTTCACTGTAATCAAATATGATCAATCTGCTGGTTCTCTGGTTTTTAGAGAATTTGATTATTGTTATTGCTAAGCTGCTTTTCTTTTGGCATCCTTTCTGATAATTGAGATGATGAGACAGACTTTCTTCCCTTCCAAGTACAATTGGAAGACACTGAGCATGAGAGTGAGAGGGAACAGGCAGACAGAGAATACTATCTCTCGCTTTGAAGAGGTGGCTGGAGGATATCTCCTTGCAAACACTGCAGCCAGGTCAGATGTCAGCTGGAACAAGGCTAAAATCCCTGCCACCACTGGATCCTGGGAGTGACAGCTGGATCACCTGAGTGATTCTGTCACAGCAGAGCTAGAACCTGCCTGTAGGGTCAGTTCAGAAGGAAGGCAGAATTAAAGCTGCTCATGAGGGTCTAATTTTAACAACACAAAGCAGGAACTTTAGGTCTGGCCTTATGTCTTTGACCTCAATTTGCTTAAAGCTTTCCTTGATTTACTTTCCTTTCCTGTGTCCTTCCTCCCCACTCCTGGTGCTGCAGAGAAGGAGCTGTGTGCATACTGAATGCTGGAGGTTCAGGAAGAATGAGGCTTCATGAAATAACTTCTGCAGTTCTGAGAGACTTGATTTTTCCTCCGAGTGTAGAAAACTTGCAGCTAAGCTGTGCAAAAAGGCTCTTTCAGTTAACAGTGAGACTGAGGTAGTGCTGAGCTTCTGGGGTTTCCTGACAGACATCAAAACTCCTGACACTGAGACACAAACAGCAACATCCCTGGCTGTGTGCAGGAGCTGGGTTCAGTAACTTCTGAAATACTCTTGCTCTTAATAAGCCAGCAGGCAGTTGTCATTAAGTGATGTCCTCATTAGCTGGTAGTACCCATTTTCTTTTAAAACAACAATAGTTGTTGTCCTAGCTCTAAAGCACTGGTGTAGATCACCTACAGAAAGGAAGAAAAGGGAAAATTACTGACTTGAAATACGTTTAAGCAGAATAAAAACATTGTCAAAAGGGGCTTCAAATTTATGTGATGGCAAATACAGATTTTTAATAATTGCAATACACTTTCATTCATATTTTGCTATTTATTTTACTGTACATGTTTAATATGTGTAACCAAGAGATCTTTGCCTCAAATACTTGTGGGTCTATAATTGGTTTTCACATTTCAGCTTTCATTTGTGTGTTTGGGGTAAGGTGTAAAAACCCTAATCCAGACTGCCTTGGGTACTGCTTGTGCAGTTCAAAAGGTCGAACAGTGTCTTTGGTTGTACTACAGAGATGATGCTTGGAGGGTGTTTTATAGAAAAGGTCAGTTCTAAGTGTGCTGAGTGAATTTTTATGGATGTTGTGCTACACACAGATGAAGGTTCTGCCCTCTAATCTTGTTAATATGATCTCCATACAGCTCTCATCATTACTAAAACTCTGGATTTTTCTTTCCTGCTAAGCTTGGCAGGGACAGCAAAACTCGGAATTGGCAGACGTGGAACAGCATCTCATCAGTGTTAATGATGGTTTTAGGAATTGCAACACTGTATAAAATCAGGATACTTCTGACAGTAGAATTACAGCCCAAATGCCTTTAATAGAGACCAGATTCTGCTTCAGTGGGGGAGGGAAGGGGAATCCTGCAATATTCCACCCACTCCTACCCAAAGCAGAGGCGCCAGCTCTTTGGAAACATTTATCCATCCAAAGCCTGGCACATATGAAAATGATCAGATTAAATTCTTTATTTATACAGCTTTCTGGGTAAAAAAGATTCCCTATTCTAAGTCTCTTTGTAGACTTAAAGTGGTATATCCTTGCCCAGGAGTGATCAGGGATAAGTTGTTGACAGGAGTTAAAGTGGATTGTATGTGGCAATTGGATATTAGAACAGTGACACTTTGAAAGGGAAAAAACTAGGAAGTGTGGTAACAATTTAGAAATGATCACTTTATTAATTTTCATTTTTAAGTATCCTAAAAATACCCCAGCCAATTAAAAAAAAAAATCCCCACCAACAAAAACCCTTCAGAGTGCTGTCAAGTTTGTTTGCCCCCTTTTCTTCAGATAAAGTCCCTTCCATTCACGACCACATTACCACACCAGACCTTTACTTTGGTGAACACGTTCTTTTCATCTGAGGGCAGAATCTGAGGTATGTTGTGCGTGAATTTCCAAAGGTGGTTGTGTTTCTGTGCAGTTACAGCACTCCTCTAATGTAAATAGGGTGTGAGTGGATTTAGGAATTTTAATTGAAGTTGCTAAGCACCTCTGAGTTGAACTGCATTCTGTTACATTTTTAACATAATTTGTTTTGAATACAAGATGCTTTTGAGTTTTTGTATCAACTTGTGTAGCTTGGTTGCATCAGATACTGCAAATCCTGCCTCACTGTTCAGGATTCTCTTGTTTCAAAGATGCTTTTGAAGTCAGTGAGTGTTCTTAGTGCCTTCAAAATTAATAATGTATTCTAATGGCTTTTACTTCTACAAAAACGTTGGAATGCTGAGACAGTGAATGTTTAATGATACACACAAAGACAGACCTTGTCCCTGGTTAAAGATTATAGTACAAAAAAATGAAATAAATGATGGAAGCTCGTTAAGTTTAGGAACACTGAGCTGCTTGTCAGACTTGGACCATTTAATGGCTTCACACCAGTCAAAGGCAAAGTTCTTGCTCTTTCCATGAGCAAGTGCTACACCTGGGAAACCTGGTCTAAGGGTGTCCCTGTAGGGGTGTATTCTGGAACCCACACCTCTGAACAGCTGGAGGAACTTGAAGTGTTTGGGCCCCCTTTACCAAACCAGCAGGAGAGCGTGAGGAGACAAAAGGGACGTTGGTGAGGCAGGTATTTAATGTTCACTGTGTCTTGATCTCCTTGTGTCTTGGTTGAGGGAGTCAGTGTGAGCATCTCTTCTGCTGGCTTTCACTATGAATGACCAGAGTTCAGTGTCAGATAAGAACTTCTCTGCAGAAATTACTGTGAAGTTGCTGTCTAGAAGTGCTTGAATTTTCCAGTAAAAACCTTTGCTTGTTATTCAGTCTTCTGGCCACGGTAACGTGATGCAAAAACGTGTCACAGTGTGGTGAGTGGCTGGGAGAGACTCAAACAGCTCCTGCTTGTGAAAGTAGACCCTGCAGAGAGGAACAGCCTGTGCTCAGGGCAGGAGAGCCGCAGGCAGGGGCGTCCTGCCCGCTCCTTGCAGCTCACGGCACAGAGGGGGTTTCAAGGGGTGGCAGAAGAGAAGAAAGAGGCTCTCTGGTGTGTTGCTGCACACGGGCCAGGGTATCTTGTGAAGGTTTGTTTTGTACAGGCAAACTGCAATTTCAGACTTGGTGTGATCTGAGATTGCAGTTTGTCCGACTGTCGCTCTGGAGCTCAGCTAAGATGCTCCGACTGCTTTCCTTGGGGAGGGGTTGGATCTGTTCTCAGTCTTCCAATGTAATTTCTTCAACCACTATTTTAGAAATGTCATATTTTTCTACTTTGTGCTCATTTCCTCTGTTACTGCCGTGCTCTCTGTTTTAGCAACACCGTCAGTAAAGCAGCAGAGTGGTTTGCTTGTCCCTGAAACAGTCTAGTCTCGCAATCTGTCTGTTTGTGGTCTTGTGCTAAATATAAATTACATTAATGCCTAAGCAGAACCATTTTGGGAGACTGCATGAAATTCCCATTTTAAAAACCTTCATTTTGCTGAAAAAGACCCTGGTTTGAGACTTTTGTTTCTTCCAGTAGCAATCCCTCTCAGTACAAAGTACCAAAAAACCCCACCAACCCCAGCCTTTAAAATCTACTGGAGAAAAATTTACCTACATTTTAAATACTTAGTCCTGCCCTAGGTTTTTACACATTTTTGTTGTTTGGCGGGAATGTTTTCATTTAATTGTGCTCAAGTCCTGAACTCTTAAAAAGCAAACAGGATTTTGCTGCAGAAATGTAACACTTTACAGTTGAAAGAAAATCAAGTAGTAGGACTGACTTGCATGCTTTCATGTTCTTCCAAGGTTCTAGACGGTAAAACATTCTCCCTTCTTTCTTATTCTTTTTTAAAGATGAAACTCCTAGTCTGAATAAATGTTCTAACTAATTATAAGTGGTTTTGTCAAATCTAACTGGCTTCAGAAGAAAGTAGAGCATAACAATAAGTTTGGAGGATTTTTTGTTTAAATTCTGTTGGTTTGTTTTGTTGGGTTTTTTTTAATATATAATTTTTTTCTCATCAAACTCTATGATTTTTAAGGAGTTTTTTTCCTCAAAAATTAATCTGGAATTAATTAATTAATACTTACTGTATGTACTCTCCAAACTGACAATGATATAAAAATAGCATAACCTTTAATACAGGTTTTTGGATATGAAAGAAACCCAAACTGTTAATTTTTCATATGCAGTGGGTAGTGTACACTTGGTATATGCTTCTGTGTGTGTGCAATCATGAGTAGATGTCATTTGTTTATATGCAGGAAGAATACAACATAATTTAGAAAGAGGAATGAAGGGAGGGTGTGGATTTGCCTCAAGAGGTTCTACAGTGCGAGTGCAGCACGACTAAGCCAGTTATGTTATGACTGGTTTGCTTCACAAGAACTTAGATAGCTGGTGTTTGTGTGAAAGTGCTACGGGGTGCATATATCAGAAAAACAATTTGTGCTGCTCAGAATCAATGCTGACTGCAGGACAGAGGAGATCAATCTTGCAAATCAGGGAATACTGTAATATAAGCGTCTTCTTTCAGTCAATGAAGGTTAGAAAGGGGCTGAGCAACAGAGGAAAACTGTCTGGAGGCAATCAATATTAATTATAAATTTATAACCTTTAGACCAGCCTTCAAACAATACTTTCTAAAAGGGAGCGTTTCAAGCTTTTTTTTTTTTTCCCCCCCTTGGAAAAGAAGTTCTAATACAAAGGTAAAAATTTCAGTCTCTACTGGAGCCCTTCAGAGCCCCACACTCTCGCTGTGCTTTTGCCTTGCCTTCCCTTCCAGTGCCCGGGGTGGTGCAGCAGAGTTGTTCCCCTCGTTGACAGCTTTGGAACAGGGATGCAGCCATGGCAGAAGTGTCAGGCAGGGGGTGCACCAGGGTGGGCAGCAGTGCTGTGTGGCCTGGCCATGCTCTGGAGCTCCCCAGCAGCTGCTGGGAGAGCAGGCTGGGTGGGTGGCACGGCTGATGTGTGCCCTTATTTCAGGGGGTTTCGTTTGGGTGGCTTTTATCCTGCAGTTCTATACTTTTTAGAGAAGTATCTGCAGTGTATTCTCAGGTTTGGTTGTTGGGTTTTTTTAATCCCTTTTCAGGAGGTTGACAGTTCTTCTAAGAGAATCCAAATTTCACTGTTTAGTTTCTCATGACATAGCCTGATTTTTCACTTATTTAGTAAACTATAGATGGCAGATGCCAAGGCACATAATGCATCTGCTGTGTTTCAGCAGGATGGAGCTGCCAGAATCCAGTTAAAGAACTGCAGTGGAGTTGTCCATGAAGAGACTTTATTTTGGCTGCTCTTTGTGACAGCCCTTCTTCCTTCCCTGCTCTTCACCAGTGTCCCAGGTTATATGTGCAGTGAATATAGTTGTGCTTGTCGTTTCACTGCCTGGTATTCAGAGGTCCCAGTTTTCCCTGCTGTTTTTTCAAGTGATTCATGGAATGGGAGGGCCATCCTCATGGCAACCCTGTCCATCCTTACTGAGTTCACTTCCAGCTCGCTCAGTTCTGCTTTCTCGGAGCTATCGTGTAAGCCACACGGTGGGACTGCACTATCTTTTCCTGGTGAGCCCATGTGGTAACAGGGCTTGGCTTCCTTGGGCACATCAGAGGCCTCAGAGCACTCACAGGAAGGGGGTAGCTACAGAAGCTCTCTCCAAGTCACTTTAAGGGGTTTGTTGGCACAGCTGAAAGCACCACTGGCTGCAGCGTGGGCCAGGGTTGAGCGGCTGCAGGAGGAGAGTGTCTGCCTGTCTTGGCAGCTGGAGGAACTGCTTGTGTGCCTCCTTCCTTAATTGCCATTATTCTTAGATTTGTTTTTCCTAAGTGCCCCAGGAGCAGATGTAAAGGCTCCAACACGGTCCTTTTTCAAAAGAGTCAGTGATAAAAATTAATGATTTGATGATTTCAGGCTATCTAATTGATTGAGAAGAAAAATAATATAATACAAGTACTGCATCATACTCTTAATATGACTTTCGGTCCATACCAGTTATCATATATTAGGCTTGGAAAAAGCTCAGGCACCAGATGGTTGAAGAGAGCACAGGTGTAAGAGTATTGCAGGGGACACATTTGTTTGTCAAAATGTTTTTGGTAGTAACTCTTTTTTGTCAGTACATCATTACCCCTGTGGTGTCAGCACTGTGAGCTCAGCATAAATAAATCTAGAATAGCATGTGATAGGAGGCTCTGGAGTGGTTCTTTGCCAAGTATGTTCCTGCAATTCTTTCAGTGGGCCATCAGACCATCTCCAGTGCAGGAGGTTTGGAACGGCTCGTGGCCAGTCACAATTCCTGCTGCACTGCAGAAGATTTGCATGGCTTTGTGTGCTGAAAGCTGAGTGCCAGGTGTGTTTGGGTGTTGAAACTCCTCATGTGTCCATGGCATTAACTCCTCAGTTTCGGGATATTTGGAAGGAAACTGGCAGTGTTGGTTAAAATACATTCATTTTTAGGAACATTACAACTCTGGTAGGATCTGTGTACTATCTACAAGTCTTTCTCACAAGCAGATATTTTTTATCCTTTCACTAAATAGCAGATGAAGGACATCCAAAGTAGGGCTCCTTCAAACTTAAAATCAGCATTTGACTGAAAAAAATGAAATACACAGAAAAAAGATGAATAACTACTGTTTTCTCATGGCTCATTATGCATGAGTCATGGCAGGCTATTCCATTTCCCAGTGGCAAAGATAGATGCATCCTTCTTAATTGCAGCAGGTCTCCTTAATCCTGGAGAAGCTGAGCTCATTATTCACTGGGAGTGATTTTGGTGCTTTTGCATGGCAGCAAAAGGTATGCATTTCAGAAATGACAGCAAATACTGCAGTTGAGAGGACTGACTGGCTGTGCCGGGCGTGGGGGACCCTCAGCTGAGGGAAGGCTGGAAAGTGCCGTTTTACCTGGCTAAAAGGGAAGGTTTAGCTTCCTGGAGTAGACTGAGAAGGAGCAGATATATCATACTGGGAGTCACACTCCTTCTGCAAGGGAGTGGTCAGGATTAAGGATCTCGTGGCGTTTCCTATGAAAGTTGTATTTTGCCGATTGCCAGTGAACAAAACCAGCACCCAGTGCCTGATGCTCCACAGTGTGCTGCCTGCCTACACAGCAGGTCACTTGTCCATCTTCAGTGAGCACGTTCTATTGCTCCTGATTTAATTTGAGCATGTGGAGCACAGCTGCAGTGGTTACACACTGTGCAAGTGTGGTTGGGGGTAGAATAAGTGTTTCACATGTGCCGTAGAAGAGCACAAGGGAAGGAGAGTGTCTGAGTCAGAGCTGTCATTCCAACATGTTACAGTTGCTCGTGTAAATCCCCACTTACTGAATTGCAAAATTACTCCTTTATCCACATACACCAGTGTAAGATATTGTAATGACTGCTTTTGGTGCGTTTGAGGGTCATTTGTCATCCCTTCTGAGTATCACTTGAAAGGGCAAATCTGGTAGTGGTTCACCAGTGGCTTTTGCAAACTCTGCAAGTAGCAGTGAGGTCACGGATCACGCGACTTCTTTCATATGTTTTGAAAGAAAAGACCACTTTAAGCAAAGCATAAATGCAACCATATGCCCATATCTTGGAATCTTCACTGAAATTTGACAATAAAATTGCTGTGTGTATGATTTGCTTTTAGAGCAGTAGTATAGCAGTAATTAACTTGCTGGTCTGTTCTAGTTAAGTGTAAAAATGTTTATTGAGTGCAAAATTGGTAGAAGATTAGTAGAAGTGAGACTTTGGTAATTCTTAGAGACAGTGCTTGCCTTTGTTTCCTTCTAGAAGAAAGAGGCAGCAGTTAACACCAGAGCAAATCTTGTTGCAGTTGGTTCAATAGAAGAGTATGCAAAGTGGAACTGTTGCTGTTTTGTTGATCTTGGTAGAACTCTAAATAGATACTGTCACACTAATTTAGGACTTGTTGAACAACCATTTCATATTAAGAAAAATCTTTACCACACGGTTCACTTTGCTGGTTGGGTCGTGTGGTGGTTCCAGGCCTTGGTGCCAGCTATTCCCTCTGTAAACCTTAGGTAAAATATCAGGACTAAAATGTCTTAACAACCAGCCAGCGTGTATTAGATGTTCCCAGAGTTGAAGTGTAGCTTTAAAATTGTATCAATGTTTTTTAGTATCTCCCTGCAGTATTTGTGTGCTGCTTGAAAGCAGCTGTGCCTGTGTACAGGTAAAGTGAGTAGCCTGTTTTACTGTGACTGATACTGCTGTGACTGACCATCCTTAATTTCCTCTTTCCAATGCCATTAACTCAAACTGTTTACCAGAATGATTCCTTTAAAGGAGAACTTAGGTTTGCTTTAATACAGGGGTGCAATCGTCAGAGTTTCCTCACTTTGGTATTATTGCCAACTTTGCAGGTGCACTGAAAAAGAATGTGTTAAAATGTGTGTCAATATATGGATTAAATTATGCTTGTGTGTTACCATGTTATAATTCCAAAATTATATAATTCCTGATTCCTGAAGAAGCAAAGTAAATGTTTCCCACTAAAAATGCTGAGGGGAGATTTATTTGGAAATGTGACACAGTCTGCCATCTTGCATTGTAGCCTTTCTCTCCAAAATCTTGATACTGAAAACATTTACAGAAAAGGTTAACAGAAGGGAAATAAAATCATTTTGGAAAAAGAGACACAAAATTGTTACCTAACTGCTCTGGAAGTCTCTTGCTGCTTGCTGAAGTGATGCTTAAAGCCTGGCTGCAGGAGCAGTGGGAGTGTGCCCAGAGCTCTGCACCTCTCTGGCTGCTGGATCCACAGCCCTCACCTGGGATTCCTGTTGGTCATGGGGGACCATTGAACTGAGGGGAACAGAATGATTTTGATGTTAGAAATTAATGCTTTGGTTACTGCTTGAATTGTAAAGTTTCTGCCTTAAATTGGTTATGGTTTTAGTCATGTTAGTACACTGAATAAATGAACTGACCACGTCCCGATTGCTTTTTTTGATCTCCAGTGTGTGTTTTTCGCTGCAGGCAAGAAGACAGCAAGACCCTAGTCCTGGCTCCAACCTGGGCAGTGGAGATGATCTCAAACTGCGTTAGTCAGCGGCAGCAGACGCGCCATGGTCTGCACACGTGCATTGCTTCTACTTGGCAAAGGATTGAATAAAAGACCAGAAACTGTGATAACTGGGTATATGATGGTCTGTTTCCTGACCTGCGGCAGTCCAAGCACCACCAGCTGCCATGGTTTGCACTATGTTTATGTTACAATACCTGCATTTCCCATTTTAAGCATGTAGCCAGTGGCAATTTGAAATTTTGTTTTTCTATGCAAACTTATTTTTGTTGGCACTATTTTAGTGAAATGGAAACTTATGCAGCTATAAAACCATTTTTCTCAACTGTAATAAAAATTGTCACTTAAAAATAGGTCAAGATATTGCAGATTTAGAAAATTTTTTTGGTTGTTTTGTTTGTTTTTTTTTTTTTGAACTGCTGGAAGCCAATGCATTCCAAGCTTAATTTTTTAATATGGGCTTTTGGAATTTTGATTGTCCTTACTGTGCTCCTGCTCTATTTTAGATATGCATTCTTATCTTTCTCTCAGTTTTCTTTTTTCCTAAATTTGCAAGACCCTCTTCAAACTGCTGACATTATTTTGCGTTGTTTCCAAGCTAAACCCAGTGGGTCGGAGCTGTTGGGATCAGTTTTCAAACTCTGTGGGTTTGTAAACGTTACAGTTGCAGTATTCTCTTTAACTGCTACCAATTCCTTGGTTCCACTTTTGAGCTGACAAACGTGTATTTTGGCGCATTGGCGCATCCTGCCCCGTCCCTGTCCTGGGCTTTGCTCTGCGTCCCGGGGGGCAGTTCCACCCCGCACGCAGTGCTCGACCCAAACTCCGAGGAAGTCGCGGGCTGGCTTCTGTTTTATTCAGGGATTTTTTGAACTGGTTCTGAAAAGGGATACTGCAGCTCCACAGCCAGACCCAACAGCGTTCGAACTGGGGGCAAAAGTCATCGGCTGCCGAGGTGACATCTATGAAATCGTGTTTCAATAACCGCTTTCAGTATATTTTATGTCTTAGGCTTTTTGTAAAGTTGTGCTGAATGGTGAAAAGCTGAGATGAGGTTGTGAAGCCTCATAGAGCACCTAGGCCACTTCTATTAATTCTTATGCAAGTTAAGACTACATTGCAGTGTATGTTGCATTTTCTAACAGGGTAAGATTTGGGATAAATTCATGTGTGAATTAATCTTGGTTTATTTGGGGTGATGGTGAATGGACTTGTTCCAAAGTTTTCATTGCATCCAATATTTGAACAAAATTGATTGGAAATGTGATGTCATTTGGCTTTGTTAAAATGTGGTGCTTCCTGTACAGCCTGACTGATTAAAATGTCACTTAAACACCTTTTTAAAATAGGTGATCTGACTTCAGTATTTTAAGAATCATTTTAAAGCTAGAAACTCTGTATGGTTAGAACAGTTAAATCTTTATTAAATTCTATAATTAAGACAATTACACATTCCTCATTAATGGCAAAACAACTGACGCAAAAGAGGTCTTGCAAAAACATAAGCAGATGTCAATGTGAAGGAGAATCTTTGTATGTTAATAATATGAATATTTAACATTCACTTAAAAATGTCATTAACTGTAAACTGTGAGAATCTCATCAAATAGAAATATTTTGATACTTCAATTTAAATGTGATTCACCTGGAAGATAATCTTTTTCACTCTGTGGCCACGTACTCTTCTTGCTCTTCTTCCCCCAAAGAAGTAATTTTTCTAAGGTGTTTCTGCAAAGAGTTATTTAAGGGACACACGCCCGCAGCCCAGCCTTGGACCTTCTCTGCCATCTGTGTATTTTTGATGGAATAGTCTGAAGATTTATTTTAAAAGGTTTTCCTAACGTTTCAGACGGTGGTTTTAAACCATAAGTACACAGGAAATGACGCTATCAGATATTAACGTTGCTATCTCTGTGTAAATACTGAACTTTCCCTATCATCATTTAGCATTCTGCTGCTTCCCATATCTTAATGCTGGCATTAAGATCACAGCCCTTACCCTCTGCTGGTTAGTGCAGACTTTTTAAAGTGCATTTTAAGTTATTGATGCAATTTGATATTTTTCATAATTTCTATTTAAACTGAAGTTGCATCATCTTTCTTGAATTCATCTCCTGTAAGAGTTGCCTTAAGCTACAGGATTGCTTTTGCTACTTTTTGTGTTGTATGTTTAACTTTCATAATAAACTTCTGTGTAGTGAAAACACGGTGCTGTAAATTTATTTCTGGCTGCCTGGCAGTCCGGGCTGACGTGTTTGTGTCGATGGGGTAACTCTGTGCCCGTGGATAAAGCAGCAGTGACATCCAGTGGTCACTTGACTAACCGACCCCCTCCCTCGTGCTCAGCAGCTCTCCGGGAGGGAACCTTTGACAAAAGGTCTGCACTGGGGAAAACGGGGATCGTGCTGCCCTAACATTCTCGTTTCTCAGAACTGCCCTGCTTGCTCTGGGAGCAGGTACCTGCTCCAGCTGCCCCCAGCAGTTGTGCCTCGTTGGGTTGTCCGGGCTGTGTGTGCTCCCAGGGGAGTGTTGTTTGTGGGCACGTTGTCACAGCAGCCGTCAGACTTTGTTCACTGGGCTGCTCGGGGCCAGGGAGAACCAGGGGGGGTGGCACGTTGGAATTCAGGAATGGGGAAATGTGGTGCAGCCCTGTGGGCAAAATACGAGTAGTGTAGTGCTTCCCTGAAGCTGCTGAAATTTTAGGTGGTCTGACTTCCAGCAGTTAATACTGGATGACTGACAGTGGTGGTTCTGTGCTGAAATCAAGTAGAGAATTGCTTAATAACTGGAGAGCTGCTGTCTGCTGGGAGAGCATTTACATGCAAAAAGACAACGTGTAACCTTATTGTTGTGTACTTTCACAATCTGTGAACAGATCAGAGAACAACTCATAAAAACAGCCCTGCTGTGACCCGTGGCTTTCCTGAAGATGCTCTTCAGTTTGGGAGGCAGGCAGCTTGTAAAAGAGACATACAGGGAAGGATTTCTTCTAATCTAAACCTCCCCATCCTCTCAGTTTGAAGTCATTTCCCCTTGTCCTGTCACTTCATGCCCTTGCTGAAAGTCCTTCTCAAACTCTTGTAGCGCTTGTAGTTACTGAGCGGGCTCTTAAGGTCTTCTTGGAACCTTCTCCCACCTGAACAACTCCTGTGTACATAGGAGAGGTGCTCCAGCCCTCTGAGCTCCCTGTTGGCCTCCTCTGGATTTGCTCCAGCAGGTCCATGTCCAGGCTGTGTTTAGTCCGTTTACTGAAGTTCTCAGAGCCTGGATGAGCAGGTTCCCTGGTCTCTCTTAAGGGGAACAGCAGCTGTCCCATGCTCATGGTCCCCCCTCTGAAAACAGAAAATGAAACTGGGGGTGAAAACAGCCTCTTTTCTGTTCCTGAAGGTCTGTGGTGGTTTGTCTAATAGCAAGCCTTGTTCAGGTGAGGGCTGGGAAGTTAAATGAAGGGGATGTGGTGTTGGAGAACTCCAGAACTGCCTAGCACTGTCAGCAGGACTTCTGTATTTAGTTTTGCTTGTCAGTAGTTCAGGTCTCTACTCTGTCACAGGTGTAGTAAAGAGTCCATCCTGTCTGCATAGAAGAAGGACCCATTTCTGTGAAGTTACATTATTTTTTTACTACATTTCCAATGCAAATAAGAGAATGACAAAAATGGCTTCAAGGATGAAAATTACAGTGAGAAGTTGGAGCAGAGTGAACATTTGCATGGGCAACATTTCTCATAGCTCATTTGCCTGACATCCTGTCTTCACACTGCCATGAAATGCAAATCCCAGGCCATGCATATTCATCAGCTGCTGCATGCTCAGAGCTGCTCAGGGTTTAAGTAACTATTAAATAGGTTTCTCAATTACAGGTTGAGATAAGTGAATTTGCAGAGTTGCCTTGGGCTCATTTCTTAAAGCTCAGGAGTGAGAGAAGGAAAAAGTAGCACAGAAGAACCGAGTGCTGCCTTGGCTGGTGCTGTCCCCTGGTATAGGGGGTGGCTGGGAAAGGATGGGGGAAGAAGGGGAGAACCAAAATGCTCCTTGCTCAGCTGAGTGCCTCTGACTGAGCCTTGTCCACAGTTTATCACAGCTGCGGAGACCTTTGCCAAGGCGTTGGTGCTCCCCACAACTCTTCTGATGTGTAACTCTGTTTTCCATCCTGTTGGACTTGACAGTGTGGGCTTGGAAGATGTGGGTTTTCCCAGTGCTCTACTTTCCCTTGGTCCACAGGCTGATTCTCTGTTTTTCATGGGAACTGCTGCCATTATTGCCTTTCCCCCTTTGCAATCTTCTTTCTTCCCCAGAGCAGGTGATGGGTTTAGCTTGAAAACAGAAAGACCTTCTAGACTGGAGCAAAGTTTGTTCCTGAAAGCTCCTGGCTCTTCCAGCTGTTACCCACTGGTTTGCTGGGAGAGTCTGTCCCTCTGAGCCTTTCCCAGCTGCATCCCCAACCCTTTCAGCTTTTGCTATTCATACCTTACAAAAACCCAGCAAAGTACAGGTGTAGAGAAACAAGCAGTGTAAGAGAACTGAAGCTTTTTGGCTGTGGGATGCACTTGGCCCCGATCACTTCCTGTGTGACTGTTACTGAAGCAGATGACTGGGGGGCTGTGCTGCTGCTGCAGGATTTTGGAAGCATTTCAGGGCTCCAGCCCTTCACAACAGTGATGCAGATCACGGCTGTTCAAGCCGTGCTCCTGGGTAGAGCTCAGGCATGAAGAGCTGAGGTTGACACAGGGAGAAGGAAGCTGGTTCAGGGAAGAAGCCCCAGGAAGGTGGATTTAACCACGTAGGTTGGGCATAAGGCTTTGGCTTTGGGAAGTGAGCAGGTACTGAGCACATCAGCGTGGAAGAGAAAATGGGGAGGGCGGGGAGGAAGGACTCCCAGCAGGGCAGGTGTTACCGACACTGACCTCCCTTCACAACTCCCTGTTGTGCCTGCCCCTGCTTTTCAGTGGCCAAAAGGGCTGTGGCTCTTGGTTTGAGCTTTGAGTGGGGCCACATGGTGCTGGGTGCTCAACCCCAGCGCGGTGGTTCTGGGTGCTGACAGTGGGATTTGTTCTAGTCTATGGATTTGGTGAGGGGAGTGGGAGGGATTTCCCTCAGTATGAGCAAGGATGCAGCATCTGGACCCCCTGCACCCTGTGGGAGTCCCCAACCAGTCCCACCTCTGCCTTCAGCTGGAGATACAACATCGTGCCCCTGCCCTCCCTCCCCTGCTGCACTGAGCCCTTTGAGAGGTGTCCGTAGATCTTCTTTGTGATCATATATCACAGCTGTTCAGCAGGTGGGGCTGAGCAGGACCCGCCAGGGCAAACACTGTCAGACAGGGACAGCGTCCCTGCTGGGAGGCACTTGGGCCTTCAGTGGCATTCGGTGGCCAGAGGTATTGAATTCATTGCCAAGGCTCATTCCTGGCTTGTTCAGTTGACTTGTCCATTATAACTCAGCGATGCAGCTCCTGGTTTGCATTCTGTCCAGTCTTGGTGCTGTGGTGTTCTTCTCAGCTCCTGAAGGATGTGGGGCAGGAGAGGTCATGGCAGCTCGATGTTCAGCTGCAGGTTTCTCTCCTGCAGTAGGTGTCAATGCCTCTTAAAAGTCCTGCCCATCTGGATGTTGAAATTGCCCTGGAACACCAGCCTCGATCTGCTCCTCAGTGGCCTTCCCTGGTGCCCCAGGATCTCTGGCTGCTGTCTGTGCCTTGCCACCAGCCTGCAGCTACTCAGGCAGCCTGTCCTCAGGGCCAGGAGCCTGTGCCCACAGTGCTGCAGTCCAGGAGGAGGGGGACAGCTGGGGATGCTCAGCCCTGCATATGAGCCAGCTGTGACCCAGCTCCAGGTCATAGAACCATAGAATGGTTAGGGTTGGAAGGGATCTTAAAGAACATCCAGTCCAACCCCCCTGCCATGGGCAGGGAACCTTCCAGGTCGTTTGCCCTGGCTGTTTTTGGGGTCTGGGGGCCAGGGTGACGAAGGGAGGCAGGGATAGGCAGTGCTGCATGCACAGACTGCTCCTGAGCTTCTGAGCTGCCCAGGGACTGCCTCCTGCTCGGGTCAGAGCAGCTGCTGCTGCTGAGGAGTCCCCGAGTGCTTTCCTGGCAGCGATGGCCCCAGCCGGAGCCACTCGGCGGATGCTCCCACACCGGGGAGAAGACAGATCCTCTTTTTGGTTCTGCTTTCAGTTCTGCTGTGCAGACACGTCTGCTGTGTGACTGGGACCTGCTGCTGGTGGTCCTGGGGGCTGCGTGACTGTCTGAAACCACCAACGCCTACAAGGCGCCTTAGTCACCAGCTCCTTCGAACGCTCCAGCACCCTCTGCTTTGCACCCGGGGCAGGAGGTGCCAGCAGGACCACGGGCACCACACTGGAGCAGGCTGGGGTGGGGGCTGACCCCTCTGCCCCACGGCCCTTCCTCATCATCTGCTCTGACACTCAGACATCCACTTTGGAAACATCTCGGGATGTGAAACTCAGCCCATGTGAAAGCCCTGCCACCCATGCAGCACTCCTGGCTCCATAAACCCTTGGAATAAGGGGTTTGGGGATTATATAGAATTGTATATAGGATTCTATAGAATCCCCAAATCCATCTGTTACTTTTTTTCATAAAACCTGTGCTTTAAATTATTTTATCTTTACAGAATCCCCCTGCTTTGCCCCAGGGTGAATTTTCCCACGAGTTTTTGATGCACAGTTAAAACCCCAAGTGCCTGGCTGGGCAAGCAGCCAAAGGGAGGCTGCAGTGGCCAGGGGCTCGCTGGAAGGACAGACGGCTCGCTGGCAGCAGCTGCTGACGCCGGTGGCCCTGTGCTGACTGATCCGGGAAGGACCGAACGCCCATCACCTCTGCCCGCTGCCCCCGCTCGGCACCGCGGGCTGGGCTTCGCACCCTGCCCACGCCTGGCAGCGTCTCCCGGGCTGAACCACCGCGAGGAGGAAACAGAAACCGGCGCATCTGTTTCTAATGAAGCCGAAGCCAGTTTAGATCTAGCCCTGCACGAATCAGAGCTTTTTAAATGTGTCTGGAAGGGACGAGTTCTGCGAAGCTCCCCGCCGGGCAGGGAGCGCTGCGGCGATGCGGGGCAGCTGCTGCCCTGCGGTGAACGGCCCTCCCATCGCCAGCTGTCACCGCTGCTCCCTCGCTTCCCTGAACGCTCCATGCTCACTCCCCGGCCCTCCTCCTCAGCCCTTGCCCTCGGCCCGGCCCTGCAGAACGCCCCGTGCGGGGCAGGGGCCGTGCCGGCTGCGCTTCTTGGGCAGTGTCTGACAGAGCATCGCAGCATCCTCGGGGCAGCGCTGGGACCGTCCCGTGCCTGCCCATCTCCAGACACCAAGCGCGGAGCAAAAATGCGCGGGAGCTTTTGTAGCGGCCAGGAACCCAAATCCTGCCACGTGAGAAGCGATGTCGTGACTACCTTGGTCCTGACAGGGCACTGCTCGCAGAGCAGCTCCTCGGAGCCCGGCAGGGAGCTGACGCTGCACATCCCGCCCGTGTTAACCTTGGCCGCCGCTGCAGCGGCTTTCTGGGTGATTGAAACCATCCCGGCAGGGCAGGGCAGGGCAGGGCAGGGCAGGGCAGGGCAGGGCAGGGCGTGCTCAGCGCGGGCCAGGAGGGCAGAAGTGCTGAGCCAGCGAAAACCGGAGCCACGGGTCTCCCCCGGGAAAGGCCGGGTTCGGTGCTGCCAGCCCCTGCCCGCCCGGGCACCCCCACCCTGGCACCGATGGGGCACTGCCCACCTCGGTGGGACCCGAAGCTCCTGGCTGTGGGATAAATCCGCTGAAGAGGTGGGATAACCCCCCTTTGGAGAGTCCCAGCACTTCCCCCAGCACACGAGCAAGGTTGTCCCCACGGAGCTGCCAGCGCTGTCTGGATCCATCCCTAACTGCCAACCCAAAATGCGCAGCGGGGAACGCACCTCCCGAAAAACCAGCGCAACTTCAGAGCCTTACGGCCAATATCCTTCCCCGACCGAGGCAGCGCTGCCGAGCCCGGGGCTGTTTCCAGCCCGTTTTTCGGGCAGCCGCGGGGCAGATCTGCGCACAGACCCGCTCCGGGCCGCATCCTGTCGCGAGAGGGCAGCTCTCCCTCGCTCGGAGCCGCCAGCGCTTCCCCACGCGCGGCTCCATCCCGCGCCTGCAAGCCCTGGTGAGTCTTTAGTCTCCCTCCTGGTAACTTTTGCATTCCCCCTCCCCTTTCTTTTGACCGGCTGGATTGCAAAGCCCAGCTCTTTTCTACCTACATGCACCTGCAGACGTGTGGAATTTGGGAATGGTAGCTGGGAACCTGGATTGTCTCCGATGGATGTACCCACTGCCGTTCCTTCAGTCAGAAACATTTAACAGCTGAGCCAGGCTTTAAAAATTGATTGCAATTTTCGGAAAGCTGCACATTGCTTCCTAAGCCCTGGGGCTGAATTTGGGCATTTTCTGAGAAGTGCTCCATAATCCGGAGAGCGAGGAGAGTAATTTTATTCTTTTAAAATTTAATTTTTGCCTGTCACGAGCAGTTGCCCAAATGATGATGCTTTGCCCAATCTACCTTGAAAATGCCATCCTGCCTGGAGTCTCTGGGGAGCCAGAGGGGCTTCTCCAGTCACTCTGGGGGGGTTGATTGCAGCTGCCCACATTGGTCCCCGCTCAGGACCCTCAGCACGCTGGTTCTGCGGTGGGGGCAGGCAGAGGGGGCTCCATCCCACACCCCACAGATAACTCTGCTCCCCACCCTGAGTGCAGGTGCAGCACAGAGCTGCCAAGGGGAGAACGCCCCGGTGTCCCCAGACAGCTTGCTGCTGCTTGCTGGGTTTGGGACACAAGAGGTGTTGGAAGGAGCTGGGAATTTTCATAACTGCTGGCTCAGCTGTGCAGGAATCCAGGGAGGATGCCTCAGGTGCCTGGGGGAGGTTTCCTCTGCCCAGGGAAGGAGAGGTTTTGGTCTCAGTGGTGGGCATGGGTGCAGGGGATGCTCCATCTCAGCCGTGCCTGCACTTGTTCCCCTTCAGGACGCTGTGTGGGACTTTCAGCCAGCTGGGATTTCCTGTGCTCTGTGCCTGGGACCTCCCTCCTCGGCCCGGGCAGCCACTGCAGTGACCAGCAGACACCCGAGGCTGGCGGGTGCCACTGCCCTCCCCTGGCCCTGAGCAGCTCGCTCTGCCCTCCCGGTGGTGTCAGGGCTGTGTTTGAGCTCGGAGGGGCGGAAGGGGCTGGCATTCTCCTGCTCTCCATCCACCATCCCCACCTGGGGGCTGCCCCTGCCCTGGGCCTGCTGAAAAGTGGTGCTGCGTGTCCTTCATGCCCTGTTAAATGACTGGGCTACTCAGATTTCTCTGCATAGTTATTCTCTCAAGTACAGTCCTTATGGATGTCACTACGTGAATATATACATATAAAATATGTAAATATTGTATATATACATGTCTATATTCCATATATATAGTGATTTGGAGATACTGGGTGACTCATAAGGATTAGCCCATACTCCTGGGAGAGGAAAGGCTAATTTCTCTTTTTGAACCCGTAAAGATGTGTCAGAGGGCTGGAGTGAAGGGGAAACACTGGCAGCACCTCTGTGCTTTTCAGCATATTAAGATGTCACCGTGCTTGCCTTAAAAAAAAAAGGCAAGCAAGGCATGAATAATAAATAGAGCAACGTGCAGCTGACTTCAAGGGAAAGCTAATTTCCCTGGGGCTTGCTCCACGCCATATACATTAAAATCTCACCTGCTTTGACAGCTCTGTGACCTGAACAGAGATGCTGAGAAACGTGGTGTTCAGAGCAGAGCCTGGCCAAGGTCCTGCTCCCGAACGTGGCTGGGATTTCTTTCTAAGGCTTTGATTCCCCCGCCAGCAATGGCTTGTTCTGCCTGTGGGAAGGAGGTGTAGTGGAAAACCTACCTAAAGTAATGTTTGACTGTTCCTTTTTCTCTTTTAAATGTGAGATCCCCAAACTTCTGTGGCTGTGGCTGGCTGATGGCAGTTCTCAGTGGATGTTTTCTGTCCTGCTGGGGGATATTCCACGTGATGGGGCTGGCCTGCTGCTGGCCTTGCTGGGACATGGTGGGCACGTGGGCAGCACATGGGTAGCGGGGTCAGCTGGGACTGAGCATCACCCCCGCAGGGATGCAGCAGGGCAGAGGGGACAGGAGATGGGTATCGCCCAAGGAGAGGCTTTCTGCTGCCACCCTCTAATAAACATGGGGAAAATTGAGGTCCCCACACTCCCTGCCTCTCCTGGAGCATCGACCCGCCACCAGGAGCTGCTTCCACACCCACTGCGCTCTCCTGGCTTCCCATCACGAGTCCAGCCCTACTCCAGAGAAGGTGTCGCTTCCCGGCCTGGCACGGGTCTGTATCCTTGGGTTTTCTCGGTTACTTTTAACTCTCTGCTTATTAGGGCGGTGCCCAAACCCACGGTGCCTCTCCTCTCGGATCAAGTTTCCGCTGTAAAAATGGGTGACGGTCTCCACGGGGCGCCCAAAGCGGTGGCACACCCCGGGGAGCTCGGTTTGCTCCTGGGCTGTGGGGACCCTTCTGCCACTCGGGTCTCGGGGTGTGAGCAGGGCAGCTGAGCCCCACCCCGAGGGAAACACGGGGCCAGACCCCTGGCGTGACTCAAACAGCATCGCAGAGCCGGTGACCTCGTTACTGCTCTCTTCCTCACCGAGTCATCCCCGCCCTCGTTCTAACTTTGCTCGTGCCGCTGACTAATTCCTCCTCAACCCTGCTCTCCGCCACCCTGGCCCTTCAACAGGAAAAACCGGGCCTGGTTGGGGCCGGTTGTCCTTCCCGCAGCTCCGGGCTCAGCGGTGCGGCCGTGCCCCGCACCACGGCCCCGCACCGCGCGGCGGCGGGGC